>CM035441.1:104749635-105282135 GCA_020310875.1 Ceratopteris richardii | reverse complement strand
AGTTGCTTATTAGTTCCGACTAGACTCACAAGAGGTGTTTTTGGGTGCTCTCCATGGTTTTCTACAAGATGTAAAAACTATAGAGAGGGAGAGTGAAGAGCATGAAGATGACCTTACTTTGTTGTATTCTTAAGAGACAGTGTAGCACTACATTGTCTTCAAGTCATCCTACTCTACTCGCCTCGTGATCTCTAGAGTGACGGATGGGGTGTACCTTAAGGTAACTTGGGATTCTAAGACATCTGCAACTAACATGAGTAATGAGTTATCTTCTAGGGGATGTGTCCTTGAGGGATCATAAGAAAGGTAACCAAGGCGTATTATGAGTTAGATTTATCTTGAGCTCTTTGGTTCTAATGGAGGGAAAAGATGTCTCCGGTTTTTGTTTTGGTCATTCCATTCATAATTTGGTTAGGATCATTAGGGTGGGTTGAATGGATGGTGGTTGTGACTCGTGATACGTGAGCTCATTTCATGTTGTGATGAGTGGAAGGTGATATCGAGGATGGTCATGACCCTTTAGCTTTCTTTGATTTTGCTTCCTTCTTGTTGAATTGTGCCCCTAATACTTTCTGAGTGTTATGTATTTCGATTGAAACCTCTCATGCATTAAGGATCAAGTTTTAAAGCAAGGTTATGACATGAATATCTGACTGTGGACATTTCCGTGTAAGGCCAAAGTCTCAAGTTTAGACTCAAGGATAAGTTCATGTGCTCTCTAGACAAGCAAAGATGCTTGGCCTAGTGGTTAAGTCATATGGATGGGAAGGTGAGGTCTTGGTTTCAACCCCAATGGGAAGCATGGGGAGAGAGTTTTACCAGAAAGAAATATTAAGAAAAGAAGTAAAAAGCTCTTGTCATGACAAATTCGTTGACTACAAACCAATAGAGCTTGAATAAAGGAATGCAAGAAACTTGGATCTATACTGTATTTCTTTAGAAAACCTTAGAAAAGAAGGATAGATGTTCCATCAAAATGTTTTGAAGTTCCCAAGACTAAGTATAAGTCAAAGCATAAGATCATGGAATGATCTTGTGAAGGAAATGAAACCTAGTAAAGATCAAGTTCGAGATAATTCATTGACTTCAAATTCTTTTAAAGAATTTGAGTGAGAAGGTACCCTATAGAGATGTGTTTTGACTTTAGGATGGTATCATCCACAAATCAATGTGAATAAAAGTAGGGTGGTGTCACGTGTGGAATACCAAACTTTATACTCACATTGATGTAGGAAAGATGGCATGGAACATCAAACTCTGGAATGTCTAGCCCTCGAATGAATCTTGAAGTAAGATTGAATCCTAAAGAGGATTGAAACTTAAAAGGTGAAGTTCAAGTTTAGGATGGTCAAGAGCATGAGCCAAAAGAGCACTCCAAGACTAAGTTAGAAGATCAAGAAGTATGTACCTTTCAGGATCTTCATTAAGAATTCAAGTATGATAAGTATGCTCTTACTTGAATTGTGAACACTTCAAGATAAAGTGTTTGTACACAAATATTGCATGAATTTCTAAAGAAATAGAACTTTGAAAATTCAACAAAGGTAAAATAGACTTAGTTCAAGGTGAAAGTACCCAATTGATAGTACAAACTTGTGCAACCAATCGCATGACTCAATGCACTACATAAGAAAAGATTAACTTAGTCCCGATATTAAGTGTTTTGAAGGTGAGGCATTGTGTTTTCGAGCAAGAGAGAAATATCATTATCAAGTTCAATGGCTTGAGACATCGATGTTTGATACCATATGAGTGTCTAGTGGTTAGGTGATGTTTAATTTTACTCCAAGAATCTTTTTGAGAATCTAATATACTTCTCTTAAAGATAGATAAAATGCTTCAGTACCTTGTGGAAATAGATCTTTGAAAAGCTAAAGCTTTAAGTCTCATAGACCTTGACTCCAATCAATATAAAGTATCTCAAACATTTGAATTGGTTACATAGAGTTTTGGTTCATCCTTCCCGCTTTCCAAAACCTTTGAGAAAGTTCATTTGGAATTTGCTTTGGTTTAGTCCAAGTAAAGATTACCCAAAGGTGTATGGAACACTTCATCCCATATCCTACTTAGGATTATCAAGGATAGTTGGACAAAGTAGTCCTCCAATCAAGAAATAAATCAAGTAAATGTTGCTTGGAAGTGGACCATGGTATAAACATCTAAGTTCGATGTTTGAATCAACCAAAGTTACACTTCATGTTCCAAATCAAATTCAAGTGGAACAGAAGTTCTCAAAGTCTTGATAGGGAAAGAAATCCCATCCGAGTTGTTAGACCAATGTAGTAATGATAATGGACTAGTATCTTGAATCCACTCATTTCATATGTTAGTTCCTGGATAGCACATAGTTAGAACAGTAAATTAGGCAAGGATATTTTCTGATCCACCCTTGTCATTCATTCCCTACTTTGCACTCGACTTTGTTTATCAAGTGCAAAGCTAGTTTGACTTATTAAAGAGGTAATGTCTTAAAGGGAGATCATGTAAGCAATGGTTACATGAAACGAATTACTTCTTCAACGCAGCATAAACTCACTCATTCACCCACAAAACTTTCGAGTAAAAAAGCCGAGTTGGGCTATGTTAATGGTTATCCTTGCAAAAATCTCTACATTAAGTCATGATAAACATTCCATAAGGCAACCTTAGGGTATGGTTTACTTCATTTAGAAGTAAACAATACCCCTAAGGTTACTTTATATGGAGTTGAATGTGCAGCATCCATAAACATGTACCACCCTCAAAAGATGCACGTACGATACTTCATTATCTAGAGAAGTAGGTACACCCCTCGTTGCTGGTAGTGAAGCCCAAATAGAGCCTCATCAATGTATTTGACCCTTAAACTGAGGGATAACAAGAAATGCTAAGGGTAACATGAGCAAAAGCAAACTCAATTTTTTGTTGTATCTCTTCCTCATACCATAACTATCTTAGGCATGCTCTTCCTTTCTATATGATACACTTAGGACATCCTTTCAAAGGAATTGAACATTACATGCATCAGCACCAACACCAGCATACATGAATAGGTAAATGCACATATGCACATACACAAGTCCATATTACATCACATGTTTCAAAGTTAAATTATTTCTTTTGCGATTGGTTTCTTTTTTAAACAAGGTAAAAGGTCACTTTTGCACATAAATGTTATGCTTAAATAAAATAATATGAGATTATTTGATTCCTTTCCATTCATTGCTATCTACCTCTACATTATTGATATGAACATATGCAGTTTCATGAATAATAGCACCTTGATTTAATCAGGTATTCCCAGACACCTCTGGCAGCAACTATATCATTTGCAACAGAATATTCAAGTCGAGCCCAATATGAATGAAGTTTCAAAGATCGATCCACAAATGTTGGAAAATATGTTGACAGGAACTCGTCAGCTTGCTGTGAATACCACAAGGACAGCAATAAACTCTCATGTCAGTGCCTCAAGATTTTAATCATCGATAGAACGTTTTATTAAGCATATCCCTTACTTTATAAGTTTCTCTCAAACTTCCCAAATATGATAGCTTATCGACTTGCTTTGAGGGCAGACGTCTCCGCAATCCATCCACTCTAGTGAGAAAAAGATCAAGATACTGAAAACATGAAGTTCCTTTATCAGAATGTTTGAGTCTCTATCTGCAGAACCTTTAATAGAGTCAAAAAATTCACCTCTTCGGGAGTTGAAAACGCAAATCCTGAATGTAAGGCCTGCTCAAATACCTGAAAAGTTCAAATTACTGTATGTGAGGGCCCATCTTGGCATCTAACTATTTTTTCCTCAACACATTCCTTGTTACATTAGAATAGACTCCAATAGGATATGAGCATAAACCACCCTTAAAAGTTTTTTGGAAAAGGTAAGAGTTAGACAATTATTCTACAAAGTGATCATTAAGAACCCCACAGTCTTCTACAAATCAATGACTCTCCATTCAACAATCACTCTACATTCAATAAGTTTAGCTGCATAATGTGGTGTTTTCAATTCTGGAGAAAGAGGACTTGTCTGCTCAAATTGTGAAATTCCTTGGACACGCATTGACCAGCAAGTGTAACTACGTGCCTAGATTTTCAAAACATGTCATGACCATCTATTCATTGGAAAGAAACAAACGACAAAGCTCATCAAATCAATGAAGCACTACATACCCGGACCAACGGTAAGAGAAAACACCAAAAAAGACACAGGGTACGCAAAAGAAAAATCAAAGAATATATCATATAACAAAATTAACTTAATGGGTACCCATATGATAAAAATAAAATCAGTCAAACCATTCTCATCTTTTCTAGTATATGTTAACACACAATGTACAACAGGTCTGCCTTTCTTGTCTAAATCGACCTCTGCAAGTGACCATTTGTCCACTAGGTACAAAAGATATCCACCATCGTGAACTTTGACCATATCCTGATGTGACAGGTCATCAGACATCTAGATAGTTGTGACTATTATTGCATCAATAGGAACAACCAAAAGAGTGTAATTTAAGCTTTCCTACCATTGTATGAAGGGATGGGATGTACATTTGTATCACATGATTATGAGGGTACACAAACAATATGTACCTTTTGTAAAACACAAATAAAATTGAGATGAAATTCCCTATTTCATATCAAATCTTGTTTTTCTTTCTGTTTTCTTTTTTTGTGTGTGTGTGTTTGTGTATCTATGATAAGCTGCAGCTTATTGTCATGCCATTTTTCTGCACTAGTCGTTGTGCCGGCAAACTCCTCTTCAGCCACCAAAGCAAGTGAACGTCATTGCCTTTGTCTATTTCATCTATCAAGAGCAGCCTCACTGCCCAAAACAGTTGTACCTATGAGTTTTCAAAAGGGGGCAACTAACAGGCAGAATAGTAGATATACTCTTATGGATATGAAGAGCTCCTCACAGAAAAACATGCAAGAAGGGTGTCATATGGATGGATCTGCTTACCCACAAGACTTTATGGGGCCTATGTGAGCACCAATACATGGGCCTACTAACCCACAAGGTTTTCCTGTCACCATATCAAGGCTTTTTTAATTTCAGCTAAGAAGTGCAAGAGAGAGAGAGAGAGAGAGAGCATGCACGCGCGTGCACGTGCATGTGTGCATGCATGTATGTGGTTTACATTCACAAGCCCATAGACATCTGGAGGAGTGCCTGCAGTACATCCAGCCAACTGTGAAGTGGCCGGCCAATGTAAACTAGCCCACCTCCTCAAGTGAATCTTATAAGTAGAACTTCAAGGCACATTTGTTATTTAATCCATATGTGCACCACATTAAATCTTGGCCTTTACAAACTTCAATACCTAAAGGTAAGCAAATGTCAGATTTACAGCTGGGAAGTAAGTCAGATGTCTTTCCCTTTATGTTCTATCACAAATATAGCTCGTACTTTGTCTTGTTAGCAAGAAGGATCTTGAAAAGGTATTAATAGTGGTCTTAGGACTCACTTATGGGTGTGGGCAAGTTCACATTAGCTGGATATATTGCATGTTCCCATTCAAACATTATATTACTTCAGGGATGCAACACAGACTCAGAGGGAGAGAGTGTGTGTGTGTGTGCACGCACATGCGCATGCGCATGTGCATGCTTCACATGTGCACACTGAAGACCCTTCTGGGTTGAACAAGAACAGCAAGGAAGAGATCAATGGAGAGAGAAGAGAAGTACAGATATGCACGCTTTCGAGGGCGCCTTGAAACCCATACAACGATCATATGAGACGATCATCTATAAGAGATAAATGTATAATAATATAGGGATAGGGTACCTTGGTGAAACCCTGGTTTTGTATGTATGTAGGTAGGTAGGTATGTATGTATGTATGTATGTATGTATGTATGTATGTATGTATGTATGTATGTATGTATGTATGTATGTATGTATGTATGTATGTATGTATGTATGTATGTATGTATGTATGTATGTATGTATGTATGTATGTATGTATGTATGTATGTATGTATGTATGTATGTATGTATGTATGTATGTATGTATGTATGTATGTATGTATGTATGTAAGTAAGTAAGTAAGTAAGTAAGTAAGTAAGTAAGTAAGTAAGTAAGTAAGTAAGTAAGTAAGTAAGTAAGTAAGTAAGTAAGTAAGTAAGTAAGTAAGTATGTATGTATGTATGTATGTATGTATGTATGTATGTATGTATGTATGTATGTATGTATGTATGTATGTATGTACGTACGTACGTATGTATGTATGTATGTGTGTGTATGTATGCATGGATGTATGAATGTATATATGTATGTAGGTAGGTATGAATGTATATATGTATGTAGGTAGGTATGAATGTATATATGTATGTAGGTAGAAAAAAGAGGGGTGTGTGTGTGTGTGTGTGTGTGTGTGTGTGTGTGTGTGTGTGTGTGTGTGTGTGTGTGTGTGTGTGTGGGTGTGTGTGTGTGTACACACACACACACAGAGTTAGGCAATAAGTTTGCGGAAGAGATCATAGAAAAGCAGCTTTTAGATCGTTTATTTTCCAATGGCTTTTGCTTAGAATATACGTGACTAGGAGTGAATAGGGCTGGATTGATTGTTGAGCTTTTTAGCTTCTAATTCTGCTTTTTTATTGCAGCAGCGAACTGTGGTTTATTGTTGACTTGGACATGATTTTATCGACTTTTGACATGTTGACTTTGACCGTTGGACAAAAAATTAGGGTTCCACTTTGACGGTCAAGGGCAAGTTGGATAGGGTCATGCAGGATATTGCTTTCTTCTCATTAAGTAGAATGTTTTTCAAAAGTTGGATTTCCTAAGTCTAAAACACTAAAACTAATCTAATTTTTGGGTTACAAAATTATGTACAAAAAAAGTTGTCCTAAAGGTATAGGCACACATTATGACAAATGGAATTTATTGCTATTTGTTTGCAACAAGTGATGGAAGCCTATATCTATCTATCCAAGATTTCTTTGTGAATTTCAAATTAGTTATACTTCAAGTAAATTTTTTGAACCTTTTGAACACTTTGGACTTGATGTCTATTTACCATAATATGCACCGTGTGGGCGTGGCTGATAAATCAGCATCTTTTACTTATTTTCTATCGATCTTTACCTGGTTCACACATCTAGAAGACGAAGGCACTTGGTGATTTGGTCCTTCTGGTTTGCCAGAGTCTTGTTCGGTGTATATTACTTTCAAGTTTGAAGAACATGAGAGTGTAAATTGACATTCGTGAAATGGTGATTATCAAAACTCATGGCAATGTCATGTAGAAGCTTCGAAACGGTAAATCTTAAGTGTTTCTTACACATTGGGAAAAGTTTGGGGTCTTTAAGGGCCACTTTAGTTGGCACATTAATGAAAAGTGTATTTTTTGTTTGAATTTTTAATCATGATAAATTTTGGCAAATTTCCCATGGGTTTTCTATGATCAATATGGTTTTTGCTGCTTGCATCTAATGGGAAAATGAGTTGACATGGATGTCGAAGACTCATTTAAAATCCATACATCTTTGTCTTTATCCTTTGGTTTTTCTGTGCTTCTTTTGGGAATCCTCACGGGGATCAATGCCAGCCATTGATAGACATGAAGAATCAAACATTCCAGATTGAAATCTATAGGTGGAAACATGGTGGGTGATTTACAACCATCCGGTTTCCTTTGAATCGGGTGCCTCATATGTAAAGGAGCCTTAGAGAATGTACCTAAGATATGAGCCATCAGATGTCAAGCCCATCCACAGTGGGCACCATTCACGGAAGGACATAGTACATTTGCTGCACATTTCATTGTGGCCATCCATTCTTATCCTCATCCAATTGTCAGTGGCAATTCACGGAGAAGATTGTACATGCTCTCAGCGCATACGTCCGATCAAATTCAATATAATGGCCATCGTTCATGGGCACAGAAAAGCATGCTCTATAATTCATACCCATAACCTCAATCCAAGGGCTGTTGAGTCACTACAACTTCCAAGAGATTCTTTTTCAATCTATTCCATTAATCTGGAGATCATCTAAAATAACTCCACTAGAGGTTTACGAACCCATTTCTGGTATTTGACCTCATATAAGAGAAAATAGTCCTAACTAACCTACCCAACGTTTTTTATGTGTCAAAAGTCTATTGGAGAAATTGTTAATAAGATTTTTTATTTTCTAGCAAATAAAGTAGCCCTTTAAGACTCCATACTTTTTGTCATGCTTGTTTATTCGGGTTTTTTAGTTAAGCAGAACATTAACTCACTTCACAATCATACATTCATTACAAGCCCATCATATAGACGAGCAGTTCCAAAGATTTGAACTACTGAGATGCCAAGTCCATGCATAGGCTTCAGCATTATTGAAATGCAAAATGCAACTATTGACTCCACATTAATGTGGTTCAAAGTCTCATCAAACTCATTTTCCACATAAACAATGTGTTCATTGACAGAAATTTCCCTACGATAATTGATGAGGTTCAAGCTGTCTAATCCTGTATATTCCAAGGCAATTAGCAATTATGATGCCTCCCACATTTCTGACCAATTATGCACATAGATCTCTGATATCAAAGAAATACATCTTATGCAACATATATGAATAAATGGTGACCTTCCAAATATGTGAAATCATGATTATAAACTCAATTTACTAGCATCATGTGTGACAACGCAAAAAGAGTACCTCTGCTAAAGCAGTTTCACCCGCATTCGAGCGCTCCATAGCAAGCATACGCCTACTCCACAAAGCCTGGCTCCATGGACAATTTCTTATGGCTCTAGTGTAAACAGACAGGATGATTGGTGAGCCCTGTAAATCAGCAAGAAAACATAAGCCCACTTCACAATCACAAAATAAAGGAGAATCTTGTAGTATTAATATCTACCTTCAGACATTTTTCCAGATAGCTAGTGTACTTGAGCCAAAGATCATGGGTTATTGGAAATTCTACTACAGCACGTTCATAGAGTACTTGGACCCGAGCTGGATCCCCTGTCTCTTCCTCTAAAGCAATGTATGACTGCAATAGAAAAATGACATCAAAAGGGTTGCGGCAAAAGATAAAAGGTTATGACAATCTTCACAAGAACAGCAACAGCACCAAAAAATTTTGCAGAAGCTCAGCATCTTTGGGCTTTTCTTTTGAAATCTTCTCCTCAAGAGGTTCACGCAGTGCACACATTTGGACAGCTTTCCTGTAAGAAGCAGCTACATTTGCAGGGAGACCAGCCAAATCATCTGAATCATCACCGATTTGAATGCCTTGTTTAGATTCCCAGTCAATGTAATCTCTTAAGGTCGTGTTTATATCACATGATGGTACTGACAGCTGCCTTCTAAAAATACTTCTGACACAGTTGACATGCTTCATCCTCAACTGCAAGATTACACTCACCAATCAGGCTTTTGCACTCAAAAATTATGAGCAAATATGTACTTCACAAATATAATGATAGAACCTCTACAAACGCACACCTCCTCTGGAAGATCCTGCTTAAGATTGAGCAAATTCAATTCATATTGCCTATAAGAGGCCCATATCTTTGTGCCCTCCAGGAAATGCAAGCTTGCAGAAGCCAGGGCCCCCTCATACAGTCCTCTCATCTTTGTAACCCCCTCATCATTGCTCTCGACAATATCTTGATCATGGTGGAGTTTTAACTCCAAGTATTCTATCCAAAGTGGTATTGACTGCATTATGAATAATCAAAATTAACTTTTATAGCACGAGAGAAAAAGGAGAAAGGGTAAAAAGCAGAGGAAAAGAGGGGGAGAGGGAGGAGGGGGCAAGAGAGCTATACCAGATAATCTTGTAGCCCTCTTTCAAACAGCTGGCAGACGGCAGCTACATCCTCCTGACTAGGTTATTATAGATTCCCCCAACAAAAGGAGTCAAAAAGGACCATTATAAAAATGCAATCATAGATCATAAATGCTAGTTTCACATAACTAAAAGAATGAAATACTGTTCCTTGGTCCATTTATTGCAAACTACTGCAGATGTACAACAGTTAAAGAAAGAGAGCGATAGCCTGAAGTATTGTCATGATGACAAAAAAAATGGTGTTTTGAAGTGAACTCAACTTCCAATAACAAGACAAAAAAGCGACTGAAATAATTTATAATACAGTGGTCTATGACTTTCAACACTAGCCCTTCTTGGCTGAGCTACAGTGGTTAAGAGCAGCCATTCTTGTCTGCAAAACACCATCTCAAAAGCTATGAAAACATTTACTTTCTCAAGCTACAAGTTCCATGCACATGAACGAATTCTCTGGATTCCAATACTCATGCTCGAATCCCATTGCCTGTCATACACTCAACCAAACTAAGAACTTCAAGCAGCAATGAGAGACAGAAGGGAAAAGGGCGGGGGGGGGAAGAGAGAGAGAGAGAGAGAGAGAGAGAGAGAGAGAGAGAGAGCAAGAGAGAGGCACAAATTTATGCCAAGTAACAAGTTAAGAAATATTCACTTCATAGTCAAGCACCAAAAGAATCTCTACTTGAGGAAAACAGATTCCAAGTGCCAAAAAGCAATGAATAAACAACATGAAGAAGAGGAAAGAAATGTTGATAGATATATATAAGATAAAATCAATATCATCATCATGTCCGTGAGCAGGAGAAAGACTTCCAATAGCAGTGATAGCTCATGTAGTTGGTATCTTTGATGCACTAATGTTCAATTACCCTTGAGACATATAAAAAGACATGGTAATACTATCATAGAACTCTCCACCCTGGTTCCTCACCAGTCTCATGCAATGAAACAGTCTCCCGTCATCTTTCTTTCTCAATCATCTCCACTGAGACTTTTCTCATTTCAAATCTTCTCTTTCATCTTCTTAACAAGGCATAAATTTTGCACAGATGTATACTATATTTCTATGACCTTCAGATGGAGCTTCTTATTTGTTTTCGGATGAATGAAAGGAAATGTGCTCCTATTTCTCTCACTAAAGGGAAAACACAAGCCCATTGTCATACAACATGTTCTGATGGGACTATGTATCCATGTGATAGGCATTCATATGAATCTGATTTGATTATTCATCACATAAAATCCCTTACTTGCAAATGCCACCATGTGTGTAATTCTCAATTACATCTATCTAACACTCACATCACTATGAAGGTGAAAAGGTACATGAGGTATGGTACAAAAACAGTTCATATGAAACATATTGACTTTTAAGGTATATGATTACTATGTACCATTTGTAAAACATAAAGCAAAACTTTAAGATCTAGGAACATATGGTGCAAAAATATATACAGACTACATGTATGTACATGTGCATGCATGCATACATGTATGCATGTGTATGTGTGCATGCATGTCCACTTATATGTGTGCATGTATGTATGTATGTATGTATGTATGTATGTATGTATGTATGTATGTATGTATGTATGTATGTATGTATGTATGTATGTATGTATGTATGTATGTATGTATGTATGTATGTATGTGTGTGTGTGTGTGTGTGTGTGACAGATGTATGTTTGTATGTATGTGTGTATGACATATGTATATTTATTTATGTATGCATGCATGCATACATATATGTATTCGTAATATGTATATATATGTACGTATGCACATACATAATATGAATGTATGTATGTACATATGTAGGTATGCATATGTGTATGTATGTATGCATGTGTATGGAGAGATTGTTTCTATATAGAACTTTGTATGTATATGCATGTATGTACTGTATGTATTCGTGTGTATATATATGTACATATGCATGCATGTATGAATGTATCCATGAACGTATGCATGTATGTATGCATGCATGCATGCATGTATGTATGTATGTATGTATGTATGTATGTATGTATGTATGTATGTATGTAGTATGTATGTATGTATGTATGTATGTAGTATGTATGTATGTATGTATGCAGTATGTATGTATGTATGTATGTATGTATGTATGTATGTATGTATGTATGTATGTATACGAGGGGATTGTTAATATATAGAACTTTACGCAAGGAGAACAGTTACTTGGAATATTCAACGGTTAAGTACATGTACAAAATGGAAGATGCTTTGTTCTTGAATCGCACAACATAAAGTGAATGTATGTTGTTTGCGAGATCACGAAATCCATGTCAAGAAGAGGACACTTTGGACTTCACTATAAGTTTCTAGATCACATATGCAAGAAACTCAAGTCTTGCAATCCTCTTGTTTCGGTTGTCTATGTATCATCCATCGTTCGCTTGCTATCTCCTTATTGTGTACGTATTCAGGCAGGGGGCAATGAGTCCATCCAGCCACTTTTCTTTCCTTGGCTACATATTCACAAGCATGGCTGATGTTAGATTTGTTTGGACCGCCATGGTCTACCACTGGTCTATGTGCATTTGGTCAAAGAAGTCTACCATTGGTCTACCATTCGTCTACTTGCATTTGGTCTACCTTCTTGATGAAGCTCCTATTTGCAGACACTTTCCTTCCTTGATTATTGAGGACAATGATCTCTAGAAGGGAGAGGGAGAGAGAGAGAGAGAGTGTTAGATTTATTTAGACCACCATGGTCTACCATTGGTCTACCTGCATTATATAGAGGATCCTTGAAGGATCAAGGACTAGAGCTCGGGGATCCAAGGCTCTTGCACGAGTCTTCGAGGTTATTCCATCTTCTTAAAGTGGCCATATGAGGGGTGTTTAGACCTTAGAGAAGACTGTAGATGTGCACAAGGGCAAGGGCTGTTTAAGGTTAGAAGGAGGGTGACAAGTAGCTAATTGGGATATTTCAGCTCAAATGAGATTTTTAATATGGTTGATCACACTAAGATCTTTGCTTTGCGCCTCAAGGATGTTTTCATTGAAACTCTTGCTTGGCTTTCCCCTATATAGATAGTTTTCTTGAATCAATACATACCTATTGATGCAACCTTGCACGCTATTTTAATATGAGTGTCCCAAATAGGATGAAGAACATATGTTATTGAGTAACGTAGAGAATGCATCAAATTCCAGCTATGCATATTTAAGGAGTTTACTTTCTCGATACTTGGAGGGCTCGATTCTATTCAAATTTGTCGACTTCATCACTATTTTGAATCTCATTTATGCAAGATCTTAGACAACACAAGTGATGGACTAACATAAATAATGAATTCTTGTGTAATGTGGGTAAATAATAAATATGAATACATGCAAAGGTGAATCACCAAAGCTCAATGACAATGACTCAAAGCATATGCAAGCTGAGTATAAAGTCAATAATGAATGGAATGAAACTAAAGAATATCCATGCTTACATTGATGTTCAAAACTGAGAATGTGTTTAGGTCGATGCCCAAAGTACATAATATGCCAAAGTTCGTCTTCAAGAATAAATAATATCATAATGTGGACAGCAACCACCTAAAGAAGAGATCCTCCAAAGCTGAATAAAGACCCATTGGTTTCTAGGCTCATAGAGACAAAGTAGAGAGAGAGAGAGAAGAGATCAATAGAGACAAAATATAGGCACAAGATATGGCAAAAGGAGCTGAATTGCTCCGAAACCAACTATATTACAAAAGCTTACAAGGTTGCTCCAAGATGATCAAGTCCAAAAGCAGGACTAGTGTACACGCGATAACTTAGGTACTATATGATGTTGTTTATGTAGATTTTTTGCTTGCTCCAAAAGCACCACGAAAAACAATTCAAAAATCTCTCGAATATGCAATTCTGCAATTTCTGGCGAAAAAAGCAAAACTATACTCTTCCCCTATTTTTTTTTAATTATCCAATTAATTTCATCTTCGCACCTTTGGATTATATGCCTTGAGATCTTGCCACATGTCACTGTGTTTTTCATCTTTGACAAAAAATTAGGGTTTGACTTTGACTATCAATATGCTTCCAAATATCAAGTGCTATATATGGTTGGATAGCTCTAATTGAGCTCTTCAAGAATATGTAATAAAAAATTGTCCCAAAATTTGACCCCTTTTTTACCTTGTTGACTAGCCTTTGACCAAACTTTGACTTGTTTTTATGAGCTTCCTTATCGAAGGTTGCTCACATTTCTAACAATCCCCTCCTTACCTGACACAAGGTGGATATGCTAGGTAGGCATTTCTGTTAGCTATTTATGTTATTATGTATGTATTATATAGTTGTTTAATTTTTCAGATATCATGCAAAGTTTCCTACATGTGCACACAAAAGCCTTTGAATGAAGAGCTCTCTCCCAATACACACCACAAAGAGAACTCACACATTCCCCACTCTTCTCAACCAAGCACTACTTGGAAGGACAGAGACAACTATAGGATGCTAAGGAATGGAGACAAATGTGGACTTAAGCATACTCTCTCAACTATCAAGGCTTGCCATGCCAATCAAATCAAGATTATATGCTCTCATCTACATCTCTCTCTCTCTCTCACACACACACACACAGACACACACACACACACACAAAAAAAAAAGATGACATGATAAGATTTAACATTCATAATCAAAGGTCTCTTCAACCACTCCAACCATATCATCTTGACTCTTTTCCTCTGCCATCTTTGCTTCTTCTTCTTTCTTATGAATGTCAAATCGTGCATCACATAAATAAATCAAGCATCCAGCCCCTTGACTATAAAGAGTAGCATCAAAAGATTCAAAATGTCCATCTGCTTATAGTGACTCATTAACATCTATAGCCTCTGCATAGGTTTACAACCTTACATATCCAACCTTTCTAAGAGTTTCTCAATGTACTTTTGTTCTGTCATATAGATACAATTATTCCTGCGTATGATTCTTACTCCAAAATAATACTTGAGAAGCCTTGATACTTGAGAAACTGCAAACTGAATGTCAAAACGTGCATTACATAAATAAATCAAGCATCCAGCCCCTTTACTATGAAGTGCAGCATCAAAAGATTCAAAATCTCCATCTGCTTGTAGAGACTCATTAACATCTATAGGCATCTGCATAGGTTTACAACCTTACATATCCAACCTTTCTAAAAGTTTCTCAATGTACTTTTGTTGTGTTATATAGATACAATTATTCCTGGGTATGAATCTGATGCCAAAATAATAACATAAAACACAATGATCATTACATCAAATGTATGCTTAAGTTGTGACTTAAAAAAGTGCAGCTATGAGTCCTTTGGACATGTCATAATCTATCATTAACATAAATGATAACAATCATTAAAACATGTCTCTGACTTAACATAGAGGACAGAGAAGCTTCTAAGTGTTCAAAACCAATAGACAAAAGATATAAATGAATCTTTTCACATACCAGCCCTTGATGCTTTACAAACCATAGAGAGCTTTTATAAGCTTGCATATTAAATGTTTTTTTACCTGATTCTTCAAAACCCTCTGGTCGTCGAATATAAAGATATTCATGAAGATCACCATTAAGGAAAGTTGTCTTTATATCTAACAGGTATATTTTCCAACCAAAGAACGCAACAAGACAAAGAACAATTGACTATGGTCATTCTAGAAATAGGTGCAAATGTTTCATCAGTCTATATCTTTTTGTTTATTTTCCCAGAAAAAAACCTAAAATTCCTTGAAAATTTCCCCTGTTTATTTGAGAACTTTTAAGATAGCAGGTGCCGCAATGTACAACTTGACATTCTATCATTCACATCAATGCTTGCAAGTCTGAACTCAGAACAACTCATAAGTGTCCCAAGGGCCTATCTTTTCAGAGTCCCGGACTAACTCTGTGATTTTAATGATCTAGAAACTTTTCAATTAAATTTACCTGGAGATGAGGCGAGCTTCATCACTTGTCCACTCTTTCCACATGTCAGGACTAAGAGGAAATATTGTGCTCATCTTTTCTCTTGCTGCTCTAAGCTTTTCCAGCATACCAGACTTCCGCAGTGTTTGTATATACTGTTGTCACAGGCCATAAGAGAAGCTATGGGTGCCACAATTTAATAGAATTCAATGATGATATGAATGGATCCTTATATTGACACATACAGCAAGAATGTGATTTTCAGAAGGGATAATGTGTGTGTGTGTGTGTGTGTGTGTGTGTGTGTGTGTGTGTGTGTGTGTTGGAACAGGGCTGTAAATGATTAGCAACAGTCCCAAATGTTAGCCATGATAGACAGACAACTCCACACATAAGAAATAAGCACACATGGACAAGAGAACAAATCACACAATACACAAAGTATGGTCAAAGTTAATATGCTCCAATTCATCATAATACATATACAAAATGATGATATGCTCCAAATCTAACTATAAAACAACACAAGAAATACCCACAACCCATGAATACCAAAGAGGAAGTGAAGGGTAGGGATAAGGTATGAAGAGGCTTAAGCATGATGAGAAACTCCAAAGCAGCCTCTCATACTAGTATGAGAGACCTTCAATAGTGTACGAGCATACACTACTCACAGCACTCCACGAACCCCAAGGTGCATGTATGTGCGTGTATGTGCGTGTGGGAGCATCATTCCTCACACGAGAGAGCGATCATAAGTTATGAGTTAGGTGTGAGCGTAAGGTCATGATCTTATATAGAATTCCTAGGCAACTAAATTTCTTGGAGAAAAAGCTGGGTGTGGGATTTTCTTAGGTTTTTGTCTCATAGGCCAAGTTTGGCCTCCAGAAGACGTTAATATGACTCTCGGTGCTGACCACACATTTATTACATTCACACTCTCATCTCCGATTCCATTAGACCCTCCCTCACCCACTGAGATACATACCACGATACACTTCACACACGAGCTCTCACACGTTTATGCACACCATTTACACACCCGCCTACTCTCCCTCGATCCATTCTCACCTTTGGACACACATATCACCTCCATCCTACAGGACTCAGCTCTCCGCAGCTTCCCACACCGCACACATCTGCACCCTCCACGCACAGGATCCATGCCCCAGAACCGCCGGTATGATGCAGACTGTCGTGAGCTGCGGAAGCACCTACGGATTTTAGAGCATAGAGGAGATATTACACACACACAGGCACAGCGTCGCATGCAGAGCCTTACTCGCCGCAAACGGCGAGATTGGGAGGAGAGACAGTATTGGGATATTTACCATTTGCTCATGAGTCGAGACAGTGTAGTGGCATGGCGACATTTGAGAGAGAGGAGACAGCAGACACCTATCCGAGACCCGAGCACTTGGCATAGCTATGCACGGAGCCTATACGAGATCCCAGACCAGCCTCCCATTCCCAGACCGCACAGCCCACATCCTACTACCTCTGACTTCTTCACACCCACTATGGTGGGACGCGCTATTGCCCGGCTGCAGCATGGCAGGGCCCATGATCATTTCGGTTTACAGGCAGAGCACCTCATCTATGGAGGCACGACTCTCGCACCGCTCATTGCCCATCTCTTCAACCGTGCATTGGTTGAAGGGTTCCCAGACTCATGGATTGAGCACACCATAGTGCCCATTCATAAGTCAGGTGATACTATGGATCCAGCTACATACCGGACGATCATGATTGGCCCTATATTGGCCAAGTTATATGGGGCGGTACTAGAGACAGAGTTGAGTACTCTCGCTGAGAGGAAGGGCATCAGGGCTCTAGGACAGGCAGGTTTCAGACGAGATTACTCTACCATTGACCACATCTTCACTCTGAGATGCCTGATCGACCAGGCCAGGGTGAGGAAGAGGAGATTATATTGTTGCTTTGTGGACTTCCGCAAAGCATTTGACACTGTTCCCAGGGATCGACTCTTCAGACGACTACTTGACATCGGAGCTCCGGAGGAGATGATATGGGAGATCTACGCCTTATACGAGAGAGTATCTGGTAGAGTGAGATGTCCAGGGGGCTTATCTGATCCACTTGCTAGCACTATCGGGGTGAAGCAAGGATGCCCTCTCTCACCCACCCTCTTTGGTCTCTACATTGATGAGATAGTGGACTTCATACAGCAGCAGGGGGAGATGGCATTGAGGTACACGGGTCCATTGTCCATATTCTTTTATACGCTGATGATATTGTATTGGTTTCAAAGTCTGCAGAAGGTCTACAGCATCATCTACACGGCCTAGATGACTTTTGCAGACACAGAGGGTTATCTGTGAACCTTAGTAAAACCAAGGTCTTGATCTTTCATACATCAGCACGGGTACGCAGACATAGTTTGTTCACAGCAGCAGGTGGACCGATCGAGGTGGTCGGATCATATGTTTACTTGGGGGTGACATTTACAGCAGCATCAAGGGTCTTCTCTATGGCTCAGGCAGCCCGTGACCGCATCACACGTGGGTACGCAGCACTAGCTTTGATGGAGAGACAGTGCCACCAGGCATATTTTCAGGAGCCCCGCACAAAGGGGTGGCTCTTTGACACTTTGGTTACGCCAGCGCTCATGTATGGGGCAGCCATATGGGGACCAGGATTAGCTACATCAGTATGGACAGCATTAGAGAGGCCACATATCCTCATGATTGCCAGACTTATCCGCAACAAGCCTTCAGTACCACATGATATCATTAGAGCATAGCTCGCTCCACCACCGATGCTAGTTGAGGCCCTATTCCAGACAGTATGCCTATTACACAGACTTCGGAGCATGGATACAGAGCGCATTGCTTTTCGTGCTTTCGAGGCATCACGTGATACGGCATTAGCAGGCGACACCTCCTCATGGTATGCACAGACACGAGACTAGCTTGCCCACCATGGCTTTGACATAGACAGGCTACCACCACTACAGTACGACTCTCATGCACCCACCTACTCGCTCTCTCATCAAGAGAGGAATAGGATCATTCGTCAAGAGATATGGCATACATACATACAAAGGACATGGGTGAGCCCTAGGGGTACATTGCCACCGAAAATGCTCTACTACCACGAGCATTTTCTACATATACCGGGCACGGGCTTCATCGAGATTCCGAGATACATGGAGACCTACTTTCCCCACCACCTACGAGTCGTCATTGGGCAGCTCCGAGTTTCATCACATCAGCTCGAGATTGAGAGGGGTCTGTCTAGGGGAGTCCCCCGTGAGGAGAGGTGGTGCCCAGTATGCCAGACAGAGGTAGAGAGTGAGGAGCATTTTGTTATCAGATGTCCAGCATACTTAGACCTACGAGCACAGTTCCAGATCGAGGAGTCATTCCAGCTGTGCATGACTATGGGAGACCAGAGACGCTTGGGACGCTTTCTCACAGCAGCATACGAGAGGCGAGAGCGGTCACTACAGCCCATACATCAGCCACGGGTGAGTACCCAGCAGACCATTACGCAGTTCTTTCAGCGAGTTGAGCTACATCAGAGAGGTCCATCTATAGGGCTCACGCTACACCAGGCAGCAGCACAGAGAGCACGGCGCCGACCACGCATGGGCGGATATCGTCGACCACGACTATATCAGGAGGATATCTCACGCATCAGGATTGCCTACGACCACATAATGGAGCATAGGCGTACCACCACCCCGTGGGTTGTCTTCCTTCAAGAGGCACTCAGACCACCACCGATGTACCACATACTACACCCACCTCCACCCATCACCAGTAGCTAGGGCGTTTTACTCACATTTTGGATCCCCCCATGTATTAGGTGGCCACTATCTGTAGAGTCAGAGCCACGTCTCCCAGCCTTTTCCAGCCCTATATAGCTTTGTGTAGCGATATACTTTTTATTTCATTTTATCTTCTACACAGGGTTACTACACTTGTACATGGTTTTTGTCTCATAGGCCAAGTTTGGCCTCCAGAAGACGTTAATATGACTTTCTTTCTTTCTTTCTTTCTCTCCCTCCCTCCCTCCCTCCCTCCCTCCCTCCCTCCCTCTCTCTCTCTCTCTCTCTCTCTCTCTCTCTCTCTCTCTCTCTCTCTCTCTCTCTCTCTCTCTCTCTCTCTCTCTCTCTCTCTCTCTCTCTCTCTCTCTCTCTCTCTCTCTCTCTCTCTCTCTCTCTCTCTCTCTCTCTCTCTCTCTCTCTCTCTCTCTCTCTCTCTCTCTCTCTCTCTCTCTCTCTCTCTCTCTCTCGGACACGGGCTTCATCGAGATTCCGAGATACATGCAGACATATCTACCCCACCACCTTCGAGTCGTCATTGGGCAGCTCCGGGTTTCATCACATCAGCTCGAGATTGAGAGGGATCGAGCCAGGGGAGTCCCCCATGAGGAGAGGTGGTGCCCAGTATGCGAGACAGAGGTAGAGAGTGAGGAGCATTTTGCTATTAGATGCCCAGCATACTTAGACCTACGAGCACACTTCCAGATAGAGGAGTCACTCCCGTTATGCATGACTATGGGAGACCAGCGAGGCTTGGGACGCTTCCTCGTAGCAGCATACGAGAGGCGAGATCGGTCACTCCAGCCCACACATCAGCCACGGGTGAGTACGCCGCAGACCATTACCCAGTTTTTTCAGCGAGCTTAGCTACATTAGAGCGGTCCATCTATAGGGCTCACGCTCCACGAGGCAACAGCACAGAGAGCACGACGCCGACGCATGGGCAGATATCATCGACCACGACTATATCAGGAGGATATCTCACGCATCAGGACAGCCTACGACCACATGATGGAGCATAGGCACACCACCACCCCATGGGTTGTCTTCCTTCAGGAGGCACTCAGACCACCCCCGATGTACCACATACTACACCCACCTCCACCCATTCACCAATAGCTAGGGTGTTTTTACTCACACTTTTACTCACATGTCCCCCATGTATTAGGTGCCCACTATCTGCGGAGTCAGAGCCACGTCTTCCCATCCTTTTCCAGCCTTATATATCTTTGTGTCGCGATATACCTTTTATTTCATTTCATCCTCTACACAGGGTTACTACACTTGTACATGGTTTTTGTCTCATAGGCCAAGTTTGGCCTTCAGAAGACGTTAATATGACTTTCTTTCTTTTTTTTTCACCATTCCCCCCTCCCACTTTCATGGGTATCTCTACATGCACACTACAGAGATCTATATCAGCCTTACCAGATTTTTTTCAGCACTTCTATCTTTTCTGATTGACAGAAGATACACCCATGTACATTGATTTGTCTCATAGGCCGAGTTCGGCCTCCTAATAGACGTAAAAACACTTTCTTTCTTCTTTCTTTCTTTCTTTCTCTCTCTCTCTCTCTCTCTCTCTCTCTCTCTCTCTCTCTCTCTCTCTCTCTCTCTCTCTCTCTCTCTCTCTCTCTCTCTCTCTCTCTCTCTCTCTCTCTCTCTCTCTCTCTCTCTCTCTCTCTCTCTCTCTCTCTCTCTCTCTCTCTCTCCCACTCTCTCTCTCTCCCCCTCTCTCTCTCTCCCCCTCTCTGATGGACCTAGGGAACTACAGGACTATTATGATAGGCCATATCCTGGCCAAGATCTATGGGGCAGTACTAGAGGCAGAGCTCAGTACACACGCTAAGGCAGCAGGGATCAGAGCACCCGGCCAGGCAGGCTTCCGCCGCACTTTCTCCACCATCGACCACATCTTCGTGCTTCGTTGCTTGATTGAGAGCGCGAAGGCGAGGAAGCAGAGACTATACTGTTGCTTTGTGGATTTCCGCAAAGCCTTCGACATGGTCCCTCGAGAGAGACTACTACGGAGGCTCCAGGAGTTACAGCTTCCATCAGACATGCTATAGGCCATCCACGCTTTGTATGCACGAGTCACAGGCAGGGTACGCTGCCCCGGCGGTCTATCAGACAGCCTTGTTAGCACCATTGGTGTGAAACAAGGTTGCCCCCTCTCACCCACTCTCTTCGGTCTCTACATGGACGAGATCACGGAGTATATACAGCGAGCAGGAGGGAGAGGAGGAGACATCGGAGGTACGCCAGTACATATCCTATTATATGCTGATGACATTGTCCTGCTCTCAAAGTCAGAGGAGGGGTTGCAGTCACATTTACAGGCACTCGATACCTTTTGCATGGAGAGAGGACTCACAGTGAACCTTGGCAAGACCAAGGTCATGATCTTCCATACCTCCAGGACAGTACTCCATCGCGCCTCTTTCACAGCACCTGGAGGACAGATAGAGGTAGTGGACTCCTACGTCTACCTAGGTATCACCTTCTCGGGCAGCACAGGGGTATTCTCCATGGCAGAGGCTGCGAGAGATAGATTGACACGAGGTTATGCGGCACTTGCAAGATTGGAGAGACGCTGCTTTCAGACACATTTTCAGGAGCCCCGGACTAAGGGGTGGCTCTTTGACACTCTAGTGACACCCGCATTGATGTACGCAGCAGCAGTATGGGCACCAGGGATCACAGAGGCGATGTGGACGCAGATTGAGAGACCCCAGATCACCATGATATCACGCTTGCTGCGCAGCAAGCCCTCCGTTCCACATGACATTATACGAGCTGAGCTTGGCACACCACCGATGCTAGTGGAGGCCCTCTTCCAGTTGGTGACCTTTATTCTGAGAGTCAGAGAGCTCCCCACTAGCCGACTCACCAGGCTTGCATTTGAGAGCTCTAGACATTTGGCAGAGACAGGGCATGAGAAAGTATGGTATGCACAGACTTACCGATGGTTAGCAGACCATGGCATGAGCATTACGGATCTCCCCCCTTTTCAGTATGACCTCTCTTCCCCCCACATTACCCTCTCTCGTTCGGAGAGGAATAGGATCATCCGTCAGGACCTACTACAGATACACGTCAGGGAGACATGGATAGCACCACGGGAGCCTCTTCCCACAAAGAGGCAACACCACAGAGAGCACTTCCTGACTGTTACAGCGGATGGTTTCATTCAGAGACCACGATACATGGATACATATATGGCACCAGCTGAGAGAGTGGCCATTGGGCAGCTCAGAGTATCATCACACCAGCTCGAGATTGAGATTGGGCGAGCCACACATACCCCCAGGGATGGGCGATTATGCAGGATATGTAGAGAGGAGGTGGAGGACGAGGAGCACTACACATGTAGATGCCAGACATGTGAGGACATCAGAGACCGCTAGCCACAGCTCTTCAGGAGGCTTAGAGAGATCAGGGCTTGATTGGGGACAGAGGACCAGCGCCCTTTAGGCCGTTTCCTAGTAGAGCTCCAGCACCACCGCGCATCACTCCTCCAGCAGCAGATGGAGATACATCTGCCCGCCCCCCCTCAGACTCATATTACAGATTTTTTCAGACCCACATACACTTGAGGGCCCAGCTCGATGCGGGGTGTCACATTACACAGAGCAGAGGAGCTTAGACGACAGCGTCGACGACCGAGACCCCTTGTCCGGAGAGCTCGTCCACATCAGAGAGAGATTCAGGCGATTCACGCACTCCATGACATGGAGATACAGAGACGTCAGCAGCGCACCCCTATCGATTTGGACGCCCAGAGCATTTTGAGGATCGCCATGATGCCTTACCCACCGATGCATTATATCCTACACCCACTCCAGGCATTTAGGGGGTTGTGACACCATCGAGCCTCCCCTCCCTATGCATATCATGTTTGTATCTCACCCATTGAGCATATAGAGTGCATACCCATAGCACCCCACACCCTTGATGCCAGCTACTATCCCTCCTTTTATACCCGTTTGTAGTACTCGCACTTTATTTTCGTTTTGGATCACAGTGGATTGGATCATACTGATGTATATGTTTTGTCTCATAGGCCGATTTTGGCCTCTAATAGACGTTAAAAAGTCTTTCTTTCTTTCTCTCTCTCTCTCTCTCTCTCTCTCTCTCTCTCTCTCTCTCTCTCTCTCTCTCTCTCTCTCTCTCTCTCTCTCTCTCTCTCTCTCTCTCTCTCTCTCTCTCTCTCTCTCTCTCTCTCTCTCTCTCTCTCTGACGTCAGATCTGCTACGTCAGCGTCAGATCTGCTGCGTCAGTTCTGACAAGTCAGGCCCGTCAGACCCGTCAGAGCTGCGTCACATCTGCTGCGTCAGAGCGTCAGATCTGCTGCGTCAGTTCTGACGCGTGAGACCCGTCAGAACGTCAGACCAGCCAGCGCGTCAGACCTGTCAGAGCATTGTGTCAGAGTTGCGTCAAACTGTCCCGTCAGACCTACTCCATCAGACCCATCAGACTGCTGTGTCAGACCCGTCAGATCTGTGTCAGACCCGTCAGATCTCTCTGTCAGATCCGTCATCCCACTGCATCAGCTTTGTTTTGTCAGACCTGCTGCGTCAAAACTGCCGACCTGTAACCCTAATTTTGCTGCATCAGACCCATCCTCCTTCTATTGGTGCACGAGGGAACAATGTCTTCCTCCCTCCCTTCCTAACTTCTCAAGCGCATACAAAGGAGGAAAATGGCTCGATTAGAAAGAAAAGAGGTGGAAGAGATGATCTGTAAAGCTATCAGAGAAGTAAAGAAAGAGGCAGACAGAGCACTAAATCAAGAAATTAGAAGGGCCTTCAAGAAGATCAAAGCTTTAGAAGAGCAAATCAAAGACACCAAAGAAGACCAAGAAATGGAGACACTGAAGGAAAGAGAACTATGGCTAAAGAGGCAGCAAAATTGGGTAGAAGAAAAAAAGATCATGCAAGAACAAATCGAGGCCCTCAAAGCATCAATAGCCTCCATCAGCCCGGAAGAAGGTGAACTTAGAGAACACACAAGAGAAGCGCTTAGAATGGAGCTAACTCAAGCCTTGACTGCAAGCATTGACACCAAACTCGAAGCAACCAAAGAAGGATGGGTTGAAGTAGTGAAAAAAAACATAAAAAAAGAGGCAAAAGAAGAAGCACAAAAAGAAGAAGCTCTCATTGTACACACCACCATTGAGGAGGAGAGGATGCGACGCGCTCGACGTCTGAATGTACGAGTCACGAGTATATTTGGAAAACGAAGGCTCCAACCCAGAGATGGATGGGAAGACACTATGTAAGAAGCTTGGTTACAAGGAAGAGGAGGCACTCCCATTCATCAAATGTTGGAGAGCAGGAAAAGATCTTTCAAAAAAGAGAGCACTCATTTTGCAATTCCCCTCTGAAGCAGTGAGATCCACCTTCATTCGCAAGAGAGTGGTTTTGAGGGGGCTTGAAGGCCCGCCTATTTACCTAGATGATGATCTCACACCCATGCAAGTAGCACATCGTCGTGCATGCATGCCAAGAGTACACGAGGCTCGTAGGGAGGGGAGAAAGGCTTCATACAGAGATGGTAGGGTCATCATTGATGGCAAAGCCGTACTATAGGGATTCGTGGCTTGTGAGACAATTGAGGAGATACATCTTGCAGTGTGGAACTGCAATGGCGATTTATGGACACATCCAGAGAGGCTTGAGGAGGTGAGCAAAGATAGAGATATTATTTTGTTGACAGAGACACATGAGAGCCCCGATAGGAGCCTACCTCGGGTGCATGGCTTCCAGTGAGAGTCTATACACAGAGATTGTACATGCCACCACACTACGAGAGGATCAGGGGGAGTAGCGATACTCTTCAGAGATGGACTTCAGAGCAGGATACACATCGTCGCACGAGACTCACAGGCCGGATACCTTTGGATCCGATTACAGCTCTCACAGGAGAGGGCCATCTATATTGCACTACGCTATTTTGCACCCTCTGGCTCCTGATTCTCTGTCATGAATCAGGAGGAGGGCTAACCTTATACTTGTCTATCAGAGGAGATCACTGAGTACTCTACTCTAGGAGAAGTCTTCCTCATGGGGGACTTCAATGCCAGGACGGGTAGCGATCAGTGCGAGGCTTTTGACCCCGGGGATCCAGTCATATTACCCACTTTGGAGGAGGGATCTATGGCACGAGTTTCAGCTGATTCTACACGCACACTCTACGGTACCCACCTACTCAGACTCGGGTCCAGGCATCGCCTCGTTATTTATAACGGGATGAGACAGTGGCCTATGTCAGGGAGATTGACATGCGTACCGCACTCAGTTACAGATGGAGGAGGGAGTATCGTAGATTATATCATGGGACCCAGGGAGGCCACCCACCTATTCAGTTCCTTCACCATCCCATCTATACCCATTGGAGCAGATCACGCATACCTTGCACTCAAGGGGGACATTCACACGCACACACCCGTGACACATCCCCCACACACTACCATCCACTTCACACATGAGCTTGCTCACATATACTCAGCCCGAGTTGAGGAAAGCCTTCTTTCGCTTCATCCTGACACCCCACTACCTAGACTTACCTCACATATAGCATCCATCCTTCAAACATCTGCCATCGGTTCATTCCCGCACACCACCCATTCTAGTCACACACCTCCCCCAGGGACCATGCCGCAGAATCCTTGGTATGATGATGAGTGCAGGAGCCTCTACCGTCGACTACGAGCTCAGAGAGCACTGGGAGAGATCACAGAGATTGATGCTAGAAGACATATGAAGACCCTCACACGCCGAAAGAGACGGGCCTTCGAGGAGGCACAGGAGCTTGAGCTATACCATTTACTTATGAGCAGGGATTGCACTGCTGCATGGCGCACACTACGAGAGCCACGACCGACCACACCTATTGGAGATCCACAGATTTGGCACGAGTATGCTGAGAGACTACATGAGATACCTGGACAGCCTCCCATCCCCCAACCACTTGGACCACGCCCTACTCGTTCCTCTTTCTTCACAGCAAAGATGATCCAGAGGGCCATTGAGCGGCTACAGCATGGGCGTTCGACTGACCACACGGGACTGCAGAGCGAGCACCTCATATATACTGCCCCCACTATAGCTCCATTGATTGCACATGTCTTCAATCGAGCTATAGAGGAGGGCTTCCCAGAGCAGTGGACGAAGAACATCATTGTACCCATTCACAAATCTGGGGATACCTTGGACCCAGGGAACTACAGGACTATCATGATTGGTCACACCATGGCCAAGCTTTATGGGGCGGTTCTCGAGACAGAGCTCAGCTCATATGCAGAGATGGAAGGGCTACGAGCATGTGGTCAGGCAGGGTTCCGGCGGGCTTTCTCCACTATTGATCACATCTTCATTCTGCATTGCCTCATTGACGGGGCAAAGATGCGGAAGAAGAGATTATATTGCTGTTTTGTGGATTTCCGCAAAGCCTTCGATATTGTGCAACGGGAGAACCTTTTTCGGAGACTCCATAGCTTGGGGATACCATCGGAGATGATTTGGGCCATCTACACACTCTATGAGCGGGTGATTGGGAGGGTTCGATGCCCGAGGGGACTATCAGAGGCCATTGCTAGCACAGTGGGTGTTAAACAAGGCTGCCCACTCTCTCCCACTCTCTTCGGGCTCTACATCGACGAGATTGAGGACTACATTCTTCGAGCTGGAGGGGAGGGTGCAGACCTTGCAGGTACACAGGTCCACATTTTATTATATGCAGATGATATTGTATTGATTTCAGAGTCACCTGAGGGGTTACAGCACCACCTAGATGCCCTCCATGAGTTTTGCACACAGAGAGGCCTGACAGTAAACCTTGGCAAGACCAAGGTCATGATCTTCCACACCTCCCACACGGTGAGGAATGGAGAAGGATTCACAGTTGGCAGTGGACAGATTGAGGTGGTCACTTCCTATGTCTACCTCGGAGTCACATTCACGAGCTTGCCTGGCCCCTTCAGCATGAGACAGGCAGCCACCGATAGACTCACACAAGGATATGCAGCCTTAGCCATGTTAGAGCGGAGATGTCACCGGGCACACTTCCAGGAGCCCCGCACAAAGGGGTGGCTATTTGACACACTAGTGAGACCAGCTATGATGTATGCTTCGACAGTTTGGGCACCAGGCCTCACAGTCACCCAGTGGAGTGCGATCGAGAGGCCACAAGTACGTATGATCTCGCGACTATTTTGCGGGAAACAGTCAGTGCCACGACATTATCAGGGCAGAGCTAGCTGCACCACCCATGGTAGTAGATGCACTATTCCAGACTATCTCCTTTATTCAGAGGGTGAGGGAGCTCCCTACAGAAAGACTCACACACAGAGCTTTTGAGGCATCTATACAGATATCAGAGTCTGGATATGAGAGAGCTTGGTACACTCAGGTTAGAGCGTAGTTTGATAGTCATGGACTTGATATGGATAGATTGCCACCTTTTCAGTATGACCCAAACTCACCTCACATCCACCTCTCACGTCATGAGAGGAATCTTGTGCTCAGACAGGACCTTTGGCAGCTCTACATTAGTCAGACATGGTATACACCACACATGGGATCGAGACTATCGCACTATCGAGACCAGTTCTTGGACATACTAGCAGATGGTTTCATCCAGCGACCACGCTACATGGATACCTACATGCCTCATAGCTCGAGGGTAGCTATTGGCCAGTTGAGGGTCTCATCACACCGACTAGAGATTGAGATAGGCAGAGCCACATACATTCCCAGAGAGGAGCGGTTATGCAGGATATGCATAGTAGAGATGGAGGATGAGGAGCACTTTGTTTGCAGATGTAGCGCATATGATGACATTAGAGACAGATACGAGACTCTATTTACAGGGAAGCCCACCCTCCGAGAGATCATGGGCTCTAGAGATCAGCGACAGCTCGGGCGAT
This sequence comes from Ceratopteris richardii, assembly GCA_020310875.1. Classification (NCBI taxonomy): domain Eukaryota; kingdom Viridiplantae; phylum Streptophyta; class Polypodiopsida; order Polypodiales; family Pteridaceae; genus Ceratopteris; species Ceratopteris richardii. Next base: position 105,253,727 of record CM035441.1, on the reverse strand, counting down.
TCTTACTAGAGATTCAGAGTCACAGAGATTCTCTCCTCCAGCCTACTACAGCTGCCCAGACACGAGGGAGACAGAGTCAGCTCACTGACTTCTTCATTGCACGACATGCAGTAGCCCTCCCCCCCTTAGCTCACACATCGAGAGGGGTGACTCTTCAGCAGGCTCAGACCTCTCGAGCTAGGAGACGACCCCGTGCTACAGGATATCGGGCCCTCAGACTTCACAGACACCAGATTGCAGACATTCAGGCTCGTGACCATCGCGCCATGGAGGAGAGACGATCCCAGATGATGGCGGATCCCGCTGCAGCCATCAGGGCGGCCTTGACTCCACCTCCACCCATGTACCACATATTACACCCGCCCACTAGTACAGGATGGAGCTAGTTAGTCATTCAGATGCATTATCATGCTTGTACTACCCTTTTGCATATAGGCTATAGATATAGCACTTCATTCACCATCCCCCCCTCCCACTTTCATGGGTATCTCTACATGCATGCTACACAGATCTATATCAGCCTTGCCAGCTTTTTTTTCATCACTTTTATCTTTTTCCGATTGACAGAAGAAACACCCATGTACATTGATTTGTCTCATAGGCCGAGTTCGGCCTCCCAATAGACGTAAAAACACTTTCTTTCTTTCTTTCTTTCTTTCTCTCTCTCTCTCTCTCTCTCTCTCTCTCTCTCTCTCTCTCTCTCTCTCTCTCTCTCTCTCTCTCTCTCTCTCTCTCTCTCTCTCTCTCTCTCTCTCTCTCTCTCTCTCTCTCTCTCTCTCTCTCTCTCTCTCTCTCTCTCTCTCTCGCATCCCTCTGACGCAGAGCCTCTGACGCCTCTGACGCATCCCTCTGACGCATAGCCTCTGACGCCTCTGAGGCAGCCCTCTGACGTCTCTGACGCAGACCCTCTGACGACGCATACCCTCTGGCACAACGTCTGACGCAAAACATCTGACGCAGTAGCATCTGATGCACACCCTCTGACACAGCTTCTGACTGTACCCGAATCCTCTCTGTCTCTGCCCGTCCAGGTGACCCAAATCTGCCCGTCCAGATGACCTAAATCTGCTTGTCTCGGAGGCATAAACTTGGATTTTAGGGTTTCGAACCTTTGCTTTTAGGGTTCTGCAGCCTTCCCCTCTCAGCAATGACTTCGAATGTCTCTCTGCTTTTAGATGAAGCACTAATTTTAGGGTTTGAAGACTCTGATTTTAGGGTTTCAAAACCCTGATTTAGGGTTTGGCACTTGGAGCCTGCTTTGCAAACAGTCACAACTCTCTCTCTCTTTTTTCTTTCGCTCTCTCTAAAAACATTTGAAACCCTAAACCTAATCTCTGAAATGGCTCCTATGGACCGAAGGGAAGTGGATGAACTGATCGCTAAAGCCCTCAAAGAAGCCAAAAAGGAAGCAGACCGCAACCTCAACATGGAGATACGAAAAATGATGGAAAAGTTCAAAGGCCTCGAAGAACAAGTAATGGATAAGGTCAAAGGACTCGAAGAACAAGTAAAGACTCTCACAGAAGAAAGAGACAATTGGAGGACAGCCTATGAGCACTTGAAAGAAGAGGGGGAGATCTCCAACGTGGAGACACTCAAAGAAGAAATAAAGAAGGAAATCAAAACGGAGGTAGAATCCACTCGAGAGTCGTGGGTGGAAGTAGTACACAAAAGGGTTAAGAAAGAAGTTAGGGAAGACGTACAGAAAGAAGAACTCACACGAGTCCAGGATACACTTGAGGAGGAGAGGCTTCGACACACTCGAAAACTTCACATTCGGATTACAAGCCTACCTGAGGGAGCATCACCAGAGGCAGATGCAACTGACATTTGCCATCGACTTGGATACGAGAGCATGCCATTCACAGCTGCATGGAGGGTTGGGAGGGATACATCACGTTTGCGAGCACTCATCCTTAAGATGAGCTCCGAGGAGGCACGGACCGCGTTCTTTAGACGTCGATCAGTACTACGTGGACTGCCAGGCGGCGCCCTCTATATGGACGAGAACCTCACGAGGATGCAGGTGGCACACCGACGCGCTTGCATGCCACAGATACTCCAGGCACGCCGAGAGGGGAGAAAGGCCTTTTACCGGATGGTAAGGTCTTCATAGATGGACGCCCTATCAAATAGGGCCACGCGGCCTATGAGACATCACTACACCAGGAGACACCACTCAGAGGAGTGGTGTGGAACTGCAACAGGGCACTCTGGACGCGACCAGACAGACTCGAGGAGATCCTGGCATCACATGACTTTGTGTGCATCACAGAGACACACGAGAGCCCAGAGAGAGGTCTATCACGCATTGCAGGTTTTCATTGGGAATCTGCATTCAAGACCACGATGAGACAGAGTACAGCACGTGGATCGGGAGGAGTGGCCATTATATTTCGACAGGAGATACAGAGCCGGATCCATATTATAGGTAGAGATGAGGAGGCACGATACATGTGGGTTCGCATGCAGATAGCACAGGGGGGTTGGATTTACATTGCTATATGCTACTTCCCACCAGGCGGGTCTCGATATGCAGGACGGGATCTTGGGGGACCGACCCGAGACAGAGACTCACCATACACAGCGCTTTCAGAGGAGATACTACATTACAGCACACTAGGTGAAGTCTTCCTTATGGGAGACTTCAATGGCTGCACTCAGTCACATCAGTGCGAGGCATATGACATGGATCACCCACATCTCATGAGGGCTAGAGACCCGAATGAGATGAGCACCAGCAGAGTATCGGCAGATATGGGTCATGACACCACCGGCTATGGAAGACATCTACTCGAGCTAGGCAGCCGACATCATCTCGTTATATATAACGGGATGAATCGTTGGCCAGGTTCAGGCGGATTTACTTGCTTCCCTCACGGGGGAGGTGAGAGCACAGTCGACTACATTTTGGGTACCACCTCTGGGGCTTCACTCATCACCTCACTTAGTATTGGACGACGTCCACTTGGGGCTGACCATACATTTATCACACTCACACTCGCATCTCCGATTCCATTAGACCCTCCCTCACCCACTGAGACACATACCACGATACACTTCACACACGAGCTCTCACACGTTTATGCACACCATTTACACACTCGCCTACTCTCCCTCGATCCACTCTCACCTTTGGACACACTTACATCACAGATCACCACCATCCTACAGGACTCAGCTCTCTACAGCTTCCCACACCGCACACATATGCACCCTCCACGCACAGGATCCATGCCCCAGAACCGCCGGTATGATGCAGATTGCCGTGAGCTACGGAAGCACCTACGGGTTTTAGAGCATAGGGGAGATATTACACACGCACAGGCACAGCGTCGCATGCAGAGCCTTACTCGCCGCAAACGGCGAGATTGGGAGGAGAGACAGTACTGGGATATTTACCATCGTCTCATGAGTCGAGACAGTGGAGTGGCATGGCGACATTTGAGAGAGAGGAGACAGGAGACACCTATCCCAGACCCGAGCACTTGGCATAGCTATGCACGGAGTCTATACGAGATCCCAAACCAGCCCCCCATTCCTAGACCGCAGAGCTCACGTCCTACTACCTCTGACTTCTTCACACCCACTATGGTGGGACACTCTATTGCCCGGCTATAGCATGGAAGGGCCCATGACCATTTCGGTTTACAGGCAGAGCATCTTATCTATGGAGGCACGACTCTCGCACCGCTCATTGCCCACCTCTTCAACCGTGCATTGGTTGAAGGTTTCCCGGACTCATGGACTGAGCACACCATAGTGCCCATTCATAAGTCAGGTGATACTATGGATCCAGCTACATACCGGACGATCATGATTGGCCCTATATTGGCCAAGTTATATGGGGCAGTACTAGAGACAGAGCTGAGTACTCTCGTTGAGAGGAAGGGTATCAGGGCTCCAGGACAGGCAGGTTTCAGACGAGATTACTCTACGATTGACCACATCTTCATTTTGAGATGCCTGATCGACCAGGCAAGGGTGAGGAAGAGGAGATTATATTGCTGCTTTGTGGACTTCCGCAAAGCATTTGACACTGTTCCCAGGGACCGACTCTTCAGACGACTACTTGATATCGGAGCTCCGGAGAAGATGATATGGGGGATCTACGCATTATACGAGAGAGTATCTGGTAGAGTCAGATGTCCAGGGGCTTATCTGATCCACTTGCTAGCACTATCGGGGTGAAGCAAGGATGCCCTCTTTCACCCACCCTCTTTGGTCTCTACATTGATGAGATAGTGGACTACATACAGCTGCAGGGGGGAGATGGCATTGAGGTACAGGGATCCACTGTCCATATTCTTTTATACGCTGATGATATTGTATTGGTTTCAGAGTCTGCAGAAGGTCTACAGCATCATCTACATGGCCTAGATGACTTTTGCAGAAACAGAGGGTTATCTGTGAACCTTGGTAAAACCAAGGTCATGATTTTTCATACATCAGCACAGGTACGCAGACATAGTTTGTTCACAGCAGCGGGTGGACTGATCGAGGTGGTCGGATCATATGTTTACTTGGGAGTGACATTTACAGCAGCATCAGGGGTCTTCTCATTGTCTCAGGCAGCCCGTGACCGCATCACACGTGGGTACACAGCACTAGCTTTGATGGAGAGACACTGCCACCAGGCATATTTTCAGGAGCCCCGCACAAACGGGTGGCTCTTTGACACTTTGGTTACGCCAACGCTCATGTATGGGGCAGCCATATGGGGGCCGGGATTAGCTACATCAGTATGGACAGCATTAGAGAGGCCATAGATCCTCATGATTGCCAGACTTATCCGCAGCAAGCCTTCAGTACCACATGATATCATTAGAGCAGAGCTCGTTGTACCACCGATGCTAGTTGAGGCACTATTCCAGACAGTATGCCTATTACACAGACTTCGGAGCATGGATACAGAGCGCATTGCTTATCGTGCTTTCCAGGCATCACGTGATATGGCATTAGTTGGGGACACCTCCTCATGGTATGCCCAAACACGAGACTGGCTGGCCCACCATGGCTTTGACATAGACAGGCTACCACCACTACAGTACGACTCACATGCACCCACCTACTCGCTCTCTCATCAAGAGAGGAATAGGGTCATTCGTCAGGAGATATGTTATACATACATACAGAGGACATGGGTGAGCCCTAGGGATACATTGCCACCGAGAATGCTCTATTACCGCGAGCATTTTCTACATATATCGGACGCAGGCTTTATCGAGATCCCGAGATACATGCAGACATACCTTCCCCACCACCTCCGAGTCATCATTGGGCAGCTCCGGGTTTCATCACATCAGCTCGAGATTGAGAGGGGTCGGTCCAGGGGAGTCCCCCGTGAGGAGAGGTGGTGCCCAGTATGCCAGACAGAGGTAGAGAGTGAGGAGCATTTTGTTATCAGATGTCCAGCATACTTAGACCTACGAGCACAGTTCCAGATCGAGGAGTCATTCCAGCTCTGCATGACTATGGGAGACCAGAGACGCTTGGGACGCTTTCTCACAAAAGCATACGAGAGGCGAGAGCTGTCACTACAGCCCATACATCAGCCACGGGTGAGTACCCAGCAGACCATTACGCAGTTCTTTCAGCGAGTTGAGATACATCAGAGAGGTCCATCTATAGGGCTCACGCTACACCAGGAAGCAGCACAGAGAGCACGGCGCCAACCACGCATGGGCGGATATCGTCGACCACGACTATATCAGGAGGATATCTCACGAATCAGGATTGCCTACGACCACATGATGGAGCATAGGCGTACCACCACCCCCTGGGTTGTCTTCCTTCAAGAGGCACTCAGACCACCACCGATGTACCACATACTACACCCACCTCCACCCATCACCAGTAGCTAGGGCGTTTTACTCACATTTTGGATCCCCCCATGTATTAGGTGGCCACTATCTGCAGAGTCAGAGCCACGTCTCCCCAGCCTTTTCCAGCCCTATATAGCTTTGCGTAGCGATATACTTTTTATTTCATTTTATCTTCTACACAGGGTTACTACACTTGTACATGGTTTTTGTCTCATAGGCCAAGTTTGGCCTCCAGAAGACGTTAATATGACTTTCTTTCTTTCTTTCTTTCTTTCTCTCTCTCTCTCTCTCTCTCTCTCTCTCTCTCTCTCTCTCTCTCTCTCTCTCTCTCTCTCTCTCTCTCTCTCTAGCTGCACCACCCATGGCAGTAGAGGCACTATTCCAGACTATCTGCTTTATTCAGAGGATTCGGGACCTCCCTACAGATAGACTCACACACAGAGCTCTTGAGGCATCCATACAGATATCAGAGTTAGGATATGAGAGAGCTTGGTACACTCAGGTTAGAGTCTGGTTTGATAGTCATGGACTTGATATGGACAGATTGCCGCCTTTTCAGTATGACCCAGACTCACCTCACATCCACCTCTCTCGTCGTGAGAGGAATGTTGTGCTCAGACAGGATCTCTGGCAGCTCTACATTAGTCAGACATGGCACACACCACACATGGGATCGAGACTATCGCACTATCGAGACCAGTTCCTAGACATACTAGCTGACGGTTTCATCCAGCGACCACGCTACATGGATACTCACATGCCTCATAGCTTGAGGGTAGCGATTGGCCAGCTGAGAGTCTCATCACACCGACTCGAGATTGAGACGGGTAGAGCCGCAGACATTCCCAGAGAGGAGCGGATATGCAGAGTATGCAGAGTAGAGATGGAGGATGAGGAGCACTTTGTATGCAGATGTAGCGCATATGATGGCATCAGAGGCAGATACGAGACCCTGTTTGCAGGGCAGCCCACCCTCCGAGAGATCATGGACTCTAGAGACCAGCGACAGCTCGGGCGATTCTTACTAGAGATACAGAGTCACAGAGATTCCCTACTCCAGCCTACTGTAGCACTCCATACAGGAGGGAGACAGAGTCAGCTCACTGACTTCTTTATTCCACGACGTGCTGCAGCCCTCCCCCCCTCAGCCCACATACCGAGCGGGGTGACTCTTCAGCAGGCTCAGATATCTCGAGCTAGGAGACGACCCCGTGATATAGGACATCGGGCCCCGAGACTTCACCGACACCAGATTGCGGAGATCCAGGCTTGTGACCATCGCGCCATGGAGGAGAGACGATCCCAGATGATGGCCGATCCCGTGGCAGCCATCAGGATGGCCCTGACTCCACCTCCACCTATGTATCACATATTACATCCCACCCCCTAGCACAGGATGGAGCTAGTTAGTCGTCTTAGATGCATTCTCATGGTTGTTGTACTACCCTTTTGCATATAGACTATCATAGATATCGCACTCCATACACCCCCCACCACTTTCATGGGTATCCCCACATGCACACTACGGAGATCTATATCAGCTTAACCAGTTTCTTTTCAGCACTTTTATCTTTTCTGATTGACAGAAGATACACCCATGTACATCGATTTGTCTCATAGGCCGAGTTCGGCCTCCAAATAGACGTAAAAACACTTTTCTTTTCTTTTCTTTTCTCTCTCTCTCTCTCTCTCTCTCTCTCTCTCTCTCTCTCTCTCTCTCTCTCTCTCTCTCTCTCTCTCTCTGAGCCTCAATCTAAATGCAGCCCCTCTCTCTCCAAAGTATGTGCAACCCTAAACCTAACCCTAAACTGAACCTGAACCCTAACCTTAACTTGAGAACTCAACCCTTAACCTAACCCTAGTCTCAAACCTTAAGAAACTCCAACCCCTAACCCTAGCCCTTCTCTCTTCCCTCCCTAACCCTAAAGTCTTAACCCTAATCCGAAACCCTTCCCCTTCTCTCTCTCTCTCTCTATCTCTCTCTAGTCGGAACCCTAAACCTAATCTCTGAAATGGCTCCCATGGACCGAAGGGAAGTAGATGAGCTTATTGCTAAAGCCCTCAAAGAGGCCAAAAAGGAAGAAGACCACAACCTAAATATGGAGATACGAAAAATGATGGAAAAGTTCAAAGGACTCGAAGAACAAGTAATGGATAAAATCAAAGGACTCGAAGAACAAGTAATGGATAAAATCAAAGGACTCGAAGAACAAGTAAAAACTTTCACAGAAGAACGAGACAATTGGAGGACAGCCTATGCACACCTGAAAGAAGAGGGGGAGATCTCCAATGTGGAGACACTCAAAGAAGAAATAAAAAAGGAAATCAAAACCGAGGTAGAATCCACTCCAGAGTCTTGGATGGAAGTAGCACATAAAAGGGTTAAGAAGGAAGTTAGGGAAGATGTGCAGAAAGAAGAGCTCACACGAGTCCAAGAGACACTTGAGGAGGAGAGGCTTTCGACATACTCAAAGACTACACATTCGGATTACAGGCCTACCTGAAGGAACATCACCGGAGGCAGACGCCACTGACATTTGCCGTCGACTTGGATACGAGAGCATGCCTTTCACATGCGCTTGGAGGGTTGGGCGAGATACATCGTGTTCGCGAGCACTCATCCTTAAGATGAGCTCCGTCGAGGCACGGACTTCCTTTTTTAGACGTCGATCAGTACTGCGTGGACTAGCCGACGGCACCCTCTACATGGACGAGGACCTCACGCGGATGCAGGTGGCACACCGACGCACTTGTATGCCACAGATACTCCAGGCACGACGAGAGGGGAGGAAGGCCTTTTACCGTGATGGTAATGTCTTCATAGATGGACGCCCTATCAAATAGGGCCACGCAGCCTATGAGACATCACCACACCAGGAGACACCACTCAGAGGGGCAGTGTGGAACTCCAACGAAGCACTCTGGACACGACCAGACAGACTCGAGGAGATCCTCGCATCACATGACTTTGCATGCATCACAGAGACACACGAGAGCCCAGAGAGAGGTCTACCACGCATTGCAGGTTTTCATTGGGAATCTGCATTCCGGACCACGACGAGACAGAGTACAGCGCGACTCGCGAGGGTCGGGCGGGGTGGCCATCGTATTTAGTCAGGAGATACAGAGCCGAATCCATATTATAGGAAGAGATGAGGAGGCACGATATATGTGGGTTCGCATGGAGATAGCACAGGGGAGCTGGATTTACATTGCTATATGCTACTTCCCTCCAGGCGGATCTCGATACGCAGGACAGGATCTTGGGGGACCGATCCGAGACAGAGACTCACCATACACAGCACTTTTAGATGAGATACTACATTACAGCACACTAGGTGAAGTCTTCCTTATGGGGGACTTCAATGGACGCACTCACTCACATCAGTGCGATGCATACGACATGGATCACCGACATCTCATGAGGGCCAGAGACCCAGAGGAGATGAGCACCGATAGAGTATCGGCACATATGGGTCAAGACACCACAAGGTATGGCAAACATCTGCTTGAGCTAGGCAGCCGACATCAGCTCCTTATATATAACGGGATGCATTGCTGGCCAGGTTCGGGAGGACTTACTTGCTTCCCTCAAGGGGAAGGTGAGAGCACAGTCGACTACATTTTGGGTACCACCTCGGGAGCTTCACTCATCACCTCACTTACTATCGGACAACGCCCACTTGGAGCTGACCATACATTTATCACATTCACAATCTCATCTCCTATTCCATTAGACCCTCCCTCACCCACTGAGACACACATCACGATACACTTACACACGAGCTCTCACACGTTTATGCACACCATTTACATACCCACCTGCTCTCCCTCGATCCACTCTCACCCTTGGACACACTTACATCACAGTTCACCACCATCCTACACGACTCAGCTCTCTGCAGTTTCCCACACTGCACACATAGACACCCTCCACGCACAGGTTCCATGCCTCAGAACCGCTGGTATGATGCAGATTGCCGCGAGCTACGGAAGCACCTACGCATTTTAGAGCATAGAGGGGATATTACACACACACAGGCACAACGTCGCATGCGGAGCCTTACTCGCCGCAAACGGTGAGATTGGGAGGAGAGACAATACTGGGATATTTATCATTTACTCATGAGTCGAGACAGTGCACTGGCATGGCGACATTTGAGAGAGAGGAGACAGCAGACACCCATCCGAGACCCGAGCACTTGGCATGGCTATGCACAGAGCCTATATGAGATCCTAGACCAGCCCCCCATTCCCAGACCACAGAGCTCATGTCCTACTACATCTGACTTCTTCACACCCACTATGGTGGGACGCGCTATTGCCCGTCTACAGCATGGAAGGGCCCATAACCTTTTCGGTTTACAGGCTGACCACCTCATCTACGGAGGAACGACCCTTGCACCGCTCATTGCCCACCTCTTCAACCATGCACTAGTTGAAGGGTTCCCTGACTCATGGACTGAGCACACCATAGTGCCCATTCATAAGTCAAGAGATACTATGGATCCAGCTACATACCGGACGATCATGATTGGCCCTATATTGGCCAAGTTATATGGGGCGGTACTAGAGACAGAGTTGAGTACTCTCGCTGAGAGGAAGGGTATCACAGGCTTCAGATGAGATTACTCTACCATTGACCACATCTTCACTCTGAGATGCCTGATCAACCAGGCAAGGGCGAGGAAGAGGAGATTATATTGCTGCTTTGTGGACTTCCGCAAAGCATTTGACACCGTTCCCAGGGGACGACTCTTCAGACGACTAGATATCGGAGCCCCAGAGGAGATGATATGGGGGATCTACGCCTTATACGAGAGAGTATCTGGCAAAGTCAGATGTCCGGGGGGCTTATCTCATCCACTTGCTAGCACTATCGGGGTGAAGCAAGGATGCCCTCTCTCACCCACCCTCTTTGGCATACATACATACAGAGGACATGGGTGAGCCCTAGGGATACATTGCCACCGAAAATGCTCTTTTACCGTGAGCATTTTCTACATATATCGGACGAGGGCTTCATCAAGATTCCGAGATACATGCAGACATATCTACCCCACCACCTTCGAGTCGTCATTAGGCAGCTCCGGGTTTCATCACATCAGCTCGAGATTCAGAGGGGTCGGTCCAAGGGAGTCCCCCGTGAGGAGAGGTGGTGCCCAGTATGCGAGACAGAGGTAGAGAGTGAGGAGCATTTTGTTATTAGATGCCCGGCATACTTAGACCTACGAGCACACTTCCAGATAGAGGAGTCACTCCCGTTATGCATGACTATGGGAGACCAGCAACGCTTGGGACGCTTCCTCGCAACAGCATACGAGAGGCGGGATCGGTCACTCCAGCCCACACATCAGCCACAGGTGAGTACGCAGCAGACCATTACCCAGTTTTTTCAGCGAGTTGAGATACATCAGAGAGGTCCACCTATAGGGCTCATGCTCCACCACGCAACAGCACAAAGAGCACGGCGCCAACCACGCATGGGTGGATATCATCGACCACGACTATATCAGGAGGATATCTCACGCATCAAGACAGCCTACGACCACATGATGGAGCATAGGCGCACCACCACCCCATGGGTTGTCTTCCTTCAGCAAGCACTCAAACCACCCCCGATGTACCACATACTACACCCACCTCCACCCATTCACCAGTAGCTAGGGTGTCTTACTCACACTTTTACTCACATGTCCCCCATGTATTAGGTGGCCACTATCTCCAGAGTAAGAGCCACGTCTCCCTAGCCTTTTCCAATCTTATATATCTTTGTGCCCCGATAAAATTTTTATTTCATTTCATCCTCTACACAGGGTTACTACACTTGTACATGGTTTTTGTCTCATAGGCCAAGTTTGGCCTCCAGAAGATGTTAATATGACTCTCTCTCTCTCTCTCTCTCTCTCTCTCTCTCTCTCTCTCTCTCTCTCTCTCTCTCTCTCTCTCTCTCTCTCTCTCTCTCTCTCTCTCTCTCTCTCTCTCTCTCTCTCTCTCTCTCTCTCTCTCTCTCTCTCTCTCTCTCTCTCTCTAGTTAGTCGTCTTAGATGCATTCTCATGGTTGTTGTACTACCCTTTTGCATATAGACTATCATAGATATCGCACTCCATACACCCACTTTCATGGGTATCCCCACATGCACACTACGGAGATCTATATCAGCTTAACCAGTTTCTTTTCAGCACTTTTATCTTTTCTGATTGACAGAAGATACACCCATGTACATCGATTTGTCTCATAGGCCGAGTTCGGCCTCCTAATAGACGTAAAAACACTTTCTTTCTTTCTTTCTTTTCTCTCTCTCTCTCTCTCTCTCTCTCTCTCTCTCTCTCTCTCTCTCTCTCTCTCTCTCTCTCTCTCTCTCTCTCTCTCTCTCTCTCTCTCTCTCTCTCTCTCGAGAAGGAAGTAGAAACATATCATAAGGAGAGGGAAGCATGGCAGAAAGAGAAAGAAGAATGGGCTAAGGAGAGGGCAAACATGAAAGAGGAATTGGAGCTCCTCAAAGCTTCAATGGTCTCTCTTACACCCGAAGAAGGAGAGATTAATATGAACAAGACAGAAGCTCTCAAAGAAGAACTCACCAAATCCTTGACCGAGAGCATGGAAAACAAATTAGAAGCTACCAAAGAAGGGTGGATCGACATAGTGAAGAAGAACATCAAAAAAGAAGCCAAAGAGAAAGCACAAAAGGAAGAAGCCCTCATCGTGCACACCACTATTGAGGAAGAAAAGATGAGACATGCCCGCCGTCTCAATGTACGCATCACGGGCATTGAAGAAAAAGAAGGCTCTACCCCCGAGTCCGATGGGAAGACACTATGCAAGATACTCGGCTACAAAGAGGAGTCCCCCCCATTCATCAAGTCTTGGAGAACGGGACGAGACCCCACGAAGAAGAGAGCTCTCATTCTACACTTCCCTTCCGAAGATATAAGATCTACTTTCCTACGCAAGAGGGTGATTTTGAGAGCACTCGATGGCCCCCCCATCTACCTTGACGATGATCTCACACCCATGCAGGTAGCACACCGTCGTGCATGCATGCCGAGAGTACATCAAGCTCGCAAAGAAGGAAAGAAGGCTTCATACAGAGATGGTCGTGTCATCATTGATGGCAAGGCCATCCCATAGGGATTCGCGGCCTGTGAGACACTCGAGGAGATACACCTTGCAGTTTGGAACTGCAATGGAGATCTATGGACACACCCAGAGAGATTGGAAGAGGTGCGCAAAGGCACATACAGAGAGTGTACACGTCAGCACACCACCCGAGGATCAGGAGGAGTAGCCATACTCTTTAGAGATGGACTTCAGAGCAGGATACAGATAGTCGCACGTGATTCACAGGCCAGATATCTTTGGTTTCGACTCCAGCTCTCGCAGGAGAGGATCATCTTCATAGCATTATGCTACTTTGCTCCTTCTAGCTCGCGTTTCGCTATCATAGATCGAGAGGAGGACTCACCATACACTTGCTTGTCAGAAGAGATTACAGAGTACTCTGCATTAGGGGAAGTCTTCCTTATGGGAGACTTCAATGCCAGGACAGGCAATGATCAGTGTGAGATATTTGACCCAGAAGACCCGGAGATACTACATACCATAGAGGATGAGTCTACAGCTCGCGCTTCAGCTGACGCTACACACACTCACTATGGCACTCACCTACTCAGACTAGGCTCTCGACATAATCTCGTTATCTATAACGGGATGACTCAGTGGCCTACCTCAGGAGGATTGACATGCATACCACACTCAGTCACAGATGGCGGGGGAAGTACAGTAGATTACGTCATGGGGTCCAGAGAGGCCATCCACCTACTTACCTCATTCACCATCCCACCCATACCCATTGGGGCTGATCACACATACCTCGCACTCTCCCTGAAGGGAGTCACCCCTACACGCATACCCGCAGCACGCATCCCACACACCACCATCCACTTCACACACGAGCTAGCTCACATATATGCGGCTCGAGTCGAACAGGGTCTTCTCTTACTTCATCCTGACACTCCACTATCCCTACTCACCTCTCAGATAGCATCAGTTCTTCAGACATCAGCCATCAGCTCCTTCCCACACACCATCCATTCTCGTCACACACCTCCTCCCGGGACTACGCCACAACATCGTTGGTATGATGAGGATTGCAGAGATCTTTACCGCCGACTACGAGCTCAGCGAGCATTGGGAGAGATCACAGAGAGAGAGGCCAAGGGACAGATGAAGACTCTCACACGTCGAAAGAGGCGAGCCTTTGAGGAGGCACAGGAGCTTGAGCTATACCATCTCTTTATGAGTATGGACAGTGCTGCAGCATGGCGCAGCCTACGAGAGCCACGCCCGACCACACCTATTGGAGACCCACACACATGGCATGATTATGCTCAGAGGTTATATGAGGTACCTAGGCAGCCTCCCATTCCCCAGCCACTTGAGCCTCGCCCTACTAGTTCTTCTCTCTTCACAGCAAAGATGGTTGAGAGGGCCATACGACGACTTCGACATGGACGTTCGACAGACCACGCAGGATTGCAGAGCGAGCATCTCATATATGCAGCCTCCACTATAGCCCCGTTGATTGCACATGTCTTCAACCGGGCTATAGGAGAGGGCTTCCCAGAGGAGTGGACTAGGCACACCATTGTGCCTATCCACAAATCTGGCGACACCCTGGATCCAGGGAACTACAGGACCATCATGATTGGCCACACCATGGCCAAACTATACGGTGCCATACTTGAGGCAGAGCTCAGTTCATATGCAGAGACTGAGGGGCTACGAGCACGAGGCCAAGCAGGTTTTCGACGAGCTTTCTCTACTATTGATCACATCTTCATTCTGCGCTGCCTCATTGATGGGGCAAGGGTGCGGAAGAAGAGGCTATATTGCTGCTTTGTGGACTTCCGCAAAGCTTTTGATACAGTGCCGCGAGAGAGGCTCTTCCAACGCCTCCAGAGCTTGGGAGTACCATCAGGGATGATTTGGGCCATCTATGCACTCTATGAGCAGGTGACTGGGAGGGTACGGTGTCCAGGAGGTATGTCTGAGGCCATTGCTAGCACCATCGGTGTTAAGCAAGGCTGCCCACTCTCTCCCACTCTATTTGGTCTCTACATTGACGAGATTGAGGACTACATTCTCCGAGCTGGAGGAGAGGGTGCAGACCTCGCAGGTACACATGTCCACATTTTATTATATGCCGATGACATTGTCTTGATTTCAGAGTCACCCGAGGGATTACAACGCCACCTTGAGGCCCTGGATGAGTTTTGTACACAGAGGGGCTTGACAGTAAACCTTGGCAAGACCAAGGTCATGATCTTCCACACCTCCCCCATGGTGAGGAATGGAGCAGGATTCAGAGCTGGTGGTGGACAGATTGAGGTGGTCACTTCCTATGTCTATCTCGGAGTCACATTCACGAGCTTGCCTGGCCCCTTCAGCATGAGACAGGCAGCCACCGATAGACTCACACGCGGATATGCAGCTTTAGCCATGTTAGAGCGGAGATGTCACCAAGCACACTTCCAGGAGCCCCGCACGAAGGGCTGGCTATTTGACACACTGGTCAGACCAGCTATGATGTATGCTGCGACGGTTTGGGCCCCAGGTCTCACAGTCACCCAGTGGAGTGCGATGGAGAGGCCACAGGTACGTATGATCTCGCGATTATTTCGTGGGAAACAGTCGGTGCCACATGACATCATCAGGGCAGAGCTAGCTGCACCACCCATGGCAGTAGAGGCACTATTCCAGACTATCTGCTTTATTCAGAGGATTAGGGACCTCCCTACAGATAGACTCACACACAGAGCTCTTGAGGCATCTATACAGATATCAGAGTTAGGATATGAGAGAGCTTGGTACACTCAGGTTAGAGTCTGGTTTGATAGTCATGGACTTGATATGGACAGATTGCCACCTTTTCAGTATGACCCAGCCTCACCTCACATCCACCTCTCTCGTCGTGAGAGGAATGTTGTGCTCAGACAGGATCTCTGGCAGCTCTACATTAGTCAGACATGGCACACACCACACATGGGATCGAGACTATCGCACTATCGAGACCAGTTCATAGACATACTAGCTGACGGTTTCATCCAGCGACCACGCTACATGGATACTCACATGCCTCATAGCTTGAGGGTAGCGATTGGCCAGCTGAGAGTCTCATCACACCGACTCGAGATTGAGACGGGCAGAGCCGCAGACATTCCCAGAGAGGAGCGGATATGCAGAGTATGCAGAGTAGAGATGGAGGATGAGGAGCACTTTGTATGCAGATGTAGCGCATATGATGGCATCAGAGGCAGATACGAGACTCTGTTTGCAGGGCAGCCCACCCTCCGAGAGATCATGGACTCTAGAGACCAGCGACAGCTCGGGCGATTCTTACTAGAGATACAGAGTCACAGAGATTCCCTACTCCAGCCTACTGTAGCACTCCATACAGGAGGGAGACAGAGTCAGCTCACTGACTTCTTTATTCCACGACGTGCTGCAGCCCTCCCCCCCTCAGCCCACATACCGAGCGGGGTGACTCTTCAGCAGGCTCAGATATCTCGAGCTAGGAGACGACCCCGTGATATAGGATATCGGGCCCCGAGACTTCACCGACACCAGATTGCGGAGATCCAGGCTTGTGACCATCGCGCCATGGAGGAGAGACGATCCCAGATGATCGCCGATCCCGCTGCAGCCATCAGGGTGGCCCTGACTCCACCTCCACCTATGTATCACATATTACATCCCACCCACTAGCACAGGATGGAGCTAGTTAGTCGTCTTAGATGCATTCTCATGGTTGTTGTACTACCCTTTTGCATATAGACTATCATAGATATCGCACTCCATACACCCCCCACCACTTTCATGGGTATCCCCACATGCACACTACGGAGATCTATATCAGCTTAACCAGTTTCTTTTCAGCACTTTTATCTTTTCTGATTGACAGAAGATACACCCATGTACATCGATTTGTCTCATAGGCCGAGTTCGGCCTCCTAATAGACGTAAAAACACTTTCTTTCTTTCTTTCTTTCTTTCTCCTCTCCCTCAGAGGCCCGAGCATTTGGCATAGCTATGCACAGAGCCTATACTAGATCCCAAACGAGCCCCCCATTCCCAGGCCTCATAGCTCACGCCCCACTACCTCTTACTTCTTCACATCCACCATGGTGAGCGGCCCTATTTCACATATGAAGCATGGCAAAGCTCCTGACCAGTTCAGTTTACAGGCAGAGCACCTCATATACGGACACAGGACTCTAGCACCACTCATTGCCCACCTCTTCAACCGTGCACTGGTTGAAGGGTTCCTTGACTCATGGACTAAGCACATCATAGTGCCCATTCATAAGTCAAGTGATGTTATGGATCTAACTACATATCGGACGATCATGATTGGCCCCACATTGGCCAAATTATATGGGACAGTGCTAGAGACAGAGTTGAGCACTCTCGCAAAGACGAAGGGTATCAAGGCCCCCGGTCAGGAAGGTTTTAGACGAGATTACTCTACCATTGACCACATCTTCACTTTGAGATGTCTGATCGACCAGGCAAGAGTGAGGAAGAGGAGATTATACTACTACTTTGTGGACTTCTGCATAGCTTTTGAAAAGATTAAAGCCTTCGAAGAATTTTCGTCTTTGTACTTAGAAAGAATTGGACTGCTATAACTTTTCTTACTAAAATCCAAAGGTCTTGCATGAGGCTAAGGCGGCAAAGGTTGTTCCGTTTCATTGCGAAAGGTTTGTCTTGTATCCATAGCGTTTTCAGGCATGCGGGTTAGAGTTGCTTAGATAGCTAAGCAATTTAACTTGATACACTGCATTTCCGAAAACCGAAAACTTTAGCGCAAAACGTTTACTGTTAGGCAGGCTTAAGCGAAACTTTCGCTTAAGTGATGCTATAGCTTAAGCCTACATGGTAATAGCTACGCGCCATAAGGAGCTATGCGTGCTTAGCTAATACTCTTAGTGCTAAAGGTTAAGCGTTTCCCGTAAAGGTATTAGTGCTTAGCTTAATCGTTAGTAAACGCTTAAGCTAATCGCTTAAGTAAGACAAGACCTTAATGGTCAAGCTTCTTTACTACATGGTGTAGTTGTAGCTTAACCAACATGATGTAGCTGTAGCCTTTATGGTTTTCTTTACAATAGGGGCGAAGCGATTAAGCTATTATGCTAAAAGCAGAGGGAAGACCATGTAGAAGGGAAGACCTGAATGGTCTTGTCTTGCTTAAGCGTTTACCAGGCTTAAGCTTTGACCAACATGGTCTTGTTTTGCTTAAGCTAATACCAAAACCTAAACGGTATTAGCTGTTTCCCGTTAAGTGCGTAGTGTTTCCTATTGGTGCTAAAGAAAACCTATTGGGAAACGAAAACGGAAACTTTAGCACCATGAAGTAAAGGCCCGGAGGGAAGACCATTAAGGCTACAGCTTAACCATTAAGGCCCGAAGGGAAGACCATTAAGGTCTTGTCTTGTCTTGCTACAGCTACACCATGTAGGTCTTGAGCTAAACAGCCTAGTCAAGAAGCTTAACCATGAAGGCGCTAAAGAGACCATGAAGTAAAAGCTACAGCGAGACCATGTTGGTCTTGCGCTAAGGAGACCATGTTGGCGCTAAAGAGGTAAGTTTTCGTGCATTTACCTTTAGGACCGAAGGGAATACCACGTTGGTCTTATGCGAAAGTGTCCGTTTTCGTTTCTCGTTAAACTTTAGCACCAATAGGACACTTTAGCGCCTAGGAAATGGCTAAAGAAAACCAGGCGTTAACGTTTTCTTTAGCTCGTTTACAAAACAAGACAAGACCATTCTGGTCTTCCCTTCAAGTGATGGTGCTAAAGTGTTTGTTTCCCTAACAACTTTAGCATAAGACAAGACCATTCAGGTCTTCCCTTCTTGACCGAATGGTCTCTTTAGCGCAAGACAAGACCATTCTGGTCTTCCCTTCGGGTAATGGTCTTCCCTCCGGGCCTTAAGGTGCTAAAGTTTCCTAAAGGTGCTTTAGTTTCTTAGGGAAACGGAAACGGTTTCAGCTAAAAAAAACGTGCAAGACCAACATGGTAATATTAACCAAGACCAACATGGTATTATTAAGCAAGACCTTTAGGGCTCGCTTAAGCAAGACAAGACCAACATGGTGTAGTTGTAGCCTTCATGGCCCGAGCAAGCTACACCATATTGGTCTTCTTTATCGCAAGACAAAACCTACATGGTGTAGCTGTAGCAAGACAAGACCAACATGGTCTTCCCTCCGAGCCAACATGGTCTTCGTTGTAGCCTTCATGGTCTCTTTAGCGCAAGACCATAATGGTCTTCCCTTCCGACCTTTACTTTATGATTTTCTTTAGGTTTAGGCTTAAGCGAAAACTAACCTTTTGGGAGCTAAAGAAAACGCGCAAGACCAACATGGTGTAGCTACGCGCCTGGTTTTCTTTAGGTTAGGTAAACATTTTCTTTAGCTCTAAAGGGGCGAAGCGGTAAACAGGCCATACTGTTAGGTATAGGTATTAGCTTCATCCTTTAGGACCTTAAGCTTCCTCCCCTCTGTCTCATCCAAGCTTAGTTGAGTGGTTCCGCTCTCTATTCGTATGGTTCCGTGAACCACCACGGTTACGTTTAATCCTCAAACAGAATATGGTTCAACATCTGTGAAACCGCATGGTAACATGTATCGTTTGCCATCCCCTAGCTTGAATGGAGATTGCTTCCTCGAAAGCAAAGCAATAGGAATATCTAGATCTAGATCTAGATTCATAGACGGGGAAGAAGGTCGGTAAGGGCGGTAAGGTTAGCCTCTACATGCTAAGATCTGAATAGCTAATCAATCACCTAGTGTGGTGTATAGTTGAAGACTATTTGGAAGGTATAAGGTTTCTCATATCCCATGAGTTCACGGCCCCGTACTTCCTCATCTATGCACTGCCGATACAACGTTCCCCTCCACCACTTCTTAAGCATTCGCCTAAGTTTTGTTTAGTTCCATTCCTTTTCCAGTGGTTCGGTAGAAAGCTAATAATGGATGGTGCTTTCTCTCCCCAACCAGCGTGGAAAAGCGTCAACTTGTTCTTAATGGCATTTTCTGCAGAAAACAGGTAAACTACGTTAGAAATTGTGTAGAATTGGTTACTCCGCGTTAGAAAGTGTTAGTACCTATCCTCCCTAAAAGTGTTACCTCCCCTATCGGCCACTCTAAAACGGATGTATTGTTGACAGTGAGAAGGCTACAACGAAAACACTTAAGCCTTAACGGTTTTGGTTTTCGCTTAACCTAAAGGCTTAAGCGACGGTTAAGCGTTTACCTAAAGGGAATGGTATTAGCTTAATCGATTAGGCGCACAGCGTTTACTTTAGTTTTCTATGCATAGCACCTTTATGGTATTAGCACGCATAGCCCGTAACGGTTAAACTAACGTTTAAGCGTTTACCGAAAAGATTAAGCTGATACCGTTCACCTAACAGTTTTCTAACTACGTTAGATGAACGGGCGTTTAGAAAATGTTTTCTAAACATTTACCAACGTTTAAGCGAAAACTTTAGCGCTTTCGCTACCCTAAAAGGTAAACCCGGTCAACTTTAGCATAGCACCTTTAAGGTTTTCTTTAGCATAAAACCTTAATAAAGTGTCCGTTCCCCTAAAGGTACTAAAGAAAACCTATTGGGAAACGGACACTTTAGCACAAGACCATGTTGATCTTCCCTCCTTGCCCTTTAGGGAAAGGGCTAAAGAAAACCTAAAGGCTTCCCTTCGGCCCTACATGGTCTTACCGTCTTGCGTGTAGCGTGCTAAAGCCGATAGGCTTAAGCGAAAACTAACGCGCAAGACAAGTCAAGACAAGACCTACATGGTCTTCCCTTCGGGCCGACATGGTCAAGCTTCTTCACTGAATGGTTAAGCTTCTTGACTACATGGTTAAGCTTCTTGACTGAATGGTTAAGCTTCTTGACTTCATCGCCTAACCCCTTCGGGCCCGGTCAAAGCTTAAGCCGCCTTTTGGGCTTAAGTTGACCGTAAGGGGAATGGTTTTCTTTAGCCCGTGCCCGAAGGGAAGACCATTAAGGCCTTGTTTTGTTTTGCGTGTTATAAAGAAAACTTTCGCACCTTTCTTAGGCTTAAGCTAATACCTTTAGGGCAAGCCGGAGGGAAGACCATTACCCGAAGGGACATTCTAGTCTTGTCTTGGAATGCGCCGTTTGCTTCGCCCTGTGATGGCTTAAGCATTTTATTTAGCGCAAGACCCGGTCAAATTAAGCCTAACAGTGAACGCTTTGCCCTAAAGGCCCGATTAGGCTTAAGCGATTAGTTAGGGAATGCGCTAAAGTTGATCGTTAAGGGAATGCACTAAAGTTGACCGTAAAGGGAATGCGCTCATAGTACGAAGGAGAGAATTAATTCGTGAGAATTAATTCGGGAATTTTTCGTTTAATTCGTTTAGTACGTTCGGACCAAAAATAAAATTCGAGAATTTTATCCATCTGGAGAGAATTTTATTTTTTTACATATAAAGTATATGTATATCTCAATCCCATGTAGGATTCATGAATTTTATTGAGCTATACCTTAACAAAATACTTTCATAACAAGTTATAACATTAGCTCTCCACTTCATTATGAGGGCACCATTCTCAATGTAACTGAAAAAAGTTCGATGTACCGGGTGTATAAAATTCGCTCCATGCGAATTAATTCACGATGCGAATTTAAAGAATTTTATTTTTAGCGAAAAATTCGCGAATTATTACACTATGAATGTGCTAAAGTTGACCATAAAGGCTTAAGCATAGAAAACCATTAAGTTTTCGGGCAAAGCGTTTTCTTTAGCACTTTCAGTTTACCTTTACGGTCAACTTTAGCCGTTAGGGTATTAGCTAAGCACGATTCCCTTAACGGTCAACTTTAGCCCCTATAGGTGCGTAGCGTTTCCTATTGGGAAACGGACACTTTAGCGTGAAACCTATACGGGTTTCACTTAACCCTTCGGGCCTCCACGATGAAGTGTTTACCATTTACCGGCGAGCTTAACCTTTACGTTAAAAGGGCAAGCCGGAGGGAAGACCATTAAGGTCTCGGTTTCGTCAGCTTCATTAGCGAATAATAATTTCAACAAGAATAAAGTTAGAAGCATCATTCTCTACTTCCCGTAGAATCTGTTTTCTGCATGCAGAAAGGCGCTAAAGAAAACTTTAGAAAACCTTTACGGTATCAGCTTAAGCATAATCGCTAAAAGCCTAATCGGTATGGGAAAGCGCTAAAGAAAACTTTAGCACAAAACGAAAACAACACGGTTAAGCTCATACCGATAGGTAAACGTATTAGCCCAAAAACATTTACTTATGGGTTCATCGAAGCGAACTACCTTTATGGGAAACTTTAGCAAGCACTAATACCTTATGGCGCGTAGCTATTACCAAGCTTAAGCGTTTCGCTTAACCCTACCTGGTGGTTTCCCTAATCAGGCTATGCGTTTACCTAAAGTAAACCTAAAGAAAACCGTTTAGGTAAACGGGGCTTAAGCCTAATCGGTATGGGAAAGCGCTAAAGTTTTCGCTGTAGATCCCAAGACCATGTTGGTCTTCCCTCCTGCTAACCCCAAAGGTATTACCTTAAACCTAACCGCTTAAGCCTAATTGGGCCTCATGTTAAAGCGCGTAAGAGCGATGGATGAAGGCGCTAAAGAAATGTTTACAACTCAATTTTCTTTAGCACCTATAGGTTTTGTGCGTTAGTTTACCGTTAAGGGAATGCGTGAAAACCGCGTTAGTTTACGTTTACCTATTCGGTTTTCTTTAGTTAGCGCAAATCGTTTACCTAAAGGTAAACTTTAGCACAAGACCCGGACTTCTTTAGCGCCTTTCTTAGGCTTAAGCTAATACCAAGAACGCGCCGTTTGCTTCGCCCCGTGAAGGCTTAAGCGTTTTCTTTAGCGCAAATCGTTTTCGAAACAAACCGAAACTGTTTCCGTTTCCCGTTAGGTGCTAAAGTGAGTGTCTGTTTCCCAGGTGCTAAAGTTTCCTATTGGTGCTTTAGTATCCGTTTCCCAATAGGAAACGAACGTACTTTTAGGGAAACGGAAACGGACACGCTGTAGCCTGGAAACAGACACGTTGTAGCCTTTAGGAGCTAAGTTCGCCCCTGGAAACATTTTCTTTAGCACCCAGTTTTCTTTAGCACCTATTGGTGCTAAAGTTTTCCACAAAGATGACCATAATCTGTCGTTGGATAGGAATCCGGGAATATTGTGGTTGTTTAAGTACCTCGGTAAGCCTAGTGCCGAGTTGCGAGATCGAGGTCTGACCCAAATTGCGCAAAAGCGGCAAGTTCACGATATTGTACCAGCTCCAATTTTAAGGTGCCACAAAGTGCTTAGAGAAAGTGCAAATACAGCTCTACCTTTAAGCCTTTGATCGTTCGATCTATGATTTTGCGCTTTCCTTGGGAAAAGGGGAAATCTGGGTATCGTCACTTTAGATTCTAGCAGGGTAGCAAATCTAAAGTGTTGTGTTTAAGGCAAAGTGTCTCACTCTTCAGAATCTCCTTTTCCCTTTGAAATGAGATTCCCTCCAGCCACATGTTCCCCTACGGCTACGATGTTACGACTTCACCCCAGTCACTGACCCAACCGTGATATGCGCCAAGGAGACCACCCATAACAAAATGGGCCACGCTCAACTAGGCGTGGAACACTTCCCCGAATGGGTGATCTCTGGTCGATGCTTTGGGCGAAACCAATTCCGAGGGTGTGACGGGCAGTGTGTACGGGGCCCGGGTACGTATTCACCGAAGCATGCTAATCTGCAATTACTAGCGATTCCAACTTCATGTTCCGGAGGGAAGACCATTACCCGAAGGGAAGACCTAAATGGTCTTGTCTTGGAATCTTAAGCAAAAACTAACGCGCAAGACAAGACAAGACCAGACAAGAGAAGACCATGTTGGTCAAACTTCTTGACTGAATGGTCTAACTTCTTGATTGAATGGTGTAGCTGTAGCATTCCAAGACCTACATGGTCTTCCCTTCGGGCCAACATGGTTAAGCTGTAGCCTTCATGGTCTTCCCTTTTGATTTCATCGCCTAGCCCCTTCGGGCCCGGTCAAAGCTTAAGCCCCAATAGGTATTAGCTTCTACGTTTAGGTTTTGTTTTCTTTAGCGCTTAGTTTACCGGGTTCTCTTTAGCCCTAATCTGTTGGGAACACTTAAGCTAAACCGCTGTAACTTAACCAACATGGTCTTCCCTCCAGCCTTTTAGGTTTTCTTTACCGTTTTCCTACCCTGGATTTAGCACCATGAAGTAAAGGCTACAGCTACACCATTAAGGCCCGAAGGGGCGAAGCGATGTTGGTCTTGTCTTGCTACAGCTACACCATGTTGGTAAAGCTACAGCTACACCATGTTGGTAAAGCTACAGCTACACCATGTTGGTAAAGCTACAGCTACACCATGTTGGTCTTGAACTAAAGAACCATTCAGTCAAGAAACTTGACCAACACCTATCGGGCGAAGCTATTACCATTCATGAAGTTTTCTTTAGAAGTGTTGGTCTTGTCTAGTCTTGCGCTAAAGATTCAAGAAGACCGTAAAGTAAAGGGCAAGCCGGAGGGAAGACCATTAAGGTTAAGCTACAGCTACACCATGTTGGTCTTGCTTAATAATACCATGAGGGCTACAGCGAAGACCATGTTGGTCTTGCTACAGCTACACCATTATGGTTAAGTTACAGCTACACCATTGGTCTTGTCTTGCGCTAAAGAGCCATGTAGGGAATGCTTAAGCTACACCATGTAGGGCCGAAGGCTTAATATTACCATTCCCGAAGGGAAGACCATTCAATCAAGAAGTAAGCGATTAGCTTAAGATTCCCTGGCTCGCTTAAGCAAGACCTTACTTCATGGCCCAGGTTATTTACTTAATGGTTTTTGCTTAACCTAAAGGTGAAGGCTTAAGCGTAGAAAACCAGACCCTCATTGACCCCGTACAAAAGTATGTTCCTTCTGTAAGGGTTTGGATATGGTGTTGAAGGGGTAGAGGACGCGTGTATGAGCCTCAAAAGTGGAGGCTCTGGGCTCAAAATGGAGGCGGAGCTACTAGGTAGAGAGAGAGAGGTAGTCGACTAGCTTTGGAGAGGCTTCTCTAAAAGTGAGAGAGCCAAAAAGTGTTATTATGTTATATAGAACCCTTTTAGGGCTGGCCAAGTTCATATTGGACTTGGCCCAAAAATAAAGAATAAGTGACATAGCCTTTATAAATAGGCCTATACACATGTATACACTATAAAAGGATCATTTAGGACTCTACCCTAACAACCTCCCACTTAAAGGCATAAATGGCACCTTTAAGCTAAGTGACTCCCACCATTTGTATACATAACTGATGTTGTGCTTTGGGTAAGCACTTAGTGAGAACATCTACAGGGTTTTGTGATGTATGGACCTTAACTAAAGTGATAAGGCCATCCTCAAACACTTCTCAAATGAAGTGATATCGCACATCAATATGTTTTGTGTGTGCATGGAACATGGCATTCTTTGCCAAACATATGGCACTCTCGCTATCAAAACCAAGCATAGGTGCTCTATCAGGCAAACCAAACTCACTGCAAAGACATGCTAACCATATTGCTTCCTTGGAAGCCTCAGTGGCTGAAATATATTCAGCCACAGTAGTAGACAAAGCAACAATCTTTTGCAGTCTCCTTCACCATGATACAACACCACCAGCTCCAAGAGTGAAAACATAGCCACTTGTGGATTTCCATGTATCCACATCACCTCCCATGTCGGAATCACAGAATCCCTTGAGTTCTAATGGGTCCTTTCCATAATTGAGGCATTTGTTTTTAGTTCCTTTCAAATATCTCAAGATAGATTTGACTGCCTCCCAATGAGCTCTACCAGGATTAGCCATGAACCTGCTAACAACTCCCACTAAATGAGCAATGTCTAGCCGAGTGGCAACCATAGCATACATAAGTGAACCACAAGCTGATGCATATGGAACACTCTTCATGTAATTGGCTGCACCATCATCTTTGGGACAGTCATCCTTGGAAAGCTTAACATGTGGTTGCAATGGCACTCCAAGAGGCTTAGCATCAGCCACATTAAATCTGTCCAGCACTTTTTCAATGTACTTTTCTTGGGATAAATGCAAAATATGCTGCTGCTATCCCTTTTTATTCGCATACCAAGAATATGCTCAGCTTCCCCAAGGTCTTTCATTGAGAATGCAGAGTTCAGCTGCTGTTTTAGAGCATTCAGTGTGCTCTTTTTCTTCCCAGGCAGCAGCATATCATCTGCATACAGTACAAGAATAATTGGGCTGCCATCTTCATCCCTTTTAGTGTACAAACAGTGGTCTGCATGGCTTCTTTTGAACCCATGTTTGAGCATAAATGCATCAAACTTCTTATACCATTGTCTGGGGGCTGTTTCAGCCCATATAAGCTCCTTTTCAGCTTGCATACCAGATGCTCTTTTCCAGGAATGGCATATCCTTCTGGCTGTTTCATGTCTTGGGGCCTGTTTCAGCCCATATAAGCTCCTTTTCAGCTTGCATACCAGATGCTCTTTTCCAGGAATGGCATATCCTTCTGGCTGTCTCATGTACAGCTCTTCGTCTAAATCACCATGCAAAAAGGCTGTTTTAACATCCATTTGGAATAACTCCAAATCCAAGGCAGCTGTGAGAGCAAACAACACACGGTAGTGTGGTCATTTTAACCACTAGAGAGAACACCTCTTGGAAATCAATGCCCTCTCTTTGGGAAAATCCCTTAGCATCCAGCCTTGCCTTATACTTGGGTTTGCCATCAACAAGGCCTTTATCTCTTCCTGCATGGCCAACTCCCACTTCTTCTTGTGCTCACATAGCTTTGCCTCTTTATAAGTAAGAGGCTCACCCTCATCTGATAACATAATGTAATGTATAGAAGGGTCATATCTATTCACTAGCCTCCTAGGACGTGTAGATCTTCTTACCCAATGATCCACATTACCTGGTAATGGATCTACATCAGGAGGTACATTAACTTCTTCATTGTTGATTGGCTGTTGTACATCATTTCCAGCCTTGTTTTCAGCATAAATAGGTGAATGCCCATCAGGAGCCTCTTCTTGCTCTCCAACCATAGTACAAAGTAGAGATTTAAATCGTAGATTTAAATCGGGATTTAAATCATTCAAATCGTAGAGGTTTTTAAAAATAATAATAAAATCGAGGTTTTTATTCATCAAGAGATTTTTATTTTTTCTTGTATCTAAGGTATGCACAATACCTATTCAACTCATATATACTCCAATATTGCACAGTAGTGAAAGTAGTGAAAAGTTTATATGATTTGGAGGTGGATTTTTAAAATTTTAGTTAGGTGGATTTTAGACTTTAGTACAATACAATCAATAGTGATTGACTCCTTATTTTTTTATTTGCCTTAAAAAGTATCACATAATATCCTTCCTGGTATTTAAACCCATAGTGCAGCATTACTTAAATCACATAATATCCTTCCTGGTATTTAAACCCATAATAGGCAAGAAAATAATATAGTTCTACCTGAGAGCAAAGTGGTAATATATGATAGACTACTAGCAAACATAAGTATCACAATGATCAAATTTTAATTAAAAAAAGAGATCTACCATATGAAAGCTTAAAAATTTTAAAAAAAAAATTTGAATAAAAATCGTGCAAAACGATTTTAATTGCGAATGTGATTTTTACGGTTTTTATATAATAAAAATCGTGCGATTTTTTTAACTATGTGTCCAACATCATCTGGCTCAAAAACCACTAGATTATCTATATTTTCAGCCATATATGGTGCATCCTGAGGGTCTGAAATAGGCCTAACATGTGGCTGATCTTGTTGAAATGTGACCTTTTTATGGTCATGTTTCGAAGCAACATTGTTTTGTAGCAACCTTGCCTCATTAAAAACAACATCTCGATTGCGTATGACCCTTTTGAGCTCCGGTAACCATATTCTATAACCCATTTCACCTTCTTCACAATATCCCATGAAGAGGCCTTTAATGGATTTGGATTCAAGTTTACTCCTCAACTCAGGCCTTATGTGTACAAAAGCTTCATAGCCAAAGACGCGTAAGTGATCATATGAGGCAGGTTTGCCAAGGATTACCTTTCAAGAACATGTGAGGGAATCGATCGCATATATGTATTGCAGTTTTAAGAGCCTCTCCCCAAAAAACATGACCGAGATTAGCTCTGGACAGCATGCATCTCACCCTATCACAAAGAGTCCAATTATACCTTTCAACCACACCATTAGAAGAGGGGTTATATGGAACAGTAAGCTCCTCTTTATGCCTAAATTTTCACAAAAATTGTTGAGTTCAACACTTGTGAACTCACCCCCATTATCCGTACATAAGCATTTCAGCTTTCCACCTTTCCACCTGTTTGGGTAGTCACAAATGCATGAAATCTCTTAAATGCAGCAAACGCTTCATCTTTTGATTTGAGTAGCTGCACCCAAATTTTCCTGGAAAAATCATCAACAAAAGAAATAAAATATAAAGCACCCCCCATAGATTTGGTGGGCATGGACAAGATCTAATATACAAGACTTATGAGACACATCAGAGTAATAAGAACTTTTCACTTGCTTTCCATAATGACAATCATTACAAAAATCTAGCTTAGTGCCTTTAACATCAAGCTTCTTCAAGTTACAAAGTTTGGATAGACCCATTTGGATCATATGACCAAGTCTTTTCTGCCACAATTCCATATGAGAATTAATCTTAGCCAATGCAATGAATTTGACAGACAAAGCCTTTCCATGCAAGCAATACAAAGTTCCCCTTTTTGTGCCTTTAACAATCAGTCGTGACCCTTTGGTCATCTTCCATGAGCCTCTTTCAAATAAAACGTTGTAACCATGCATATCCATCTGCCCAACAGAGAGCAAACTCTTCTTGATTCCTGGTACATATCTCACATTGTGCAGAACCTGCTCATTTGTGCCATCTGTTGAAAGATGCAGAGTGCCAATACCTTCAATGGGACATGCATGATTATTCCCTAGGTATACATGGTCATGGCTGCCCGCATGAAAAGTAACAAAACACTCCTGTCACATGAAATGAAGCACCAGAATCAACAATTCATGTCTGGGATAATGCATCATTTATAGTCAATAAAGAATCAATTAGATCACTTTTAGTGATCGACATGTCGTGTACATGAACATTGCAAAAGACATCATGTGCATGAGCATCATGAGCTGATAAAGTAGCACATAGGATATCTTCCATATCTGAAAGCTCCTCAATAACAACACTAGAGGCCATATTGGCTTTCTCTTTCTCTTTTTGGTTGTCATGTCCATCCATCTTGTCTTCCTTCTTGTCCTTTCTTTTGTCTTCAGCATTCTTCTTCCTCTCAAGCTCTACCTTATAGAATCGACAGTCGAGCTTCTTGTGGCCTTTCCTACCACACTGGTAACATATCACATCACTACCCTTCTTGGAGGAGCTTCCCCTTTCTTTGCTTTTGCTCTTACTTCTCTGTGAATAAGAGCCCTTCTTCTGTGATCTGCCTCTGACCATGTTTGCAGAAGTGCCTCCTTCACCACTTGCTTTTCTCCTGTTTTCTTCATTCAATATAGAACCCCTCAAACCCTCAAAAGTAACATTGGGGTTATTTGATAATGAGGCCACCAAGGTCTCCCTAGAATCAAAAAGTGTCATAAGCAGAAAAATAGCTTTCAACTTATCATCAAAGGGAGGCATCCCTGAGTTTTGCAACTTTGATAGAGTACCTGTAAAATGAGACAAGTGCTTTGCACCACCCTTGGACTCGTCCAACTGCATGCCAACTAATTTCCTCATCAGATGTACCTCATTAACAAGTGTGGTGTTCTCATAAGTGGCCTTAAGCTTGGCCCCCAACTCTGAAGTTGTAGTAATGCCCTTGAGGTCTACAAGAATGTCATCCGACACGGCCATTTTTATGTAAGTGACGGCCTTTCTATTCAGATTATGCCATGCATCATCTCACATATCTTTTAGTTTTCTTTCTTCCAATGCCTGTCACAATCTTTGAGGAAGAGAATTCCCTGAATTCGCTCCTTCCAAATATCAAATCATGTGCCCTCCAAGGGACAAATCTCAAAAAGATTCTTCATATCTAAGGACAATGATGCCATCGCTGCACAAATAAGAGGTTAATGTGCTGAAATTTTGGGCAAAATGCACCAAAATACCACCTCTAAAAGTAATGCACAATGGCTTCAAACAGTTGTAGGAGCAAAATGGAGAAAAATCGAGCCGATTGGAGCACAAAATTAAAATCTGAAATTTTCTGAAATTTCTTGTAGAAATTTCCTGCAAACAAATTTGTGCTAAAAATCAACAATTTTGATTTCTTTTGACCTCAATGTGCATACATAAGTTATAACACAGCCTTTAGAACAAAATAGGAGCAAAAGCTCCAAATTTTACTTCAGAAATTTTTGAAAATCTCAGAAAAACACCACAGTGTGTTGTACATAAGCAATTCCTTTTGCCACAATTCAATACATAAGGTACTAGACCTCTGTATTGCTGCTATGACCTATAAAACACCTGTTTAGACCTGTAAAACACCTGAAAACAGCCTGTTATGAGCTGTTGAGACTCCCAAAGTGATCCTCTTGGCCAAGGGGCAAAGTTCTTCCCGATGAAATCGAAGATTATCGCGAGAAGTGAGGTATTCTTTGCTGTACAGCACCTGCGCAGCATCTCTAAAACCCTAATTCAACTTTGATACCAGTTGTAAGGGTTTGGATATGTGTTGAAGGGGTAGAGGACGTGTATGAGCCTCAGAAGTGGAGGCGCTGGGCTCGAATGGAGGCGCAGCTCCTAGATAGAGGGAGAGAGGTAGTCGACCAGCTTTGGAGAGGCTTCTCTAAAAATGAGAGAGCAAAAAAGTGTTATTAAGTTATGTTATATGGAACCCTTTTAGGGTTGGCCAAGTTCATATTGGACTTGGCCCAAAAATAAAGAATAAGTGACATAGCCTCTATAAATAGGCCTATACACATGTATACACTATGAAGGGGTCATTTAGGACTTTATCCCAACACCTTCCAATAAGGATGAGATGATTTCTCAAATCTTGCGACACAATCAATAAAAAGAGAATATAAGCACGAATCATTATTCATCTGATTTTTGAAATCATGTGTGTGTGACATGTATGTGTCCAATTGCATGCAGATCATATATGTCTAAACTATGCATGCATTGAAAGTTTGAAACTTACATAGCATTACACAGTACTGACTCCTAAGTGCAATGTGCATACATACATAGTGCACACAATGCACATACACTAGGAGCTAGGTGATCAATTTTGATAGCCAAAGTTACACAATAGATACATAGTGCTGACACTGCTGACTCCTAAGTGCAATGTGCATAGTACATACATACACACATACACCAAGTAGGCTGAACTCTTATGTTCAAACAACAATAGAGAGTAGGCACTAGGATTCAGCAGAGTCCAGACACAAATTAAACATTCTCAACATGTTGTATCAGTATAATAGCTGTGTTTGTTAAAATCAACTCATTCGATCAGAATCCAGACGTAATTATGAAAAGCTTTTTTGTACAAACTCATATGTAATTAATATGCACTGTGCAGTGTGCAGTCATGTCATGAATTATGTCAGACTGGTCACTTATACTACTATTTGTTGTTGTTTGAACAAAAGAGTTCAGCCTACCTGGTGTATGTGTGTATGTGTGCACATTGCACTCAGGAGTCAGCACTACGTATGTAACTTTGGCTATCAAAATTGATCACCAGGTGTATGTGTGCACTGTGCACTGTGTATGTATGCACATTGCACTGCTGAGTGCAATGTGCATACATACACACATACACCAAGTAGGCTGAACTCTTATGTTCAAACAACACAGAGTAGGAGATAGTTTGACATAATTCATGACATGACTGCACAGTGCATAATACATATTAATTACATATGAGTTTGTACAAAATAGTTTTCATAATTACATCTGGATTCTGATCAAATGAGTTGATTTTAACAAACACAGCTACTCATACAACATGTGTCATGTTGAGAATGTCTAATTTGTGTCTGCTGAATCCTGATATGCATATACAACTAATAAACCTATGAACCTGAGTTTTCATGGATAATGGACACATGTCACAAGTGTGCAGATGTGCAACTTGCAACTTGAACAGATGTGCAGCTGTTGCAACTTGTGTCTGATCATGTAATGATTGATCATGAGGAATCAGGATGCTGATAATACTGGGCACATGCCACAGTGCCTTACCAAGTAAGCAGAGTCCAGATAGCCAATAATTTGAAGCAGACACTAGACACTGCCTTAGACTCTCTCTCTCTCTCTCTCTCTCTCTCTCTCTCTCTCTCTCTCTCTCTCTCTCTCTCTCTCTCTCTCTCTCTCTCTCTCTCTCTCTCTCTCTCTCTCTCTCTCTCTCTCTCTCTCTCTCTCTCTCTCTCTCTCTCTCTCTCTCTCTCTCTCTCTCTCTCTCTCTCTCTCTCTCTCTCTCTCTCTCTCTCTCTCTCTCTCTCTCGCCATGGAGGAGAGACGATCCCAGATGATGGCCGATCCCGTTGCAGCCATCAGGGTGGCCCTGACTCCACCTCCACCTATGTATCACATATTACATCCCACCCACTAGCACAGGATGGAGCTAGTTAGTCGTCTTAGATGCATTCTCATGGTTGTTGTACTACCCTTTTGCATATAGACTATCATAGATATCGCACTCCATACACCCCCCACCACTTTCATGGGTATCCCCACATGCACACTACGGAGATCTATATCAGCTTAACCAGTTTCTTTTCAGCACTTTTATCTTTTCTGATTGACAGAAGATACACCCATGTACATCGATTTGTCTCATAGGCCGAGTTCGGCCTCCTAATAGACGTAAAAACACTTTCTTTCTTCTTTCTTTCTTTCTCTCTCTCTCTCTCTCTCTCTCTCTCTCTCTCTCTCTCTCTCTCTCTCTCTCTCTCTCTCTCTCTCTCTCTCTCTCTCTCTCTCTCTCTCTCTCTCTCTCTCTCTCTCTCTCTCTCTCTCTCTCTCTCTCTCTCTCTCTCTCTCTCTCTCTCTCTCTCTCTCTCTCTCTCTCTCCCCCCCTCCCCCCCTCCCTCCCTCCCTCCCTCCCTCCCTCCCTCCCCCCCCCCTCCCTCCCCCCCCCCACCCCCCAGCCCTCCCCCCCTCCCTCCCCCCCCCCCCGCCTGCCCTCCCTCCCTCCCTCCCTCCCTCCCCCCCCTCCCCCCCCCCCCCCCCCCTCCCTCCCTCCCTCCCCCCCTCCCCCCCCCCCCCTCCCTCCCCTTTGGACATTCTTCATTCTTCATTCTTCATTTTGCACAAGATTAGCATACTCTGTTTTTTGTGTGGAGACCTTTGCAACAACCATTCAAGCCTCTTTCTTCTTTGCCTCTTGATCCACTTTTGGACAACTCTTTATGACATCATCATTTCCTTTACAGTATTTGCAAGACTCTTTGTGCTTTTCTGTTTTCTTTTCATCTTTGTCTTCCTTCTTTGACTTTACAGCATTAACAGATTTCTGCTTACTAGTAGATGAGCTCCATTTACCCTTTTCATTCTGACTAGCTAAGAAAGCTTGATCTGTAAAACGCATAATAGACGTGTTCTGCCTGCACCAATCTCCCTGCAACAAAACAGAGACTAACTCCTCATATGTTAAGGCATTTGGATTGCCTTTCATCATCAATCAAAAAGTAGAAGCAAAACCCTTATATGAATCTGGAAGACCATTAAGAATGGTCTGCACAAGTGAACTATCCAGTAAGACTTCATGAGCATAAATCAATTGTTCCTTCAAATCTTTGATCTTTGTCCAAAAACTATCCATAGAATCTCCTTCATTCATATGCTCACTCTCCAACTGTTTTCAGAGGTAAACAACACGAGCCTCATTTCTTGCCTAATATAAAGTGATAAGTGTATCCCAAGCATCCTTTGTTGTTTTGCAAGAGCAAATATTAGGGATAATGGCACGTTTGACATACAAGGCTATCAATGCATGTGCCCGAGCATTTCTTCCATCCCAACGAAGTTGCTCTTCAGTAGCTTGAGCAAGAACCGAAGCACGAACAAAAATCTAAAGATCATCATCTTCAACTCCATCTGCATCACCTTCAATAGCTTTATTTGTAGGTGTAGTAGGATGTTTTTCAACACCCTGTACAATATTCCAGAGTCCTTTTGCCACCAATACATGACGCATCACATATGCTCATAATGGGTAATTAGTGCATTCCAACTTGTCCTCAACAGCCAGCGTACGGAATACATCATTGCTTTCAACCATGGCCAGTGACTAAAATACCTCGATGCATAAAAAATGACGGTATCTCAAAAAGTTGAACAGAACTACCCTGTCAAGCTCTACTAAACTTGTGGCAGACTTTGAGGTGCTTTAACTGGAGAACCGAAACCTGTATATATGCTTGGCACAAAAGGACGAAATTACCCGCACAAGCACTACGATAGTGCATTCGGAGGCCAAAGAAAAAGCTTGGAGCACAACACACAATATTGAATGTACTACCAAGTGAATGTACAAGAATAAGTCACTCGTTAGGGTTATAGGCATATATACAAGCTAGGAAAAAAACTTCCTAAAGGGGGAAAAAAGTGCCCCCAATCTTCCTAAGTGTGTTCACACACATCATACCGAAATATATCAATAGAATTGATTAGGGTATTTACTATCTCTTCATTAGAAGATTTTATCACTAATGTCTTTAATTGGAGAATTTGTATTGAAATGGCTTTCCAAGTTCCAACATTCATACATATTTTGGCTAACATCCTCCTCAGAAGAGTGTTCCTAGCGGGATTTCTGCTTTGATAGAGATGCTCAAACTCGTTACTCCAACCATGCTTGACAAGTGGTTTTGCGTGACCTAATTTGAGGTAAAATATGATGTTTCATACCCATCCCAATAAGAGAGAGTGATCGTACATCCCATCAATCCCATCTTGACTTCTCTTCAATAGGTTGTATTTGTTTTTCTTTGTTTGTGAGAGGACTTCTTCTTCTTCTTCTTCTTCTTCTTCTTCTTCTTCTTCTTCTTCTTCTTCTTCTTCTTCTTCTTCTTCATCTTCTTCTTCTTCCTCCTCCTCCTCCTTTCTTCTTCTTCTTCTTCTATTTACTGAGTTGAAATTGGGGCATAAGGTTTTTTGGAAGAAGATCTAATATCCTCAACTAATTAACTTGTTCTTGGATACTTTTTGTTGACAATGTTTCACAAATCTTTGGACACTAAAAGATTCATCATCATTAAACTCCACATAATATAGGTAGACATTCTATCAAGTTTATCCTCTTGTTCCAATCTATCTCTATAATCAATCATCTTGGGAGCAAGTATGTATATATAATCAGCTCTAATACCAAGTGTTGGAAGTCAAGTAGGCCCTTCACATATCACAGAATCTTCCCCACAGTAATATCTTGTACACATACACTTACTTGAACCAAAAGAGATAAATGAAAGAAAATAGAGCATAGAGAAAACGACGAGATATAAACGGGCAACAAGATCTACTCTAAACGTAAATAGAATGGAAGGACTATACAATGCGTGTATGTACAAAAATAATGCAAAGACTAGAAATAGAATGGTTCTAGACACATAGCATGCGTACCAGAAAGTGATGATAAA
Organism: Ceratopteris richardii; assembly: GCA_020310875.1. Lineage (NCBI taxonomy): Eukaryota > Viridiplantae > Streptophyta > Polypodiopsida > Polypodiales > Pteridaceae > Ceratopteris > Ceratopteris richardii. The sequence goes on along the minus strand of CM035441.1, from coordinate 105,218,168 downwards.
TAAGCTGTAAAAGGAAAATCCAGCCTATGTGCTGTGTGTAAGGTTGAAAATCTACTAAAAAACCTTAATAGAACTACTTCTCTAATGTAGGCAGCTGTAAGAACTTCTCTACTTGAAGTAGATGGCTGAAATAACCTTTTACGACAACAAGAGAGGAGTATAACGGAAAATATGCAGCAAACTTACAAAGACCAGCTGAAGACGCACACTAAACTATGCGTAGAAGAGGTAAGAGCAGGAAATAGTCACCAAACAGAAGCAACACACTCTTGAGAGAGTTATGAATAGTAGTAGATGAATTGTAATGAGCATAATGCTTTCAATTTATATGTAAACCATGGGTGATCGCTTTTACGAAAAAACTGTCCTAAAAAGCTCACGAATTGCTTTTTCTGACATATGGGTCACATGGCACCTAATTTAATGAGTTGGAAACTTTATTTTTAGGACCTTAATCTTGGCCCTTAGATCTTGCTTTTTCATAAGTTAAATCTGAGCTATTGATTAAATTTAAGTCATGTTTGACTTTTTTAGATGCGTTTACAAGATTTTATGATTTGACTTTTGAGAGGCTTTATTAGATGTCAGATGGCCAAGTGTTATGTATGGTTAGATAGCTCTCATTGAGTACTTTAAGATTATGGAATAATAATTTTGACCAATTTTGACAAAAATCATTTCTGAAAAATGGTGACCAAAAATTAGAGTTTGCAATAGCCCCTTAGGGTTATAGGCGTAGCTACAAGCCAAGAGGAAAAAACCTCCTAAAGAGGGAAACAAATTCCCCGGCAGTCCTAATTGTGTTCACACACATCGGTACCAAAATATACTAACAAAGCCCCCCTGGGAGTGATGTGATGAGAAAGGGTTTGACACCCATGTATAAAGAAATGTCAACCAATGTGGACTGAGGTCAATCCATAAAAGGGAATAAGACCAAAGCTTTGCAAAAAGCTTTGAACTTCTAACAAGGTTGAGCTTTTGTAGGGGCTATACCTCACATCGTGACATTGATTCCAACACCATGAATCATATAATAGAGATAGTAAACTTTGAACAAAGGCCCGTTAATATATATATGGTTTGAATCCCTCTAGAACCATATGAGACTTGCCCTCAATCACTCTTGGATTTCCAAACCTTGAGTGTAATTACAAGTACTAGTGTCTACCTAAAACTCTCCCTGTGTACTAAGTGTATCCATCTACCATGTTCATGTATAAGAAATCCTTGGTTGTAGAATGAAATTTCTTCATCCCACTATCCAAGACGTTCTTTGTTTGATTCCTACACATACAATGGCCTCAATTCCTTAGAAAAGCCTCTTGGCACTATGATGCAAACTCTTAGCTATTTCTCTTCCCCTTTAGTTTCCCATTCAGATGCATGAGCATTCCTATTAGAGACTCCAATATACATATGAATCAATCTTCCTTAATGGTGCTAGGCCATAATCCCGATCACTAAAGAAGAGAGAGATTCCCCTACATGTTAGATCAACCTCTATCTCTAAGAAGATATCTATCAAGGTGAGAAGTCATTTCTTCTATTACAAACATACGAAGGTCAACCTCCGCACCTCGTTCTCTAGTCATGGACCACCACTTCTCTCTACTAAGCCTTCATGTGGGATTTAATCCAACCCTCAAGCATACCTGATCTCCCTTTTGCCTAGTAGAATACTGCTACTCCTATAAGAAATCCTTGGTTGTAAAATGAAATTTCTTCATCGCACTATCCAAGACATTCTTGGTTTGATCCCTACACATAAAATGGTCTAAGTTCCTTGGAAGAACCTCTTGGCACTATGATGCAAACTCATAACTATTTCTCTTCCCTCAACTTTTCCTTTCGCATGCATGTAGATTCCAATATACATATGAATCAATCTCCCTAAATGGTGCTAGGCCATAATCTACATGTATATATGTATGAATGAAGGAATGAATGTATGCATACTTGCACTTGTATGTATGAGTTTATGTATCTTTGGATGTGTATATACATGTGAAGGCCATATATAAATCACATCAAGCATTGTAGTACTTTTCCCATCCAAAAAAGTTGATGTTGGTAATGGCTCCCTTAGCTTTGTGAACATCTGGAATTTGAGGTGGTTCAATAATAAGTCTTTAGGTAACTAGTATGAAGCATGAAACAGTACCAAAAACTGACAGAAACACATTATGCAACGCACTGTTTATGCATGTATTTTATTAGAAATGCTGAAATGGGCCAAGATCGGATTGTGCACATTATAATTAAAAAGAGACTGGAATTCTCATCAGAATTTCAGATACTTTCTTATTTCACATAAAAAAACATGTCATGAATTGAACCATACTGATACATACTGTACTGAGAGTACGTACTGATTGAATCAATTCGTTTGTACTGATACAACCTTAGCTGGATCATGTAGTATACTTAGTTTTTGAGTCTTTCTTTGGCACAAAGATAGTGTATCAGATTCATCAGTTTGTAAACTTATGGTCTCAATGATCACTTTGGCCTTTTTGTAGATGTTAATATATCATTCCCCCTCTCTCTCTCTCTCTCTCTCTCTCTCTCTCTCTCTCTCTCTCTCTCTCTCTCTCTCTCTCTCTCTCTCTCTCTCTCTCTCTCTCTCTCTCTCTCTCTCTCTCTCTCTCTCTCTCTCTCTCTCTCTCTCTCTCTCTCTCTCTCTCTCTCTCTCTCTCTCTCTCTCTCTCTCTCTCTCTCTCTCTCTCTCTCTCTCTCTCTCTCTCTCTCTCTCTCTCTCTCTCTCTCTCTCTCTCTCTCTGTGTGTGTGTGTGTGTGTGTGTGACATGTGTGTGTGTGTGTGTGTGTGTGTGTGTGTGTGTGTGTGTGTGTCATATGCAAACACTCACGTACAAAAAGCTTGTATCCAATGAATAAATAAATTAGTTAAGTGCACCTCAACGTGTTCTTGAAAATTATAAGGGTTCTGCGTTAAGGAAGTCTCAAGCTTATGAATAGCGGCCTCAGTTTCTCCTTCTTCATCAGATAAAAGATCATATTCTGAGCTGCTACTGCTAGTAGTATCGTTGTCTTCGTCATTATTATCTCCATAGCCGGCCTCCCTTCCTCCGTCACTGCCATCTGCCCTTTCCTCTTCGTCACTGGTAGCTGCTTTCATTTCCTCGTCTTCCAATTGGGCCATGTCCGTGAATCGTAATTCAAATACAAAGGCTGAAGACGTTCAATTAAGTGTTGAGGTGGATTACTGTTCAGCCAAAATTCTAAACATGAGAATCATTTGTCATCCTAAAAAATTCGTCTTTTTGTAGTGCTCCTAAAAAAATATATTGAAAAAGAGACCGATTGAAAATACGTTGAACTGAATTTTAATATAGATAGACCTCAAATTATGAGTGCAGATTAGAGTACTGATGGACCTCAAAATTGAAGCAGATTTCACGCACCAAGAGCATAGATCTTGGCCCAATTTGTTTCTTAGACACATAAGAGAGACATACATACACACACATACGTACATACATGCATGCATACATACACACACATACATACATGCATGCATACGTCCATACATCCATATTGATTTGAACCAATTGATTTATTCATAGACTCCTGGTGCTCAATGGCATGGGTGAATGTTTTGGTATAGTTCTTGGGCTTTTGTGCTTTTGGATTCTCTTAAGAAAAATGTATGGGTGATGCAATTGAGCTTTCAAAAAATTCTTTTGTATCCGTGCTTGTTGTTAGTGATGCCCCGATTATGATCATGGATATTTTTGAGTAATTGAGTGAGGTGCTTCCTTGTTCTTCAAATTTGTTTTTATTATATCTTATCCTTGTTCTTCTTTGCTTCTTTGAGAATTTTAAATATTGTATCTCTTCTCACTCAAGAAAAACCCATGGATATTGTTAATGGTGGCTCTATGATGATCGTGGATATTTTTTGGTAGTTGAGTGAGGTGCTTCCTTATTCTTCAAATTTATTTTTATTGGATCTTCTCCTTGTTCTTATTGGCTTCTTTGAGAATTGTTCTTCAATCACATATGTTCTTTGATAGTGTCCTTGGGGAGAATTCTAAGTAGCAACCTTGTAGATTGAATGATAAACGAAGAAGAATTCCCCTTAAGTTATTGTTCCTCTTTCTATGAGACACACATGTTGTGATCCTTAACTTCCTAAAAATTAAAACATGTGCTTCAAATCTTCTTCATTGTCTTCTCATTAGCTATTTGAAACCTTGGTTTAAGGATGGTAATTTGGGATACTAATCCTAGAGATTCTTGATTTCCTTCTTATGATTAAAAAAGGTTAATATTTAGTTCCTTCGATAATATCTTTTTCAAGTCTTTTAGGCATGATGGTTCAGATGTTCTAGGGTGTGCTTCTTTTCAACTGGGAAGAGTCATTCATTACAACAGGCAAGTATCTTTGATGATTTCTCATTTTGAAGCATTATGACAACATACATAGAGAGATGGATCTCTTTTTCCTCCCAATCGTATGCCTCTATATAGGTCTCTCCAAGGAGCTATCCACTATAGCAGGTGGATCCTAACCATCCAAGTGTCAACCATGTGACTACATGTGTGCCAAGTGTCCTAGTTAACTATAGTTAACTCAAGTGGATGCTTCTAGAAGGCTCTAGAGGTCTTTGGGAAAAACACTCTCCCATGTCTCTCATAGGACTTGAACCCAAGACCTCTTCCTTCTCATCCAGATGACTTGACCACTAGGCCAAGCACCTTTGCTTGTCTAGGAAGCATAAGCACCTTCACTTAATTCTACTCTCGAGACTTTTGTCCAACACTTGAATGACCAAATGATGTCTGATCTCAGATCCATCTTAACTTCTCAGACCCTCATGTCATAAACTTCCTTTATAACATTCTTCGCCCCTTGGAAAACATTTTTGTCCTTGAAAATAAAGCTATATATATATATATATATATATATATATATATATATATATATATATATATATATATATATATATATATATATATATATATATATATATATATATATATATATATATATATATATATATATATATATATATATATGTATATATACACACACACACTCTAGGCATCCCCTGAGATTCATGTACAAATTGTACATGATCATCTATGTGTGTTGTTTCCCCCTATCCTTCCCCTTAAGAGTCTCATAAAAGATCACCTTAAAGGTGGGAAATTGTCTGTGTGGTGCCTACTATCTCCCAGGTCTTCCTGGTTTCCATACTCACTCCCGTAACATATAAAATCATCAAAATGGCCTAAGTCCATATGATATATCCTATATGGATTAATAGTATGGAAGAGGTCTTGGCTTTAAGTCCTACAAGAGACGTGAGAGAGTGTTTTGCCCAAAGAGCTCTATAGCCTTCTAAAAGCATCCACTTGAGATAACTAGAGTTAACTAGGACACTTGGCACACATGTAGTTACATGGCTGACACTTGGATGGTTAGTATCCACCTATTATAGCGGGTATTCCCTTGGAGAGAGCTAAGTATAAAGGCATATGGTTGGGAAGGAATGTCACATAGCCTGAGGAGGAGATGGTTGAATCATACCTTGAGAGAGAGGATTAGGAAGTAATCCTCATCCATATCTTTTGGGGCTAGTGGTTAGCCCATCATACTCCTAGCTAGGAGGTTGTGAGTTCAATTCCCAACACATTTACAGAGTGGAAATTTCCCTTTAGGCTTTCGCACACTTTTCTCTTCAAGCTGATTGAGCACTTAAATATTGTCCACCATTCCTAACATAATCTGAGAGGGAAGGTTTATTGTGATCACATAATTGAGCATCCATTCTCGTCTTAGGACAATATCCTTTACTTCTCCTAGTCATTATTTCCTCTGGCCTTCAATTCTCATGTTGCGAAACTTGGAGGATCATACAAAACTCACATATTTAAGCATCCATTCTTGTCCTAGGAAAATATCTTGTATTACATCCTTATTTTCAATATTGGGAATGAGATCTTAAAGTTTATAATTCTACTATGTACATGGTAATTTATACTTCTCCTATACATTGTTTCCTCTTGCCCTAAGTTCTTATGTTGCACAAGTTGGTGGATACGATAGAGCTCTAATAATCAGTATACATAACAAATATATGACATCCATGATTATCTTAACATCAATTAATGCATACTCTAAGTATATTTCATTATATCATCAAATATCCAAGTATATCTGCATTCCCACTAGTGTGAACCACTCTTATCATAAACATATGAGATAAGTCATATCCTCCCTTGTCATAACAATTTAATCTATCGAGGGTTGATCATTGACATCAATCCATGATGCCTAGGATTCCCATCAATCAATCTGGTTCAAAGTTTTTTGCATCAAAATGTACAGAATAATCTATAATGACTTTAGATACAAAAGTACCGCCTTGATCCCCATCCTACCTTTGCTACTTTGATAGTACTACAAATCCACAAATGGGGTTATCCATGAATCCAAGATAGCTCACTGATCCTCTTTCTTCACCTTCATGATGAATAGAGTTCTAGAGTATTGAGGGAACATCTCTATGCTAGTGTTGATACATTTAGGTAATGATGTGTGTGAACGCACTAGGATTGCCAGGGCACTTTTTTCCCTCTTTATGAGGTTTTTTCCCCCGGCTTGTATATATGCCTATAGCCCTAACGGGTTACTTATCTTTGTACATTCTAGTGGTAATACATTCAGTATTGTGTGTTGTGCTCCAAGCTTCTCCTTCTTCCTTGTGTTGTTTGTGTGCTTCCACAGACGTCTAACTCCAACAATTGGTATTCGAGCAGGTCGCCAATTCATCTAAGGCATCGTCGACACGCCTCTGTTCACAGTCTTAGAATCGCACGAAATTTGGTGAGCATACTCAAGGTTATTAGGAGATCAAAACTGCTTCACTTTATGGTGCCAAAATCGCGATCTGAGATCGTTTCTACCCCCGAACACACTACCATAGCGCTTGTGTAGGCTATTTCATCTTTTTGTGCCAAAGATATATACAGGTTTCGATTTGCGAGTATAAGCATCTCAAAGTCTACTACAGGTCTAGTTGAACTCATCACGGTAGTTCTGTTCAACTTTTTCAGATACATCCATTTTTCTGCATTAGGGTATTTTAGTCAGTGGCCATGGCTAAAAGCAGTTATGTATTTTGTATGTTGGTTGTTGAGGATAAGTTGGATGGTACCAATTACCCATTGTGTTCTTATATGATGTGACATGTATTGGTTGCAAAAGGACTATGGAACATTGTGCACGGTGTCGAAAAATGTCATATTACACGTGCAAATACAGGTATTGAAGTTGATGCAGATGGCATTGAAGATGTTGATATTCTTCATATTCTTGTTTGTGTTATGGTTCCTGTTGCACCTACTACATAGCAAATTTGTTGGGATGGCAGAGATGCTCTGGCACATGCATTGATAGCATTGTCTGTAACCTGCCATTATTCCTCACATTCCCTCTTGCAGAACAACTAAGGATGCTTGGGATACACTTGCCACATTGTACCAGGCTAGGAATGAGGCTCATGTTGCTTACCTTCGAAAATAGTTGGAGAGTGAGCATATGAATGAAGGTGATTCTATGGATAGTTTTCTGACAAAGATCAAGGATTTGAAGAAACAATTGATTTCAGCCGATGAAGTCCTTCCGGACAGTTCACTTGTGTAGACTGTTCTGAATGGTCTTCCTGACTCATATCAGAGTTTTGCTTCTACTCTTTGTTTGATGATGAAAGGCAATCCAAATGCCTTAATATTTGAAGAGTTACTTTCTGTTTTGCCACAAAAACATCAGTCTAGGTAGAACAGGTCCATTATGCATGTTGGAGATCAAGCTTTCCTAGCTAGTCAGAAGGGCAAAGGTAAATGGAGCTCAACTACTAGTAAGCAAAAATCTACAAATGTTGCACATTCAAAGAAGGAAGACAAAGATGAGAAGAAATCAGAAAAAGCAGAAATTGTTTTGCAAATATTATAAAGCAAATGATCATGTCATTAAGAGTTGTCCAAAACTGGCTGATAAAGAGGCAAAGAAGAAAGAGTCTGGTAATCTTGTGAAGAATGAAGAATGGGCATTTACTACTGTTTGCAGTTTTGACCCATCTTCTCATGAACACTGCATGTCTGCAATAAACTTAGACGTTTATTATTTTGATAGTGGGGCAACCAAACATATTACCTCGCATAGTAGTTTCTTCACTGTATGTCTGCAATAAAGAGGCAAAGAAGAAAGAGTCTGGTAATCTTGTGAAGAATGAAGAATGGGCATTTACTACTGTTTGCAGTTTTGACCCATCTTCTCATGAACACTGTATGTCTGTAATAAACTTAGACGTTAATTATTTTGATAGTGGGGCAACCAAACATATTACCTTGCAGAGTAGTTTCTTCACTTCATTTGAGCCTACCCTTATAGGGAATACTGTCACATGCGCCAACAACTCCTCTTATCCTATCATGGGAGTTGGTAAGATCATTCTGACTATTGTTGATGGTAGTTCTTTCACTTTGTCAGATGCTTTATTTGTGCCAAGGATCAAGAAAAATCTATTATCAGTTTTTGCATTAGCCAAGATTGGCTCGGTTGTGAAATTTGTTGATGACAGATGTACAGTTCATGATCTATCAAATGGCGACGTGATTATTGCTTCTAGCATTTTATGTCGTGGGCTGCATAAGCTCATAGACTATGAAAAATCTATGAATGATTTGGCATGTGCAATACATGATTCTCAAGCTATTTTAGATGCAAAGCTTTGGCATGTACGCTTTGGTCATCTGAATTTTGCTAGTTTTCTACGAAGAAAGAAATCTAAAATGGTGTCCTCTTTGCCCAAACTTGAGGCACCCGACAAACATGTATGTGAAGGCTATATTTTGGGCAAATTGAAGCATTCCTCATTCCCAAGAGATGGTTCAGTTTGAGCTACTCAGCGATTGGAGCTTGTTCACAATGATGTCTATGATCCTATGCAGACACCCTCTTTTGGGAACTATCTTTACTTTGTGAATTTCATTGATGATTTTTCTAGGCATGCATGGGTATATCCAATCAAAGCAAAGTCCAAAGATTTTATGTGCTTCAAACAATTTTTGGTTTTGGCTGAAAATCTGTCTTCATGTAAAATGGGCACCCTCCATTTTACTTTGTGACTTTCATTGATGATTTTTCTAGGCATGCATGGGTATATCCACTCAAAGCAAAGTCCAAAGTGTTTATGTGCTTCAAACAGTTTTTGGTTTTGGTTGAAAATCTATCTTCATGTAAAATGGGCACTCATGGATATGGCAAGGTGTATGGTCAGGAGTTAGGCTTTACCACATATTTTTTGGCTCGAGGCCGTTATGTGTGCAACATATTTACTTAACAGGTATCCCACTAAAGCACTGCAGTCTATCACTCCATATGAGGCTTGGGATGGTCACAAGCCATCTATTGCTCATCTGCGTGTTTTTGGTTGTCTGGCATATGTGTTAGTGCCTGAACAACATCGAAGGAAATTGGATGATAAAGCAATAAAATGTATTTTTATTGGGTACAATTTGAAAGCAAAGGCTATCATCTATATCATCCACATACTAAATGCATTTTGGTTAGCTGTTATGTTGTGTTTTGTGGAATATGTTATTCCTTATACATGAGTGCAAGCTCCTTGTTCACCGCATCACTCCAAGGGGGGGATTTGTTGATATATTTATGTAGTGATGTGTGTGAACACACTAGGACCGTCGAGGCACTTTTTTCCCTCTTTAGGAGGTTTTTTCCCCTGACTTGTATATATTTCTACAGCCCTAATGGGTTACTCATCTTTGTACAGTCTAGTGGTAATACATTCAATATTGTGTGTTGTGCTCCAAGCTTCTTCTTCTTCTTCCTTGTGTTGTTCGTGTGCTTCCACAGACATCTAACTACAACAGCTACTAATCACCATTTAGAGCTATTTTTTTGGTGATAAAATGAATCCATTAAAAAATGAATGGGCTTAACTTGTACAAGCTAGATAGATAGATAAATTTCCTTAGAACTACTTACTCTTGATCCAAAAATATAATCTATTTAAGTACCTTTGAAATTATAGCTATATTTCTATTTGAATTATTAGGTTTTTTTCATTTTGATAGCTACAAAAAATGCTTAATTATCACACATTTGTGCTCTTATATTATGATGCGAGAATCATGCGAGAAGATTATCTTCTTGAGATAGATATGCAAGCACAAGGAGATTTTTTAGTGTCTAGTTTTCTATAAGTGGATGATGATTCGTGTCCCTTAAGATGTCTTATTAGAGGTTCATGATGTTCAACCTTAGGATTTTGAGCTACTTTAAGGCTTATCACTTAAGTAGAAGCTAGGCTTTTGTGTGATTCTCTAATATTAAACATTTTAATTGATTTTTTAGGAGACTTAGTAATAATAAAATTTTACTTAACTATAAGCTATTCTTCAAGCCTTTTTAATTTTATTGACTTCTAACTTAGTGGTGAAAATTTATTAGCTTCTATTTCATTCCCAATGTAATTTTTCTACATGTCACATACCCTTATAAATATTCTCTTTTATATGGGACATTATCTTCCTAATAATTTAATGTCCCATACGAAAATATCACAATCAAGTTCGTATATGAATTTTTTTCACTTAAAATCATTAGTAAAATGCACCTATTCTAGGGATAGCATCCATCTATTGATGCAATGATTTTCTTGATTTTATGAAAGCTATGTGCACCTTAGTGTTAGATATATGCTTTTGTAGTTCTTTGGATCCCCTCTCTTGATCCATGCCTGTGGATTCCTGCCCATTTTCTTGCAGGTCTTTTTTTGTGCCTCCAAATTTGAGAGATCATCGTGTACTTTTTTAAAATAATTTCTTGTTTGGTTGGCAGGATTTCTTGACGCAAGAAATGATGGTGTGAAGCCACTTGGAATTTGATGGCGTAGGAAAAGATGATGGTGATCTTGTAGTTCTCAAGAGAAAATATTGTAATAAGGATCAACTCGTAGCCTTTTTCCAAAAATTGAAGGATTTAAGCCAACTCACACATATTAATGTACAATAGAAAGTCGTTGAGGCTAGTTTAGCACTCTGTTTCAAAACCTACAAGTGGTGGATGAAAACCAATCCATGAACTTGGAGTCAATTCACACTTTTTCTCAAAAATGCGTCCTTATCAAAGAGTGAAAAGAAAGGAACCGGAGGAGAAGATAAAAGTCATTTAGAGAGAGGTATTGTTATCTCCTTATATTTCTAATTATTAAGATTTAATTCTTAACATACAAAAAATTGATAGATTTCATAAATATTGCACGTGGGTTGGATTGCAACACAAGATCTTTTCACTTGATCATGTAGCACAATAGTTTCATTCAATAGTTGCACTTGATCACCTCATTCAATAGTTGCACTTGATCACATCACATGATCTTTGCACTTGATCACTTCACATGATTTTTGTGAAAGATCATCCCATATGATGAGTGATCAAAGACCACAAGCTTCAAGTGAGAAAAATTATTTATGCACAGTCGATAAGACGAAAACAAACATTCACTAAAATGGACATACATCTCTTGTCTCCTCACCAAATCATGTGCATGATAGCTCAAAACAAAGCTAAGGTAAAGAGTTGGTACAAACATACATAGGCAAAAATGGTAAAAAAACTGACATACAATACTGAACAGAGAAATAAGATGTGGAGCTAAACATGAACTCACATATTCCACACAAAAAAAGGAGCTTGACAAATAGAGAAATAATCACAAAGAATAGCCTCAAGATAGAAAACAATCATGGAAGCATGAATCAAGCATCACAAGCCATGGAACATGCAAGAATCACACTTGAAGAAGGAGAGAAGTATTATACACAAAGTTTTCAAGAGGAATAACTTTCTTTCTCATACTAGCAAAATGTCCTTATAAGTGAGGAGCTTGGCATTTTTATATTAACATGATTGCAAACGGTCATAAGGATATGTAGTTTTTGTCGATTGTATGAGACTCGTGCATTTTTCCTAATTTTCATGTTATGGTACCTTCCTACGAATTGTTGAGTTTATCCTTGTGTTTGTATCTCCCATGGACCATCTATCTATGATCCAACTCCATCTACTATACACAAGCTTCCAATCTCATGCTAAATGTAAGTGGCCTTGACTAGAAAATACTTTTATGCTTTTTTATATTTCCTATTACAAATACATCTTCAGAAGCTTGCATGTGTTGAGATGGAAAAAACATATGTCAATAATGTACATAAATTCATTGAAGTCTTGGTGCCATAGTGAGATTAAAACCAAGCACTTAGGACTTATTTTGAATCTTGTCCCATTGATGTCTAGAATTTGTACATTCTCAAAACTTGTAAGGCATACCTCGTTCATGTTGAAGATCTTAAGGAGCATTTCAATGGTGAGGTCCGGGATGTTCTCACACTTTTTTTTTGAGTATTTTTTGAATCTCAACATACAACCACTTGAAAGCTCATTATTTCTTGGTATAGGAAGCATAGTGTACTTGATCCAATGTTTACTAATAATTATCTCTTTCTTCTACACAACAAATATACATCGTGACATTGTGTAATTGGATGATAATTGGAATGTCGATGGAGGTAAGGAGGCAAGACATCAAATGTTTGTCCAAATATTGGGTTATTTGCTAGAAACGTTTCCTTCCAAGGAGGGTCTTATCTCTTATTGGGATCTATACTCAGATCAACAATGTTATAAATAAGATTTGAGTATAGAGGTTTCCAACTGTTTGTTGAGATATGCATGAACTTGTTCCTTAATGATCATGTATGGAGGTGTAATTGGATGTGAGAGATTGACTACCTTGGTTGGGACCAAGATCACTACATATGACTTGGAAAAAATTCCTTTTCAAACTAAGCAAAAAATTCATCATGCCTTATATGTAGATGTTGCAACCATGTATTTAGATTATTGAATGGTCTTTGATTTTTGTTAAATATATCCATTATAAATGATGGTTCATATTCTTATTTTTTTTCTCTGTATGATGATTCTTCATGGGTGTAAGTGTTTGGGTTTGGAGGAGGGGAAGCTGAAGTCCATGAAAAGGGAAAATCATTCGTTGTGGTGGTTCCTCATTGAGGACTCATAATTTTGCTTGTAATACTTCAACTTTCTCTCCATACTAGGTAACTATTTCCTTATTCTCATCCAAAAGAGTTATTACATTGAAATACATCTACCTCCTCTCTTGGCCTCTTTAAGTAGTTGCAAGTTACAATATGCTCTCGGAGACAATCTTCATATTTATCATTGATGGCATTGAGATCAACAATCGATTCTTGTAAATAAATTCATGTTGCCCCTAGGAATGTTACCAATCCTCCACTCTAGATGTATAGTAACATATCATCTTGATCTTTTCATAGTTGCACCACTTTATCCATTTTGAGAAGGGCTCAAGCATATGTTCTGATGGGAGGAAGATTATGTTATGAATTATGGAATGTGTTGAACAAGGAATTGTTGGAGTGTTAATTTATTAATGTATTAATGTGTTTTGGTGTTTTTGATATAGCAGCTGAAGGTTCGTGAGGGCGTGAAAGGGAGGACATCAATAATCCAATTTATAATTTATATAGTTTGTAAATAAACCCGTGTAGAGGGTTCTATTGTTAGAAACAATTAGTAAAGTAGTGGTTAGAATAAGGGTCATTGTAGACTGCAATTTTTTATATTAAAAGCAAAGGATTTCTACAAAAGTTACCATGGTCCATTGGATAAAAGACCAAGGAGGAGGCAAAGAGGCATGGCACACCTCCCCCCCATTCCCCTCCCCCTGACTCCCCCTCCCCCTCCTCCATTTGATGGTTCACTCCAAGGGAAGGCCTTCTTTGCCTAATCCTCAAGGAGATGGACGACCACAAAGTTAAAGGGACAATCTCCTTAAGTTACTCGAGAGCGAGAGGTATGTAGATTAATTTGGTTGGGAGGTTGATTTCCTAGTAGAAGCGGGACTTAACCTAGAAGAGAGAAGGGGCGGTTGCCGAAGGTGGGCCGACTCGGGGGTCGGTTTCCATCAAGTCCAAGGTTGCCAATTGCCAAGAGGTAGAGTGGATCTCCATTTCCACATACGTCCAAAGCCCTTTTGAGTGAGCGGGCAAGATGAGGGATGGGCCGACCTAGTCGGCCATCAAGGTACAAGACCCACCAAGAATTGACGGGGGGTGCTCTCGTTGCCATCCATCTACCCATGATGCAAGGGACATCGAATGTTCCCATTAATGTGAGGAAGGAAAGGCTCAGCACTTATGCCCTTGGTGCTTCCTCGTGCAGAATTTGGTCGCATTTGTAGCTGGTTCGTCGTCCAGAGGCATGCACGGTTACCAGTGCCCTTATAGTTGTGCACAATTCGGTGTAGCAAGGCAAACCACCCAAGCACCATGCTGGGCTGGATAGAAAACCATGGAGGAGACAAAAGGGCATGACATCCACCCCCTCTTTTGACAGGCTTCTCGTCCTCGAGAAGTTCATCTATAGTCCTTAGAATGATTCCCATGTGCGGTGAAGCCTAAAGGTTGAAAATTGTGATGCCTGTGAGTCTTAGCATGGTGTTCTTACCCTCTAATTTTGGGGCATTGTCCTTAGTACCATGGGTTGTTGTGCAAATGCATATATAAGGCAAACTAAACTTAGGCAAGTAAGGTGTGAACCTAACATCGTTGGTTTGGCTCAGAGCAAAAGGGACTAAGGATTTATAGGGATGACATGCGCCACTCCGACTGCATCGGGGCATGCCAAGCTCCACAAGAGCCGGATCTTTCATAAATGTGGACCTCATAGTTTGCATCATGGCACTTTACCTCTGATTAGGTTGGATATGCCGCTTTGGTTCCAAGGACTTTCGAGAAGATCTTATTGTCAAAAGGATGGCTAGTTCTTCTCAGCCAATTCATGAATGGTCGTCCATATGCCCTTTGTCGTGAAAATGGCTGATTGGTCCATTCTGCACAAGGTAGGAGCCCAAGTGGAACACTAAGGCCCCAAGCTAGTTCCAAGTAAAAATTGTCCTACCTCGGGCAGATACAACAATTTAGGGTCCATGCTTTTTTTGTAATGGGAAGGGCCTCGTTGCCACTCCATGCATACCCTTTGCATCCATTCCAACTTTCCATAATTATCAAGGCGTGGCAAAGCCCATACTGCAAGTGCCAGCAAGGTAATTTCCACTTGAGTAAAAGGGGCCTGTCGATGGCCCACAACATTACATTCGAAAAATAGTACAAACATGCCACACATCAATGTGACTCATTGTGCGTGCGACTTATGGCAATCAAAGTTGGGTATGGTGCATGCGACTTATGGCACAATGGCTTACAACACATTGAGACGACTTACTGCACGAAGCGATTTACACATGCTAGCCCGCTAAACCCTTAGGAAAAACTCTAGTCATGAAGGAATCTACGGGCATCCCCCAACCTTATCCACAAATGAGATGGTGTTTGTTGACTTACAACTCATGGAGATGTGGCGTGATGGCTTATGTACTCGTTGACCACCTAGAAACGGGTCTATCGGAAGTCTAAGTCGTGTTTAACTTAAGGCACGGATGTGCAATGCATGGTGTGGCTTACGTTCACCTCAGCTGACTTCACTTGCAAATTTGCCCTAGTCGGAAAGGGACCCATGGGCCGCAACCAACTAAGGCACGTACGAGAGGACAAAGCCAGAAAGTTGTCGGATGACTTCCCTTGAAACATTGCCTTGGCCACAAAGGGACTCGCAGACGACATCCACATAGGGCACTGATGGGAGGGCAAGGCCATGAACACACCACCCACCGTTTTTCACCCTTGCCCCATATGGCCCGAGAGATAGCACGACACTTCACTTTGAAGAATATTGGCATGCCGATGCAAAAGTAAAAGATGGGACTTTATTCCATCCAAAATAAATTTGGGACCTCAAGGTGCTCTCTACCCCAACCGATGTGATAACTTCGCAAGAGAATACGATTCAGGTGGCCTTTATGCTTCCATATTTGTGCTTAGCTTGGGGGCGACTCAACAAAAGATCTAACTTTATTTTCATAGGGACAGATCCGATGGTCAATAAGCAGGCTGAGTGCACGTTGCATTTCGGCACATGGAAGCTTCAAATTTTTTCCTAGCACTCTACCTTACCAGCCCACCTGTGTTGGAGCATGGTGGGCCTCCCCTTTGTTGCTCCTCGATTTAAGTCTCATGGACGAAAGCCTCCGCCCCAAAGGGACGCGACTTACGAAGTAAAAGAGCGAGTTACATGCTATCTCGGACTAGGGAACAAGGTTGCCTTACTTGCATATGGATGGCATTACCTCCCTGCTCATGGTGGTTGCCACAGAATCATCGATGTGGCGCTAACCAATGAGGGAATGAGCGAATGGGAGTGGGCAGATGTGTGGATCGGGCCCATAAACACATTGATAGGCGATCATTGTGTCTTGCATAGGATCATAAAAGATTAGGGTGGCCTACCACACCGACCCTCTAACCCATGCCACGCAGGCCTGAGGGTCTGATCCATTGCCATTTACTAACGATCCAAGTGGGGGATGATGGTAGCCATTGTGATGTTCGAAAAGAAAATTTCTCCCATTTTGTGCCAAAACAAGACAACATCCAAGCACGGACTGATGACGATGTATCTCATATAAAGAAAATTAGTCCTTTTTTTCGACGGGCCCATGATTGGCACTGCCGACAATAGATGCACCAACCGATTGAGAGTCGAAGCTTTGATACCAAATATGGTAGTGTGCTTCAAGGGGAGACCTTCTTTTCCTAACCGGCCAGGAGACAAACGGCCACAAAGTTAAAGGGGCAATCCCCTTAAGTCACCTGGGAATGAGCGAGACTTAGATTAAGCTGACTTGGAGGTTGGTTGCGTAGCAAAAGCAGGAATTAACCTGGAAGAGAGAAGGGATAGCCGTCGAAGGTGGGATGGCTTGGCAGCAAGTTGGCGTCAAGTCCAAGGTGATGGATTGCCAAGAGGTAAAGAGCACGAGGGGCGCTCTTGTTGTCGGGCATCTATCCATGATGCAAGGGACATCCGACGTTCCCATGAACGTGGGGAAGGGAAGGCTAAGCACTTACACCCTTGGTGCTTTGTTGCCTAGACATTGGGGGCATTCTTATTTGGGCCGCTATTCAGAGGCATGCATGGTTATCACTTCCCTTATAGTTGTGCACAATTCGGCATAACAAGGCAAATCACCCAAACACCAAGGTGGGTTGGATAGAAAACCAAGGAGGTGGCAAAGGGGCATGACACTCCTCTCACCCTCCTCCCCTTCCCCCTCCCTCCTTCCCATAAAAGAAAAGAGTATGTACATGTATGTGGTTTGTATGTATAGATGAATGTACTCGTTGTTTATGTTTATATGTATATGTTGAGATTGGGACAAATCAAAACTTGGAGCAATATTGTTCTTAAGGAGGCTAAGAACGTAAAGAGGTATAGGAATGGTGCCAAGGTGAGGATTCTAAATCATACATTAGGCACACAAACGGTAAATATGGGGGTGGCCCAATACCTTGAGGGACAACAAGTGGACATGATCTTGTGCTAGGTTCTATACCAAATATGGATATAAAATACAAAATTTATGGATTTTCTGTAGAATAATCCTCAAAGATATTTAGCCCTCTTTTGATGTGGCTGGCCATGTGTACTTCCTAATCAATTTCTCACTTTAATGGACCATGAGCATATGTTCTTGTCATGGATAGCACTCGAATGTCACATATGAGCTTATTTGCTTCTCAATGCTTTTTTATAAGGTTAACCATATAAATACTCACTACTTCCACTATAAATGCAATATTGGGTCTTGTAGCTATCATAATATCCATCAAGCTTCTATTGATAGATCGATATAAGATCTTATTTGAAGATTCTTATTCCTTGTCTAATGTGATATTTTCATAGGCTTATATATTCACATGCATGAGTAGCATCTTTTGTGATTGTTTGCAATTATACGTCCCAAACTTCTTAAATATATTTGTGATGTTCCTCTTTTAAGAGACATACAAACACTATTAATTTGCCTTTTTTTGGGGGGTGCTTGAGCATCCTCAATATAAAAACAAATGAAGGATGCACACAACACAATAGGGTTGGACCACCTTATCGATTGATCTAGTTCATATGAATGTGTGGTCCAATGCTTATGAGGTCGCTACATGGAGTTCTATATTGCATCACACTCATCAATTATGATAATAAGGTAGTGTGGGCTTATCGACTTATGTCCAAAGACATAGAAGACTAGGAGTCAAGAGGACAAGGAGCTCAAGTGCATGGAACACATCCCTCACCATGATTGCTATGACATCATATTTAACTGATTCAATTCCCATGAGATTTGAGTCTCTCAAAGCTAGTCTGACTATAGAAGGTTAGCTAGGAAAAATTTTAGGCCTTATCAACCAATGGAATGAACTGCTTCTTGTACATGATGTATGAGAAGAAAGAATATGGAGTTATACATGGCCGTTTTTGTCAGACATTTGTGATTTATTATTTATTGTATGGAATGAGATCATTTGTCTTGGGAGTGTTGAAATAAAGTCCATTTTTAGTGTTGTATGAGTCATTTGAAAGCTGCACAAGTATTATTTATATGAATAAATTCTTTGGGTTGATCTTTTGAGTCGCTCTAGAGTATATGGAAGCATATATGATCCACAAGTCGAATTTTAAAATTTATGTAGGGTCCAAAGCAAGTGTTAAGTAGGTTTCATCAAAGGTGCTAAATAAAGAAATAAAAAGAAGGTCAACCTTGAATAAAGGGGCAACATGCAAAGGACATCTACTAGAGGGGATAACTTCAAGAAAAGTTCATTTCAATGGATTAATGTGTACATTTTGAAGTTGAGGGAGTTACTAGATGCACTAGGTTCAATTGGATATGAAATAAATATTATTTTGTACATTAGTGGTTTAAATGATGATAAAAAATGGAGAGCTTTCACTACATCAGTGTATGTTAGAGACTCGATACCAAATTTTGATAACATTATAATCCACAAGCTCATATTGGATACAAATGTTGGCGGAAGCTTAGCTTTAGGCAACCAAGGGTGTGTTTTATGAGTTAGGAGGTAGAGGAAGACAATCAAAACAATCAATGATGCCGTTAACAAAAATGTCAAAGTCAGTGAGGAGATAGAGATAGAGAAGGAGGAAGGGTGGAAGATTTGCAAGTATAGGCTGACGTACAACAAATGGATGGTATGTTTTGGGAAATCTAGGACATTATCCACGTGATTGCTACCACAAAATGGAAAACTAAGGAATTTAGAATTACAAAAATCAATGTACGAATGAAGGTAATTATGCCAACACAAATTCTTTCAGTGATAATGGTCATTTGTTAGCCATGTGAAGATGTGTGGTATATATAGATTGGTTATAGCAACTATACATCATACAGGAAGAGTTTTTTAGCAGTTTATGGGTACCCAAACATCAAGGGCACATGGAAATAGGAGGGAATTTATAGCACCTTGTTCAGCATGTGAAGTAAAGCATGAGGCATTGAAGAATAAAACTACTTAGAAGAGGTGGTGTTTCCATTATCACTAAGAATTCAGTTTTTTTAGGTCAAAAGGTTGAAAGTGGATACTAAGTTATGTTCAATGAAAAGGTGCGGAAGACCTAAAATATGGGTATAAGTTGATAGAAAGATTTAGGGAGAAAGCAGGACGTTCACAATGTCAGTCTCAAAGACAAGAGGATAATAGATCTTGACTATTGACTCAAAAAGGTAGGGCACATCAATCTCGAAAGGCTTAAAGGACATGTGTAAAAAATAAATGGTACGAGGGCTACCTACCATTTAATCTCACATGCCATGTGAGTTATGTGAATAATTCAAGATGGGGAAATTCATGACATTATTTCTAATGCGCTAGATCTTATACATATAGATGTATGGGATGCTACAAAGGAGGCCTCCCTTGCATGTAACAAATACTTTATGAGTTTCATTGATCACCATTCTAGCCAACGTGTGGTTATGTTGTAAAGATAAAGATAAAGTAAGAGTCTATTTTTCTATTTTAAAAAAGATAAAGTATAAGTAAGAGTCTATGAGGTATGTAAAGATCTACAGTCCAGATGAGTATTTCTCCCATGATTTTTCAAATTTCTTGTCAGAGCAAAATATACTCCACAAAAAAATGGAATGATAGAGAGGAAGAACATGTATGTAGCAAAGGTGGAAATGGCTATGTTAAATATGGCAAAATATTTGTGTACCCAAAAAAGCACAAACCTAAGATAATGCACAAACATTCAACTATGAATCTTATCTCATATATTAAAACAATTGTAGAGAGAGCTAGATTCAAAGTCCAAGAAACATTTTTTACTACGATAATTTAACTTGAAAATACCTGATGCAAAACCTTGATCAAGCACCGTGATTTTGAATGAAGGGAAGATGCATAATCATGGAAATAAGTAGTGTGTTTTCTTAGTATCACAATGTCCTAATTACAATGCAATACAAAAATATGGTTTTTATTGAAATAAAAATTCTTGAATGTGACTTTGGAAATATGAATATCCATTATTTAGAAAACCTACATCACATTGTATGATTTTCCAAACAAAGATTATCAATTGTAGTTTACATCCAACAATTGGCTTGAATTTTATCTTTTTTAGAAAATGGGCAATTAATCTACAAAGAGCCTATAAAGTTGATGTTAACAAGAAATTGGAGCTGGCTATGGAAAGTTAACTCAAGTTCACTCATGAAATTAACACATGGGACTTATTCAAAAGGCCCAAGCGTAAGAAACTATTTCCTCATAAATGGGTTTACAAGGTAAAATCCATATAAGATGGTATTTCAATGAAATACCAATTCTAATTAGTCACCAAAATTTACAAGCAAGAAGAAGATTTGATTGTGAGATATCTTTGTTAGTGGTCAAGATGACCATGCTTCATATACTACTTGTAATGAGAACCGAAGAAATTTTGAAACTTATCTAAATAGTTGTGACATGTTCTTGCATAAAAATCTCCATGTGAGTTTCACATGGAGGAACTCAAATAAATTTTGCTTTTAAGCACATAAAGTCTTATATGCATACTTAGGAAGAGACTTTATGCTCTCTTTTTATCACCAAGATAGTAGTGTGAGAAGGTCAAGAGATTCACTAAGACTACAAAAGAGTACACAAGATTATAGGCTTCAAACAAATGGATGTGCAAAAGGAAACCTCACCTTTTTTATATATTACATGCACATACATACATACACACCTATATATATATATATATATATATATATATATATATATATATATATATATATATATATATATATATGTGTGTGTGTGTACATATACATATACATACACATACAAACAAACACACACACACACACACACACACACACATATATATATATATATATATATATATATATATATATATATATATATATATATATATATATATATATATATATATATATATATATGTGTGTGTGTATATATATATATATATATATATATATGTGTGTGTGTGTGTGTGTGCACGTGTGTCTATGTATGCATGCATGTATGTATGTATGTATGCATGTAAGTATGTGTGTGTGTATGTATGTTTGCATGTAAGTATGTATTTATGTATGTATGCATGTATGCATGTATGTATGTATGTATGTATGTACATATGTATGTGTGTGTGTATGTATGTATGTACGTATGTATGTATTTATGTATGTATGCATGCATGTATGTATGTATGCATGTACGTATGTATTTATGTAGTGTGTGGAGAGAGAGAGAGAGATACATTCATACATACGTACATACATACATACATACACACACGCACACACACACACACATATATATATATATATATATATATATAGAGAGAGAGAGAGAGAGAGAGAGAGAGAGAGAGAGAATCTCAATCAACAATTGTTAATGAAATTGTGGATGGTGTTCTTAATCGTTTGATATATATCTTAGTTTGGATAATGCTTTTATGACATAGACTTAGCCATGGTTTCTTTGTGATTGCTATTGATATATTTAGGTAGTAATGTGTGTGAACACTCTAGGACCACCGGGGCACTTTTTTCCCTCTTTAGGAGGTTTTTTTCCCTTGGCTTGTATATACGCCTATTGCCCTAATGGGCTACTTATCTTTGTACATTCTCTAGTAATACATTCAGTATTGTGTGTTGCGCTCCAAGCTTCTTCTTCTTCATTGTGTTGTTCACGTGCTTCCGAAGACGTCTAACTCCAACAATTGGTATCAGAGCAGGTCGTCGCTTCATCTAGGGCACCGTCGACACTCCTCCGTTTGTAGTCTCAGAATCGCACGAATTTTGGTGAGCATACTCAGCACGAATCTGAGCTCGTTTCAGCTTCCGGATGCACTATCGCAGTGCTTGTGTAGGCTATTTTGTCTTTTTGTGCCAAAGGTATATACCTATTTCAGTTCGCCAACATAAGCCTCTTGAAGTTTGCTACAGGTTTAGCAGAACTCGTCTGGGCAGTTGCATTCAACTTTTTGAGATACAATCAATTTTCTGCATCAAGGTATTTTAGTCACCGGCCATGGCAAAAAGCAATGATGTATTTCGTATGTTGGTTGTTGAGGATAAGTTGGATGGTACCAACTACCCGTTGTGGGCTTATATGATGCGACATGTATTGGTTGCAAAAGGACTGTGGAACATTGTGCAGGGTGTTGAAAAACGTCCTATCACACCTGCAATTGTTACAATTGTAGGTACTGAAGCTGATGCAGAAGGTGTCGAAGATGATGATATTCTGCATATTCCTGTTTGTGCTGTAGTTTTTGCTTCACCTACTGCAGAGCAGATTTGTTGGGATGGTAGAGATGCTCAGGCACATGCATTGATAGCTTTGTCTATCAAACGTGTCATTATTCCTCACATTCACTCTTGAACAACTAAGGATGCTTGGGATACACTTACCACATTGTACCAAGCTAGGAATGAGGCTCGTGTTGCTTACCTTCAAAAATAGTTGGAGAGTGAGCACATGAATGAAGGTGATTCTATGGACAATTTTCTAACAAAGATCAAAGACTTGAAGGAACAGTTGATTTTTGTTGATGAGGTTATACCAGATAGCTCCCTTGTGCATACCATTCTGAATGGTCTTCCTGATTCATATCAGAGTTTTGGTTCTACTCTTTGATTGATGATGAAAGGTAATCCAAATGCCTTGTCATTTGAGGAGTTAGTCTCTATTCTATTGCAGGAAGATCAGTCAAGGCAGAACAGGTCCATTATGCGTGTTGCAGATCAAGCTTTCCTTGCTAGTCAGAAGGGCAAAGGAAAATGGAGCTCTTCTACTAGTAAGCAGCAATCTGCGAATGCTGCACATTCGAAGAACCAAGATAAAGATGAGAAAAAAATCAGAAAAGCAGAAATTTTTTTGCAAGTACTGTAAAGGGAATGATCATATCATAAAGAATGGATGCTAAAGAGGTAAAGAAGAAAGAGGCTGGAATGATTGTTACAGAGGCCTCTACACCAAAAACAGAGTCTGCTAATCTTGTGCAGGAAGAAGAATGGGTGTTTACTACTGTCTACAGTTTTGACCCATCTTCTCATGAGCAGTGCATGTCTGCAATAGACTCAGATGTTTGGTACTTTGAGAGTGGGGCAGTGCAGTTTCTTCTCTTCACTCGAGCCTGCCCCTATAGGGAATATTGTTATATGCACCAACAAATCCTCTTATCCTGTTATGGGAGTTGGTAAGATTATTTTGACTACTGCTGATGGTAGTTCTTTCACTTTGTCAGATGCTTTATTTAAGCCAGGGATCAAGAACCTGTTATTAGTTTCTGCATTAGCTAAGATGGGCTTGGTTGTGAAATTTGTTGATGACAGGTGTACAGTTCATGATATGTCAAATGGCAATGTGATTATTGCTTCTGGTATTTTATGTCGTGGGCTGTATAAGCTCATAGACTATGAAAGATCTATGAATGATTCGACATGTGCAGTATATGATTCTCAGGCTATGTGAGATGCAAAGCTTTGGCATGCATGCTTTGGTCATCTGAATTTTGTTAGTTTGCTACGCTTGCAGAAATCTGAATGGTGTCCTCTTTGCCCAAACTAGAGGCACCAGGAAAACATGTTTGTGAAGGCTATATTTTGGGTAAAATGTAGCGTTCCTCCTTTCCAAAAGATGGTTCAGTTCGGGCTACTCAGAAATTGCAGCTTGTACATACTAATGTATGTGGTCCTATGCAGACACATTCTTTTGGAAATTATCTTTACTTCGTGACTTTCATCAATGATTTTTCCAGGCATGCATGGGTATATCCATTGAAGGCAAAGTCCAAAGTGTTCATGTGCTTCAAACAGTTTTTGGTTTTGGCTGAAAATCTATCAGCATGTAAAATGGGCACCCTCCGTTCCGATCGAGGGGATGGATATATGTCTTCTGATTTTAATGCATTTCTGGATGAACGTGGGATAAAACACTAGTGTACAATGCCATATACACCTCAACAGAATGGAGTTGCTAAACGAAAGAACAGGTCACTCATGGAGATGGTGAGGTGTATGGTCAAGAGTCAGGCTTTACCACATAGTTTCTGGCTTGAGGTTGTCGTGTGTGCATCATATGTACTGAGCAGGTGTCCCACTAAAGCATTGCAGTCTATCACTCCATACAAGGCTTGGCATGATTGCAAGCCCTCTGTTACTCATCTGCGTGTTTTTGGTTGTTTGGCATATGCATTAGTGTCTGAAGAACATCGCAGAAAATTGAATTATAAAATAGTAAAATGTATTTTTGTTGGGTACAGTCTGAAAGTAAAGGCTATCGTCTGTATCATCCACAGACTAAACGCATTCTAGTTAGCCGTGATGTTGTTTTTGTGGAAGATGCTATTCAGCCATTACTTTCATGTACTAAGGAGACATCTGTTAGCTCCAAAGACATATATGATACTTTGCTTCCTCTTTTTACAGGTGGACAGTCTGGTGCTGGTCCTAATGAGGCAACTTCTCAGCCTTTGCAGGTTTCATGTGATGATGCAGATCATTCCATTTCTGATGAAGATTTACATGATGCACTTGTTGATGAGAGAGCTAACATTGAGGAGACAAAAACTATGCCAAAACGGCTAGTGCAAACTTTGCGTGATAACAAATTAGAGGCACCTTTGTCATATCGTACTCCTTCAGGCTCTCATAGTGCCTCGTTTGCATCAGATTTCTATGCTATGACTGCATATAGTCTCTGTGATGAGAATGAGACTGTTTCATTTGACGAAACACAAAATTTAGAAAATTGGATGGCTGATATCCAATCTGAATATGATGCTATAATGAAAAACAATACTTGGTCTTTATGTGACTTGCCTCCTAGCAAGAAGGCCATTGGCAGTAAGTGGATTTACAAGCTGAAGCGTAAGCCTGATGGAACAGTTGACAGGTATAAAGCTAGGCTTGTTGCAAAGGGTTATGCACACAAAAGAGGCATTGATTTTAATGAGACCTTTGCACCTACATGCCATATGAGTACTGTTTGGAGCATCTGTGCACTTGCAGCCCATCATGGTTGGAATGTACATAAGTTGGACATTAAAATTGCATTTCTGAATGGTGAGTTGCATGAAGAAGTGTATGTTTTTCAACAACGTGGCTTTGTGCATGTTGATGACATACTGCTCACTAGTCCTATTGAAAAGCATATTGCTAATTTTAAGGCTGATTTGCATGCCTCATTTGAGATGTCTGATTTGGGGCATTTGCATCACTATTTGGGCATTCAGTTTATGCAAGTTGATGGTGGAATGACTTTGTGTCAAAAAAAATATATTGACATTATTACAATATTTTGGCCTTGAAGACTGTAAGCCTATTGCCACTCCTATGGAGACAGGTTTACGATTGTGTCTTCATGATGTTGGAGATGCATTTGATGTTGTCCTCTATCAACAACCTGTTGGATGCCTGATTTACTTATGCATTACTCGGCCATATATTCAGTTTGTTGTTTCATAGATGAGCAGGTTTATGCATTGCCCAGGTGTCAAGCATTGGCAGGTGGTTAAGCGCATCTTTCGCTACTTGAGTGGTACTCAGCTACTTGGGTTGCTTTATCCCAAGGGGGGATCACTACCGCCAGATTTGCATGCTTTTTTTGACTTAGATTGGGTTGGTTTCTATGACACTCATGTGTCCACTAGTGGCTTTTGCTTCATGCTTGGTAGCTCATGTATATCTTTGTTGAGCAAGAAGCAGCCTATTGTGGCCACTTCTAGTTGTGAGGCTGAGTATAGGGAAGCTTTCACAACTACTGTTGAGTGTGTGTGGCTCAGATGCCTTATGGCTGATTTGGATGTTGGTCAGTCTTCTGCCACCACCATCTTCATTGACAGTCAGAGCACATTGGCAGTTGCGAGGAACCCTATGTTCCATGCTCGCACTAAGCACATTGAGGTGCATTATCATTATGTTAGGGAGAGGTTCTCTGCTGGGGAGATCAACTTGGCATATGTGCCCACGCAGGAGAACATTGAAGACCTTTTCACGAAGGCTATGCCTAGGGAGAAGTTTGAAGCTTTCTGCAAAGCTTTGCGCTTACTTCCTTTTGTGGAGTGATTTCCACATAGCTTGGCACTTCGTTATACATGAGTGCCAGCTACTTGTTCACTGCATCACTCCCAGGGGGGATTTGTTGATATATTTAGGTAGTGATGTGTGTGAACACTCTAGGACTACCAAGGCGCTCTAAGTATAACATTGAGACCTCATCCCAAAATAGAAGGTTTTCTTCACTCCTTGTAAAGTAGAAGTTATGTGTTTTGATGCAAACATTTGGAAATAATGTTCCAAATGATTTGATGGATTATTACACATTCTTAGGAAGCTAAAGGAGTCTACTAAGCATCCTTGGAGTTACTTTGGCTGGTGTAGAGAAGGTTTGTTGCAACACGTACATATCTCTGGACACATCCCATCACCTCTTCAACCATCGAGATTGCCTTTTATTAAGAATGTGGGTGGTCATAAATTATTCAGAATTCCTATGATCTGTATACACAGTAACTTTATGAGTGGCTCCTTCTAGATTGTGATGTAAGGTATCAAACACATTCACCATCACAAGAAGTTCTTTATAATGGATTTCATAATTAATATTTGGAGGGGAGGATTTACTTCAATGATATGCAATTAGATGTAGGTTTCCATCATCTCATGTGGGGATAGAATGGCCCCTAAGGAAAAGTCTGATGCATCTATCTCTAGGAAAAGGGGCTTGGTAGAATCAAGGTTAACTAGTATTGGAGCAGTGGTGAATGCTCATTTCAAGGTCTAAAAGTCTTTCTTTGTATCTTTGTCCCATGTGAATTTTTTGTTTCTTGTAGTCCATGTAAGACGTGTCATTATTTTGGAATAATCTATGAGGAATATCCTTTAAAAATTGGCAAACGCTAGAAAACATTGTACATCTCAAACACATGAAGGTGGTTTCCAATCAGGGATTGTCCATGACATTTCATTTCTCTGAGACATTATACCCTAAAAACTACACTTGTGTTTGATGGAAAGATCACTTCTCCAATTTTGCATCTAAAACTTCTTCTCTTAGTTTGTTTGCAACTATCTTTACATGAGATTCATTACCCTCTAGATTATTGGAGTACGTCTATGGAAGCATGTGAAAAACACAAGGAAGAAGAAGAAGATTGGATCACAACACAATACTGAATGTATTACCAAAAGAATGTACAAAGATAAGTGACCCATTAGGGTTATAGGGATATATATAAGCTAAGAGAAAAAATCTCCTAAAGAGGGAAAAAAGTGCCCTGATGATCCTAGTTTGTTCACACACATCACTACCAAAATATACCAACAAATCCCCCCTGGGAGTGATGTGGTGAACAAGGAGCTGGCACTCATGTACAAGGAAGTGCCAAGCTATGTAGAATCAATCCACAAAAGTAAGGAAGCCCAAAGCTTTGTGTAAAGCTTCAAACTTCTCCCTAGGCAGAGCCTTTATGTGAAGGTCTGCAATGTTCTCCTTGTGTGGGCACATATGCCAAAATGATCTCTCTATCAGATAACCTCTCCTTGACATAATGATAGTGCAACTCAATGTGTTTAATGCACGCAAGGAACATAGGGTTTCTCACAACTTCCAATGCGTTGTGACTATCAGTGAACATGGTGGTGGTAGAAGAGTGACAAACATCCAAATCAGCCATAAGGCGTTTGAGCCACACACACTCAATATTCGTTGTGAAAGCTGCCCTATAATCAACCTCACAACTAGAAGTGGCCACAATAGTCTACTTCTTGCTCAACCAAGATAAGCATGAGACTACCAAGCATGAAGCAACAACCACTAGTGGACACAGAAGTGTCATGAAAACCAACCCAATCAAAGTAGGAAAAGCATGTAAATTGGGTGGTAGTGATCACCCCTTGGGATAAAATAATCCAAGTAGCCGAGTACCACTCAAGTAGCGAAAGATGTGCTTAACTGCCTACCAATGCTTGACACCTGGGCTATGCATAAACCTGCTCATCTGTGAGATAGCAAACTGAATATCAGGCGGAGTTATGCATAAGTAAATCAAGCATCAATCAGCCTACTGATAGAGAACAGCATCAAATGCATCTCTAGCATCATGAAGACTCAACCATAAACCTGTTTCCATAGGACTGGCAATAGGTTTGTACTCTTCAAGGCCAAAAAGTTGCAATAATGTGTCAATATATTTTTTTCACACAAAGATATGCCACCATCAAATTGCATAAAATGAATGCCCAAATAATGATACAAATGCCCCAAATTTGACATCTCAAATGAGGCATGCAAAGCATACTTAAAATTAGCAATATGCTTCTCATTAGGACCAATGAGCAACATGTCCTCAACGTAGACAACAATGATCATAAGCACATCATTCGCACACTTAACATATTAGGTGCTCTTAGTTGTATTGTTCTCAAAACCATGTGCAATCAAGTAGGAATGTATCTTTTCATACCAAGCACGTGGTGCTTGCTTCAAACCATAGAATGCCTTTTTCAATGTACATACTTTATTTTCATGCCCTTTCTGTAGAAAACCATGTAGCTAAAAATCACACACTTCTTCATGTAAGTCACCATTCAAAAATGCAATTTTGATGTCCAACTAGAGTACATTCCAACCATGATGAGCTGCAAGTGCACAAATGCTATGAATAGTAGTCATTGGGCATGTGGGAGAAAAGGTCTCATCAAAATCAATGCCTCTTTCTTGAGCATAACCTTTTGCAATAAGCCTACCCTTATACCTGGCAATTGGTCCATCAGGCTTACACTTTAGCTTGTATACCCACTTAGTGCCAATGGCCTTCTTGGTAGGAGGTAAATTACATAAAGTCCAGGTATCATTCTTCATAATAGCATCATATGTTGATTGCATGGAAGCCATCAAAATTTTCAATTTTTGTGCTTCATCAAACAAAACAAGATCATTCTCATCACAAAGACTAGAGGCAATCATAGCATAGCAATCTGATGCAAAAGAAGAACTATGAGAGCCTGGATGAGGATGATATGAAAAAGGTGCATCTAATTTGATATCTTGCAAAGTCTACACCAACCATTTAGGCATAGTCTTTGCCTCCTCTATATCAGTTCTCTCATCAACAAGTGCATCATGTAAATCCACAACAGAAATGGAATAATCTACATCATCACGTGAAACTTGTAAAGGCTGAGAAATTGCCTCATTTGGAATAGCACTAGATTTTCCACCTGTAAAAAAGGCAACAAAGTTTCATACACATCCTTGGAGCTAACTGATGTGTCCTTAGTACATGAAAGTAATGGTTGAATTGCATCTTCCACAAAAACAACATCATGACTAACCAAAATGCATTTAGCATGTGGATGATACAAACGATAGCCTTTACTTTAAAAACTATAGCCAACAAAAAAACATTTCATTGCTTTATCATCCAATTTCCCACGTTGTTGTTCAGGCACTAATGCATATGCTAGACAACCAAAGACACGAAGATGAGCAACAGATGGCTTGCAACCATGCCAAGCCTCATATGGAGTGATAGACTGCAATGCTTTAGTGGGACATGTGTTAAGTACATATGTTGTACACATAACAACCTCAATCTAGAAACTATGTGGTAAAGCCTGACTCTTGACCATACATCTTGCCAT
Organism: Ceratopteris richardii; assembly: GCA_020310875.1. Classification (NCBI taxonomy): domain Eukaryota; kingdom Viridiplantae; phylum Streptophyta; class Polypodiopsida; order Polypodiales; family Pteridaceae; genus Ceratopteris; species Ceratopteris richardii. The sequence continues at coordinate 105,187,923 of CM035441.1, read as the reverse complement.
CTCCATGAGTGACTTGTTCTTCCTTTTAGCAACTCCATTTTGTTGAGTTGTATATGGCATTGTACATTGATGTTTTATCCCACATCTAGCCAAAAATGTATTAAAATAAGACGACATGTATTCCCCCCATCGATCAAAATGGAGGGTGCCCATTTTGCATGGTGACAGATTTTTCAGTAAAAACTAGAAACCATTTGAAGCACATAAAAAACTTCTAACTTTCGTTTCATTGTATACACCCATGCATGCCTGGAATAATCATCAACAAAAGTCATGAAGTAAAGGTAGTTCCCAAAAGAGGGTGTGTGCATAGGACCACATACATCATTGTGAACAAGCTATAATTTGTGAGTAGCTCGAACTGAACCATCCTTTCAAAAGGAGGAACCCTGCATTTTGCCCAAAATATAGCCTTCACAAACATGTTAACAAGGTGCCTTAAGTTTGGGTAGAAAGCACACCATTTCATATTTATGTAGGCATAACAAACTAGCATAATTTAGATGACCAAAGCATGCAAGCAAAGCTTTACATCTCGAATAGCCTGAGAATCTTGAACTCCACATGATAAATCATTCACAAATTTTGCATAATCTCTGAGATTATATAACACACGACATAAAATTCCAAAACTTATAATAACATTGCCATTTGACAGATCATGAAGTGTACATCTGCCATCAATAAATTTCACAACCAAGCTGATCTTGGCTAATGCTACTGATAACAAATTTTTGTTGATCCTTGGCACAAATAAAGCATCGAACAATCTAAAAGAACTACCATCAACTGTAGTCAGAATGATCTTACCAACTCGCATGATAGGATAAGAGGGATTGTTGGTGCATGTGGTAGTATTCCCTGTAAGGGCAGGCTCAAGGGAAGTAAAGAAATTGTGCTATGAGGAAATATGTTTGGTTGCCCCACTATCAAAGTACTAAACATCTTAGTCTACTGTAGACATACACTATTCATGAGAAGATGGGTCATAACTACAAATACTAGTAAATTCCCATTCTTCATTCTAAACAAGATTAGCAGAGTTTGTTTTTAGTATAGAGACCTCTACAACAACCATTCCAACCTCTTTCTTCTTTGCCTCTTTTGCAGCTAGTTTTGGACAACTCTTTATGATGTGATCGTTTCCTTTATAGTATTTACAAAAAAAATTCTGGTTTTTCATTTTCTTCTCGTCTTTGTCATCCTTCTTTGATTGCGCAAAATTAGCAAATTTTTCTTACTAATAGATGAGCTCCATTTACCTTTTCCTTCTTGGATAGCTAGGAAAGCTTGATCTGCAACATGCATGATGACCTATTCTGCCCAAACTGATCTTCGTGTAATAAAAGAGATACTAACCTCTCAAATGTTAAGGCATTTGGTTTTCCTTTCATCATCAATCGAAGAGTAGAAGCAAAAATCTGATATGAATTTGGAAGACTGTTCAAAATAATACACAAGTCAATGGTCTGACAAGACTTCATTAGCAAAAATCAACTACTCCTTCAAATCTTTGATCGTTGTCAAAAAATTGTCCATGGAATCTCCATCATTCATGTGCTCACTCTCTAACTGTTTTCAGAGGTAAGCAACACAAGCCTCATTCCTTGCCTGGTATAAATTGGTAAATGCATCCCAAGCATCCTTTCCTATTTTGCAGGAGAATGTCAGGAATAATGGTATATTTGATAGACAAAGCTATCAATGCATGTGTGTGAGCATCTATGCCATCCCAACAAAGTTGCTCTACATTAGGTGTAGTAGGAACCACAACACAATCAGGAACCTGAAGATCATCATCTTCAATGCCATCTACATCAACTTCGATAACTCTATTTGCAGGTGCCATAGGAGGTTTTTCGACACCCTACACAATATTCCACAGCCCTTTTGGAACCAGTACATGACACATTATATATGACCATAATGACTAACTAGTACCAACCAATCTATCCTCAATAACCAACATATGGTATACATCATTGCTTTCAGCCATGACCACTGACTAAAATACCTTGATGTAGAAAAATGTTTGTATCTCAAAAAGTTGAAAAGAATTAGCATGTTGAGCTCTACTAGATCTATAGCAAACTTTGAGATGCTTGTACTGGCAAACCAAAACCTATATATATGATTGGCACAAAAGGATAAAATTGCTTACACAGGCAGTATGACAATGTATTCGGAGGCCGAAACGGGCTTAGATTGTGATTTTGACACCACAACATTAAGCAGTTTTGAAGTTATAATCACCTCAAGTATGCTAACCAATTTTCATGTGATTCTGAGATTGTAATCAGAGGGGTGTCGAAGATGCCCTAGATGAAGCAGAGACCCATTGTGATAACAATTGTTGGAGTTAGACATCTGCAAAAGCATGCAAACAAAACAAGGAAGAAGAAGAAGCTTGGATCACAACATGCAATACTGAATGCATTACCAAGAGAATGTACAAACATAAGTGACCCATTAGGGTTATAGGCGTATATAAGCCAGGGGGAAAAAGCCTCCTAAAAAGGGAAAAAATTGCCCTGGTGTTCCCAGTGTGTTCACACACATCACTATCAAAATATATCAACAGGTATATTACCACAAATTGATCTAAATATTCTCAAAAGATATCATTCATCATATGTTGAAAGATGGCTAGAGCATTTGTGAGACCAAATGACATAACTATATATTCAAAATGCTCGTACCTTGTTTGAAATGTTGCCTTCCATTTGTCTCCTTCTCTCAACCTAAGTTGTGTACAAACATAAGTGACCCATTAGGGTTATAGGCGTATACACAAGCCAGGGGGAAAAAGCCTCCTAAGAAGGGAAAAAAGTGCCTTGGTGTTCCTAGTGTGTTCACACACATCACTATCAAAATATATCAGCAGGTATATTACCACAAATTGATCTAAATATTCTCAAAAGATATCATTCATCATATGTTGAAAGATGGCTAGAGCATTTCTGAGACCAAATGACATAACTATATATTCAAAATGCTCGTACCTTCTTTGAAATGTTGCCTTCCATTTGTCTCCTTCTCTCAACCTGACAAGATTTTAAGCCCCTCAAAGGTCAATCTTTGTGAAGAACTTTGATTTTCCAAGGCATTTCAAGAACTCTCATATGAGTGGTAGAGGATATCTATTTTTTATAGTCACTTTATTCAACCCATAATAGTCTACACACATTTGGAGAGTCCCATCCTTCTTCTTTACAAAGAGGATAGGGGTTCCTATAGGAGACTTTGAGTCTCTGATAAACCCCTTGGCTAGATTCTCATCCATATTCATTTGTAACTCTGTAAGTGGATAAGGTCTTAAGCCCGTAGAATGTGCAAATAATTGCACCTATATTCAGCTATCTCTGCTTTGTTTCTCGTAACTTGCCAAGTTTATTTTACCCTTAAGCCACAAATATGCCATATTTGGTTCACCTTTCTGACCCCTAGTAGGATCTCTCTATTTTGCTTAGCCCAAGTCTTCTCACTTCATTCTTTCCGTTCTCTCAACCCTTCTCTTCTTCCTTCTATAAAGTCCACTCTCTTTACCTCCGACACTCTCACTCAAATGCACACCGAGTCAAGCACACAAACTCATGCACATCCAGATACAAACACAATCACACACATGCTCTCACATATTCACATACTGGATTGAGCACACAAACTCACTCACACACCAACACACCTTTAAACACACATCCGTCCACACGACCACTTAGCCACCACTTTACTCACACATTCATTCTCAAACATTCGAAACTCAGATATTCAAATCTTCACACATGAACACACTCTCACATACACTCAACCACAAACCCAACCTTCATACGCTGACACTCACACATTCAACACACCTATACTCAATTTCTCACGCGTTTCATGCACTTTCTTCTTCACATATGATCTGCAACCCCAATTCCCCTTTTTCTCCTTTAGTCTCACAACCATTCAAACACTCCCACTCACTTACTTGTGCACTTACCAAATTAGACACATGCCTACCCAAACACGCTTAAAACCATCTTACACATACGTGTGCACAATAACATGCTTACATGCATTCAGTCTCACGCACCCAAACTCAAAGCAGCCCCTTGATTTTTTTTTTCTAACTCTCCCTTTCTCTTGCTCACATTTTCACACACACTCCCTCTCTTACGCACACACTCTCACATCCTCACTAGCCTTCACTCACACATATACACACATGAATGCCCCCTTCACATCGGGATCAAAAAATGTGGAAAGTAGGGCGATTCACATCTTGTCATGGTACCTAGGGTGCACATGTTATGCTAAGATGGAGGTGCAATTGCACATTAGACTAATCAGCACGGTAGAGTTTGGCCACTTCCATGGGTGAAATGATAAGATGAGCGTTTACGCCAAAACCCCCCTATCTTTTATGATTGAGGTCATTGAGGTGCATCGCTCAGTTGAGTGCGTAAATACAAAGTCAAAAGATCCAACAATCCCTTTTTTTTTTCAAGCGAAAGAACTCAACAAAGTTTTTTTGATATTTGAACTACTACGCCATAGAATTCAATCCACATAGATCAACACTTACATTTTACTAGCTCTATCCATTGGAATATGCGGCTCAGAAGTAGACCAAGAACATAAACCCACTTCATTGTTTCCAAAAAGTATGCACTCCAGATAAGAATTCCCAAGTTTTCTTGCAACAAGAGTTTCTCCTAACATCGGCAATAAATTTACCATCTGTATATAAATTGGAGATTCTATGTCCTTGCTATGTGGAAAAGTAGAAACATCTTCAGTCTCTACATCAAAACATTCAACTTCTGCTCAGGATCTCTTTAACAATCTATGCGACACCCCTTGTGATTGTCTCCAAATCTTGCTCCCTTCTTTCCACCAATAACATTAGCTACATTCGCATAGGTAGCATGAGAGGTCGAAGGCTACATCCGAAAACCCTAAAATTCTAGACTTCCTGTTCTTCCATGAACCTGCATATCCTCGTGTCACAGAGGCTAAAGAAAACCCCAAGCCCTGCTAGTTCTATGTATGTTTTTACTCACAATTGAGGCATCAATGGCACCCTGTATCTGCTCCATCCTCTCTTCATAAGGTGCCAGATGATCGACTCAGACCATGGGCAGCACCATACCCCCATGTCTTTTTGGGCCACTCCCCTCGAGCATTGGACTCGAATCTACCATTGTGAGATTGGGAGAGACCGCAGACATCGGCCGTCAATTGCTCTGCTCGACCTCCAACTAACCAAGATTACATGTACTCCACGAGCTTCCGCTCAACACAAAATAGGGTGTCCTCCACATGTGCTTCACAACGATATGGTGTGTGGGCGGTCATTACAATTCTTCAATCTTAGACATGGCATCGAGACAACTTCAAAACTGCCCTCTGCTCTCGATCCTCATTCTTCCCATTTTTGTTGACATATATCTTGATATTCTAAATACAAAGAATTGAAGAACGTTTGTTTTTCATCAAACCTGGAACCTCCAAGAAATCTTTTATTCACTAGATCCATGGCGTTCACTTTTGTACATCTCCTTTTATCTCTGTTAATCATCAGAATTCATCCAACCATTCTGCAATAAATCCAAAACCAGCTATTTGTATTATTTGGCATCTCTCCCTCACAAGATAGATTCCTGTACCATATCTGCGGCACTTATTGGAATCTATCTTTCACACTGAATCAAATATGTCTGTTGTATAATATGTTATGCGAATTGTCAGCCATTGCAAGTGAAGCAAGTCCAACGGTTAAAATGGAAAGCACTTGAAGTGCTATTCCTTCTCTGGCAACTATGTCCTTGCAATGAACATCAATAGCATAGAAGGGACTATATTCAAGCCATCACCATCCTTGCTGTACATGATAATAGGCACCTCCTCTAGTTGATTATGATCTATCTCATCCGTTGTCACACTCTACTGTGTCTCGCTCTATTTGGCTCCACTTTCCTTATTTTCTTTGCATGATAATGCTCTATGATTGTTTCCACTCACTATCTGCTCTTAGTGTCCCGACTGAAGCACACGATAGTCCCCTCGACCTCTTCTTTACCTGTGTAGCCTTCAAACCTTCCCACGTTTTCTCTGTATATGCTATTCCCCCCCCTTGATTTCTCAGTAGTCGTCGAATTGAGGAGTCACAACCTCCTCAGAGTAGTCGACATCCCAAAAAATGAAGACACCCTGACACTCCACTCCCCCCACTCTCTGACACTCCCACGTTCCCCACTCATGCATGCCTGCACTTTTTTTCTTTTTCTTCATTTTTTTCTCAAATTTAATATTTTCTTCTTTTTGGTTTTTTGCTTAGTTGTTTTTTTTTCATTTATTTCTTTTCTCTTGTTTTTTTTTCAATTCAAAACATATCAACCTTGAAATGAGATGCGTAGACGAAAGAAAGCATGCAGGTTGCACCTACTTTACATATACAGGTGTATTCTTAAGCAATTTTACACCCATATGATGGTGTGCACCAGATCCCATATGCCTAGTGGAAAATACGTACGTTTAATGCCTGCTCATCTACAAATATCTTTATCACATACACATCTTTTGCAATCATGCACTCGGCACCAGACCCATGTTGACATATGCACATATATCTATCAATGCAAAACACTTAGTCATCCTCATTTTGGGGATTATTTTTTTTGCTTCCCTACATCAAAATCACATTAGTAGGTCATCATTTTTACACCAATCCACATGTAACATACTCCCCCCTTCTGCTTGGGAAGTCGTCCCCGACGAGCCAAATTGTTCCTGCTTCCTTCAACCCACATCAAGTCATCCAAACATTTCCATAGATTAATTACTTGTCCCATCCTTTTCCTAATGAGGTACATACAATCACACTCAACCCTCATGCATTAGTACCAAAACCAATCACATCACTTACCAATTTCATATACCTTCTCGTACCCTTCATTGCCATGTCCTCCTATCTACAACTCATCAAAACATGTTAGACCACTTTTTTCATCAAACATAACGTCAAAATGGAAAGAACACACACACATCACTCACATCACACATGCAAGCTCTTCACACACAATATACATGCAAGCAGAAGACATGTCCACATTCCCTCTCATCACTCTTCTCGACTATTCATTTGACACATCACAAATCTCTATTCCACATGCATACTCAACACACTTTTCACGCGCACCATATTTATGTAAACAAGTACCATTCTTAAATTTCAATTTTTTGATGCCCTACCCAGCTATATTGCCACCTCCCCAATTCTTCTTTCATTTCTCATCGAGTCCTCTTGTCTATTTTTCATGCCTCTTCGACCTAGGGTTTCCTATTCCCACTTGCCTTCCTATCTATCTCTCGTTTTTTGCTTGCTCATCGACTAGATCCTATGCTAGGTCACCACCACCTCTCTGCTAGGCCGTAGCCAAAACCCTAGCCGAGCTTAAGCTTCGATTCGACATGCCTCATCAGGAGTCCACACATTCCCAGCTCCCCACAAACACAGACACATATTCCCATCCGAGCATCATGCTCTCTCGCCTCTCTTCTGTCCCCCCTCGAGCGAGGAATTTTCTTTCTCTTCTTTTTTTTTTAAATTTATTTATTTATGCACGATGCACAACGCTAGCCCTATGCGAAACCGATGTCAGCTCATGGATTTGACCACCCGTCCAAAGGTACTCCACCCGCCTATCGGCCCACATAGGCACATAGCCACATACAGGTCGGGCCTACAATGAAACCAACATCGGCTCGTGGCTCGATCACCCGATCAAGGTTGTTCCACCTGCCTACTAGCCCACTGCAGCACACCGACAACACACACAAATATACACAATCATTTCTTTTTTTAATTTCCAAAGTCTCGAGAATTAGGAGACAGAAGAAAGGCCCATTTTCCCAACCCAACCAATCACGACACACATACATATATCCCCCTGTGGACATCCTGATGAAACACATCTCCTCTCTGGCGCTACTCAAACCAAAATCCAACCACTAATGCCATGGTCAACCCTTCCTCTCAAAACTCGCACACACTAACTATCTTGTCGACCTAAAAACCCTGAAAAATGCCACTTCAATCCTAAGTGTACAACAAACTTGGTCCACCCGTCCTCACATCTCTGACTCGCAATCCGCAAAGCAAACCCTAATCAGACTCAAGCCGTCCTTATCGACATCCATCACCTCGTCTATTTTTTTTTTCATCTCCAACCTCTGCCTCGCAGAGATTCCACCTGACTTGATAGATGACACGGAAAACTACCATTGGCCATTGTACCTCTTAGTGCCTCAAGCCTCGCCGCTAGGTCTCTTAATCCTTGTTTGTTGTGCTCAATATCACTCTGATATTGGAACAAGTCACAGTCGATGCTTCGGAAACGATTCCATATTTGCTCCATCTCTTCGTCTAAATTTCTCATCTTTTTCTCAGATCCAAGGGGAATATCCTCCCTCTTCTCAACTCGAAGAGTCAACTTCTCAACCTCCTCTCTAATCGATCTTTCCTCCCAAATCCTACTCATATTCATGTCTCTACGCACACACACATTCTTCTTTACTTTCCACTCTTTCGCTCTTTCTCACATACTCCTACCTTCGCTTTCCCTCGTGCTCTCTCACTTACCTCTACTTCTTTTCCACACATACGTTACACATACCCATTCACATAACCCCCCTTACTCAACTTCGTGTGCACACTTCCACTTCCTTATTGACTCTTTCTAGGAAGGGAATTCCAAATCCAAATTCCCTTCATGCATGTGTAGCAAAAAGCACCATGGGTTTTTTTTTTCTTTTTTGTTTTTCTGGGAATTATTTGATGAAACCTACTAGAACAGAAAGGATCAATTTTAGAATTGCCTACACAGATACCTTCCCTACCAAGCCACAATCAGCATCTGGAGATAACCTAATGCAAAGCATTAGTAGACCTCATGAGCACATTGCTTTGCTGCTAAGCATTCTTTCTTGATGACATGAACTGACCTATGGCATCTCCACATTATCGAAGTGTATCGTTCACACAACTAAGGCCCTCACGAATAATGCACACCTAGTTATAGCTGATGGAAGTGAACCTCAATTCACAGAGGGAATCCAAATGTTAACACAAACAACACGATTTTTATGATCAGGTCCTTCGCATAAAATGAACAAGTATCTCCGTATGAAGGTCCACGTAGGGTTCAACAGTGTTCATCACTGTTCCGAGTGCACGTTTAAAGAGTAAACTATCCACCCAAAAACTTCTTTTCAAAAACAAGACAACAGAGGTTTAATAAAAAATATTGGAAGTTCTAATGAAAGTTCCATGAGTCGCTCCTATGCACTTTGATGGCCTTGATGCAAAAAAATACAACAACAATATAACATTGTATACAAATGGTTTTTCCTTTGGAAAACAAATCTATGAATGGAGCACTGTTGCATCGGCTATATCAGCCCGAATGATTTTCAACAAAGATGGTTTAACACATAGATCAGCGCATTTTCTGAGTAATACAATTACCGTTCAATTTTTTATGGAGAATCAGCTCACTCCCCTTGTTGGTGGAGCAGGAAGAACATCTTACTCCAGGCCTTCTATAGTTGTGTGTAGCCTCACCATACATACATCATCCCCCTGACTGTCGTTTTGACCTTCTTTGCTCAGCTTCCAAGGTCGTTGACAACCCCTTAGCGTATCCCTCCTCCCCCCAATCTGTTGCATCCAAATCGACCACCAACAATAAACATGTGACAATCAATTGCTACAACAACATGAAATGCTCGTGGACATGGACCAACACTTTGTTCATCACTCCCACTCCCAGTACGACTAGGCTCAAACCAATTTTTGTTTTTGGCATCAACACTATAAGGTCGCAAATGAATTTTTTATCCACAAGGTCACCAAAAATAAGGACATCAGAAGATTCGATCTTCACAGCAAAGTGCCCACTCCTTGGCGAAGGGGGATGCCTTTGAAATCAACTAGTGCAAATTGCACCCACAGTGACTACCACCCTATACTAAACAACTTGTGGCGGATTCCTTCACAACAGCGAACTCATCTTTTTCAGCAGATGAACACCTAAAGTTGAGCCTTGCTTTACCCTCACCGTACATCTCTTTGAAGAGAGGAGTCCTTATCTGATAGCACTTGCAAGGCCTCTCCTTATGAACGGCACCATCCACCTTGATATCCACCTAATAGCCGATCCTGTATCACCAACCTTCAGATGATGATTGAGAGCTTGCTCCAGACCTGGACCTTCCTAGCCAAAACTCCCCCTCCAGCACTGTAGATGCGCTTATAATGGTTATAGACTGCTACAGAGAGCAACCTGCTGCCCGATGGAATTCACACCCCCCCCCAGCAGAACACGCAAAAAAAGTCCCTCCTCTAATGGGTAAGAAGCCTCCCTGTATAGCCCCTCTCATGCTCCTCTTCCAGTACCAGCCATGGAGTTCTCCTCGATTCAATGAAAACCTGCCATACGGATCAAAAACAATCCATCCCTTCTACTGCTGCTCCCGTCCAGGCCCCTCCTTAATCGCCTTGCACACCCGTATCAAAGCCTCGATGTTTGCACACACAGAGAAGAGAGAAAAATAGAACCCGGCTGTCCATGATCTCTCCCCTGTTGCCACGCGGAGTGGACCTGAGCGAGACCACTCCCATGCTCACTTCAAATAGATACGGCCTCCTTGCTCGCTGTTTGATCCCTTCTCCCCCTTGTTTGTACTCTAGAGGATTTCTTCTACTGCTCCCTACCTAGGCACCCAGAAGAGGAAGGAACGGGCTCCCTCCCTGTCGGGTACACACCTACCACAGAGCAGAAGAAGAGAAGCAACCTCACTCATGCCAGAGAGAGAGAGAAGAGTGAAAAGAAAAAAGTCGGGAGGGGATTTTTTTTTTCCTTTTCTTTTTGCCCCACTAACCCACTCCCCCTGACATCTGACACCCACTCCCCCCAGTAACGGACATTCATCATTTTTTTTATTTTTTATTTTTGTTATTTATTTTCTTTTTCTTCCAAATCAAAATATATCATCCCTAAAATTTGAGATACTCAGATGAAGGAACCATGAGGTTTGCACCTGCATGCATGTCCATACTCACACATTTGTGTTCTCCAACAATTTTACACACATATGATGGTGTGCACATTATCCCAAATGCTTAATGATGAATATATTCCTTTTAATACATGCTCACCTACACATCTCCTTGGCAAACACACATCCTTTGCAATCATGCACTCGACACCAGATCCATGTTGACATATGCACCCATATTCATAAATGTGAACATCAGAACAATTTCCATCGGGATATTTGAACAAGATCATATATCAAAGAGCTACATTTTTTTATAAACATCACATTAGTAGACTTAAGATCAACACAAACTTTTGGTGTAACAGTAAGTTCCTATAGGGATAGTCTATAGACTGCTCCAAAGGATGGTTTTGCTCTCTCTTGAAGTTCTATTGCACAATCATAAGATCTATGCTTTGGGAGGATATTTGCATTCTTCTTCTCAAAGCTGTCTTGAAAATCTTGTTACTGAATAGGTAACATCACTAGATCATCTTTCTTAAACTCTTCAGCTAGTGCAACATAGATCATATATGTTGATTCCTTCCTTACTGCATGTATGAAGGCTTTGGCTCCTACATATGTAAGGTTCTTCTAGATACCTCGATGACTAATTTTATTATTTTCCCAATCGATGTGTGGATTATTTTCTTTAGCCAGGGTATTCCAATGATAACATTGAACTTGAGATTACATTGAAACATATGTTGGAATCATGATCACCAAGGTATATTCTTAATGGTGTGGTTTCCTTGGGAATATTCTCACATGCTAGAGGTTGTCCATCTACAACTTCAACTACTGTTGGTTTGTTCTTATGAAGCATTGGAATCTTGTGTTTCTTAACCAATCCTTCATCAATGAAACATGAGGAGGCACTTGAATGGAATAGGGCTGTAGGGGTTAGGGTCTTCTTAGGCATGATCAACTTGATAGGGGCAATACATGTTTCTATGGGTGTTGCTAAAATTATGAGACCCTTTCTTATATCATGGTCCAATTGTACGCTCTCTTTTAGAATTGGACTTCCTCATTTCCATGCTCTACAAGGGTGACTACAACTCTGGAATTTGTTCTCTTGTTGGCATAATTAACTACAATATGGCCAAGGTTTCCATAGTAAAGGCATAACTTGTTATCTCTTCTTCTTTGTTTTTTCTATGAGGTTAGAGGTTGGAAACTAGTTACAACTATCTAAACAGGTTCAAGCTTAGGTTCTTCTCTAGGAGTGGGTTGGAAGGGTTTTCCATTGGTGAAGCCTTCCTTCTACTTGTTTTGCTTATTTCCTTTCAAAAATGTGATGATCACATTGAATGGCTTGGGTGATGTATTCATTCAATGTCTTAACATTTGGCATCATGAGCAGAAAGTCCTTCACATCATCTCTTAAACCCCATTTAGATTGGCTTATGAAATGATCGTCATGCCAAGTGAGATCACATATCAATTGCCTAAATTCTGATGCATTGGTAGAGGCATGGCGGTTACCTTGAAATAGCTTTCAGAGTTTTGTTTCTGCCACTGGATGCACGTCTACATCTCCAAATGTGGTGGTGAGCTCTTGAAGAAACCCCTCATAGTGATGAATTATTATCACGTCCTTCTCCAAGATTTGGACGAACCATGATGTGTACCTAAGTCGTAAGTCTTAGGGACTTGTGTCAATGAGACTGTACCTCAATCACCCCACAAGTGCATATCACGGTGGATTAATACATGTTTAATTATCAATCCGAGATATTAGACGTACCAAGTGTATGAGGCCATGTGCACATGTGATGGTAAGTGAAGTATCAATGCTACAATGCAGGTGACTTGTCTCAACTACCTCTCCAACCCATTACTTCTCTGAGAATGCATGCCGTGATATCATTTATAGTAGTAAGCACAAATTTCGTTTTTTCTCTCAGCTTAGAACTCCAAATATGGTCGATAATTGATTTATTTCAAAGCTCTCAACAAGACGCATCTAATGGTAGTAGTTTCAGTCAAATTTGACAAACATACTTCAAGTTATGAGCAAAATAGTGAATGGTGGGAAACACCAACACCTGCTCCACAACTCCTCAAGGCTCCCACATGCACTACAATAGTTCAAAGTGATGGGAAGGGGGAGACAATAGTCCAACATACACATTTCAAGCCTTGCACACACACAAAAGCTCTTGGAGAAGATGATAATCAGCAAGGAAGAGGCAAATTTGAAAATTTGCTTCAATTCTCACAATGGCAAAAAGTCTCTTACAAGAATCACCAAGTGACTTATATACATGTGCCCTAAAATTGGTCCTTTCACACAAAAGACTAGCACTTTTATTGAAAAACACTAATTTCCTACTATACAAGGATTATGTTACACTAATTGGGACTAATGCATCTAGAGGACTCCTCTAGTGCATTTACATGGCTTCAGGAGGTTTTCCTAGAAATGTGAAGAAAAAATTTTATGCCCATAATTTGAAATTTTTTGGGGCTCCCTTTTCTATGCTTCTTTGCTCTGCAACACTCTCCCCCTCTTTGTCTCCATCATCCCTTGACAAACTTTGCTTCTTGTCCGAGGCTTGCTTATTCTTCTTTCCATACATGCACCCAGTGGTAGAAGGAGCAGCTAAGACTGTGAGAGAATTTGTTACCTTATCCGAGCCTCAGTCCGTTGCTTTTGTTCCCCCCTTGGTATTCCTTACATTTGTGCATCTAGGTTGCTGTGTTATCATTGATGCCTGTAAAGCTCTTTTCACCGCACGCACCTAGTGGAGGAGGAGACAGTTAGGACCTTTAGAAAATTTGTTACTTTATCAGATCCTAAGTCCTTTGTGTCCATCCTCCTCTTGGTATTCCGTACATTCATACATCTGGGTTGCAGTGATAATTCAGGTTTTCATGCATGCATCTAGTGGTTAAGAATGTGATTATCTTAGTCACCCTTTTCAACTTTGCAACCTCTACCTCTTTCTAACTTTTGGCCTTTTGATAAATCTTTGTTCTCACACATCTGGCCCTGTTGTATTGCTAAAGCCTGTTTACTTCTTTTTGTTGCACACACCATTTGGTAAGCACTACATCTCTTTTAATGAGGGTAGTGCTTGAAAGGTCCTGTTGTAATTCTTTGTTTCCACTCTTCACGACCTTCTTTTTTCATGTTGTAGCCTGATACATGCCCCTGCAATGCTTTGGGTAGAGGGTGGTTTTCTGTATTGAGGAGTTTTTCTTTTTGATTTTCTTTTTTGTCTTCTCCTACTTGATTCTCCCTCCACACATCCCTCCTCCTGAACTCTATCGTCCCCGACAGGCTTTTTCTGGCGATGTGAGTATGTTTGAATGACTTTATGCTCTCTTTGATTTAGCAAATTGGCTTCACATATCATTAGTTCTTTCCATTGTGCTGACTTTACTCCATCATCTGGTGCCTGTCTATGATTTGCAAAGAAACTCAGCTCATAGGCCACCAATCTAGCATTTAAGTTGGAAGTCATTTTGACAAAAGTTTTCGAATCCATTTCAAAAAACCCTGTAAAGAATGCTTTTTCAAATGTCTGCATATATAGACTCGGTAAAAACATTAAGCGCAAGTATATAGCCATGATTGTAAGGCTGCTGGTCATGATAGATAGATCGAAAGTAAGGGTGTATGTGCCTTGATTAATGTCGATAAAATTAAAAAATGAATATTGCACATGTTTGAATACTTTCAAAACTATAAGGAGCATGCTCAATACTTTATTTGTCATCTTTATTGCTAGGGCTGGGACTCTAGCATATCTCGATAGCCAAAATTCGATTGTGCGTACCATATATTCTTTTATAGGTAAGTAATTATGTGGTGGGCTTGGTAATAATGGATAGTTCAACCATTGATTATTGATGGTTCCCTGGCGCTGTGCTTCCTAAAATTGCATCGAGGCTCTTCTTCTAGGGGTTCGACAAAAAGATGGATTTACTTGGAGTAAGTAAGGTGTTGATTCCCAGTGCACCCGTAAATTTTGATTCTTTTCCAAAAATTTCCTTCTCCAGATCGGATCTGCTTTATCAAACTCTTCCTGTGTGTAAGATAAAGTATCAATTTTGAACTATGAATCATGATCTGGTTCTTTTTGTGTAGTCCTTGTCATATATTGCAAGGTTTCTTCTTTCATTAAGCCATATGGTACATTGGAGGGCTTCAAGATTTTCTCTAACTTCTTGCTTTTGATCTTTGCCTCCTTCATTACTTTCATGACATGATCTTCAAATTGTTCTATAAGTTGGGACACCAGTAGTGCCCTCTCATTATGGCTTAGTTCTGCAATAGCCCATTTATGTCTATCAACACCTTTCTCTATTTCTTCATCTCTTATTGGTGAATGATGTATGGGGGGAGAAGGAGGATGTACCTCAGTCTCCACAGTAGCCGCTTGAGAGCTTTGAACTACTGGTGTCCCCATTTGATTATTTTGTAATAATTGAACTCGCAGGCTTTCAATGACTTCATCTTTCTTGATGATTTCATTATTGGACCTTGTGAGTGCTTCCAGACTCTTCAAGAGTTCTTCTCCCAACACAACTACTTGATCTACATCTTCTTTACATTGCTCTATAATTTTGGCTTCTGTAGTTTTCCATCTTCTTCTGAGTTCATTTGTATCATACATATATATCTGTTCCCATTCTTCTCTTAACTCTTGATCTTGTTTTAGCTGATCTGCATAGTTAGCTATCTGAGCTTCTAGTTCCTATGTATTATTTGGTTGACTTTCTTGTACCTCCACTAGTTGATTTAACATAATTGCATTCATTAGTTCTTTATTTATGTTCCTTAGATTATCGGCCTCTTCCATGTATACCTTGATTTGACTTTCTAAGGTTTTTCTTCTATTTATCAAACATGCCTTTTCAGTCTTGCTAGTCTCTGTTAGTCGGCCGCCGGAGTGGGACAAATGTAATGACTGCCGGATGTAATAGAGTTTCTTGAATTATGCGCGAAAAGTTGGGACGCCCATTTTGTAAAATCTATATAAAGCAATGTAAAGAGAATGGTCAGAGAGACATCTTTCCTGGAATTGCCAGATTGTTCGCCTAATTATTTGTCAGAGTATTGTTTACACTATCGTGAAGTTCTGAGTATTGTTAGTGCTGAGTTCTGCATCGTCTGTTTATACTGAAGTTCACCGTAACGAGTAGTTGAATGACGGATTGTGTGTCTGAGTATTGTCGTCATATCGTATTGTCGTGTGTTCTTCAGTTGTTAAAGTACCCTGAGTCAGTCTGAGTAGTTATATTACTGCGTGAGTTGATTTGACGACTTGATGCACTGTTGAGTATGTTCTGTTTGTTTTACTGAACTTATTGCATTCGGTGACAAGGACGAACTATTGCTTTTGGTAAACGTAAACTTTTAGTTGAGACCACTGGAAAGTGTTGTGACGAGTGAATCTATCTGCTATCGTATTCACTCTGGTTGATCTATTACATACTAGTGAATCTGTAAACTGGACTACTGCTCTGTTCCAATAGCAGGTTAGTATGGAGAAGTTCGGTACGCAGGAGTATAGAAACCAAATATTATCTAGTTAGTGCCAGTAACTGAGCTAAGACGCGCATTCGTGTTTTTGATGTTGTGATTAGGAATTGGGAAAAGAGTACAGGGCCTCTGTCTAACAGACCTCTACCACTCCCAAGAACCCACGATTATTCTGGTAACGCCTTTCGGTAATGATACTGAAAGTTTAACACAGTTTACGGTGAATCACTGTTTTACGTTTAATATTTGTTCGGTAACGATTTCGGCTAGTCAGTAACACAGCGTTACTGTTTTACATTTAACATTTGGTGCCGTCTGTGGGAAGGTGGCATCAAGATTGTCAGTCGTTTGTTAGAATCGCACATCCAGATTATCATTTGATTGGAAGTAGCAACAGAACCAGATTGTTGCAAACTGTTCCGTTAGTAATACTACGCGATTAGTACAAAAAATGATACATGCCGGTTACTCGATCCGGTGAAACGTATCCCAAGAACCATCGGTCTGGAGTACTTAATGTACTAAAGATAACTCTGGAAGGTAAAAGTACAACTAGGTCTGGCACAGTTGTCAAGAAAGTTAAGAACGTTAGAACTGATTCCGGTCATATTCCGGTGGAACGTGTTACGCCTCTGGTACATTCCGGTACTATTTCGGCATAGTCTGTCGAAGATATAGTAATTCCAGAACCTACCAAGACGCAGTTGGAAACTAGTTTAACAATCTTGGAAAAAGATTCAGATTTATCTACGATTAGAAGCACTCTAGTCAAAGAAATCGGTGAAGGCGAAAAAACACCGTATTCGGGCATAATTTCGGTTCATTCCGGTGATATTTCGGTAAGAGAATCACAGTTTTTCGATGACGGTTTAGCATTTTCTGCTGAATCTTCAGCCCAACCACTGCGCTTGGAAGCAAGTTCCCATACACTGGACATCAAGAAGGAAGGAAAGCAGTTCGAAACAGAGATTCGAAGTATAGTAAGCAAGATCATCGCACCGGAAAGTGTGCCATCCGACGATACAGATTCCGGTAGTTCAGATATTCAGCCCCGAGATATAGAAGGAAAATATAATACACTCATGATGAACGAACAACAACATTTATGTCCACCCAGGCCGACTCCAACAGGAGTGACGTACACGAAGTTTGATGGATTCCCAGGAGATGATCCAGATGCTCACGTACGCACTTTCGAGATAAGCTACGCAGTTCTCAACCATCCACCGGATCCAGCCTATAAGGCTATTGTCTTTCAAGCCACACTGGTCAATGAAGCAGCCAGATGGCTTACAGAATATGATATTAATCACTTCGGCACCTATGAAGCAGTACGAGATGCTTTTCTGCAGTGATTCAGGCTAAAAAAGAATCTAGCCGAAATTTTTGACTATCTGCAGAACAACAGACACAAGGCAAATCAAACCGTACAGGAGTATGCTACTCTCTTCAGAACACACTTAAGGCAGCTACCACCGGCCCATGCTAACTTACCAGATGACGTTATCACTCAATGGTTCATCAATGGCTTGACTCCACAACTTAAGCAGATCATGATCATAAGATGTGTCGGAGCCATGACCCTCGATGCAGTCATTGCAATGACTCTGCAACTAGAAAACAAAGTCGGCGGGTTTACAGAAGATTTGGAGTGGTTAAAAGCAAACAAAAATGTTGCCGAAGATATGACCAGACAAGTATACTGCATCACATGCAAAAATTCAGGACATACTAGTGCCAATTGTGCACTTAATCAGACATTCTGCGCTATCTGCAACACTGCCGGACACACCACTGAAAACTGCGCATACAACGCTAGAGTACAGGGAACAGCGAATGTCAATGCAATTATCCAGGAACAAGGGCAGCCGGCCAACCACTATGTGCCTCCACAAATGAGAAACAACCAACAGCAAGGATATCGATATTATCGAGGACAGAGGAATAACAACTATAATGCAAACCGCTGGCAGAACGGACCACCACCGGAAAATCCCAATTTACCACCACCACGCTGCCATTTTTGTGGCGAATTTGGACATATTAGGAGATTTTGTAAGGATGCAGCTGAGTATGATCAAAGGAAGAAGGAACGTCAAAATCCAATGGCCAACATGGTACACATCACACCGGTGGAAACATAGGCTGCTACAGTCCAGACCCATTCCGGTAAACAACTGCAACCAGCAGCAGAAATATTTGAACAAGGGATACGTGAACAACATAGAATGTACAACAAGGCTA
Organism: Ceratopteris richardii; assembly: GCA_020310875.1. Taxonomy (NCBI): domain Eukaryota; kingdom Viridiplantae; phylum Streptophyta; class Polypodiopsida; order Polypodiales; family Pteridaceae; genus Ceratopteris; species Ceratopteris richardii. Next base: position 105,169,097 of record CM035441.1, on the reverse strand, counting down.
GTCAATGGACCACAGCAGAACCACCAGTCTTCCCAGAGCCTATTCCGGTAACCTAGCCATCGTTAACAAAGGAAGGAACACAACAACGGGAGTCAGCAGCAGGAACATCATCAGCAGAAGATACATTACCAACCGTAGACACCTCCGCATCAGCAGAGGCATCAACTTCAACATCAGTAGAGCCTGCCAATCAATCTCAACAGGCTTGGGAAATCCTATCTAAGGCATCTATCACTCTGCCTCTGGGCCAACTACTAGCATTAGTACCTGGAATTCGCCAACAGTTCCAACAACAGTTCAGTCCGGTGCCTTCTTGTATTCCAGCGACAGTAGGAGTTCAACCAGAACCTGATTCTACGGTCGATCATTCAGTCCCCTTAATTACAGTGTGGTATAAGAATCATAAGATTACGCAGGTACTAATTGATGGAGGCTCTGGTGTTAACATTGCGACTGCGACATTATGCAAAAGGTTAGGATGGACCGAAATCGAACCAGTTCAATTTTTTGTCAGAATGGCAGATCAATCAAGAGTCCATCCTGTAGGACTTGTGCGGAATGTACCCATCACTTTGCAAGGTTCGACCTTTAAAATGACCTTTGTTATACTAGATCTGCCGGAATCCACTTTGGATTACAACCTTCTTTTCGGCCGACCTTGGCTGAAGCATGCGAAGGTAATACAGGACTGGTCTGCACAAGAGCTTACGTTTAAGGATGCCAATCGTAGATATGTGGTAAAATTGGATGCTATACAACCTTGCGAGCTACACGCTAGACCATATTTTGTTGAACCAGTCCATATGCTAGATGGATTATCAGATGATGAAGAAGAAGAGTTTCTGAAGAGTAACGCTGATTTAATTTCTTTAGGGACTGTTGATCTACAGTCCGTTGTAGATAATTGGAACGCTTCAGTCTGTACAGTATTACCCATCATAGAAGAGGCTAAGAAGGAAGACACTGTTTTGACACATAACGATGAATTGCAGCAACTTCTTAAACCAACAGACGACACAGAGAAACATCAACAGTTCTATGTCCCCGAAGATCAGCTGATCACTTACAATTTAGGAGATGAAGATCATCCGCATCCTGTAAAGATAAAGCAAAACTTACCGGAAACATTTCAAGCAGGTTTAATCCAGCTACTCCAAGAATTCACCAACGTCTTTGCATGGGACTACAAAGACATGAAAGGATTGGACCCCCGCATCTACCAGCACAGGGTCATGCTGAAGCCAAAAGCAAGGCCGATAAAGCAAACCAGCTACCGGATGAATCCCCATTATGCATCTCAGGTAAAGGCAGAACTTGATAGGTTACTAAAAGTTGGATTCATCGTACCAGTAGAGCATGCTGAATGGATCTCTCCGATTGTGATTGTGCCAAAGAAAAACAAGCAATTGAGAATCTATGTAGATTACCAGAAATTAAATGCAGCAACGGTACCGGATCCCTTTCCAATTCCCTTTTTGGATACCATGCTTGATAGAGTAGCAGGACACGAGATGTATTCATTCCTAGATGGATACAGTGGCTACAACCAAGTGAGAATGGTTGAAGAAGATATACCAAAAACTGCATTTATTACCAACTGGGGTGTCTTTGCTTGTACGGTAATGTGGTTTGGATTAAGAAACGCACCAAGCACATTTCAAAGATGTATGCAGGAGATATTTTCTCCTTATCTCACTTCCTTTATGCAAGTATATCTCGACGATTTTTCAATTTTTGGTAAGATGATAGCACACCTATTCCATTTACGGTGCTGTTTTCAGAAATGCAGAGAATATAGACTCTGCTTGAACCCAAAGAAATCTGTGTTTGCGGTTTCATGTGGCAAGTTACTTGGCCACATTGTATCTGCACAAGGTATCCAAGCACATCCAGATAAAATTTCGGCAGTATTAGAAACTCCGGTGCCAGCTACTCCAAAAGAAGTTATGCGCTTTATGGGCCAAGTACGGTGGCATGGAAGGCACTTACGGTGGCTTGCTCATCTGGCTATACCACTAAACAAGCTAATCTCCAAGACTCCTCGATAATTTGAATGGACCCAAGAATGCCAGATAGCATTTGATCGTTTAAAACATTTATTAACACAAGTTCCTATCTTACAACCGCCGGATTGGGATCACCCATTTCATGTATTTGTCGATGCTTCAGATATAGCAATAGGAAGTGTGTTGATGCAACAAATTGATAAATGGTTCAGACCAGTGTATTATGCAAGTCGAAGATTAGCTCCTGCTGAGAAGAATTACTCTGTAACAGAAAGAGAATGTCTAGGGCTAGTGTATTCTGTCAAGAAATTCAGACATTACTTGCTAAGCCGTAAATTCACATTTCATGTAGATCATGCTGCACTTGTCTATCTAGTTCGGCAACAGCATCTAGGTGGTCGATTAGCACGATGGGTGCTACTCTTGCAGGAATTCGACTACGAAGTCATTCACCGGCCAGGCAATTCACATGCCTTAGCAGATTTCTTATCCCGCTTAGATTCCGGTGAAGCTCCGGTGGGTATAGATGACACGACACCCGTGATTTATGTGTCAGAACCAGTTAATGAAGATTCTGCAGACCCACCTATCCCATTTTCATATTATGATCAGATCTTGACCTTTCTCACTGATGGTTGCCTTCCATCTCAGACTTCTAGGGCAGTACGAAGGAAAATTGCAGTCTTTAGCCGCCGATTTTGGTTAATTGCTGGAGAATTATATTATGTAGATCACACCGGAATCCTACTTCGCTGTATTCCACCGCATGAAGTTAATTCAGTTATTACTTTGGCTCACTCAATTCCTTCCGGTGGCCATTTTGCAGCAGATTTAACTCACCGAAAAATTCTGCAGAGTGGTCTCTGGTGGCCAACGATGTACAGAGATATCTCACAGTTTGTCAAACAATGTGATACTTGCCAAAGATCTGGCCAGCCTTTGCAACGACATCTCTTTCCTGTGCAACCCATCTTACCATTGGAACCTTTCCAAAAGTGGGGTCTAGATTTTATCGGTCAATTACACCTCCAGCAGTCTTCAGTAACAACCATTACATATTGACCTGTACAGACTATGCAACCAGATGGGCAGAAGCCTGGGCTTTACGGTCTGCTATAGCAGTTACGGTAGCAAAGTGTCTACTAACCGTTGTCTTTCCACGTTTTGGCTTACCACTGGAAATTGTCTCAGATCAAGGCACTCATTTTGTAAACAATTTAATGAAGGCACTTACACAATCGTTCCAGGTCACATATAAATTTAGTTCTCCTTATTATCCTCGTGCTAATGGTTTGGCCGAAAGTACAAATAAATCTCTGCTGAATATCCTTCGCAAATTGATCATGGAAGCACCGGAAAGATGGGATCAAATGTTACCTGCAGTACTATGGGCATACCGGACTAGCTACAAGGTAACAACAGGATTGACGCCTTTCAAACTAGCTTATGGCTTAGAAGCAATAGCACCAATGGAGATAGTTATACCAAGTTTACGAGTAGCCATTACCCAGAAACTGCTACCGAAAGACTCACTGTCATTTTGTTTGGACACACTCAGAGAGTTAGACGAGCACCGATGGCTTAGTTTCTTAACTATGCACGAAGTCCAACTAAGACAGGCAAGGACGCACGATCGAAGCCTGAAGACTCCAGTATTTTTGGTAGGACAGCTTGTACTTTTCTATAATGCAAAGTCAAATAGATCCGCATGCAAATTCAAATTACGGTGGTTCGGCCCTTATAAGATCTCAGAGCAAATTGGTCCAGCAACTTTTCGGTTGACTACATTGACCGAAAACCCACTTCCAAAAGCAATCAACGGATCGAAGCTGTGGCCGTATCAACACGTTACTAGCCCGCATTAAATCATTCGGTGGTGGACCGCATTTTTTTAGTTTTTTCTTTACTTTTCCTTCAGTTCTTTCTTTTCTTTGTTAATAGCCACGTTTTTGTCATAAGCCGCCCTCCTTATTAATCACTAGAGCATGCACGCCAAATTGAAAGCAGTATCATTCCAGCACCGCACAATGATAACCATCACTTCCTACCCCCCCACCGTAATGCCTTTACTTAAACTCTTCGGTTGCGCCAAAAAACGCTATTGTGTTCTTGTGATTGTGCTTGTGTTTTCTGTGTTTTGTGTATCCGTGCTCGGTGTTCTGTGTATTCGTGTTCGCGTGCGCCATGGAAGCATTGGCGAACTACGCAGCTTTCTGTGATGGTATCCCTACCGAGGTAGGAGAATACCTGCGCACCCGAGGGTTAGCCAACTTCGCTGAGCTTCCTTGGCACTCAGTGGAAGCCCATCCCTTCTTCGCGCAAATCATACCTGCCATTGCCCAATCCCCCATCTCTGAACGACAATGGATCTTCCCCTCCCTACCATCTAGAACCGTAATAACCTTCCAAGCCTTTGCCGAAGCCTTCCGCCTCACCCCACAAGGCCGCGAGAATGGCCCAAGCATCCCCGTAGCCCGAATAACCACACTCTTCCCCCGCTATTCATCAAACGAATACGCCATCCTCTGCCGCCCTGAACCCAAAAGAACTGCACTCCAGTTCTTAGTCGCCATCTTAAACCTCCAGAAACGCACCTACGGTATATCCCGCCCGTTCTACTCCGCCATCGACCTTGCTGCACAAGAACCCATCAACTTCGCATCCTTTTTCTTTCACCGTATCCACAAGGAGTGTGTAACCATAGTGAAACAAGTCAACAAAGGAACCACCCCTCGATCGAGACTTCCCCACATCCTTTCCTTTCTCTTTCCAACCATACTCGCTGCTCAACCACCACCACGAGGACCCGTCCTGAGGCATGAAGAGTCAGTACAACTGCTAGAGGATGAGGAAGAAGAAGATGAAGAAGATCTCAACCAATTGTTCCGCCAGAAACGCATCAGAATTAGCTCCTCAGAAAGTGAAGCACAAGGCTCAGCCGGAAAAGATAGAAATGACGATAAAGAAGACGAGAAGAACGAAGAAGAAACGTTCCATGATACAACTACATCAATGCACAATGAATCATCGACTGAGCAACAAGAACAATAAGATCAAGCAGAGACAGAAACAATTTCGATCGAAAAAGAATCAGAGCAACAGGTAGATGAGCAGCAATCTGCTCGGGAAGCACTAGATAAACTACTGAAGGCAGTCGAATCAACAGAAGCCAACAATGCAGAAACAAAACAACAGTCATTAGATAAGGTAATAACCACTGACTCTACCCTTCCCAAACCACCACCAGTTAACCCCATTCCCCCACTGGAACCACCCCGCAGTCCCATCCAGCCCAGTCACCCCACCGAAACCGCTGAAACCTCGTCATCCTCCCTCAATTACTCCCCACCGAATTCCCAGCAACTCCTCACCGCAACCTCTTCGCAACCTCGCCCTCCTCTGCCACCCCACTCCATTCCAGTCTTCTCCGAGTTAGAATCTATGGGTCACCTCTTGATTAACTTATCCCAACAATTGCCGCAACAGTTGAAGCAAATGACAGACAATGCACGAGATGAATTCCAACGAAAATTGGAAGTGATGCAGATATCACCCCCCTCCAGGAAGAGTTACAAGGAGCAAGAGCGGAAAACCATGCACTCTATGAGCAGATCAAGCAACTACAAGCTACACTCCAAGCACAAGAAGAAAGCTCAAGCCAGCGAGATAAGGCACTGGCTACAAAAGAAGAATTGTTGATAGCCACCGACGCAGAGATAATAAAGTTAAATCAAACACTCAAAGATACAGAAGATACAAGAATAGTGCTAGGAAACCTACTCGCAGAAACAAGAGTCCAGCTGCAAGAAGCAATACAGAAGTACCAAGAGCAGCAGAGAGAAGCTAAGCAGGCAGAAGAACAACTACAAAGAACAAAAGAATCCTTAGACGACGTCAATAATATGCTTAAACACCAATTGAATAGGGAATCCAAATATCAGAAGGACTTAGCAAATGCCCGCAGAGAACGAGATGCTTACTACAAAACCATAGAGTTCCAGAACCAACAGTTCGGAAGACTAGATAATCAATTGCGCAACCAGAAAGACCGAGTCACTAATATGCAGAAGCAAGTAGCTGAAATGAAGATTTCAAGGGATGCAGCACTATCCAATGATTTCTACTTACAGGAGGCCTTTTTGCAAACACAGGCCGAAATTTTACTTACTGAAGCCATCGCCCTTAGTTCTATTAGAGTAGATGCGCAAATATTAGAACCAGATACCCTTAAGCAACTATTAGAAACCCTTAAGAAAAAAATAGCCCGTACATTTAGATTAGCCCGGAATATGTATTTAGAAGGAATCATCGACGAACAGTGATTTTGTAATCAAAATAACTTGCGGGTTCGAGTCCACCGTGCGTGCCAGTGTTAGTCGGCCGCCGGAGTGGGACAAATGTAATGACTGCCGGATGTAACGGAGTTTCTTGAATTACGCGCGAAAAGTTGGGACGTGCATTTTGTAAAATCTATATAAAGCAATGTAAAGAGAATGGTCAGAGAGACGTCTTTCCTGGAATGGCCAGATTGTTCGCCTAATTATTTGTCAGAGTATTGTTTACACTATCGTGAAGTTCTGAGTATTGTTAGTGCTGAGTTCTGCATCATCTGTTTATACTGAAGTTCATCGTAACGAGTAGTTGAATGATGGATTGTGTGTCTGAGTATTGTCGTCATATCGTATTTTCGTGTGTTCTTTAGTTGTTAAAGTACCCTGAGTCAGTGTGAGTAGTTATATTACTGCGTGAGTTGATTTGACGACTTGATGCACTGTTGAGTATGTTCTGTTTGTTTTACTGAACTTATTGCATTCGGTGACAAGGACGAACTATTGCTTTCGGTAAACGTAAACTTTTAGTTGAGACCACTGGAAAGTGTTATGACGAGTGAATCTGTCTGCTATCGTATTCACTCTGGTTGATCTATTACATACTAGTGAATCTGTAAACTGGACTACTGCTCTATTCCAATAGCAGGTTAGTCTGGAGAAGTTCGGTATGCAGGAGTATAGAAACCAAATATTATCTAGTTACTGCCAGTAACTGAGCTAAGATGCGCATTCGTGTTTTTGATGTTGTGACTAGGAATTGGGAAAAGAGTACAGGGCCTCTGTCTAACAGACCCCTACCACTCCCAAGAACCCACGATTAGTCTGGTAACGCCTTTCGGTAATGATACTGAAAGTTTAACACAGTTTATGGTGAATCACTGTTTTATGTTTAATATTTGTGCGGTAACGATTTCGGCTAGTCAGTAACACAGCGTTACTGTTTTACATTTAACATCTCCTACTTACTTTGAAGCTCTTTAAGCTGATTTTGCATCTTCTGATTTTCTGTAGTGAGTAGATTGCATCTTTCCATAGCTTTGTTTGCCTCCTTTTCTTTAGTTGCAAGTGCCTATTGAACTTGTAATACCTACACAGATAGCTCTTCTCTTAAGGCTTTGAATTGATTTCACTCCACTAATGCCTTTTCATAATCACTATCTACTTCCACGAGTTGTTGTTGAGTGTCCATGGCTGTTAGGATCATTTGTTACATCTACATTCAACCATGTTTTTGGTATGCTTGGTTCTTTGCCTATATGTACATCTTTTCCTTTTTCTACATTTACCATTTCGTTATGTGGTTGTCTGATTTGTAGTTGGATTTGAGGTTCTTCTTCTTCATGTGTGGTAGGTTTTGTAGCACTTCCTTGAAATGTGACATCCAATGGGGAAGGCTCTGCTACTACCCTTATAGGTGTGAGTGGTTCTGGTCCATCCATTTCTTCTTGATCTTTCTCTTCTTTGGGAATCTTCATTGTACCCTGACTATCTAAGTGGGTTTCAGTGATTTGAATCTTTGTTGCAACATTCATTTTCAATGTGTGTACATCTTCTATAGTTGGCACTTCCTTTGGTTTCTTTGTGACTGGATTCTCCCGCATTTGATCCACTTCTATGCCCTCTACTTCTAGGGAACCCTTGGCCTGATTTATCTCCTCCCACTTACCATCATCATTCGATTCGCTATGAATATTGACATTCATGGGTGACGGTTCACGTTCCTCTTGGACTTCAGATGAAGAGCTAGAATTAACTAATCCTAGTTCTCTGTATCTATGGAATTTGGTTAGCTTCTTTCCTTGCAGTGTTGTTGTATGAGTTTGTTGATAATGGTGCCCTTGAACTCACAAGTTTATCTGTCCTTCCATGAATTTGTGAGTATCCTCCATGGCGTCTTTTAATTCCTCTTCCGGGATAGGCTTGGACTATTCGATTTTGGTTCTTGGAAGTATATGTGACCATTTTAATGATGGAGTTTCTTCTTCTATCTTCAATGATTCTATTAATCTTTTTGCACCTCTCATCATAGGTTGAGAGCTTGTGTCTGCTTCATGGGTTACCTTCACTCCTTTTTTCTTCCTCGCTACGGTGGCTAGCTTCACATACTTTGCCATTTCAAATGAGGATGACATTTCTTTAAGGTATTCCCAAATACCTAAGGCATGGTATATCATTATTGTCAAAGCCATGCTTCCATTCAGAAACTTCGTATGACCCCATTGTTTCTTTGCCTTGAACAAGCGTTCTTGAATATAGGGCATCAGGTTTATCTGGTTGCCAATCTGTTTGGTAGCATGAGATAATAATTTCACTATTATTTTTTTCGGTGTTGTGTATCTTTGCATATTGGGAAAACAGAAATATTGATGCACCAATTTGACTTCCTCTTCAATATCCACACAATTTATGTCTACAAACGTTCTGGTTTTAGTTCCATGGCTTTCATCTTTTAGATCTGTGGTCCCATCTTTGACCCATCAAAATGCTTCTTTGATTAGTTCATGTGTAAATTGGATAGTTACCCATTCTCCTTCTGCATCCAGAACCTTGACTTCTAGTACTGATGGTTGGTGTAGTGCTAGTTGGATGGTGTTCATGACTTGAGTGCATCTATGGAAATCTGATTTATAGATTGGTAACTCAAAGTACTTATGTATTCCAGCTTTTGTCATTACATTCACCGTCGTTGGAAGCTCATGTAGGACCTTGAAGTCTTGGGACATGACTGGGAACTTTCAGTTATTCCTCTTGGTGGGCTGAGTTTTATGTGTCGTGGTCCTTTGTTGTTTTCGACGAGTCTTGATAGAATCCTTTGCTTCACGTTGCTAGTATGACAACTCATTGACTTTTTCTCTCTCTTGACTTGCTACCCGTCAGACCGCTTTCAGGATCCATATGCGTTGCTGATATTTCTGGGCCTCTATCAATGATTTTGGAAGACGTACACAAAGAAGCTTTGGTTTATCCCTTTACAATCGCGAATAGTGATTGTTTTGCTGTGCTTCTATGGGATGGTCCATCTTTTCGTGCATCGTACTAGCATGTTGACTCGATCGATGCTTGCATACCCATTGTAGTCGTGTCTTGCAGGGATGTGATGTTTGGACAATTGACATCCATGTTTGTTTCCTTCTTGTAGTGTTGATAGGTTGAGAAGAAATGTCCTTACTATTTCTCTCAAGCTCATGTCTTGTAGGAGAATTGATCACACAATCATGCAGTATTTCCTTATTTGTAGGTAAATCTAGACTAGAGCACTCCTGAAACACATCCCTTCCTAAATCTTCTTCTTTTTTCTTCTTTGAGTTTCCTTCCTTAGGTATGATGGCACTATGTGCTTGTGACAACCTAGCTTTCGGCAAACTAAAGACTTATTTATGCCCTATTTTGGTGGATATGTATCCTTGTGTAAGATGTATACTGACTTAATTCTCAAAGATCTAGTCTTGTCCTAGGATCAAATTTTCAATAAGGTCTTCATCTTTGCATACTAAGAGTCTTTGTTCCATAGTGGAGTTTCATAGGTGAAGGGACATTATGCCTTTTCCTACACATTCAATGATTTGTCCTCTGATTCCCATCATACATGCTTTAGTAGGACTCATGGTTGTCTTCAGGTGAGTGGTTAACGACACTCGCATGAAACTTAGTGCTGCTCTTGTGTCAATCAGAGCATCCACTAATTGATATTCTATGTTTCTGATTCCTAGGTTTAAGTAGCGTCCGGAGACACTATTGCTCATGTTGTTTGTATTATTTACTAGGTAGTTGGCCATGGCAATAGGTTCTTCTCCCTGTAGATATCATCATCCCTTTGCCTCATCCACTCTTTTCAGTTCCCGATTTGCTCCATTGCTTCCATTCGAGCTTCTTCTCTAATCCTTTCTTCTTCCTTCTTCCGATTCTGTGCTCCTACTAGTCATGCTAACATTTGATCAGTCAATGGCTCCATATATTTTTTAACTCTATAGCCACTAATATAGTTGGGAAGTACATCTCTGTCTAATGTGGCTAAATTCACTGCCTGGCTTGTTGAGATTCGATTTATTAATAATGGTCCGTATCCTCACTGCTGCAATTTCTTTGCATGTTGCTTCAATGTGTATACTAATACCAAATATCCTTCCTTTAAGCCCTTATCCTTAATATGTGCATTGTAATATGCTTTCTGTCTCTTTTTAGCTGCATAAATTCATGCTATTGCTTGTAGTCTTGTTTCGTGGAGTTTCTCAATTTGGTCGAATTGTTGGGATAGTTCATGGCCATTCCAATCATATTGTTGTGCTATGTTGAAGCTCAAGTTCAAGGACAAAGCATAGGAGCACATCAAAGAGGTGGACACACAAGAAGACGGAGCATGTAGGGAGCTCCAAGAAGCACATGTCAAATCTTTAGAAGAAATCCCTATAAAAATAGTGATTTTCATCATTAAAAATCATTGTAAATACCATTTCACATTTTTGCAACTCTGTTTTGTCCAAGGCAAGGAGTCCTTGAGCTTGAGGAGTATTAGAAGTACCATCCTATTGATTTTCATAATTTTTAGACTCCATTTGAGCCTTCAAATAAGCCCTAGAACCTAATTTTTAACTAGGTCGGACACTAGGTTTGGACAGGGCCAAAACCACTCAAAAAATTATAAAAAGAGCCAGAGAGCTCATTTTTGAGGTTATCTTGTTGTAGATTTGAGCTTTGGCAAGAGAGTTCTTTTGTAATCAAAGATCTTCCATTGCTCGTGCCGTTGCCGGGGAGAGAGCTTCGAGGACGAACATTGTGATGGTAAGATCATAGATTTGCCACGTTGGAAGGCAAAAAATAGTCATTTTCTGTAAGTTTTTTTATTTTTCTTCTCCATCTTCATCATCATCACCATCTCCATCTTCTTCCATCTTCATGTTCATAGAAATTTTTCGTTTTTCATTAGATTTTCCACGTTTTCACCTCATTTTTCATTTGTGGGTGTGCAAGAAGGGGAGAGAGATGTGCTTGTGTGTGCAAGTTTCTATGATTTTCATGACCCTATGCTTGATGAGCAGGCCTTGGTGCTGAAATTCAAAGTTCCCACCAAAAATCTCAAAAAATCACGATTCTGTGGTGAATATCGTGATTCTGTGAAAAATTCAATTTTTGTGGAAATCTCGATTCTCTTAGTTTTGGAATTTCTTGCCCAAAAGCATTCTAAAAAAGAACACAACTTTGGGGTTATTCTCAGAATCGCGATTCTCAAGGTGTGCTCAAAATCACGATTCTCTAAGTTTCTCAAAAACACGATCATCAACCAAAATCACGATTTTTAGGTAAAAAACACGACTTTGACAAAACACGATTTTCAGTCAAAATCACAATTTTCAGGTCAAAACCACGATTTTGACAAAACACGATTTTCAATCAAAATTGTGATTTTTAGGTCAAAAAAATGATTTTGACAAAACACGATTTTCAGTCAAAATCGTGATTTTTAGGTCATTCTCAAATTCGTGATTTTCACAAAACACGATTCTCAATAAAAACACGATCTTGAGTTCATTCTCAAAATTGCAATTTTTAGGGTGTCTCAAAAACATGATTCTCTATTAGGATCGCGTTTTTCATGATTCTCTATCAGGATCTCATTTTTCACGATTGTGTGTGAGGATTGCGTTTTTCACGATTCTCTATCAGGATCATGCTTTTCATGATTCTCTGTCAAGATCGCACTTTTCATGATTCTCTATGAGGATCGCATTTTCATGATTCTCTATGAGGATCGCGTTTTTCATGATTCTCTGTCAAGTTCACGTTTTTCACGATTCTCTATCAAGATCACATTTTTCATGATTCTCTGTCAAGATCACGTTTTTCATGATTCTCTATCAGGATCGCACTTTTCACGATTCTCTACCAGGATCGCATGTTTCACGATTCTCTGTCAGGATCGCATTTTTCACGATTCTCTATCAAGATCGCATTTTTCACGATACTTTGTTAGGATCGCGTTTTTTGAGATTGTTGAGGATCGCGATTCTCACTCAAAATTGTGGTTTCCAAGTTGTCTCGGGATCATGATTTTTGCTCAAAATCATGATTTTTGCTCAAAATCATGATTTTTGCTCAAAATCATGATTTTCTCATAACATCTTGTTTCCCTATTTTGACCCCAGGAGCCTGATTTGACATAACTTTTTCATCAAAAGTCCATTTTGTTTAGCTCTATAGCATTGATTTTCAAATAGACTAATTTGAAGTTGACCCTCAAGTGGAATTGGAAAGCCAAGGGGGCTCCAAAGGATTTTAACTAGTATAAAGGGGGAATTTCGGACTCTTAACCAAGGCATATGAACCTCAGATCTGGTAGACACTTAGGCAAGAATAGACAAAGCATTACATCTTCTAACACTAGTTTCAACCATACAGCTAGGTCATGGGCACAACAACTCAGTGGTTATCCCTACATATTAAGTTCGGACACAAGTGATTTAGAAATTTCCTTTAGCATGGAAAGACCTACAGGTAGCTCAAGTACTGCCTATTTACAGACACCACAAGGTCCCTATAAAACACAGTTGGATTATATTAGGACCAACCTATTAGGTGCACGCATCTATGAGGATGGCATGAGGCGATCAGTGGTCCAACTCAAGAATCCAGATCAACCCTTCGGACTTGAACACCCAGTGGTTAAATTCAAAGAAGGTTCATACATTGATAAGAAAGGAACCATGTATGTAGTTACCAACTTAACAAGTAGGATAGATGAGTTTGGAAATGTTATTCCCGAGAACGAGATAGGAGACCTAGAGCAAGGAGATGTAGGATGAGAGTGATCACTCCAGATTGGATCCCTCAAGACAACAAAAGTATAGAACGATTCTTGAATAGAGAAATGGAGGAAGCCATTTCTCTATTCAAGAATAGTCTTGACCAGAGTGATCACTCCAGATTGGATCCCTCAAGACAACAAAAGTATAGAACTATTCTTGAATAGAGAAAGAGGAAACCATTTGGAGATTCAAGCCAGATCAACCTAACCCAATAATCACCATCTACGAATTCAAAGACCTTGAGACACCAGGCAAAGTTGTCTTTCTAGATAACACATCGGAGAGAATGTTCTTGCTAATATAGCATGACAGGCACGCATACACTTGGAAGAGCAAATTGATTTCCCTCCACCAAGATCTAATGTCTCCCATGGCCTCCAAGGTGTAGGATCATCGCAGGCTCATGAAACCCAGAGGGAAAGAGCTAGAGAGAGACCTGAAGTAAGCTTTTGAAACATTATGGGTAGAGATCGATCAGGATTTGAAAATGAAAGACCTGAGAGAGGGAGACATAGAGCACATAGGCACCAAAGAGGTGAACATCATTTTCCATTGCCTAGACGAGCATCCAAGAACCCTTAGACCCTCTCAAGTGGTTAAGGCAATGTAGAACTACTTTGACGGGTCAGGAGACCCTTATGATCATGTGGCTGAGTTCAAACAAGTGTTAAGAGCTAAGCAGGTTGAGGATTTGTTCACCTAGTTCGAGGCATTTGGTTTGACTCTCAAAGGTATTGCTTTAGCTTGGTCTCAACCCCTGAATAGTCACAACCACCATAATGTAGGTCAACTGCTAGAAGCATTCATTGTAGAATTCTCCAAGAGTGGTATCAGGCATAACACATCATCCTTGATCCACAACTTCAAGCAGACACCCCAAGAAAGAGTGCGACTTGTAGGAAGACAGTTCAGATAGTACTTAGAAAGATGCCCTGTCCCAGAGTTATCCACACCAGCCAAACAAGTGGCTTTGTTTTTAGATGGCTTACTAAGCACCAATTTAAGATCATATGTGTACGTGAAAGAGCCTAGATCCATAGAAGAGTGTGTGAGGAGTTAGAATTATCTAAACTCTATAAGGATTCTGCAAGTTCTACAAGTCATACTTCCAGAACCTCCACTGAGATAGAAGAGATAGCTGATCAGGTTGCCAAGAAGCTACGAGTTCAAAATAGACAAACACCAAGGGTCACCTCATTAAACCAATGTTATACTTGCAGAGGGGACCACATGGCTAATGTATGCCCAATGCAAAACCAGAATGTGAGAGAAAGGAATGCTCCATATTGCACTATTGAGGGAAAATACACAAACCATACGACTCAAGATTGTCCCTACAATAGGCAAGCTGTTAGACAAACTTATCAACAACCTTACCAACAAGGTAGATATAAGAACCATACCAACAGCCATATTATAGACCACATGAGCAATATCAGGCACCATATAGGCCACAACCAGTCCTAGGAATCCAACCACTAGCTCTTGCCAATGTGATCCTAGTTAAGTATGCAGTGGTAGAAGAGAACCCTAATAGAGCACTAGTGTCGATGACCCCTCTAGTCATAGAAAATGACACTCTTGCTCTAAGTTTTGACTACACTCATGAGGATAGTCCACATGCTTATTACACAGAGTCACCTAAACATAGTGAGACTTATCCATATCAGTATGAGGAACCACCTATGGATCAAAATTGGGAGCCAGAATACTCCAATGTCATGTATACAAATCCAAACCCCAGACCCCAATTGAGACAAGTAAGACCACAAGCCCATAGAGGACCATGTTTTAGATGTCAGGGCAAACATTTCATTTGTGAATGTCCCCACTGTTGCTCTAGTACAATGGTAAGGACCACGTTAAGAAGCTCCACCTCCTTAATGTCAATCTACGGAAGAGATAGGAGTGATATGAAGATTGTGAACGCGAGATGTAGTGAGAGTGAAAGTGAGAAGCATAGAGATGCACACACACATACACACACAAGGAAGAGACAAGCAAGACACAATAGAAGGTTGAAAGTAGATTCTATTACTCAAGAACACTCTTACAAAGTCAAGCTCACTAACTCATACAAACTACACTACTCATACTATCTAACCTCAAAAATGAGCTCTCTAGCTCTTTTTATAGTTTTTAAAATAGCTTTGATTGGTTTCACATCTAGTGTCCAACATAGTTAAAAAATAGGTTCTAGGCACTATTTGAAGGTGTAAACAAGATCTAAAAAGAGCTAAAATTGGTATGCTTGTTCTATCTAAGCTTCTCAAGCTCGAGGACTCCTCGGCTTGCACAAAATGGAGCTATTAATTACAAAAGTGGGTGTTTCCATGATACATATGATACAAGAGTGATGAAAATCACTATTTGGAGTTTTGAGTAAGTAATATAAAACATATTTCTTGGAAAAAATAGATTGCATGGCTCCCCATGACTTCTTTGTAGTCCACCTTCACATGCTTCCTTGTCGTCTGTGCCTTTGGCTACTACTCCCTCTCGCGTCTATCGTCCCTGACAGATCCGTGTTGCGGGGCTTGCATGATATAGTTCTGTAGGAGGTCATGAGTGAGGGTGTGCTTCACGATGCAAATACCTCATGCAAGATTAGCTTCAATTTTTTCTAGTCTATGGGTTGAGGTTCATCGGGAGGTGGAAGTCGGTAGTGTGTGGAGTACACAAGTTGTTCACAGGCAAATAATTGAAGGAGATGTGTGGGCTTGCTTATGAAAACCTCAGAATGGTACTCCCAAAAGCCCGTGGTAAACATCTCTTAAAATGTCTTCTTATAACAAGCTGGTAAGTACTTGATTCGGCAGTGCCAAGCATAGCACACCCGGAGCGATGGTGTCGTGCTCATATCATATGCTAATTTCTGATTACCATGCTCAAATCCTGGGGTGTTAACATGCGGTGCCTTGATGCGGTGGAAGATTTTAAATACAGTCTGCATCATATCAAATATTTTGACAGTCATATGTGTGGAAACATCATCCATGCGGTGTAAGCGAGGGAGCCACTGACGAATCGTGGCCATCATGTATCCGATAGGGTGGAGTGAAATAAGGATAATTAAGCCAGTCCTGATACTGTTTATTATTTTGAACTTTGATTGCGAATGCTTTCCAAGAGCGACATCTTGGCATAGGTCCCCAACATAGGTTGTACTTCAAATGCAATGGTGCCTTGACCCATGTGTGCATCATTTCTATATATTTCTATATTAACTCCTGGTGCTAATTCGGTTGAAAGATTTGACCTTTTCGTGCTTTCGACATCAAGTCTTTAGGCTCAAACTGAGTGGCATGTGATGGTTTCTTGCCCGTCTCCTTTTCAATCACCAATTGATATTCTGCCATTAGCATGAAATGCGGTTTATATTGAAGCTCATGGCCTGAGATATACCGTCGAGGGGCCAAGTGGGAAAAGTAAGGTGATTGTAATATGTGTTCCTCTATCATAGCCATGGAATGTAATTGTGCCTCCACCCATGCTAAGTGGTTCTTTCCAAGTTCTTCTATTGATTTCATCCATGCAGGTGTAGGGAGTTCAAAGGTGTCTTGGCCTTCTACCATGACACGTTTGCCTGGAATGGGTTGTGGTTCGTAGGCCTCTTCATAAGTTTCCTCCATCGGGATAGACATAGTTTCTTCATCATTGGGAGTTCAAGTGGGGAATCAGGCCTGGGGGGCTTGGAGAAAACAACAATTTGTGCTTGAGGAGTAAGTAGCTGAGCGCGTAAAGTATTGAGCTCCTCTAGAAACTCTGAAGAGATGACTTCAAGAGCTGTTGGTGGTTGTTGTGTCGGTGTGTGCAACAATAGCATTTTATGGTCGTCTTGGAGTTTTTGATATGCTTCATTCATATTGTCATAATCCTCTAAGAGTCGTGCATGATCTTCTAATAGTATTTGCATAGATTTGATGGTACTGCTTTAAAGCGGCTGGGACTCAGAGGTTCATCAGGTTGATCTAGAGCTTCTTCAAGATCTTCTCTATTTTGCTCTTGCAATCGCTGATTCTCTTCCTTGGCCACTACAAGGTAGCGTCGTAACATCCCCATATTTCTAGTGAGGGTTGCATTTCTAACTGTTTGGGTCTATAAAAGGTTGTCGACATCGACAATGGCTTCCTTCATCATGTATTCACTATCTAGTTCGAGGGTATGGTAGGCCTCACGTAGCTCTTGATAGCGTGCATTAAGGCAGGCATTCTCGATGGACAAAGAGTTTAATTTTGCCTGTAAATCTGTAGTTGTTTGTTGTAGTGTCTAGTAGCTGGTCTCGAGAGATGCGAATTCATCCCAAACTTGTGTCATGCAAGAAAACATCTGGCGAAAAGCGATGTCGATTGTGGGCGACAATATTAACAGTGAAGTGAGTGAAGATATTGTGGGTGTGATTGTTGATGCAAGGGGAAGGGGAAAGAGGGATGGGAAGGTGGATGCAGTGGTGACTGTGGAGAAGAGTGACGTACCTAAATGGGGTGGTGAAAGAGGTGAGGTGAGTGGTGGTGCGATGGGTGGTGAGATGTCCATGTCACTGGACGTGGTGTCGAGTGCAGTGACTGTTAAGAGTGGTGTGATAGTCGGTGAGTGAGTGGGTGTGAATATCAAATTTACAAAGGTTGACAAATAAATTACAGATTGGGTTTCGTGTATTGATTGGTGGAGAGGGGAGGAGAGAGGGAATACAGTGGGAGGAGGAGATGAGACAGGTGAGAAGGTCATTGGAGGTGGAAATGGAAATATATGTCTTGGAGGGATGGAAAAAGAAGAAAAGGATGGAGTGAGAAATGGATTGGGTGGAATGGTGGGAAATAGAGGAGGAAGGATAGGTTGGAGGGTTGGGGGAAGGGTTTGTGGGGTTGAGGCAATGAAGGCTTTTGCTACAGCACTCGCTATGTATGTGGATGATGTAGGGGAAGTGGGGTGTACAAGGGAAACTGGAGGGGTAAGAGGTGAAAGAGGAGTAGGTGGTGTGGTGGGTACTTCAACGATGCTAGTGGTAGTTACAATAGAAGGATGAGGTGGGAAGTCGATGAATATGGTCGCTTCTTCAAGAGATTCTTCCGGAATAAGTCATGCTTCCTTGGCATGGTGTGAAGATTGGGCCTCCGTTGGTATGCGAATATACTGACCTAGCTTGGATAGTAGACTGATTCATCGTGGATCAAACTTCGGTAGTGGCTTTCATTGCAGATATCGTAGTGTTTCATTAGTTCCAACTGATTTAACTAATTCTCTTAAGCCTTGAATGAATTCTTCTTCGAATCCTCCAGTAGCGAGTTCTTGTTCAAGAATTGCTTGACTTTCTTCTTCTGAGAGTTGTCTTTGTGCCCAGACTGCCTGCGTAGTGCGATATAGTTTCTTGATTGCCAAAGTATAGGCAGTCGCTTCTAACGTGTCGTCTTCATGGGTATTGGTGTCACCTTGAGATTCAGTTGGTTGTTCTTGTTCGTCATCTTGCACATCCTCTTGAAAGTCGTGCCTGTCCGAACTGGCTTCATCATCACCGTCTTCATTGTTAGTTTATGTCCTCTCTTCTTCTGAGCAGGAGACTACTTGCTCTTGTGGTTGATCAGGGGGTGCGGTAGGGTAACTGGGACATTCATACTCTTGTGAGAAGAGTTGCCCTTCTAAAAATTGAAATTCACTTGAGAAGGCATCATGCATTTCAAAGTCAAAGGTGGTGTTCGTTGGTTCTGCCTCCAAGTTGGGTATAGGGAAAGTGAAGGCTTCCGCATCAATGGTGGTGGGAATTTTGCCTACTTTAATGGTGGCTTCCTGAATTGTGGTTGCTTGAGAGGTCACTGCACTGGTAGTACCTTCAGTGATAACAAGTCGTGAAAGGCGTATACGAATGGGTTGTATAGGTGCGTGGGGTTTTGTTGGCATCACACAAGACATCCTGTGGAGAAAATAGGCAATGTCAAAGCACTTGATGGAAACTTCAACCTACTCAGTAAGGTACTCTATGTCCCTACCATTACAAAGAATTTGATAAGTGTTGGGCAGATAGTAGAGAAAGGCTTGCAAGTCAGGTTCACAAAAGCAAGAGCATTTGTTGAAGATCCAAGTCAAGGATTCAGAAGAATTGCAAAAGGTGAAAAGATAGGTAGATTGTTCACATTTGAATTACAAGACACTAGAAACATTGCTCTCTTTAATTATGGTAGTCAAACACTCACAGAATTGGAAGTATGGCACAAAAGGTTAGCACATATTGGTGAAAGGTCATTAAAGCAAATTTGCAGGGACCAAAGTGTACTTGGACTCCCTAATTTGTCAAAACAACATATGATTTATAAGTGTAGTGCATGTCAATTTGGAAAGTCTCATAGGTTACCATTCATGAAGAAAGGTTATATGCATGGAGATCTCTTGGAGTTGGTTCATACAGATGTATGGGGACCTAGCAAGGAAGCTTCAATATTTGGATCAAGGTATTATGTCTCCTTTATTGATGATTGCAGCAGATGGACTATCCTATTCTTTATGAAACACAAAGATGAAGTTTTTTCATGTTTCAAAAGATATTTGGCTCTTGTGGAGAATCAAACAGGTAAATCACTAAAAAGGCTAAGGTCACATGGAGGGGGAGAATACTTCTCCCATGAGTTTGATTCTTTTCTTCAAGAAAGAGTAATCAAAAGAGAGGTAACTACAAGGTACACTCCTGAGCAAAATGGAGTGGCAGAAAGGAGGAATAGGACAATTGTTGAAGCTGCAAGGTCCATGTTAAATGAAAAGCATTTGCCTAATTATCTATGGGCTGAGGCTGTATCTACAGCCACTTACTTGATTAGCAGGTTTCCTTCAAAATCCCTTGATGGGATGACTCCATATGAGGCTTGGAATGGAAGAAGACCAAGCTTAGATCATTGTAAAATTTTTGGATGTATTGCTTTTGCTCATGTTCCTTCACAGGTTAGAGGCAAGATGGATCCAAAGGCAGAAAGGTGTGTATTTATTGGATATGACAACAATCAAAAGGGCTACAGGTTATACAACCCTACCAACAAAGGATTCTTGGTAAGCAGAGATGTAGTTTTTTATGAAAACAATTCATGGTATGAAGATTCATGCAGGAAGGTCAATTAACCATATGATCTTGAAGAAGATTTTCCAAAGCTTGGTAGAAAACAACCAAAGATTGAAGAACAAGAACCTCGGAGGATGATGAAGAATCTCAGATGGAAAAGATCAAAGCATGGAAGTCTAAAGGTAAAGCAAAATTGCAAGAACTTGGACATGAGGAAGAATCATCACATCATGGCCTAAGAAAATCTATTTGGGATTTGGTGCCCAAGACTTCATCCATGAAGGTAATAGGCTCAAGATGGGTCTATAAACTCAAGAAGAATTCTAATGGTTCCATTAACAGGTATAAGGCAAGGCTTGTAGCAAAAGGCTTTGCACAAACTCAGGGAATTGATTATGAGGAGACCTTCTCTCCTGTGGCAAAGATGCCTACTATTAGGGTTTTGCTTAGTATTGCCTCTTCCAAGAATTGGAAGATACTTCAACTAGATGTAAAGAATGCATTCTTGAATGGTTGGATAACAGAAGAGGTATATATGGCACAACCACCTGGTTTTGAGAATCAAGTTTATCCTAATTGTGTGTGTAAACTTAACAAAGCATTGTATGGTCTCAAGCAAGCCCCAAGCGCTTGGAATTTCAGACTTGTTTCATTCTTGCAGGACAAATGCTTTCAACCAAGCAAGGCAGATCCTTCACTCTTTATCAAAAAGAGTAATTATGAGGTCATCTACTTATGTGTATATGTAGATGATATTATATTGACAGGAAATGATGCAGATGGTATGAAGAAGATCAAAGATCAGATGAGAGAAGAGTTCAAGATAAGTGATTTGGGTTCACTTACCTACTTCCTAGGTTTGGAAGTTGTCTACAAAGATCATGGTTTGTTTCTCACTCAAAGAAAGTACATTAAGGACATGTTGGCAAAATTCAAGACGCAAGATTGTAAGATTGCAGGTACTCCAATGGAGGTCAATCACAAATTGAGCTCACATGAAGGTGAACTCATGGAGGACATCACATCATATCAAAGTCTAGTGGGTAGTCTCAACTATGCCACATTGACAAGAGTAGATATATGTTACAGTGTGAGTGTGCTAAGTCAATTTATGCACACACCAAGGAAACCACATATGGATGCTGCCAAAAGGATTCTCAAGTATCTCAAAGGAACCATAAATGAAGGACTTTATTATCCTTATGTATCTGATTTAGGTTTGAAGCTATTTTCTGATGCAGATTGGGCTGGCTCCAAAGAAGATAGAAGGAGCACTTCAGGTTATCTTACCTTTGTAGGTTCAAAGCTTATTTCATGGTCATGCAAGAAGCAACTCATAGTTGCTCTCTCTTCTACTGAAGCTGAATATAGAGGTCTTGCCATAGCTACACAAGAAGCTATGTGGATGAAGACATTATTCAAAGATCTTGGATTGGAGTTTGGAACTCCAACTATTTTTGGTGACAATATGAGTTCTATTCATTTGGCTGCTAATCCTATTTTTCATGCAAGGGCTAAACATATTGAAGTTCATTATCACTATGTACGAGAGAAGGTTCTAAGCAAAGAGATTCAAATATCATATGTCTCCACTCATCAACAATGTGCAGATATTCTAACCAAAGCATTGGATGGTACAAAGCTTTGCAAATTCAAGGCTATGATAGGTTTGCAGGTAATCTTGGAAGATTGAAGACCTCAAGCATACTTGGCTTGAGGGGGAGCTGTTGGAGCAAGTCTATGACAAGCCTAAGTATTGGCTTGCGTCCCACAAAGTCATAGCAGAAGCTTTAAAATGAAGACTATGTAAAGTTCACTTGTGAACTACCTCTTGTAACTTTTGAAGACTTTACTTAATGTAAAAGTGAAAGAATCTTAAGTGGTTGAGTCCATTTGATCAAAGAGGGAAAGAGGAGCCACAAAAAATTTGTGATTTGTGGTAGGTAGAGAATCAAATCAATCACTAATTGATTGGAGAGTGATTGAGGGAAGTTAGCCTCCCAAACTCAACTATAAATATATGGCAGCTTTAGTCGTGGTTAGAGAGACCTATGTAAAGACCTCCAAGAGATGAGCTTTATGCCATATCAAGGTGTGATTACAAGGCACACATATGTATCAGTAAGTCCATTGTATTGTACAAGCAATATACTTTCATTTTCATGATCATTTGAGTTCATATTTCCATGTTCTTGTGAAGTGTACTACTCACTGCCATATCTCTCAGTTTTCTCAGTCAGATTGCAGAGATGATTTCTCTGAGCTTGGTGCATCATTGTTAGTGATTTAACCTGGTAAAGTTAGCTCTATTAGTCTACTATATGCTCACCAATTTTCATTTCATTTGGATATTGCAATCTTCAGTTATGTTCAGTTGAAGTCAACACTGTCTGTGCATTTTCACTTCTCTGTCAGGTACCCGACTTTTTTACTCATATTGTCAGAGTTGTTTCTCAGTGTGTACTTACTCAAATTCAATGATTTAAAACGGCTTAGATTTAGCTTAATGTCTAGTATAAGCATACAAATTTTCATAATCATTGGATTCTTAAATCTGGATGTTCATTTTTCTGCTCACTGGTCTCAAACTATAGCAACCCGTGAAAATCCGGATGATGTCATCACTTGCTAAACATCATTCTCAGTGTGTGGTTCATTATTTTTTATGAGATTACTCTTGAAAGTTAGCTCTTTAAGTTAACTAGACTTCCCCAAGAGGAATTAAGTTAATTGCTGCTGTGCTTAGAGAATTATGTAAAACACTGTACAGGTGTATGAACCAAAATAGCAAGTTTTTCACCTCTGAGCTAACTCTAACTTATTTGTTTTGATCTATCTTTTTGTGAGTGATCTTACAAGGTACATAGGGTGTCTAATACATCCATTGGAAAGCTAAAATGGCCCACCATATACTCCTGGAGTTCATTTGGCTGGTGTAGATCAAGGATTTTGCAACACCTCTTCATCTTCAAGCACATACCTATCCATCTCTTCACAAATTTCCCATTCTTCTTGGGCACAAGAACAATGGGGGATACCCATTCGATATGCTCAATTTCGTAAATGAATCCTGCTTCTATCAACCGATCTATCTCTTCTTTAATCTTAGCAGTGTAGTTATCATTGTACATGTATGGTTTCTATTTCGTAGGTTTGGCATATGGAGTCATGGGAATTCTATGGGAGCATATATCTGGGTCTACTCGTTTCAAGTCTTTGTAGCTCCAAGCAAATACATCTCTATATTCTCGCAATAGGGGAATTAACTCTTCTTCTTTTTCATTCATCAAATCATGTCCTATGTATGTACATTTTTCTTCTCCTTCTTCTATGGTAACTATGATTTTTTTTGTTTTCTCTCGATTATCATATACTTCTCCAATGTCGGCTTTCCTTTTAGGCATTAGTGCCATGATTCTTCTATCTTCTATTTCATACTTCTTGAAGTTCTCTGGTACTTCCATGAGAGGTTCTTCCTCTTGTTCTGTCTTAGGTGCTTTCTTTCTCTTCTTTTGCTTACTTCATGTATCTTTTATGGATAGCTCAAGTTGTTCCATTTGATTTTCCTTTTCTTCTTAAGGGGTTTTAGCCTCTACAAAATAAAGATATTCCTCTTTTGTGGAACAGACGGGTTCCATGATGATGGATTCTAGATCCTCGTCACTACTCGTCTTGTTCTTGGGTCACTTCCATGCATTCTTCTAGGATAAAGTCTTTCTCGATAGGTTCAATCATAAAAATGGAAATGTCATATCTGTCCCCATCACAATGAGCGGTCCATTGTTCTTCATTCATCATCCATCGTACCCAAGATTTCTACCCAACAGTGAGGGTCGAATTCCTCGTCTGGAAATACTATAGGTGCATAAGATGGGTCTTGAAGAGCTTGTGGAGTCATTCTGAACCTAAAGTCCTAGCTTCTAACCGTTATTCCTCTTGTTTTGCTATCTTACACATCCATAGATGAGTGTCCTTGTGCAACCATGACGGGTCTGATTCCAATGAGTGTACGGACTCTGATTCTTCTTGTGTCCTATGGATGGTATTACATTGTATTGGGGGTACATCTCGATGGGAATAGTCTTTAAGATTGACTTTAGTAGTCACTCCTAAATGTTGCAAGTACAAAGAATTAGTTCACCAATCTTGTACGATTTGCAACTGACGCATGAAGGGTCATCCTAAAATCATCTCGTAAGCATAATTTTTCCCAAAATCACAAATGGTGAAAGTATGCTCAAACTCCACACCACAAGTGGTGAGAGATATGCATTCTAGTAAGCCTAATGGCTTCTCAATATGTCCATTAACCATTTGTAGCTTCATCTTGGTGGGTCTTAGTGCTAGCTTACCCCAACGTTTCCATAAAGCAGTGGTAGCGATGGCTACTCCAGCTCCTGGATCTAAGATGGCTTTGATGGTGTAGCCCTGGTGGGTTATTGGAAGATAACTGTTACCTTCCTCTCCCTCGCTCACATCTCCAATTCGTTCCACTGGTATCTATGGTACCTTCTTGTGTGATCCTATCTAGGAGGCAGCAATAGCAAGCTCAGGGAATTGGTTGGCTACGTGCTTCCACAATTCTGGTTTAATCTTTAACAACTCCTCTAGAGTGAGATGACACTCAACTTTGGTGTTCTTGATTACTTCCGTGTTTTTAGGGATTATTGATTCTTCATTTCTCACTATTATAGTGGGTGCTCTCATGCAGATATACTTTGCTTCCCAAGGTCCTGTGAACTGAGGTAATTCTTGCAAAGAATTGGATTCAAAATCTATTTGTTCACTCAGTTGTTCTTCCTCCACATCATCATAGATAGAAGGGATGTCTTGGGGAAATTGTTCCTGCAAGTTGTCTATTTCTTGAATAGGAGGATGGGTTTTTTGCTCTTTTCTCCACTTCTCTTCTTGGATTTTTTTCAAAAAATTCATGTGAATACTTATGTATGGAGGACAAGTTGTTTGCAGCCTCTGTATTTGGCACTTGAGACAAGGATGGTGCATTCCTTTCTTATGTCTCAGAGACATTAAGGTTCCCTTGCAGCTTCTTCTTCTCGTTGTTGTTGATCAAGTATTCTAACCTCTCGAGTAGTCCTTGAAAGTGTAATTCGGGTTTCGCCATGTTGTTCCAATTAATATAACAAGAGGCTTCAAACATAGCTTGTGCTAATTCTACCATCTTCATGAAAAGTTTAGTCCTCTCAATTTCTAAGTCTGCTCTCGGATAGTTCTTACTCATTTCAGCTACCTGGGGTCCTTATTGTAATCTCGTGTGATATGCACGAAACATCATGTATAGATTTTCCGGTATGGGTTCCGCTAGAACTGATCTTGATCTTTGAGCTAGGTTCTCCCGATTAGATTCTTGCAAAGTAAATTCTAGGATTTTGGCTCTCGATTCCTTTAGACTTCCTTCCAAATTAGTTATCTTTTTACTCCATTTCTTCTTAATTCTTTCTTTGGATTTTTTCCAAGATTTCATCTTTTTATTACTAGACTCTCCAACTTCACTAGTTCCGACTAATTTTTCAGGATTAAGCTGTTGATTCCGTAAGAGCACCTGGGCTCTTGTTATGGCTTGAATAGGCACATATGTAGGGTTGGATCCATCTGCGTTATGCACAATACCTATCACGCTTATGGGTGTTACCTTTGAAGAATTAGTAGGGTTCTTGGGACAATCTTTGATGACATGCTCTTTACCACACTCGGCACAAAAACCTTGTATGTTATAGTATTGTGACTATCCTGCTATCAGAGGCTCTGGACAATCTTTATGAAATGATCTCCTTGGCACCTAAAGCATGGTCCTCTAGGGCCTTGTGGTCTTTGCTATCTTAATTGGGGTCGTGGATTAGGGTTGGCATACATCACATTAGCATAGTCGGATTCCCAACTAGGTTCCAATGGTGGACTATCATATTGATATGTTTCTGTATGTTCTAGCGACTCTGTATAATATGCGGGTGGACTATCTACATGGGTAGAGTCAAAACTATTAGAATTAGGGTCACTTTCCGTGATCAGGGGTGAAGAAGGCACTAAATCCCTATTGAGATTCTCTTCTACAGCAGCGTATTTGACTGAGATGACATTCGTTGGTGGGGTCGCTGCTAAGCTATAACACGTTGTGGTCTCTGTTGAGCCTGATAAGGATAGTTCTATGGAGGCCTATAGTAATGAGGGTGAACATTGTATTGCCCTTGATATCTACCTGGTTGGGGATATGCTTGCGGGTAGTTCTGTCGTACTACTTGTTTCTTATATGGGCAGTCTTGGGCAGTGTGATTTGTGTATCGTCTCTCAATCATACAATATTCGCCACTAGGGTTGGCTTGCAGTTGTGTTACATTGGGACACACATTTGCCATATGATCACCACCATAGGTGTAACAACTGTTGGAGTTGGACGTCTGCGGAAGCACGCAAACAGCACAAGGAAGAAGAAGAAGCTTGGAGCACAACACACAAGACTGAATGTATTACTAGAGAATGTACTAAGATAAGTAGCCCATTAGGGCAATAGGCGTATATACAAGCCGGGGGAAAAAAACCTCCTAAAGAGGGAAAAAAGTGCCCCGGCAGTCCTAGAGTGTTCACACACATCACTACCTAAATATATCAACAAATCCCCCCTGGGAGTGATGCGGTGAACAAGGAGCTGGCACTCATGTATAAGGAAGTGCCAAGCTATGTGGAAATCACTCCACAAAAGGAAGTAAGCCCAA
The DNA here is from genome assembly GCA_020310875.1 of Ceratopteris richardii. Classification (NCBI taxonomy): domain Eukaryota; kingdom Viridiplantae; phylum Streptophyta; class Polypodiopsida; order Polypodiales; family Pteridaceae; genus Ceratopteris; species Ceratopteris richardii. The sequence continues at coordinate 105,142,190 of CM035441.1, read as the reverse complement.
AGCTTTGCGGAAAGCTTCAAACTTCTCCCTAGGCAGAGCCTTCGTGAAAAGATCTGCAATGTTCTCCTGCGTGGGCACATATGCCAAGCTGATCTCCCCAGCAGAGAACCTCTCCCTGACATAGTGATAATGCACCTCAATGTGCTTAGTGCGAGCATGGAACACAGGGTTCCTCGCAACTGCCAATGCGCTCTGACTGTCAGTGAAGATGGTGGTGGCAGAAGACTGGCCAACACCCAAATCAGCCATAAGGCGTCTGAGCCACACACACTCAACAGTCGTTGTGAAAGCTGCCCTATACTCAGCCTCACAACTGGAAGTGGCCACAGTAGGCTGCTTCTTGCTCAACCAAGATATACATGAGCTACCAAGCATGAAGCAAAAACCACTGGTGGACACACGAGTGTCATAGCAACCAGCCCAATCTGAGTCAGAAAAAGCATGCAAATCTGGCGGTAGTGATCCCCCCTTGGGATAAAACAACCCAAGTAGCCGAGTACCACTCAAGTAGCGAAAGATGCGCTTAACCGCTTTCCAATGCGTGACTCCTGGGCAATGCATAAACCTGCTCATCTGTGAGACAGCAAACTGAATATCTGGCCGAGTAATGCATAAGTAAATCAAGCATCCAACAGCCTGCTGATAGAGAACAGCATCAAATGCATCTCCAGCATCATGAAGACTCAATCGTAAACCTGTCTCCATAGGAGTGGCAATAGGCTTACAGTCTTCAAGGCCAAAACGCTGCAATAATGTGTCAATATATTTCGTTTGACACAAAGCCATTCCACCATCAACGTGCATAAACTGAATGCCCAAATAGTGATGCAAATGCCCCAAATCAGACATCTCAAATGAGGCATGCAAATCAGCCTTAAAATCAGCAATATGTGTCTCAATAGGACCAGTGAGCAGCATGTCATCAACATAGACAACAATGATCAGAAGCACATCATTAGCACGTTTAACATATAAGGTGCTTTCAGTTGGACTGTTCTCAAAACCATGTGCAATCAGATAGGCATGTATCTTCTCATACCAAGCACGTGGTGCTTGCTTTAAACCATATAACGCCTTCTTTAACCTACACACCTGGTTTTCATGCCCTTTCTGCACAAAGCCACGGGGCTGAAAAACATACACTTCTTCATGCAAGTCACCATTCAGAAATGCTGTTTTAATGTCCAACTGATGTACATTCCAACCATGATGGGCTGCAAGTGCACAAATGCTCCGAACAGTAGTCATACGGCAAGTAGGTGCAAAGGTCTCATCAAAATCAATGCCTCTTTCCTGCGCATAACCCTTTGCAACAAGCCTAGCCTTATACCTGTCAACTGTACCATCAGGTTTACGCTTCAGCTTGTATACCCACTTAGTGCCAATGGCCTTCTTGCCAGGAGGCAAGTCACATAAAGACCATGTACCATTCTTCATTATAGCATCATATTCAGATTGCATAGCAGCCATCCAATTTTCTGAATTTTGTGCTTCATCAAAAGAAACAGGCTCATTCTCATCACAGAGACTAGATGCAGCCATAGCATAGCAATCTGATGCAAAGGAGGCACTATGAGAGCCTGAACGAGTACGATATGACAAAGGTGCATCTAATTTGCTGTCACGCAAAGTCTGCACCAGCCATTTTGGCATAGTTTTTGCCTGCTCAATATCAGCTCTCTCATCAACAAGTGCATCATGTAAATCTGCATCAGAAATGGAATGATCTGCGTCATCATATGAAACCTGCAAAGGCTGAGAAGTTGCCTCATTAGGACCAGCACTAGCCTGTCCACCTGTAAAAAGAGGCATCAAAGTATCATACATGTCTTTGGAGCTAACAGATGTCTCCTTAGTACATGAAAGCAATGGCTGAATAGCATCTTCCACAAAGACAACATCACGGCTAACCAGAATGCGTTTAGTCTGTGGATGATACAGACGATAGCCTTTACTTTCAGAACTGTACCCAACAAAAATACATTTTACTGCCTTATCATCCAATTTTCTGCGATGTTGTTCAGGCACTAATGCATATGCCAAACAACCAAAAACACGCAGATGAGCAACAGATGGCTTGCGGTCATGCCAAGCCTCATATGGAGTGATAGACTGCAACGCTTTAGTGGGACACCTGTTCAGTACATATGCTGCACACATGACAGCCTCAAGCCAGAAACTATGTGGTAAAGCCTGACTTTTGACCATGCACCTCGCCATCTCCATGAGTGACCTGTTTTTTCATTCAGCAACTCCATTCTGTTGAGGTGTATATGGCACTGTACACTGGTGTTTTATCCCACGTTCAGCCAGAAATGCATTAAAATCTGAAGACATATACTCCCCCCCTCGATCAGAACGGAGGGTGCCCATTTTACATGCTGACAGATTTTCAGCCAAAACCAAAAACTGTTTGAAGCACATGAACACTTCGGACTTTGCTTTGAGTGGATATACCCATGCATGCCTGGAAAAATCATCAATGAAAGTCACGAAGTAAAGGTAATTTCCAAAAGAGGGTGTCTGCATAGGACCACAGACATCACTATGTACAAGCTGCAATTTCTGCGTAGCCCGAACTGAACCATCTTTTGGAAAGGAAGAACGCTGCATTTTGCCCAAAATACAGCCTTCACAAACATGTTTTCCAGGTGCCTCAAGTTTGGGCAAAGAGGACACCATTTCAGATTTCTGCAGGCGTAACAAACTAGCAAAATTCAGATGACCAAAGCGTGCATGCCAAAGCTTTGCATCTGACATAGCCTGAGAATCATGAACTGCACATGCCGAATCATTCACAGATCTTTCATAGTCTATGAGCTTATACAGCCCACGACATAAAATGCCAGAAGCAATAATCACATCGCCATTTGAGAGATCATGGACTGTACACCTGTCATCAACAAATTTCACAACCAAGCCAATCTTGGCTAATGTAGAAACTGATAACAGATTCTTTTTGATCCCTGGCACAAATAAAGCATCTGACAAAGTGAAAGAACTACCATCAGCAGTAGTCAGAATGATCTTACCAACTCCCATAACAGGATAAGAGGAGTTATTGGCGCATGTGACAGTATTCCCTGTAGGAGCAGGCTCAAGTGAAGAGAAGAAACTGCGCTGCGAGGTAATATGTTTGGTCGCCCCACTGTCAAAATACCAAACATCTGAGTCTACTATAGACATGCACTGATCATGAGAAGATGGGTCAAAACTGCAGACGGTGGTAAACGCCCATTCTTCTTCCTGCACAAGATTTGCAGACTCTGTTTTTGGTGTAGAGGCCTCTGCAACAACCATTCCAGCCTCTTTCTTCTTTGCCTCTTTAGCAGCCAGTTTTCGACAGTTCTTTATAATATGATCATTTCCTTTACAGTACTTGCAGAACAATTTCTGCTTTTCTGATTTCTTTTCATCTTTATCCTGGTTCTTCGATTGTGCAGCATTTGCAGATTTCTGCTTACTAGTAGAAGAGCTCCATTTTCCTTTGCCCTTCTGACTAGCCAGGAAAGCTTGATCTGCAACACGCATAATGGACCTGTTCTGCCTGGACTGATCTTCCTGCAATAGAACAGAGACTAATTCCTCAAATGACAAGGCATTCAGATTGCCTTTCATCATCAACCGAAGAGTAGAGGCAAAACTCTGATATGAATCAGGAAGACCATTCAGAACGGTCTGCACAAGTGAGCTATCTGGTATAACCTCATCAGCAGAAATCAATTGTTCCTTCAGGTCTTTGATCTTTGTAAGAAAACTGTCCATAGAATCACCTTCATTCATGTGCTCACTCTCCAACTGTTTTCGGAGGTAAGCAACACGAGCCTCATTCCTAGCCTGGTATAAAGTGGTAAGTGTATCCCAAGCATCCTTTGCTGTTCTGCAAGAGCGAATGTGAGGAATAATGGCACGTTTGACAGACAAAGCTATCAATGCATGTGCCTGGGCATCTCTGCCATCCCAACGAATCTGCTCTGCAGTAGGTGCAACAGAAACAGCAGCACGAACAGGAATCTGCGGAATATCATCTTCGACACCATCTTCATCAGCTCCAACACCTGTATTTGCAGTACCTGTCGTTACAGGTGTAACAGGACGTCTTTCAACACCCTGCACAATGTTCCACAATCCTTTTGCAACCAGTACATGTCGCATCATATAAGCCCATAATGGGTAGTTGGTACCATCCAACTTATCCTCAACAGCCAACATACGGAATACATCACTGCTTTCAGCCATGGTCGGTGACTAAAATACCTTGATGCAGAAAATTGACTGTATCTAAAAAAGTTGAACGGAACTGCCCAAACGAGTTCTGCTAGACCTGTAGCAGACTTCGAGACGCTTAAACTGGCGAACAGAAACTGGTATATACCTTTGGCACAAAAGGACGAAATAGCCTGCACAAGCGCTGCGATAGTGCGTTCGGAGGCCGAAACGAGCTCAGATCGCGATTTCGGCACGACAGAGCAAAGCCGTTTTGATCTCAGAAACACCCTGAGTATGCTCACCAAATTTCGTGCGAATCTGAGACTGCAAACGGAGGAGTGTCGACGGCGCCCTAGAAGAAGCGACGACCTGCTCTGATACCAATTGTTGGAGTTGGACGTCTGCGGAAGCACGCGAACAGCACAAGGAAGAAGAAGAAGCTTGGAGCACAACACACAAGACTGAATGTATTACTAGAGAATGTACTAAGATAAGTAGCCCATTAGGGCAATAGGCGTATATACAAGCCGGGGGAAAAAAACCTCCTAAAGAGGGAAAAAAGTGCCCCGGCAGTCCTAGAGTGTTCACACACATCACTACCTAAATATATCAACAACAACGCTTGTTTTTTGTTATCCTAGGCATCTGCTTGCTATAAAATCCTAGTTTTGAGGACACTTTTTCTGCAAAGTCCTCTATCAAGCTAGAAATTCTTGAGGATGCTAGAGATGAACAATCTGAGTCCTTATATACGTCTGAGAGTTCCAACTCATCTCCTAGATTATCCTCAATGTCTATACAAATTCTTACACATTGCTCTAGTGTTCTGGGTCCCTTTAAGTACACATAGGAGCGTAGTTTAGAGCTTAAGAGGCCATCTAAAAACAACGACACTTGCTTGGCCTGTGAGGGTAATTCTTGCATCGGACATCTCTCAACATATTGTCTAAACCTCTATCCTACAAATCTGACTCTTTCTTGAGGTTTGTTTGAAGTTGTGAATCAATGAAGAAGTATCATGTCTGATTCCACTTTTAGAGAATTCCGTGATGAATGACTTTAACAAGTGATCAATATCCCTAAATCGCCTTTGTTGCAATGGTTGGAACCAAGTTAAAGCCATGTTCTTTAACATTAGTCCGAATGAATTGTATTGCGTGAATGTCTTCTACTTTCTCTACTCGTAGCACTTGGTTAGATTCCACAACATGGTCATAGGGGTCTCCTGTCCCATCAAAATAGTTTTTCATTGACTTTACTAATTGAGCGGGTCTTAGTACCCTTGGGTGTTCATGTGGTCTAGGTAGAGGAAAATCATCTCCACCACCTGGTATCCTAGGTTCCCTTTGCCTTTCCAATCTATGGGTGTCCATGTTTGGTCTATCTCTCCCTATGGGAGAGTAAAACTTACTTCTGGTTTCTCTTTGTTTTCTCTCTTTGAATGCCATGGGCTGAGGATGTCCCAGCACCCTGATGGCTCGTGTTTACATTTGTTCGTGATGGGGGGAATACTAACTCGCCTCTCCATGTGTAGACAAGTCTTACATGGTCGAGCACTACAAATAATTGTTCTGAAGTATCATCCAGGTATACAACCTTTCCAGGTGTATCTGGGTCCTTGAATTTGTAAATCATGACGGAGCCTACCTCTCTAGATTGTTCCATTCGGTACCTCCAAAACTCTTCATCATTTTCCTTATTTACAAAAAATTCTATGCTTCTATTATCTTGAGGGATCCATTCCGAGTTTAGTACTCTTGTTAGTACAAATTTCCCTCTAGGTGTCCTGGGTTTGTCTCCTAGTGGTTCTTTTCCTTGGGTTCTCGCTTCCTTATTGGGACTTACTATATCGAACTCATCGGTATGATTTGGCTGAGTACTTATTATGTACATTGTTCCTTCTTTGTCTATGTATGCGTCTCTCTCAAATTTCACCATTGGACATTCCAATCCAATGGGTTAGTCAGGGTTGTGCAATTGCACCACTAATCTTTGCAAACCATCCTCATAGATACGGGCACCGGGTTCATGAATTTACTTCATGAATCACTCAATACACACTCTGATCATCAATGTTTCTTTGTTCTTAATTGCTTGTTTCATTTTTAGTTCTTTAAATTCTTGTCTTTCCTCAATTTATGCATCAAGAGTCGACTTTCCATTGTGCTTTTGAGTTCTCGTTCTGTCAAACCTAAATTCTTTCCTTTAGGTTTTCGTATAGCACACTTTTATCTTAGTCTTGGACTTGAAAAATTTAAGTCTCTTGGACTTGATGCGTCCCTATCGTCGTCCTAATTTCATCCACAATGCTAGACATTTTAGCTTAAGCTAATAATTGAGTGAGGGGGTTGAGTATTCTTCCAACCTCGAGTCAACTTCTTTGATTGCTCTTCTGCCCAAGAAGTCTCACTTCCCAAGCCTTATGTTCTTCACTGCCTTGCATTGATTGCCCTTGGATAGCTCTTGCTAGACCTGTCAAAATCCAATGTTTAGACCACTTCTTAAATTGATGATCAAGCACTTTGAATATACACCTTTAAGGGTTTCTTCTCCTTTGGCCAAATTTCCCAAATGCCCCCTTTCTTTTCTAGTCCCACCAATGGGTCAAGCTCAAACTTTCCTATCTAAAAATCAATATGTTCTTTTTGAAAAAACAGTCGAGGTTGTGTAACACTCATAAAGAGCTTTCTAATGAGCTACAAAGATCAAACAACAGACTTCGAATGAAAAAGTTATGATCGTTCAGGCCCTCGGGGGTAAAAATTGACAAACAGTTTTTCCTTCAATTATGAGCTAAGGGGTCTCCAATAAGCTTAGTCACCCAAAAATTCACTCAGAGTAGCCCAAAAAAATCAAACCCTAAATTTGGCGTTCTGATTGCACAATCGCAATGGTCTGAGATAATCACGATGGTTTGAGATAATCGCGATGGTCTGGGACCATCATGATGGCCTAGTTGAACCATTACGATGGTCCGTGAGTGCGAGGTGTCATGATGGTCTTAGGCAAAGCGTCGTGATGGTCTATCTAGCGAGCAATCATGATGGCGTGAGCCTATCGTGATGGTCAATGGTCAACGCAACCGTCATGATGGTGTGAGCCTATCGTGATGGTCAATGGTCAACGCAACCGTCGTGATGATGTGAGCCTATCACGATGGTCAGGAGGTGTGATGACCTGAGCCAATCGTGATGGTTCTAACTTGAAGTGTCACGATGGCATGCTTGGTATCGTCATGATGGTCTAATTTTGACATGTGGCAAGTAAGTCGTCACAATGGCATGGGCCAATCGCGATGGTGTGGGGTTGATGGGATCATCGCCATGGTCAGTGACCATTGGGATGGTTCAAGTGAACTGTCGCGATGGTTCAAGTGAACCATCACGATGGTGTGAGACCATCGTGATGGTCTGGTTGAGCCGTCGCGATGGCGTGAGCCAATCGCAATGGTGTGACACAATCATGATGGAGTGAGCTCATCGCGATGGTCCACCAAAATGCAAATTTCCAGAATGCATTTGTGGATTCGCGAGTGCACAAGGATTACCTACACCGTGCTATACACACTTACCAAAAAAGTCGAACTTGTCAGACCATCGTGATGGTCTGACACATATGATAGATCTGACAGAAAATTAGTTTTCTCACCTTTTGGAAGCTTTCTTGTTGCTCTGGAGTACTGTAACTGCAAGGAAACTCAAAAACACACATGGGCAAAGAAGCACAAAAGCTCTCTCTCTCTCACACATGCACAAATGAGGGAAATGAGGGGGATAAGTGGATTTGGTGAATTTTTGGATTTTTTTTGGAGTGGAAGAAGATGATGCAGTGGTGAAGGAGGAGTGTAGAGGAGATGAAAAACACAAAAAACTACTTAAAAACAACAACAAAAACTGAAATTTTTACCTTCCAATGCCACTTCTTGCTATACTCTTACCATCACGCATTTGTCTTAGAACTCGATCCTGACAATGGTGCCAGATTCGGCGTTGCTCTAGTACAATGGTGAGCACCACGTTAACAAGCTCCACCTCCTTAATGTCAATCTGCACAAGAGATAGGAGTGATATGAAGATCGTGAACATGAGATGTAGTGAGGGTGAAAGTGAGAAGCATAGAGATGCACACACACATACACACACACAAGCAAGAGACAAGCAAGACACAATAGAAGGTTGAAAGTAAATTCTATTACTCAAGAACACTCTTACAAGCTCAAGCTCTCACTAATTCATACAAACTACACTACTCATACTATCTAACCTCAAAAATGAGCTCTCTAGCTCTTTTTATAGTTTTTAGACTAGCTTTGACCGGTTTCACATCTAGTGTCCACATAGTTAAAACATAGGTTCTAGGCACTATTTGAAGGTGTAAACGAGATCTAAAAATAGCCAAAATTGGTATGCTTGTTCTACCTAAGCTCCTCAATCTCGAGAACTCCTCGACTTGCACAAAATGGACCTATTAATTACAAAAGTGGGTGTTTCTATGATACATATGATACAAGAGCGATGAAACTCACTATTTGGAGTTTTGAGTAAGCAATATAAAACATATTTCTTGGACAAAATAGATTGCATGGCTCCCCATGACTTCCTCATAGTCCACCTTCACATGCTTCCTTGTTGTCTGTGCCTTTGGCTACTGCCAACACCCACTCACCAAATCTGGGACAAGGACAAAACATCACAATACAAGGTTTTTGTCATGAGTGTAGCAAAGAACATCTTCCGAGAGATTTTCCTAGAAACCCCTCTAGTGCATCCAAGGTTACACCCATTAATCTAATAGGATTAGTGGTGGATTCAAGTGCTAGTAGGAGTAATGTGGCTCCTATATAGGTAGTTACCAGGGCATAAGCCTTAAAACAGGATAAGCCAGATGAACAATCACAATCAAGTGAATCAGGAGAGCCTAGGAAATAAGAACATGGAAGGATACTAGAGAGAAGGCCAATCGCAAGTGGAATAGAAAGCAATCTAAACTAGAAGAAAGCCTTAAAGATGCAAAAAACGAAATAGAAATATTGCCTCAAAATCCCTCACATGCCAAAACTCCATCCACACCACCTCATCCCACCCCACCACCAATTGTAAATAGACCACAACCAGGGTCTGTTCTTGCAGATCCAACCCCAGAAGGATTGGACATGATGTTCAAGCCCTACCAGGCTTGACTTCAAGAAGGGCCAACAGTTGCAAACCTAGACAAGAGCTACCCTAGAGCAGATTTAGAGATTGAATGAACAAAAATGTGCATGAAAATGGTAGAACTAGCTCAGGCTATGCTCGAGACCAGTCAATCATTGAATCAAACAAACTCTATCAAACCGGATTTGCACTTCCAGGGCTTATTAGAAAGATTAGAGCAGTTGGTAACCAATCCATAGGTTTCTTTACCTCCACAGGCTCAACCAGTTGTTGAAAGAGAGAGGTCACCACTAATGAAAATTTATGTTCCCAATTCCATAGATGATGGAGCACACACAACTTCATCATGTTGTTTGGGATTATCGAGTTGCCTACAAAATGGTGCTCAATGCCACCTCATTTTAGATGGTCTTCGAACAAAACACTATGCTACCATTAGACTTCCTAATACCTACTTTAAAAGTAGCACAAGAGCATGAGTGGAATGGACATGAGCTGTCCTCTAGGATCTTTGATCTAGAACGCTTAGGTGAGATGAGGCTACGAGTTGCAGCAGGTATCTATGCTGCAAAGAAAAGACAAAAGGCTTATTTTGATGCACACATCAAGGATAAAGGATTGAAAGTGGGAGAACTAATATTGGTTTATACACTAAAACAACATGCCCAAAAATTGGAGAAACGTGGATATGGACCCATGACCATTAATAGAATTTCCACTAGTGGTGCGATTCAAGTGGCCACCCTAGAAGGTGACATCTTTGCAAACTATATAAGTGGATGTAGAGTCAAGCTATATCAAGAACCTCTTACGGAGGATATGCTAACGAGACTCACCATTGCTAAGAAGCGCAAAGAAGAAGAGTTAAGGGTTAGAGAAGAGGCACAAGCAGAGGCTAGAGAGCACATTAGGAAAAATAAGTTAAGGTGACTAGGCCTAGATGTCAATTCGGAAGCCCCAAGATATCACATGGCTATGTGCACCAAAAAGATTACACATCCTATCATTATAGATAGATGACCATGTATCACGGTTGAACTAGGGCACGAAACTGCAAATAACACAATCAAAGCTCTAATCAATTCTGGAGCTGCCTCTAGTGCAATCAGATACTCATGCTATGAAGGGTTGGGCATGGAAGTTAAGCCATTAGAAGCTTATTTAGTGGGCTTAGGAGGTGTGGAAACCCCTTGTTTGGGCGAGGTGGAGCTTCCCATCTACCTTCAAGATGTTCCAATGAGAGCCAAAATGCTAGTGTGTGAAGATGAGGACCTTACAGAACCACTTGTCTTGGGTCAAGACTGGATCTACGATCATGCAGTCAACTTAAACCTAAGAAGTCAACTTCTTCAAGTTTGGGTACATGAACAATGCATTACATTAGAATTCGAAAACTAGATGCTCACAAATCCAGGTGTCACACATTCACTTAGTTCTTCTAAGACTAATCTTATAGAAGAAAATGTTGTATGTGTCAAAAGATCTATCATGCAGATTGAGTCAATCATGGAAGGATCTCTCTTCTTCTTCAAAGACTAAGGCAGCCACAATAGTTCCACCACAAAGGCAAGCACAACAGTTCAAGGCAACTGCTATATTGAATAGAAAGACACCATTCAACAAGAAAGCAGTTGCGGGCATGAAGCAGATCTGGGTACATAAAGGAGGACAACCACCAGACTTGCCCCCACAATTCCCATCCAACCAAGCCAACTAGCTCAACCACAAGGTCTAACAAGTTTGGGTGCCTAAGAAATTAGTTGTAGCTCAACAAGGACAATCACACATGTGGGTACCCAGTGTACTGTTACATGCACAAACACCTATGCCATCTCTCACAAGCAAAGAAATTAGGACAAGCTCAACCACAAGGTATCTAACAAGTTTGGGTGCCTAAGAAATTAGCTGTAGCTCAACAAGGACAATCACACATGTGGGTACCCAGTGTACTGTTACATGCACAAACACCTATGCCATCTCTCACAAGCGAAATCTCAAAAAAGAAGCCAAAGATCAAAAGAAGATAGACTCACCTCTTCAGCAATAGTAAGAAGACAACATCAAGGGTATGGGTTTGGAAGCCAAAAACATTAGTAGTCCCCGTAGGACCATAGAACCAACCATGTGGGATACAAAGTTTAAGAAACCATTTGAAGATGAAGAAGCCCAAGGTGACCTCCACGTAGCCAAACATGGTTCTCAAATGGCTCCCTATAAGGAGGAATGATCGGTTGTCATCTTGAGATCCAATGGACACCTCTAAGTATAGCTTGCATCAAGGTATTCAAGTAACATCAAAAGCCTCAACATGCGATAACCATGTGTCTTTGGCATAACCTTGTCTTTTGCACCATTTAGGTCATGCATCTCCAAAGTATACATTAATTTAGGGCCACATTACACGGCCGTGCATAGACACATTTGAGAATGCCAGGCACATAAGACACATTTGACATATGAAAATTATTTTATTGATACTGACATCTTTCTTCTTGTTTTGTGACATTGCTCCTCTCAAGAAAAAAAAAAAAGAAAAAAAAAGAGATGAGAGAAAAAAAAAAAGAAATAAAAAGAAGAAGAAGCAGCTCTAAGGTCCGCTTCCTTGCTAGATTTGCTCCTTCCTCATGTTCGTGTGTTTTTAAGAATTTTACTAGTGCCTTACTGTTGAAAGTTTTTCAAGCTCAAGAGTGTGGGAACATGCCCCAAATTGAACCTTCCACATCATCCACAATCAAAGGATGCTGATTTCCACGAGTTGGAGGCATCCAATTATGCCCATAATGGAAAGAAGTTGATTAGAGAAGATTTAGCTCACCTCTTGATGTGATTGGACCTCACTTTTGACATGTATATGCTTTTGATTGGTTAAAGAGGTTAGTATGTGGTCTTTAAAACCTCTAATGAGTTGTATTATGAGTTAGAGTCGTGGAAATACGTGCCCAAGCTGCCCCCTTGCTTAAGCACACCCCCTAATAGCTGTTCTCTGCATATTTTGCAGAAATTTCACTTTTACACACTCTATCTATCTAGATGTTTTTGGCAGACCCCCGGTCTTGTAATTGTTCTTTCTCCTTCATCCGGAATCCATTTGCAATGATTTTTATCTTGTTGGAAAGCTTATAATTTCTACTTTGTCTGCTATAAGTCTGAGGTTCAGTGCCTGCACATGTGCAGAGAAATGTCCAGAACAGTGTCTGTCTAGTTAGCTCATACTCTGTGAAGAGATCAAGTTGTCAGTTTTGTTGCAGCTGGTTGAGGCATCATCAAGTATCCAAATGGAGTGATTTTACTCTCATTTGAAATCTCTTAAAGTATAGTTTATGCTTGCAAAATTTCATTTTCAGTCTTTGCATATACTTAGAGAAACTCAGAAAATACAGAGCCTATGTCTGAAAAATTTCAGGATCCTAGGAGGGTTCATTTACTTTTGTTGTGCACATAGGAGTGTTTATCCTCCAACAATGGTATCAGAGCTATAAGTAGAGTATCAAAGAGAGAAGAAGGAGCTACTAAAGTGAAGTAAAGACTTCATCAAAGGTTGAAGAAAGGAAGCAAAGAACGGGCACATCAACAACAAGGGGAAGCAAATACATCATCAAATCAAAGACGAAGCTTCATCAAGAGGAGTAGCTCTATTTTTTGAGGTAAAAGCCATCCTTTTCAACTTCATTGCATCAAGGGGGAGGTTCAAAAGAGTTAGGAGGCACCATGGCTGATCTCAATGCTCAGATTGAGAAGCTCGAAAAAGGAAACTACCAACCGTGGCGATTTAGAATAAGCAATTTTTTGATGGGGAAAGGTTTGTGGGGACTTGTGAGTGGTGGAGAGCCAAAACCCTACATAGATGAGGTAAATCCAACCAATAACCAAAGAAGAGCAGTAAGAGAGTGGGATGAAAGGGACAAAAGGGACAAAAGGGTCATTTTCATTTTATCTCAGCATATTAGCAACTCTATGGTAGGGCATATTCAAGATTTGGATACATCGAAGAAGGTGTGGGAGTGCTTGGAGAGATTGTAGTCAACCTCCACAAAAGCTAGAAAAATTCAGCTCAAAAATGAGCTAAATAATCTTAGGAAAAGCCCCTCTCAAGGTGCTAATGATTACATATTAAAGGTTAAAGAGCTTGCAGATGCACTAGGGTCAATCGGTTGTGCCCTAGATGATGACGATCTTGTCGCCCACACCCTCAATGGACTTAGGGATGATGAAAAATGGAGGGCTTTCACAACTTCATTGTATGTAAGGGACTCTCTTCCTGATTTTGATCAACTAATCACTCTCATGGTGACAGAGGAAATGAACCTTGGTGGTCATAACGCCAAGGATAGCCAAGGGCAATTGTTGTATGCAGGTAGAGGAAGAGGAAGACACAACCGAGGTGCTACAAGAGGAAGAGGAAGATATCAAAGCAACCAAGGAGGTCAAGGACAACAAGAAAATGCAGGTCAAAGAGGTGGAAGAGCCACAAATAGAGGAAGAGGTGCAAGATTTGGTGGAAGAGGACAAGCCACTTCAAATGGATGCTTTGTATGCGGTAAGCCCGGTCATTTTGCAAATGAATGCTATCATAGAGCTCAAAGACAAGGGAATCAAAGCAACAACAAAAATTATAGAGGGCAAGGTAATTATGCAAACACATCATCCAGCCAAGGGAATGATTATTTACTTGCCATGAGGTATGGTGAAGATACAACTCAAGCCAGTGAAGATGTATGGTATGTAGACAGTGGATGTAGCAATCATATGTCATGTCGAAAGGATTTTTTTAGTAATTTGCAGGTCACAAAGCATCAAGGGCATGTGGAAACAGGTGATAACTCAGAGTATATCATTCAACATGTGGGAGATATCAGTTTGGAAGGAAATCAAAGAGCAAAGTGCTTATCAGAGGTATTACATGTCCCTACTATTACCAAAAACTTGATTTCGGTAGGCCAAATGGTAGAAAAAGGCTATCAAGTTAGGTTCAATGAAAGAGGATGTTTTGTTGAGGATCCAAGGGCAGGTTTCAAGCTCATAGCAAAAGGAAAAAATCAAGGGAGAATGTTCACAATGGACATAAATCAGCCACACCGTTCAATGTATGTCACATATGGAGACAAGAGGATAGCAGATTTGGATCTATGGCATAAACGAATAGGTCACATCAACCTACAAAAGCTCAAGGACATGCAAAGGAGGAGCTTGGTAAGAGGCCTACCAAATTTCACATCTAAAATGTTGCATGAAATTTGTGTAGCTTGCCAACAAGGAAAACAATCAAGGCTGCCCTTCAAGAAGAGTACCTATGTAAGTGCAAATGTTTTAGACCTCATTCACACGGATGTTTGGGGTCCAACAAGAGAAGCATCCCTTGCTGGAAATAGGTATTTTGTAACCTTCATCGATGACTTTTCAAGGAAAGTGTGGTTGTATTGCATTAGAAACAAATCAGATGTGTTCCACTACTTCAAGTAATCCAAAGCACAGGTGGAGAAGGAATCTGGCAAGTTTATCAAAACTTTGAGATCCGATGGAGGGGGAGAGTATTTCTCCCATGAATTTTCTGAATTTTTGCAGGTCAATGGCATCAAAAGACAATTTACATGCAGGTATACCCCTCAACAAAATGGGGTAGCAGAGAGAAAGAACAGACACATAGCAGAGGTAGCAAGGTGTATGCTCAACGAAATGAATATGCCGCATTGTTATTGGGGAGAGGCTACATATACAGCCACATACATCATGAATAGATGTCCTACATCAGGTATACATCATCTAACCCCTGAGGAAGCATGGAGTGGAAGAAAACCTTGCATTTCACATCTTAGAATCTTTGGTTGTATATGCTATGTACATGTACCTCAAGAGTTGAGGTCAAAGTTAGATGCCAAATCTAAAAGGTGTATTTTTTTGGGATATTCTATGGAACAAAAGGGGTATAAATGCTATAATCCCATCACCAAGGAGCTGAAGGTAAGTAGGGATGTTGTCTTTGATGAGTTGAAGCCTTGGTATGCATGCACAAGTCCATTGCAGGTTGAAGACATAGGTGAGACAGATTTGAAGAATGATGATAGAGTTCAAGAAAGCATGGATTTGAGTGGTCCAAGCAACTCATGCAACACAAGGACACCCTCACCATGGAGTGTAAGGCTTAGGGAAAGAGAGACCAGCTCTGAAGAAAGCAAAGTCAAAGACAAAGAGAAGCATTAAAAGAAATTCAGATGGTTCCATTGCTAGGTACAAAGCAAGGTTGGTGGCGAAAGGCTTCTCCCAAAGCTACGGGATATATTATGATGAAACTTTCAGCCTCGTAGCCAAGATGCCAACAATTAGGACTTTGATTATTGTGGCCACATCAAGGAAATGGAGCTTATATCAGTTGGATGTGAAGAATGCCTTCCTCAATGGAGAGCTTGAAGAAGTAGTCTACATGAGCCAACCTCCAGGATTTGCTAGTATGAGGTACCCAAATCATGTTTGCAAGCTAAGGAAAGCATTATATGGACTAAAGCAAGCCCCAAGGGCCTGGAATAAGAGGTTAGTGGATTATTTATCAAGTTGTGGATACAAACAAAGTGTTGCACATCCATCACTTTACATGAAGAAGCAAGGAGAAAAGACGGTATACATATGCATCTATGTGGACGATTTAATCATCACAGGAAGTGATATTGCAGGTATTAAAGATATCAAATCAAAGCTAGGGAAGGAGTTCAAGATATCTGATCTTGGAACACTAAAGTACTTCTTGGGAATAGAGGTAATCTATGCACACAATGGCATCTTCTTGATTCAAAGAAAATACTTGTTGGATGTGCTATACAGGTTTGGTATGAGTGGTTGTAAGCCACTTTCTCAGCCCATGGAGCCCAATACAAAGTTGTTTGCAGGTCAAGGAGAGGCTATACAAGATATTACACTATATAGAAGCATAATTGGTTCATTAATTTATGCTACATTCACTAGACCTGATCTTGCATATGTAGTAGGTGTTCTCTCTCAATTTTTGCATGCACCTACTCATGATCATCTTATGGCGGCAAGAAAGGTGCTTCGTTACATCAAGAACACCATCAACCAAGGTCTATTTTACTCATATGATGCTGATCTAAGTGTCAAAGGATATAGTGATGCTGATTGGGCAGGTAGCAAGGATGATTGAAGGAGTACATCGGGTTATGTTTTCATGATAGGTACAAAAGTGATCTCTTGGAGCTCTAAGAAGCAACCCACGGTTGCTCTTTCATCCATAGAGGCTGAGTATAGAGGTTTAGCATTGACTACATGTGAGCTATTATGGCTTAAGAAGCTACTTAAGGACTTGGAAGTAGAAGTGGAGGATTTTCCTCTTTATGGACACAACATTTCAAGCATCTATCTAGCTAACAATCCCATGTTTCATGAAAGGAGCAAGCACATAGAGGTTCATTACCACTTCGTTAGAGAAAAGGTGATGGCAAAAGAGCTAGATATAAGGTATGTGAACACTAAAATGCAGGTTGCAGACATGATGACAAAGTTTCTTGAAGGTACAAAGCTTGGAGGATTCAAGGAAGCTATCAACATAAGAGACATAGGCTGAAGCAACGAAAGGAAAAGACTTGAGCTTGAGGGGGAGTGTTGAAAGTTTTTCAAGCTCAAGAGTGTGGGAACATGCCTCAAATTGAACCTTCCACATCATCCACAATCAAAGGAGGCTGATTTCCACGAGTTGGAGGCATCCAATTATGCCCATAATGGAAAGAAGTTGATTAGAGAAGATTTAGCTCACCTCTTGATGTGATTGGACCTCACTTTTGGCATGTATATGCTTTTGATTGGTTAAAGAGGTTAGTATGTGGTCTTTAAAACCTCTAATGAGTTGTATTATGACTTAGAGTCGTGGAAATACGTGCCCAAGCTGCCCCCTTGCTTAAGCACACCCCCTACTAGCTGTTCTCTGCATATTTTGCAGAAATTTCACTTTTACACACTCTATCTATCTAGATGTTTTTGGCAGACCCCCGGGTCTTGTAATTGTTCTTTCTCCTTCATCCGGAATCCATTTGCAATGATTTTTGTCTTGTTGGAAAGCTTATAAGTTCTACTTTGTCTAGTATAAGTCTGAGGTTCAGTGCCTGCACATGTGCAGAGAAATGTCCAGAATAGTGTCTGTCTAGTTAGCTCATACTCTGTGAAGAGATCAAGTTGTCAGTTTTGTTGCAGCTGGTTGAGGCATCATCCAGTATCCAAATGGAGTGATTTTACTCTCATTTGAAATCTCTTAAAGTATAGTTTATGCTTGCAAAATTTTCATTTTCAATCTCTGCATATACTCAGAGAAACTCAGAAAATACAGAGCCTATGTCTGAAAAATTTCAGGATCCTAGGAGGGTTCATTTGCTTTTGTTGTGCACATAGGAGTGTTTATCCTCCAACACTTAATCCACGCTGGAGCTATGGTAGAGAATTGTAAAGATGCATGGTCCTCTAGAGTATTCTCCTGGAATTCTTGGCAATTGTTGATGTGTTCATGTATGTCCTCTGGCATGTCTGGCCAATACACTCCCAATCTTTTCAATTCTCTCAATGTTCCAAGGGTTCCTTTATGAATTTTCTATTGATTCACATGAGCTTGCTCAATTAGGTTCTTCTGTTCTGCCTCTTCAACACATCTTAGTAATAGGTCATTTGGCTCTTTACAATACAAACTTCCTGCTACAATGTGTAAATTACGTGATTGCAAAAATTCTTTCATGATATCTTTGTTAATTATATGGTGTGGTCCATGTGTGAGTATTGGAATCAATTTTTCTGCCCATTTCGGACGTACTTCTAGGTTGAATAAGTACATGTCTAGTAGATCATTAGCCACTCCATTGGGTGGTTCTCCATGTGTCATCCAAGACAGATGATCCGCTCTCACATGAGTATTCCCTTTTTTGACTATCACTTCAAAGTCAAATTCCATCAGCAATAGAAACCATCTCACTAATATTCCCGTATTACAAGGCTTATTGACTAGATAAAATAAGGCCTGATGGTCAATAAAGAACTTGAATTTGTTACCTAGGAGGTAATGTCAAAATTTCTTGACTGGGTAGACCATCCCTAAGCCTTCTTGTTCTGTAGTGGTATAGTTTCTCTTTGACTAATTGTCTACTGGCATATGGGATGGGATGATCTAATTTTCCTTCATCTACTGGTTGAGCTAGTATACACCCTTTTGCATAATTAGACGCATCCACATTGATATGGAATGGTTTATTCCAATTGGGTATCTTCAAGATAGGTGTTGTACTTAATCATCGTTTTCGTTCATTAAATGCTTTCTCACATTCCTCTATCAATGTGAATTGCGTCAATAACCCATAAAGAGGTTTAGTGATTATAACATACATGTGGATAAATCGACGATGGTATCCACAATGATCCATAAAGGCTTGCAGTTCCTTTGCATTTTTAGGTCTAGGTAAGTCTATGATTACTTTAATCTTATCCTCGTTTGTGGAAATTCCGTTCTTTGATACAATATGTCCCATGATCTTCCCTTGCCTTACCATAAAGATGCACTTTTCTCGGTTCAAGAATACTCGATATTGTCGGCATTTCTCGAATATTCTCCTTAGTTTTGGAATATGTTCACTTCTCTGACTAGAATAGGTGCACAAATCATCTACATATACTTCCATAGTCTTCCTTAAGAATTCCTTGAACACATGACACATCAATCTTTGGAAGGTAGCGGGGGCATTGGTGAGCCTGAATGGCATCACTCTAAAAGCATAGACTCTCCATTCAGTTGGGAAAGTTGTTTTATGTTGGTCCTCCATAGCAATGGCTACTTGGTTATACCCAGAGAATCCATCAAGGAAGCTATAGACTTCCTTGCCTGCAACTCTTTCCAAGATATGGTCGGTGATTGGTAATGGGTAGCTATCACGGATGGTAGGTGCATTTAGTTTCTTTAGGTTAATACAGACTCTCAGTTTTCCATTCTTGTTGGGTACTACCACTAAAGGTGACACCCATTTTGTGTGCTCTATCTCGTAAATGAATCTGACCGCTAACAATCTGTCTATCTCCTCTTTAATATTTGCCAAATAAACATCATTGTATGTGTATGGGTGCTGCTTCGAGGTTTTGCATCAGGTGTCATTGGGATTCTATGGGAACAAATGGATGGATCTACTCCCTTGAGTTCTTTGTAGGTCCATGCAAATACATCCCTAAATTCCCTGATGAGTTCTATCAATTCTTGTTCTTCGTTCAAATATACATCTTTTCCAATGTAGGTGGGTCTCTCCTCCTCTTCTTCCATGGTTACTATTACTTTCTTAGTTTGTTCCTTATTATCATAAACCTCTCCTTCCCTGGCTTCCCTTTTGGGCATTTGTATAGCTATTTTTCGTTCCTCTACTTTGTATCTTTCGAAGTGTTCTAGGACTTCAAAAAGATCTAGTGGTTGCTCTGCCTTATCTAATGTTTCCTCATTGTCCTATCTTGTTGGGACCGCTTCTATTGTGAATACTTTTGGAGTCTCCTTTCATTTTTCACCTCAACTTCTTCTAAATATCATTCACCTGAATCAAATTTTGGTTCCATCTCTACGCTTTCATACTCCTTGTGGTCTTGGCTCTCTCAATCTCTCCATCCTATTTGTTTCTATTATTGATCGATCTCTTCCTACCTTGTGAGCAAAGCTCACTTCAAGCTTCTCCTTTCCTTTTTCTCTTTGGGGACCATGAGACATAGATGTTCTTGCCCCTTGGTGTCCAAGGGCACCATTAGCTTGAGGTGGAAAAAAAAACAATTCACCCCCTCCATGTATAAGCATGTCTCCCATGTTCAAACACCACAAACACTTGTTCTAAAGTGTTTTCTAAATACACCACTTTTCCAGGTATCTTTGGGTCCTTGAACTGATAGATCATGACTATTCCTACTTCGCTTGGTTTCTTAGACCTATACCTCCAAAATGCCTCATCCATATCCCTATTTAGAAATAACTCAATAATTTTGTTATCTTGAGGGATCCATTCTGGGTTGAGCATCCGGGTCAATACTGATTCCCCTCTTGGTGTTCTACGTTCACCATCTAACTATTCATGTTCTAAGTCACCTCTCTCCGCTTTGGCAATTACTATTCCAAATTCATTGGTAAAGTGGGGTTGATATGTAGCTATATGCATCATTCCCTCCTTATCGATATATGAGTCTCTCTCTAACTTAACGACAGGAAGTTCCACTCGCATGATATGATTTGGGCTTTCAATTGAATGATCGATATTCTCAAACCATCCTCATAGATATGAGCACCTAATTGGTTGGTTTGGATGTACTCTAACTGAGTTGGGTATGGTCCTTCAGGTCTTTCTAGGTATGCTAATCCAAAACCACCCTCTGGTCTCTCCATGTTATAAGACATCTTCGATTCACTTGTTTTTTAGCTTAGTTCATAAGGGTAACCACTCAGTTGTTGAGCCCAAGATCGTCCTGTGGTTCTAACACTGGCTTTAGATGACCTGACACTACGTCGATCGGTGTTACCTATGTGCTTTCCTAATCTGAGGTTCATACTTTTGTTTCCCTCAGGCACTTGATAAGAATTGTGGTCACATAGATTCTTTTGTTCTTAGTTACTTGATTTGTTTCTACATTTCTTAATCTCTTATCTTTTCAACTTATGTTCATAAGGTATCATTTTTTTTGTGTTTAAGTTATCACATTGTTGAAATTAAGAACTTTTTCTCTTTAGGGTTATCATCACAGTATCTTACTTTCCACTTGAACTTGAGTAATTAAGGGTTTCTTGCACTTGTGTCATTCCTAACATGACCCTAATTAATCAATGACACTAATTGCTCTTAGCTTAAACTAGTAGTTGACTGAGGGGGTGGAGAGTTCTTCCAACCTCAAGTCTAATGCCTTGTTGATTGCTCCTATGCCCAAGAAGATGTGCTTCCCAATACTTTCTTTTCTTCACATCTCACCTTGCTTTGGATGCCCGCAATTGCCTTGTAAAAATCTTAAATTTAGATCACTCTTTAATTGAGAAGTAAACAAGACCTCTTTAACATATGCTAGGGGACCTCTAAGATGCACTTAATTGCTTGAAAAAATCACCCAAAATTGGCTTCAGAATTGCAAAATATCAAATCCTATTTAAGTTGGAGTGTCAGGATGGTCTGACACGATCACGATGGTGATGAACCGTCGTGATGGTCTTGTCCAATCGCGATGGTGTGATGTATCATAGCAATGGTGTGTAATGAATGTGATGCGATGGCCTAGTCTCATCGCGATGGCATGGAGGATCATCATGATGATCACTCGTTGGGTGGACCATTGTGATGGCGTGACCTTGGTGATGGTCTGCACTAGTACGATGGTCTATGCTCATCATGATGGCATGAGCCAATCTTGATGATCATTGGTCGGGTGAGTCATCAAGATGGCTTGGGCCCATCACGATGATGTGGGTTGTGATGGTGTGAGCCAATCATGATGGTCTGAAGACACGATGATCTCGAAGCATCATGATGGTGTATTTGAGTTGCCACGATGGCCTTGGCCCATTGCAATGGTCACAAGCCATCACGATGGTTTGGACTGGTTGTGATGGATTGAGCCAATCGTGATGGTGATGCCTCATCGCGATGGTGATAAACCATTGCGATGGTTCACCAAAATGCAAATCTTTTAGATACAGCTATGGATTCCTTTAGGCACTAGGATGCTCTACGCCATGCATATGGCACATTCACAAAAATGCAAACTTCTGAGACCATTGTGATGGTATGAGGCATTCAACAAAAATAGCAAAAAACTTAGAAATTTACCTATGGAGTGCCATAATCTCATTCTGAAGCATTCCCTGCAAAAACTCAATCACACTTGCAAATGCACACACACACACACACTTGTTTTCTCTCTCTCTCTCTCTCTCTCGCAAATGAAGGAAATGAGGAGAGAAATGTGGATATGGTGAATTTTTGTGATTCTTTGCTATGAAAGTAGATGCGGGGATGAACGAGGAGTGTATGGGAGGCGAAAGGAGATGGGAATATCATAAAAATAACAACAAAAATAAACTTAATTAACTTCCAATGCCAATTCTCCCAATATCCTTAGCATGACACGTCCATTCCATCTACCCCCTTCCCCAGCAACGGTGCCAAATTTATTGTTATGGATAAGAGTAGGTACCACATCAAGAAGCTCCACCTCCTTAATTGTCAATCCGCAGAAGAGGTAGGATGATGTGAAGATTGTGAATGAGTGATGTGCGTGAAGGTGAAGGTGAGAAGCACACAAGTGCACACACACATACACACACATGGTAGAGACAAGAGAGACACAATTTCCATCACTATAAAGCTACTGTATATTTAAATCATGTTTTAAATTTTTTCATCAGATGAAATGAATATTAATTTTTTATAATGGTTTTCTTGGGATTTAATGAATTTTTTTGGGAAGCTTTTTTATCAAAAGATATTGTAACTTAGATTTAGGAAATAAAATTGAAAAGCTATCATAACTATGTACATGATCCTATGAGACATCAAACCATGCTCCACTATTGTCCTATTGAATAATGGAGTCTAGAAGAAATTTTGATCAAATTAGGTCCCATACTCACAGACTGGTGTACAATCATTGCATGCATGATCATATGAAGAAATGGGGTTCTTTCTTGATTTTTTTCCTATCTCTTGAATGTTTTGGACAAATTTACATCAATGGAGTGAGTGTAAGACAATTTTGAATCATATTCTTGCATATAGAGATCCATCATCCATGGATTTAGTCTCCATTCTTGTCTAAGTTATAAGTGATTTCCCAAGAATATTTTCATAAGAATAATTGTCTTGAAGAAAAAGTGGAATTCCTTTGAAACTCCACCTATTTTCATAGGCATGTTGGCACAAGCTCCTAGTAAAATTCCTAATCCATTATTTTGTTGTTCTAATCAACCATCCATATTCTTTATCGATGGGCCATCTAAATTTTTCATACAATTTCTTAAAAATCATGTTCATATCTAATCTAGAGACAACAAATGCCAGAGCTGAAAATGACACCTTCACATCACCAGTTCCTCTTTTAATTTTCGGAGTTCCTCTAGCCAACAATTTTTTATTAAATTGGCTCCCTACTTTTGAATCCTCATCGACTATGATAGGTCCAAGGAAATTCCTATTGATTTGGTAAACCTCATCATCATCATCCTCATCAAAGTCACTAAATGTGAATACATCATTGTTACCTTTGCGGAATCTTGCATGTGAATATCTTGGGAGAGAGGAGATATCTTCTTTCTTACAGGCCTTAGAAAATTGTCTTTAAATTTAGGTTTGGCAATGGAGAAAACCTACTCTAAAGACATGTTAACTTGGCTTTTCAATAAAATGTCATATAAGATCTCCTTATCATCCACTTTCTTTTCCAAAGCAGATATTAAAACCACTTTAGAATCTCTCTTGATCTTTTTCTTATTCTTTGTACTCCTTTTACTTCTTGGACGGATCAATAATGTTTTTCTCACTTGATCCATCTTTTTTTTTATTATTTTGAACTGATCCTCTTTTATTAGTTCTTCACCTCGTTAATTTCCTTATGTCTCTCTTCTTCTTTTGAGGATAAAACTTTATCAAATTGCACTTTCTTTCCTTCATCTCTCACTTTTTTTTTAGTCACTCTCCACTTAGTATCAACCTCTTCTTGCATTTTATCTCTCCTTCTCTTTTCTTCAACACTAGCTATATGTGAGTACACAAAGAATTGATCAACAAGAGACTTCCATGTAGTCTTCTACATGATCACATCTCATGCACACATTAGAGCTTCAAATGAATAGTTTTGTTGAGTTTTGGATTTCTCAATTTTTTGTTTGTTCAATTTTAATGGTTCAAATTTCAAAGATGAAGAATTATCATTTTACGCTGAAAAGTTTTCATATAATTTTTTCATCCCACCTTTCCCCAAACTCAAGCTAAAGGAAGGCCTTTTCTAAATTCACAAAGCTTTTTGTCGATCTCAATCGCTAGTTGTTACTCTCTTGCTTCCTTTAAAACTTTGCAAGCATAAGAAAAGTGTTCAGTTGCATCACATCAAACACATCTTTTCCAACCAGTATTCGACCTTTCATTTTCGGCAATGTTTCTTTGGAAAATTGGACAAACTCGTGAAGCCATTTGTTGCATCATAGCACATTGAATAGGTGGGTTTACTTGAGGAATCCCAAAAGGTTGTGGGACTCCTTACATATGACTTGATTGACTTCCACTCAGATCTTGAATACCCATAGTATAAACTTTGTTATATAGATTAGCAATCACTTTGGATAAAGATGTTTGATCATAACATTCTCCATTTGCTTGCTCAATATCTCAAATTGCAGCTCTAATGGAGCCCTATAAGTGGATGCACCATTAGTAGTTTCCACCGTTGCAGTCACATTAGGACCCCTAATTTGAGTGTTGTTAGCCGCCGAATTGGATCTCTATGTAATTTTATTTTTCTATATTCGCACGCACCGAAAAGGCATGGCGAAAAGATGTAACCCTCTTTTGAGTAATGAAAAGGCAAGCATGGCATTCTTCGGAGCAAGAGGAATCGCCAGATTGTCTGTCTGGGTGATAGCGCTAGAGATGCTGTGTTGCAGATTTTAAAGAACTCTAAGTACTGTGTTCGATTATTAAGTTTCAATAATTAATCGTTAATTACGGTAACATTGCAATTAACCTTAACCGTTCTGTGCAAATTTGTAAATGTTTCATACGCATGATAGATGCATTGCGCAGTGATAAGTGTTGAATTGGAAAGCAGTTAATTGTTAACTGAATGATTTAATTAGGAAAATTAAAAAGGGCCTCTATACTATCAGACCCCTGTCCATCCCAAGAACCCAAAAACGAGATTAAAAGGGCTTAACCGAAAGCACTTTTGACACTGGTGCCGTCTGTGGGAAATGGAGTAGTTGTTTGCACAAGAAGATTAAAGATTGACGAAGAATTCTTTGATATATGCCGGTAACACACTCCGGTGAATCATACCCCAAATACCGCAGAGATCAACATCCCTGGGCAGTTCCAAACTTATTAGGAACACCCCCTGGTGGTAGAAGTATAGGACAGTTAAGTCCAGTTGCAGAAGGTTCGGTATAGCCAGTCTGTAGTGATTCCAATACTAGTTCGGTAGCACATGATGAGATTTCGGTGAATTCCGGTGTGAGTCCGGTACCGTTTGGAGAAAGTACAGTGATTTTTAGTTGTACAGAGATGTAGTGCGGAGACGGTTCCGCACTATCTGGTGAGAATTCGGTCACTATTGGTGACAGGTTTACGTTATCTGGCGAGAATGTTTACGGTGATAGTGCAGTATGGTCCGGTGAGAGTTCGACGAGTTTCGGTGGAAGTTCGGTATCACTTGGTGGCAATTTGAAGTTTTTCGGTGACAGTACGGTGCTTCCTAGTGGACACTTACTGTGTTCACCACTTTTCAGTGCAAGTCTACCTAATTTCGACACCAAACTTGAGGAAAGGCTACTAGACTTGGAGTTAAGCAAAAGGTTCAACGACGTTTTAGGACCGGAAAGTGAACAAGTTGATCATACAGTTCAAGAAGATCAAGAGTTATCTCCCCAAAATTCAGGTAACAACAACACCACCAACAGCAGCACCATGAGTGGTTCACAGCAACAACAACAAACACCGCCACAGCCGCAACTGCAATTTCAGCAGCAACAGGTTATCCCACCGCGTCCGGCACCAGAAGAGGTCACGTATACAAAATTCGATGGATTTCTGGGGGATGATCCCGATGCACATGTTCGCACATTCGAAATCAGTTATGCAATGTTGAACCACCCACCAGATCCGGCGTATAAGGCCATAGTGTTTCAGGCCACGCTGGTTAATGTAGCAGTACGGTGGCTGACAGAATACGATATTAATCATTTTGGTAATTATGATGATGTGAAGGACGCGTTCCTGCAGAGGTTTTGCTTGAAGAAGAACCCTGCAAAAATTTTTGACTATTTGCAAAACAATAGGCAGAAACCACACTAGAGTGTCCAGGAGTATGCGACACTATTCAGAACTCACCTACAACAGCTTCCACCGGTGCATGGCAACCTGCCAGATGATGTCATAACACAATGGTTCATCAACAGATTGAATCCATAGGTAAAACAGATCATGATCATTCGATGTGTGGGTGGAATGACATTAGAAGCTGTCATTGCAATGGCCTTAGAGTTGGAGCACGAAGTTGGAGGGTTTATGGAGGATCTGGAATGGTTGAAAGCAAGTAAGAACGTGATCGAGGATCCGTCCAAACAAGTGTACTGTACTAAGTGTAAGAATTCTGGTCACACTAGTTCCACATGTGCTCTCAATCAAATGTATTGTGCCATTTGTAACACGTCAGGGCACTCAACAGAAACCTGTGTATACAATGCAAAGGTGCAGGGTAGAGTGGCAGTAAACGCCATAATACAGGAGCAAGGGCAGCCAGCCAACCATTACGTACCGCCACAGTTGCGGACCAACCAGCAACAGGGATACAGGAACTATCGGAGTCCGCAAAGTAACAATTTCAATCAAAATCGATGGCATGTGAGTACATCGGCTGAAGGCACCTCTCTTCCAACCCCTCGATGTCATTTCTACGATGAGGTTTGGCATATTCCTAGATTTTGTAAAGAAGCCATAGAGTATGACAAAAGAAAAAAAGAAAGCCAAAATCCAATGACAAATATGGTTTATATTTCCCCAATTGATTCACAAGCAGCCGCAGTACAGACCACATCGGGAAAACAATTGCAACCAGCAGCTGAAGTTTTCGAGCCTGGGATTCATGAGCAATAGTAGATTTTTACAAAGGCCAGTCAATGGACAACTAAGGAGCTGACCGTGTTCCTTGACCCAGTTCCGGTAACTCAACCTCCTCTGCCAAATGCAACACCGAATGCACAGAATTCTACCCCGGCAACATCAGAATCACAACCAGAGTCGATGATGACCACAACACAAACAGACCAGGTATGGGATGTTATATCTAAGGCCTCAATCACACTTCCTTTGGGATAATTGCTCGCTCTAGTTCCTAGTGTAAGACAGCAATTCCAACAGCAGGTCAGCCCCGGACCTTCATGTACTCCGACAACTGTGACCATACAACTTGAGATGGATCATACGGTACCGTTGATCACCGTTTGGTATAACAACCAGAAGATCACACAAGTTTTAATTGATCGAGGGTCTGGAGTGAATATTGCAACAGTTGTACTCTGTAAGAAACTAGGTTGGACCCAAATTGAACCAGTGTAGTTCTTTGTGCGAATGGTGGACCAATCCAGAGTCCATCCGGTTGGACTAGTGCGTAATATTCCTATAACCCTGCAGGGAACTACATTTAAAATGACTTTTGTAGTCTTGGAATCACCCGAGTGTAGCCTTGACTACAACTTACTCTTCGATCGACCATGGCTAAAGCAAGCCAAGGTCGTGCAAGATTGGTCAGCTCAAGAGTTAATTTTTAAGAATAATCACCGAAAATATGTCGTTGTATTGGACGCTATGCAACCTTGTGATCTACATGCGCGCCCATATGTAGTAGAGCAAGTCCATATGTTGGATGGGCTATCTGATGAGAAGGAGGAGGCTTTCCTCAAGACAAATAAGGACCTCATTGCATTAGGTATTGTAGAATTACAGTCGGTAGCAGATAATTGGAGTCCGGTAGCTTGTACGGTTGTACCCCTGACCGGAGAAGCAGAAGCAGATGCCGACATAACTATGGATGAATCGACATTACAACAACTGTTGCAGCCAGTTGATGATTTGGCAAAGCCTCGACATTTCTATGTACCGGAGGATCAGCTGGTAACGTACAATTTGGGTGATATGGCCAACCCGTGACCAGTAAAAATTAAGGCAGGATTAGTAGACAAATTCCAAGAAGATTTGCTGCAACTCCTGCACGAATTTTCATATGTCTTCGCTTGGGATTACAGAGACATGAAGGGTCTTGACCCACGAATTTATCAACACAGGGTGGTGTTGAAGCCAGATGCGCGGCCCTTCAAGCAATCCAGCTACCTGATGAACCTGCATTATGAAGCCCAGGTAAAAGCGGAACTAGATTGCTTGCTGAAGGTTGGATTCATTGTTCCTATCGAACATGCAGAGTGGATCTTGCCAATAGTGATAGTGCCTAAGAAAAATAAACAGTTACGTATTTGTGTCGACTATCAGAAGCTTAACGCAGCCACCATACTGGATCCGTTCCCTCTTCCTTATCTAGATACGATGCTCGATGAGGTAGCAGGTCACGAAATGTATTCTTTCCTGGATGGCTACAGTGGATACAATCAAGTGAGGATGGCGGAACAGGATATACCGAAGATGGCATTCATCACCAACTGGGGCGTCTATGCATGCACCGTAATGTGGTTCGGATTGCGGAACGCCCCGAGTACATTCCAAAGATGTATGCAGGAAGTGTTCTCACCTTACCTGACAACGTTTATGCAAGTCTATTTGGATGATTTTTCATTATTTGGCGATACTTTGGCGCACCTGTATCATTTACGGTGCTGTTTTGAAAAGTGCCTGGAGTATCGATTATGTTTGAATCCCACCAAATCGGTCTTTGCGGTCTCCTATGGGGAGGTGCTCGGTCATATCATCTCCAAACAAGGAATACAGGTAGACCCTGATAAGGTAGCAGCAGTGTTGGAGGCACGGGTCCCAAAGACACCCAAAGAAGTTATGCGATTTCTTGGCCAGATCGGGTGGCATGGAAGACACTTACGGTGGCTGGCTCATCTGGCGATGCCACTCAACCAACTTATGACCAGCACCCCGCGTAAGTATGAATGGACTAATGAGTGCCAAAGCACCTTTGATTGGTTGAAGGTCCTACTGACGCAGGCTCCGATCCTGCAACCGCCTGATTGGAAACGTCCATTCCATGTATTTGTGGATATGTTCGACATAGCGATTGGCAGTGTGCTCATGCAACAAACTGACAAATGGTTTTGACCAGTGTACTATGCGAGCTGCAGACTAGCTCCTACAGAGAGAAATTACTCCATGACAGAACGAGAGTGTCTTGGTTTGGTATACTCTATTAAGAAGTTCCGGCATTACTTGATGGGACGAAGATTCACTTTCCATGTGGATCATGCCGCACTGGTGTATTTGGTTCGCCAACAACACTCAGGCGACAGACTGGCAAGATGGGTTTTATTATTACAGGAGTTTGAATATGAAGTTATTCACCGACCAGGTACGACACATGTCTTGGTGGACTTTTTATATCGTCTGGATTTTGGTGAGACTTCGGTAGGTGTCGATGACAGGACGCCGGCTATTTACATCACCGAGGGAGCTCCTGAAGAATCTGCAAAACTTCTTGTTGCACATGCATACTATGATACATTAATGACTTTCCTTACTGATGGTTGTCTCCCTCCTAATACACTTGCTACTCTGCGTCGGAAAATTGCAGTCTACATTTGACGATTTCGGTTGATTGTGGGTCAACTGTATTACATAGATCAGACTGGTGCCCTGCTCAGATGTATCCCTCCACATGAATCGACATCCGTTATTGCCATGGCTCACTCATCACCCACTGGAGGACACTTCGCAGCTGATCTCACTCATCGCAAAATCCTGCAAAGTGGGTTATGGTGGCCTACAATGTACAGAGATGTTAAATTTGTGTAGTAGTGTGATGTCTGTAAATGGTCTGGACAACCCTTGCAGTGACATTTCTTTCCTCTCCAACCTGTCCTACCTCTTGAACCCTTTCAAAAGTGGGGTTTAGATTTCATTGGTCCAATTACACCCCCAGCTACCCTCACCAACAACCAATATATTTTGACTTGTACAGACTATGCCACTAGGTGGGCGGAAGCTTGGGCTCTATGTTCTGCCACAGCTATTTCGGTGGCCAAATGTTTGATGAAGGATGTCTTCCCTCGATATGGATTACCTCTGGAGATAGTGATGAACCAAGGTACACATTTTGCAAATACCTTAATGCAAGTGCTCACTCAGACTTTCCAAATTGCGCATAAATTCAGCTCACCTTACTATCCATGCGCGAATGGTCTTGCTAAGAGCACTAATAAGACTCTGCTGAATATTCTCCGGAAACTGATATTGGAGTGTCCGGAATGATGGGACCAGCTCTTACCTGCCGTTTTGTGGGCTTACCAGACCACGTATAAAGTGGCTACTGGAATGACTCCGTTTAAACTTGCTTATGGACTGGAAGCTATTGCGCCAATGGAAGTGGTGGTGCCGAGCCTGCGTGTAGCCTTATCCTAGAAATTGCTGCCGGAAGAATCTTTTCCATTCCGGTTAGATGTTCTCAGATCATTGGATGAACAATGCTTGGAAAGCTTCATGATTCTTCGAGAAGTTCAGCTATGCCAAGCCCGTACTCATGATCGTTTTCTAAAAACCCTTGTATTTATGATTGACCAACTCGTTTTATTCTATAATGCTAAAGCCTATAGATCTGCCGAAAAATTTAAGTTATCGTGGCTCGGCCCATACCGGATTGCTGAACAAGTGGGACCCGCCACTTTTCGGTTGGCAACCTTAACCGGTGTCCTTCTTCCAAAAGTGATAAATGGATCCAAGCTTTGCCCCTATCACCTGCCGTCTACTAACTAATGAGGTGTACTCGGTATTTTCCTCTTTTTCGCTTGTCACTTGATTTTCTTTTCTACCCCATGTGTTTTAATTGACCAACTACCATAATCCTTCCGTTTTGCTGATCTAATCATGATTAATAGCCACCTCTGTGTCGCTGCTTCTGTTAATGCATGCATATCATCATTATGTCAGTCCATTTCCAATACTGCATTATGATTCAAGTTCTTTCCGCCTGATATTTCCCGTGCTCTTACTTAGTCTTGTGTCTTTCACTGATAATTGCTATTGTGTTTTTGTGTGCTTGTGCCCTGTGTGCGTTCTGTGTCTTTGTTGCTCTCTGTATGTGCCATGGAAGCTTTGGCTAACATAGCAACCTTCCGTGCGGTTCTCACTCCAGATGTGAGTGAGTACTTGCGTGCTCGGGGACTGTTGGCCTTCGCTGAATTGCCTTGGCATTTAGTGGAGTGTCACCCCTTCCATGTGCAGATCATCTCTGCCATTGCCGCCACACCTGCTACAGAGCAGTGCTGGCCGTTAACATGTTTAAACCCCCGTGTCATAGTTACGTTGAACATGGTTGTTGAGGGATTCCGTCTCCCTCAGGAAGGGTTAGAGAATGGACCGCTCCTTCCTCTCGCCACCATGAAGGAATTGTTTCCTCGGCACTCATCCTTGAGTTTGCCATCCTTTGTCGACTTGAACCAGAGCGTACCGCTCTGCAATTCCTTATCGTAGCGTTAAACCTGCAAAAACGCACATACGGTATTTCCCAACCTTTTTACTCAATGATCGATATTGCCTCCCGTGAACCCGTCAATTTCACCTCTTTTTTCCTTAGGCGCATTCACCGCGAATGCGTAGCGGTTACAAAACAGTTAGCCAAGTGTCACTCTAGCACAATGGTGAGTACCAACGTGAGAAGATCCACCTCATAATTGTCAATCCGTGGAGACGTGAGGACTAGTATGAAGACTATGAGCAAGTGAAGGCACAAGTGTGTGAGTGAGAAGCACACAAGCATGCACACACATACACACACACGCGCACACAAGGCAAGAACAAGGAGAGGAACAATGGAGTTCTTTGCATTAGTCAAAAAGTCTCTTACATAAGCTCAATTCACAAACAATCTAACCTCAAAATGAGCTCTCTAGCTCTTTTTATAGTTTTCTAACTAGCTTTGGTCTTGTCCAGACCTAGTGTCCGGCCTAGCTAAAAATTAGGTTCTAGAGTCTATTTGAGGGCTCAAACAGAGTCTGAAAATTATGAAAATTGATATGTCGCTAGTTCTAATACTCCTCAAGCTCGAGGACTCCTCGGCTTGCACAAAATGGAGTCTATTCTACCAAAAACGGGATTTACAATGTTTGTGTAGTGATTAAAATCACTTGAGTTGTAAATAATCCATGGGAAAAATGATTTGGCCTTGTTGCCGTGTTGTGCATGACTCCTCTGTTGCTCTGTTGCTTTGTATGCCAACACGCCCCCCCCCTACCTAGCGTCTGTCGCCCCTGACAGACCTTTGTTCTCTTGGGTGGTCGATATAGTATTGGATGACATTGGTGGCCAGTTCATGTTCTCCTATCCTTAAGCCGCTTGCTAGATCAGCTTCCAATGCATCCCAATTTATTGCGCCAGGGGTCTCTGGTTGCGGGGTGGTGTAGTACTCAGAGTACATTGCTTGTTCACAAGCAAAAAGTTGGAGCAGATGTGTTGGCTTCGGTGCGAAGATCTCCGAGTGATACTCCCAGAACCCTGATCTGAACATTTCTTCGAAGGTCTGTTTGTAACATGCAGGGAGATATTTTATGCGTGCATGCCAGGCGTAAGCCACACGAATACCGGGGGTGGTGCTCATGTCATACACCAAATCATAATTTCCATTGCTAAACCCCGGGAGGCGTATCTGTGGTGCGGCTGCATTTCTAAAAGTTTTCAGGACTACCTGCATCATATCTAAAATTTTAAGCATCATTTGAGCTGCTACATCTGTCATGGGCTTCAATCGCGGCATCCAATGGCGAATTGTTCCCATCATGTATGCTACCGACGGTGGTCCCTGTGGTGGCGCAATGTATGGATAGTTCAGCCATTCCTTGCATTGCGCGTTGTTCTGCACTTTAATATTGAATGCCTTCCAAGACCTGCGGCGTGGAACTGGACCGTAGCATGGATTATATAAGAGATGTAAAGGCGCATTGTTCCATGTGCGTAGCATTTCTGGATATGTCTCTAGAAGTTTCTGCCGTCAGGTGGGTTGACGAATTTTGCCTTTTTGCGCCTCTGGAGGAAGGTCTTCGGGTTGAAATTGGGTCGCAAAGGTAGGAATCTGACCCGTGACTCTTTGTATTTCTGCATTATAATCAGCCAAGATAATATAATACGGCCTGTATTGGAGTTCAGATGAGAGGATTAGGCGTCTCGATGACAGGTTCTTGAAGTAGGCCGATTGTAGCATCGTTTCCTCTATGACCCTCATGGCCTGATTTTGCACTACTGTGCGCTCTTCGTGCGAACTCCCGATTTCCTCCACTTGACGTAGCCATGGGGGTCGTGGTGCCTCGAATGTGTCCTGAGCTTCTTCTGTTTGTTGGCCTCCTGGGAATGGTTGTGGATCGTATTCTTCATCAAACGTTTGTTCCACAGGAATTTGCACAACTTCTTCGTCCGTGGGAGTCTCTGGAGGGGAAGGTGGTCTCTCATATTGTAGTAGACGTGTTTGCAATTCAGTGACTTGTTTCCGGAGATCTTTTATGGCCTCAGCGTCTGTGAGAAGTGAAGCCGCGGAGGGGGTGGTTGGAGAGGCTGCTGTTGGTCCTTTTTGGTGTTTCTGCTTCAATTGTCCCAGTTCCTCCGATAGCTTATCATGTGCTTCAAGCAGCATGGCATAGTCTTCCAATATGATCTTGATATTATCGGGGGTCACAGCTTGAAACTTGGATGGGCTGATGGGTGCCCCTGGTGTGCTCTCAATAGCTGCCTCCAGGTTCTCTTGATTTTGTACTTGCAGACGTCGATTCTCTTCCTGAGCGGCCGCAAGATGGCGTTTGAGTAGAGCCATATTTCGCTGAAGCTTTGAGTTGCGTTCCAGCTGTGTCCGTAGGTGACCTTCTACCACCTGTATCGCTTCCTGATTTGTGTTCTGTAATTGTACCTCCAATATGCCATGAGCTTCTTGGAGAGTTTGGAACTGTGTGTGGAGGCGAGCATTTTCCTCTTCTAGTGCCACGAGGCGGTTCTGTAGTGTTTCTGAGTGCTCGTGCAGGCGTTCATTCTGTTGCTGGAGCTGAATGTAAGCTGTCCTTAAGTTTGATATGCAAGCAAGCATGGTGTCCAATGCACTTCCTATAGATGAGTGGGTGGCGTTTACAGTGGGAGATGCATGGGAAGGGAATTGGGGATGGGGAAGAGTGGATGATGTGTCTATTGAAGTCGTGTGTGTGAGTGAAATTGTACTTTGTAGGAATGCTTCGAAGTCCTGGGGGTCAATTCCTTCAGCATCTCCAGTGGCAGCAAATTCGAATTCAGATGGAACAGGAGGAGCCGATGGGGTAGCTTGTGTCGTAGTTTCAGATCCCGACCTGGGTATCCTAATGGTAAAGGGAGGTACAGTGGCCTCCCTTCGTGGCGATACCTCAGGAGTAGTCATAACTTCCCTTGTCTGGACACAAGGGATCGCACCCCTCATGCGCTTGGATTGATGTGTGGACGTCTTGAGCTTCTTAAACATTTGTAATTGTGCCCAAGTTAAGGCACGTTCAATGGGAACATCGTATGCTAGGCACCGGTAAATAATGCGTGTGATTGCACAGCATCCGTTCACCACTAATTTCCTAGAAGACCGTTTGTTTGCTTCATACAATTGATCTATAATCCATACCGGTAGCTTAATGGGTAACGCACCTGCCTCCGCTAAGTAGAGAGCGAACCAGATTCTCTTGTGTGGTTGTGTGAAGCGGTCTTGGCCGGGGAAGGCGAAATGTTGCATGCACATGCGGAGAGGGATGGACACGTTTGGTGTGAGTGCTGCCATGTCTTTAAGCTTCAATAGTTTCCTATCCTTCATGTTAGTGGGAACAAGAGCATCCTTTTCAGAGGGTACATGCGTGCCGTGCATATTCAAAGCGTCGCTTACCAACTCCACAGTAAGTTCAAACCTCTTCAACTCGTTGTTGCCCAGCAAGGAGGGAAGAACAAATGATCCGGGCTTGTCCTTTTCTTCATTAGCTTGTAATGTGGAGACCAAGTAGTAACATCGGAGGAGATCTGGTTTAGGTAGTGGGGCTTCAAAGTATTCTGCCAGCCCTGCTCGTTGCCATATGGTCTGGAGATCCTCGGTGTTCTGTAAAGTCTCGAACTCCTTGGAGAAAAATTGGAATCGAACCCATGATCTGTCATACTCGCACTTAGACTCCCATATATACTTGGCCTCTCCTAATGGACCTGGCATGCCATTGAACCAATGAGAATTGGCATGGACTCTTTCTGTGATCCCTGTGGGTGGATCCGGCACCGGGATTTGCTGAAGGCGCTGCAACTCCACTGGTCGTTCAGTTGGTGGCACATCCACAGGTAGACTATCCACATCAATTCCTGCAGTAAGTATCCCTACTTGTGAGCCCGAACCTGTCGCTTCTGCCATTTTACTTCTTGCCTTCTGATTCTGTGAGAATATAGAATCATGCGTTAATCATCGTAATGGACAGAATAAATCCGTTGTTGTCCCCGTTACAACATTAACATGAGGTAGATGGTGAGTTAGTGGTTAGTAAGTGCACGAAGACAGTGTGTGTAGTTAATGCTTGGGTATTCCTAGGAGACTAATGCAGTTAGTAAGTGGGGTGAATTTACAAATTGGGGTCAGGGGGTTTATTACAGGTCTTAAGCTGCTAAATGCAGTGGATGGGTTTTTCTCTTGGTTTCGTAGAGACGCTAGAGAGCATTATAAGTGTATCAGTTTGAACATGAGGCCTTTTAGGGACCCATTTACAAATGATTCTGTTCGTGCTCATGGGCCTTGGTGTGTTCGTGAGTGTTGAAAACGGGTGGATGCCGGTTGTGCGAGTGAATGGGTTACGCTGTATAGGTTGTGGCTTCGGCGTAGCTATTTGCGCCCGCAAGCAAGCCTTAGGCACCCAAATTTGTCTTGATTGTGGGCTAGCCTTCATCGACTTCTTGGGCACCCAAATAGATTTCACGTTATCAGAAGAATTTCCGAAAGACTTCTTATTAGTGACGTGTTGTCGGTTACTAATAAGAGGCTTTGACCGTGTGGTTGGCTTGAGTGCAGCCGGGTGTTCGCCTTTCCGCACCCACACTTGGTTTCCTTGCTGAGATATTTTGCTGTGCTGGTACTTTTGATTTACGGCATAGGTAGTATGCTGCTTCCTTTGCCATTGATCCACCTGTGATTGCTGCCTCCTTCTGGCCTTTGGAAAAGAAGGGAGTTCCGTTGCATCCCTGACTCCTTTTTTGAGAACATCATTCCTCTGCAACACATAGTTTTGGACAAGAATAGCATGGTCAACTTTATGTGCGCCCCTGGAGGGACCAGGAGTCTGTGCCGTTCCTAATTCTTTGAGTGCCCCATTATCTAATTCTACTGAAATTCGATTATGATTGACCCATACCTGAAGAAGTCCACTTCTTAGGTTTAAGTTGACTGCTTGGTCATAAATCCAGTCTTGACCTAGGACAAGAGGTTCAGTGAGATCATCATCTTGACACACTAGTACTTTAACTGTCATTGCCTCATCATGAAGGTAGAGGGGAAGTTCCACCTCGCCCATGCAAGGGGTTTCCACGCCTCCCAATCCTATGAGATACGCTTCCACAGGGTTGATAGTTAACTGCAACTCTTGACAGTAAGACAATTTAACAGCACTAGTGGCTGCTCCTGAGTCAATCAAGGCTCTTACGGTCCTTGCACCCTTTCCTTGTCCTATATCTAGGGTTATGAAAGGACGTCGATCAATTATCCTATGCGAGCTTGTTCCTGCGACTTCACACATGGCCATCGGATATCCTTGATCTGCATAGTCATTCGTTCTAGGCTGATCTCTACCTTGCCTTCGTAAATTCATCCTTCTGATGCGTTCTAAAGCTTCTGCTTGAGCTTCTTCTCGAACTCGCTTTTCTTCCTCTTTGCGTTTCTTAGCAGTGTTGAGTCGGCTGAGCATTTCCTCCGTGAGGGGTTCCTGATACAACTTGACTCTGCAACCGCTAATATAGTTAGGAAGAACATCACCTTCTAATGTGGCTAATTGCACAGCTCCACTTGTGGAGATCCTATTAATGATCATAGGTCCGTAACCTCTCTTTTCTAGCTTCCTCGCGTGTTGTTTCAGTGTATAGACCAAGACTAGATCTCCTGCTTTCAAGCCTTTATCCTTCACATGGGCATCAAAGTATGCCTTCTGCCTCTTCTTAGCTGCATATATTCCTGCAGCGGCTCTCAGTCTTGTTTCCCCTAATCGTTCAAGGTCAAAGATCCTAGAGGAGAGCTCATGACCTGTCCATTCGTGCTCTTGTGCTACTTTCAACGTAGGAATCAGGAAATCCAAGGGTAGCACAGCGTTTTGGCCGAATACCATCTGAAAGGGGGTGGCTTGGAGTACCGTTTTGTAGGCAACTCGGTATGCCCAAACAGCATGGTGTAGCTGTTTGTCCCAATCAGAGCGTTTAGTGTTCACTAATTTCGTCAGTACATTGCATAAGATCTTATTAGTGCTCTCAGCTTGTCCATTAGCTTGAGGGTGATAGGGGGCAGACTTTTTGTGTATTACCAAGAATTCTTGGAGTAGATTTTCAATCACTTCATTTAAGAAATGAGTGCCTCTATCACTTACAAGCTCTATAGGTAGCCCGTATCTCGTGAATACATTCTCAAACAAGAATTTGGCAGTTGTTTGAGCATCGTTCTTTGTCGTAGCCTTTACCTCTACCCACTTGGTGAGATAGTCTGTTGCAACAATGATGTATTCCGCATGAGAACCTTTAGCTGGGGGATTAATAGGACCTACGAAGTCTATTCCCCACTTAGAGAATGCTCGTCCACCCATCATAGGTTTCAGTGGCATCTCATCTTTGCGTATAGGATACTGAGTCCTCTGACAGACATCACACCGTTTCACATAGGTATGTGCATCCATGTGAAGGGTAGGCCACCAGAAACCCGCAAATAGTATTGCCTTGATCACCCGATCCTGTCCAAAGTGTCCTCCTGCTACACCTTGGTGAGCAGTTTCTAAGATCTTAAGATACTCACTTTCATGGACACATAGCCTCAGGTAACCATCTTTACCACGCTTATATAGATTATCACCAATGAGTGAATAATCCTGGGCTTCTTGTTCTAAACTCCTTTTCCTAGCTAGAGTCATGTCTGGAGGGAATGTGTTTGTCCTCAAGAATGATACTAGAGGTTCACTCCAATCTGGCACAATGGATACTTGATAGAGAGTGGCATGTTCTACAGGTGGTTTAGTGCAACAGATTGGGCATTCCTTGCACAACTTTTGGACATCAGCTTCCATAGTTGGCCAATGTACTCCGAGTCTCTTTAGGGTCTGTAAAGTTCGTTGCTTTGAATGGTGTTGCTCTAATGCACCTACGTGTGCTAATTGCAACCATTTAGCGTACTCATCCTCTTCTACGCAACAAGCCAAGATCCCTTGATCTGTGTGCTTGTACATGCTTCCTGCCATGATGTGGTACTTTTGGGCTTTTACAACCTCTCTATTCCGTGTGTTTACCACTGGATGGTTAGGCCCGTACGTCAATACTGGTACCAATGGCTTAGCCCACTGCGGTACTACTTCTAAGTTAAACAAGTAAGCATCAGGCAGGTCGTCTGATACTCCTTGTGGGGATTCTCCAGATGTGAGCCTAGAAAGATGATCTGCTCTTAAATGAGTCCTCCCTTTCCTCACCACTACCTCAAAGTCATATTCCATTAGTAAGAGAAACCATCTCACTAATCTTCCTGTATTGCATGGTTTGTTTACGAGGTATAGCAATGCCTGATGATCAGTAAAAAATTTAAATTTATTTGCAAGCAAATAGTGTCTAAATTTCTTAACTGCATATACCATGCCCAAGCCTTCTCTCTCCGTAGTGGTGTAATTCCGTTCAGCCGCATTCAATTGTCTACTGGCATAGGCAATTGGAAGATCCATATTACCTTCACCAGTAGGTTGTGCAAGCACACATCCAATGGCATAATTGGATGCATCCACGTGAACATGGAATGGCTTATTCCAATCTGGTGTGGTCAAGATTGGTGCTGAACATAATCTTCGTTTAAGCTCCTGGAAGGAATTCTCACATTCATCTGTCCACTCAAAGTTTGTCAGGAGTCCGTACATGGGCTTTGCAATGACAGCATACATGTGTATAAATCGTCGGTAATAACCACAATGCCCCATGAAAGCTTGTACTTCCTTGACATTCTTTGGCCTAGGTAGCTCTGCTATGGCTCTCACTTTTTCTTCGTCGGTAGATATGCCATTCTTTGACACTATGTGTCCTAGAATCTTGCCTTGCCTGACCATAAAAACGCACTTTTCTGGGTTCAGGCAAACTTGATATTCTCTACATTTGTCAAAGATTTGTCTGAGTTCAGGGATATGGGTTTGTCTAATGTTGGAATGAGCACAAAGATCATCAACATAGACTTCTAAACTCTTCCTTAGGAACTCCTTAAACACATGGCACATCAGCCTCTGGAAGGTAGCTGGTGCATTGGTAAGCCCAAATGGCATTACTCTAAAAGCAAAAATGCCCCATTCTGTGGCAAAGGCTGTCTTATGCTGATCCTCTGGGGCTATGGCTACTTGATTGTAGCCCGAAAATCCATCAAGGAAGCTGTACAGTTCCTTGCCTGCCACTCTTTCTAAGAGATGTTCTGTGATGGGAAGCGGATAGTTATCTCGAATTGTGGCTGCATTAACCTTTTTCAAATTAATGCACACACGCAGCTTGCCATTCTTCTTGGGCACCACTACGATGGGGGATACCCATTCAGTGTGCTCAATTTCATAGATAAATCCAGCTTCGACCAATCTATCTATCTCTTCTTTGATCTTAGCAGCGTAATTGTCGTTATAAGTATAGGGCTTTTGCTTAGAGGGTTTAGCATCTGAGGTCATGGGGATAGTGTGTGAGCATATATCGGGGTCTACACCTTTCAAATCCTTGTAACTCCAAGCGAATACATCTCTGTATTCTCTTAGCAAGGCAATTAACGCATGCTCTTCTTCCTCTGTTAGGTCATGGCCTATGTACGTGCATCTCTCCTCTCCTTCTTCTAGGGCCACTACTATTTTCTTAGTGGTTTCCTTGTTATCATAGGCCTCTCCTGCTTGTGCCTCTCGTTTAGGCATTCTTATTAGGACTCTCCTGTCGTCTATCTCATACTTCTTAAAATTTTCTGGGACCTCAAACAAAGATTCTTCCTCTTCTGGTGAGACTT
Source organism: Ceratopteris richardii (assembly GCA_020310875.1). NCBI lineage: Eukaryota > Viridiplantae > Streptophyta > Polypodiopsida > Polypodiales > Pteridaceae > Ceratopteris > Ceratopteris richardii. Next base: position 105,101,706 of record CM035441.1, on the reverse strand, counting down.
CTCTCTTCTTCCGTTTCTTTCCTTCTTCCTTTGGGGTCACATGTGTTGCTAATCTTACATCATTTGTAACCTCTCCATGCCTCTGGGGTTGAAATTCTACTTCATGGAAGTATTCTTCATCTGATGCAAATGGTGGGTCCATAATGATTGACTCGAGATCGGAGTCACTTGCATCCTCAATTGCATCAGGGCTAGGTTCGCATTCTTCTAGAACTGCCTCTCCCATGATTGGCTCTATGGAGAAGACTGAAATATCGTAGCCATCCTCATCACAGTGAGGCGTCCATTGTTCCTCATTGATGGCTACATCCATTGTTGCTAGGATTTCTGCCAAGCCATGGGGTTCGAACTCTTCGTCAGGAAAGACTACAGGTGCATAGGCTGGGTCTTGAATGGGTCTATGTGTTTCTTTTGCACCTACCTCTCTGGCTTTTTCTCTCTTCTCTTCTTCTAATGCTACTTTGCACATCCATAAGTGAGTGTCTTCATGCATCCATGAGGATCCAGACCCTATGGAATGCACCGATTCTGTATCATCTTTGGCTCTATGGATGGGATTCCATTGGATAGGAGGGACATCTCTATGAGAATAATCCTTGAGATTGACTTTAGTCGTAACACCCAAGTGTTGCAAATACAAGGAGTTGGTTCCCCAATCCTGTACTACTTGCAACTGTCGCATAAATGGTCTTCCCAAAATCATCTCATAGGCATGATTTTTGCTGAAGTCGCATATGGCAAATGTATGCTCAAACTCGACACCACAAGTGGTGAGAGTTATTCCTTCTAGCAATCCTAGGGGTCTCTCTATGTGACCATCGGCCATCTGCAATTTCATTCTCGTTGGCCTGAGTGCCGGCTTGCCCCAACGCTTCCATAGGGAGGTGGTGGCAATTGCAACTCCTGCACCTGAATCCAAAATTGCCTTGGTCGTGTACTCCTGGTAGGTGATGGGAAGATAGGTGTTCCCTTCTTCACCTTCACACATATCTCCTATCTTATCCAAGGGAATTTCTGGCACTGTCCTATGGGATCCTACCTGGGATCGAGGTTTTGCTATTTCTGGTACTTGTTTGGCTACATGTTTCCATAATTCAGGTCTAACCTTGAGTAGCTCTTCTAACTTGAGATTGCACTGCACTTTAGTGTTTTTCACTACCTCCGTGTTCCTAGGTATGACTGAATCCTTGTTTCTTACCATGACTGTGGGGGTTCTCATACAAGTAGACTTGGCTTCCCAGGGGCCTGTGAAATGGGGTAGCTCTTGTATGGAATTAGACTCAAAGTCCAGTCTTTCGTGAGACTGAGTACTCTCATGTTCCCCGTAAATAGATGGGATGTCTTGTGGGAATTGGTCGCGTGCATCATCCACAAGTTCAAAAGGAGGGGCGACCTCACTTTCGTTATCCCATTTGTCTTCTTGAATCTCTCGTAGGAAGTCTGGTGCAAACCGATTCATAGAAGAAGAAGTTTCTGGCTCCGTGGAATTAGGCGCATAAGCAACCTGGGAAGGAGGGCTTATTCTATCGTTGGCTCTCTCCTCGTTCTCATAGATGGCTGGAGCACCAGCTTCTTGGGGAGGGTTACTTATTCTATTACTTTTCCGAACAGGCTCATAAGCTCCCTGAGAAGGAATGTAGGCAACCTGTGGAGGTACACAAGCTTTCGAGGGAGGCTCATGTGCCTTTTGGGGGGGAAGATAAGCTTCTTGAGGAGGCACATGGGCTTCCTGAAGAGGCCTGCTTATCCGTTCTCTTACCCTTTCCTTTCTTTGAGGGTTAGGTTCCTTTTCTGATTGTGCCATTAGCCTCTCTATTCTTTCTAAGGAGGGGAAGTTGTCTGGTTTAGTGGAATTGGCCACATAAACTTCCGATGGGGGATGGTTCATATTTTTGCTTGCTTTATCTTTTTCTTGATTTTTTTCTTCCTTGGCAGATCTTGCAATTATTCCCTCTAACTTCTCTAGGAATCCATCCAAGTGTAATTGCGTCTTGGCTGAGCCCGAGTAATTGAAAAGGCGACTGGCTTCAAACATAGTCTGCGCCAATGCGACCATTTTCGCGCACAGCTTGGTTCTTTCTATCTCTAGGTCAGCTCTGGGATAGCACTTGTCGTGATCCGTGACGTTTGGCCCTTCTTGGATTCTGGCCTGATATGCTTTAAGCATCATGTCTATGTCTTCAGGAGTGGGATCAGCTAATACTGACCCTATTTGGGGTGGTGGGTGGGTTACGTGGGGTGTCTTAGAGGGTGGAGGGATGGAGGGTGATGGGGATGGTAGCGGTGGGAATGTGTGAGAGTGCGGTTGAGATGTGATCTCTATAATTTTAGCCTTGGTTTCTCGTAGACTTTCCTCAAGTTCACTCATCTTCTTTGCCCATTGCCTTTTCATGCGTTCGCGGCTATCTCTCCAAGCTCTTGTTCTCTTTTTATTTTGGCTCTCAGTATCGCTAGCGTCTGGGCTCTTTTCCTTGCCTACCCCTTGGTTTTGCTGCACTGCTTGAGCTCTCGTGACTACCTGTACGGGTGCAGTGGGAGTAACACTTCCGCTGGAATCTACCACTAACCCAATAACATTGATAGGCGTGATTTTTGGCATATTATTGGGGTTCTTTGGGCAATCTCGTAAGAGATGCTCTTTTCCACAATCTTGGCAGAAGCCTTGGATCGTCAGTGACTGGTTTTGTGTAAGTGGAGGTAAGGGGCAATCACGAATGAGGTGATCTCCTTGGCATCTGTAGCACGGTCCTCTTGGGAATGGAGGTCTTACTTGCCTAGGTTGAGGTCTAGGGTTGGGGTTTGCATACATGACGTTTGTATAATCTGACTCCCAACTAGGTTCATTTGGCTCTTCGCTGTAATAGGACTCACCATGTTCAGGAGACTGCATGTAGTATGCCTGGGGACTATCAACATGTGTAGAATCAAAGCTATGGTCACTCGGGTCACTTTCAGAAAGCAAGGGTGTTACAGGGACTATAGCTCTATTCAGGTTTTCTTCTGCAACAGCATACTTTACCGGAATCACATTAGCTGGGCCAGGGGGTTGTTGAGCTAACACTGGCTGAGGCCTTTGTTGGTTTTGGTAGGGTTGCTGATACGGCTGTTGTGGCCTGCCATATGGTTGTGGAGGGTACGGGTTCTGGTATCTTCCTTGCTGCGCGTATGGCTGAGGGTAGGGTTGCCTAACTGCCTGCTTGTTGTATGGGCAATCTTGTGCGGTGTGATTGGTGTATCTCCGTTCTATGGTGCAGTACTGGCTACTAGGATTAACTTGGGGTTGAGCCATAATGGGACATACGTTCGCCATGTGGTCGCCACCACAAGTATAGCACCTTTTCACAGGGGCAAACCTAGGGATTTGTTTACTAGAGACTCCTAATTTTTGAGCTACTTTTTCCGCAAGTTCCTCGATTGATGTGGATTGCGTGGAAGAGATGTTAGAGGCACTATCCAAATCTTTGTATATCTTGGAAAGCTCTAACTCCTCCCCTAGGTTGTCCTCAATGTCAATACACATGCGTACACACTCTTCTATGGTCCTAGGGTCCTTCAAGTACACATAGGATCTCAATTTTGTACTCAGTAATCCATCAAGGAATAAGGCTACTTGTTTGGCAGGTGTGGGTAGCTCCGAAACAGGGCACCTTTCAAGATATTGTCTAAATCTTCTTCCTGCCAATCTTACAGTCTCTTGGGGAGTTTGTTTGAAGTTGTGAATCAATGAGGAGGTATTGTGTCTTATGCCACTCTTAGAGAACTCTACAATGAAAGCCTCTAGGAGTTGGTCTATACACCTGAATTGTCGCTCATCCAATGGCTGAAACCATGTAAGTGCTGTGTTCCTAAGGGTTAGACCGAAGGCATTGTACTGCGTGAATAGATCCTCCACTTGTTCAGCTCTCAAGACTTGCTTGAACTCCGCCACATGATCATAGGGATCTCCTGTGCCATCAAAGTAATTCTTCATGGACTTAACTAATTGGGTCGGTCTCAACGTTCTTGTGTGCTCTCTAGGTCTCGGCAGGGGGAATCCATCCACGTTTCTTTGGTTCCTGTGAGCTCTAAGTATCTCAGGTTCTACTCTATTCGTCTCCGTCCTCGTTCTTTCTCTGCCCACTGGGGTGGCAAAGCTTACTTCTGGTCTATCTCTACTTCTGTCTCTTTGAGCTCCATGAGCTTGGGATGTTCCAGCTCTAGGGTGACTATAGGATACATTCGATCTTGGTTGGGGGAAAATGAATTCACCCTTCCAAGTGTAAGCATGCCTATCATTTTCTGTCACCACAAAGATCCTCTCCGAAGTGTGATCTAAGTAGGTCACTCTGCCTGGGCTATCAGGATCCTTAAACTCATAGATCATGATTGTTCCTATATCAGTTGATTGATCAGGTTTATACCTCCAAAAGGCTTCGTCAGTTTCTCGATTGAGAAGCACATCTATGCACTTGTTGTCTTGGGGAACCCAATCAGGTGTGATAATCCTAGTGAGAACAGATTTGCCTCGGGGTGTTCTAGGTTCTACTCCCATGTTTCCTTGTTCCAAGTCACCTAAGTCCGCTTCTGAGATTACATTTCCAAATTCATCTGTCCTATCTGGGTGACTGGTGACTACGTATATGGTTCCTTCTTTGTCCAGGTATGCACCGTTTTCAAACTTGACAGCTGGGTGCTCTAGTCCTATGGATTGGTCAGGGTTTTTAATCTGGACCACGGACCTTCCTAGGCCATCCTCATAGATGCTAGCACCTAATCGGTTGTTCCTAAGGTATTCCAACTGTGTTTTGTAAGGGCCTTCTACCCTGTACAAGTATGGCACACCTGAACTCCCCGTAGGTCTGTCCATGCCTTGAGACATCTCTGACTCGCTGGTCTCAGAGCTAGGGTAGTACGAGTGGTGGCTCAACTGCTGGGCCCAAGACCTAGCAGTGTGGTTAACACTAGCCTCTGAAGATCTAAGGCTTTGTCTCTCCCTTACTAGATGTCGTCCTGATCTAAGGTTCATATGCCTATCTAAGTAGCCCAATTCTTTGCCCAGAGTACAACCTCGTTGCTGGTTACTTTAGATTAGTCGCTTGGTTCTTTTTAGTTATTTTATCGTGTTTAAGGTCTTGTCTGATATCACGTCGTCGGAATATTTGAATGTTGTTTCGCACTTACAGTTGATCGTTCCACGTTAAGTTCTTTTCCCTTTAAAATTCTCGATAGTACAAGGATTATGCCCTTAGCTTGAGCTTGAAAGTTTCGGTATGCTTCAACTTGATAGTTGCCTATCGTCGCCCTAACTTACTCCTACTTCTGATCGTTCTTAGCCTACGCTAGGAATTGACGAAGAGGAGATGAGAGTATTCCAACCTTTCTTGCTGAACCTTGCTCTTTAGTGCTCGAGAAGTTGATTCTCAAGCTTGCACAAAACCCTTGCTTGGACGCTCTCAATTGCTTCTCAATAGACCTGCATCAATCCCAAGATTAGCTCCAAGTTGACCTTTCAATTGACAGACAAATTATTTCAGACACTTTTTTAATGACCCTTGCTCCCCCTTTTGTGTTGCTAGAAATTTCCTCTAGAGCTCCCTTGGTGTTTCTACCCCTCGGTGTGTCAACTTCCAAATATCCTATCTGAAAATCAACGCGTTATTCTTATAAAAAACAATTGAGGGCGTGTAGTATATGCCAAGAGCTTTCCGACAAGCCCTAGAGCTCAAAAAATGGATTTCGTATGAAAAAGTTATGACCGTTCAGGGTTTAGGGGGTTAACTAGACAAACAGAACCTTTCAGGGGTTTTAATGCATTTTTCTAAGGCCTTTGTAAGTGTAGGAGTATTTGAGAGTGCAAATATGCCCAAAATTTAGCCTAAATTTCCAAAAATTTACCCCTTAATTTTTGCCGAAAATGTCTGTCTGTCGCGATAGACGGTGTCTATCGTGGATTTCTGTCTGTCGCGATAGACGGTGTCTGTCGCGATAGACGGTCTCTGTCGCGGATTTCTGTCTGTCGCGATAGACGGTGTCTGTCGCGATAGACGGTGTCTGTCGCGATAGACGGTGTCTATCGTGGATTTCTGTCTGTCGCGATAGACGGTCTCTGTCGCGATAGACGGTCTCTGTCGCGGATTTCTGTCTGTCGCGATAGACGGTGTCTGTCGCGATAGACGATCTCTGTCGCGGATTTCTGTCTGTCGCGATAGACGGTGTCTGTCGCGATAGACGGTCTCTATCGTGGATTTCTGTCTGTCGCGATAGACGGTGTCTGTCGCGATAGACGGTGTCTGTCGCGATAGACGGTGTCTGTCGCGGATTTCTGTCTGTCGCGATAGACGGTGTCTGTCGTGGATTTCTGTCTGTCGCGATAGACGGTGTCTGTCGCGATAGACGGTCTCTGTCGCGGATTTCTGTCTGTCGCGATAGACGGTGTCTGTCGCGATAGACGGTCTCTGTCGCGGATTTCTGTCTGTCGCGATAGACGGTGTCTGTCGCGATAGACGGTCTCTGTCGCGGATTTCTGTCTGTCGCGATAGACGGTGTCTGTCGCGATAGACGGTCTCTGTCGTGGATTTCTGTCTGTCGCGATAGACGGTGTCTGTCGCGATAGACGGTGTCTGTCGCGATAGATTGAAAAAACGCAAATTTTTGAGAAACTTCTAGTGATTTAGAGTGCCCTAATGGTGTGGGTTACCGTGCCAAACATGCATTCACAAAATTTTAAGTTTTTCTGTCTGTCGCGACAGACAGAGGTCGTCGTCCCAGGACCTGTGCAGAGTCTGTCGTACCTGCGCACACTGCTGGAAGAGGTGGTACAGCAAGTTCCTGCAACAAAAGCTCAAAAACACACCAAAAACAGATAGCATGCAAGCTCTCTCTCTCGCTCTCTCTCACAATGAAATGAGGGAAATGAGGTGGGGGGTGTAATATGACCAAAAAACTGAAATTTTTTGTGGAGATAGAGATGGAGGTGGGAGATGGTGGAGATGATGATGGTGATGATGGTGATGCGAAAGTAAGGAAAAAATGGAGAAAAATTAAGAGAAAGAAGGATATTACCTATAACTCCAATGTCTCAACTCGACGTCTTACCATCACACGCTCGTCCTCGAAGCTCTCTCCCCGGCAACGGCGCCAAATTTGGTGTCACTCTAGCACAATGGTGAGTACCAACGTGAGAAGATCCACCTCATAATTGTCAATCCGTGGAGATGTGAGGACTAGTATGAAGACTATGAGCAAGTGAAGGCACAAGTGTGTGAGTGAGAAGCACACAAGCATGCACACACATACACACACACGCGCACACAAGGCAAGAACAAGGAGAGGAACAATGGAGTTCTTTGCATTAGTCAAAAAGTCTCTTACATAAGCTCAATTCACAAACAATCTAACCTCAAAATGAGCTCTCTAGCTCTTTTTATAGTTTTCTAACTAGCTTTGGTCTTGTCCAGACCTAGTGTCCGGCCTAGCTAAAAATTAGGTTCTAGAGTCTATTTGAGGGCTCAAACAGAGTCTGAAAATTATGAAAATTGATATGTCGCTAGTTCTAATACTCCTCAAGCTCGAGGACTCCTCGGCTTGCACAAAATGGAGTCTATTCTACCAAAAACGGGATTTACAATGTTTGTGTAGTGATTAAAATCACTTGAGTTGTAAATAATCCATGGGAAAAATGATTTGGCCTTGTTGCCGTGTTGTGCATGACTCCTCTGTTGCTCTGTTGCTTTGTATGCCAACACCAAGCATGACATTCCTCGCACTTGTTTACCCCATCTCCTTACCCTTCTCCATCCGGTGATACAAGTCGTGCAACCCCCACCCAATACTATTCTGTTACATGAAGAATCCACATGGATGGTCGAAGACGATGATGATGAAGACCTGCTTCATTTTTTTCATCGCAAACATAGACGCATTAATCCATCCGAAAGCCACGTACAGTGCTCCAATGTGGGCCAAGAAGTTGAAGTCTTCCATGACACCGCTACCTCCTTACAGGTAGAGTCCTCCGTCCCGTCTTCTTCTCTCAAGCAGTCGGATCAAGATGCTATCAAGTTTCATCGCAGGAGGAATCTCATCAACCGGATGCTGAGGCTGTGAAGGAGATAGCGGAAGCTACTGGGGGTACGGACTCTCAATCTCCTACATCACCAACCGTTGACGTCCAAGCAGATGCAGTCATGGTCCAAGTAGATGCAGTCACACATCTGACTGGAAATGTAGTGACAGTGACCGACATCGCTTCGTCAGTACCTTCGATTGAGACCAGAATAGTTTTGGTGCCGACGACCCTTCTCCCTCTCCCTCCTCCACCTACCATTCTTGATACTGCTTCAGTTCTTCTTGGTGCACCTTCCACTGCCATTCGCAAGGCATCAACTCATCCATTATCCTCTCCTGATTACTCTCCACCATCCTCCCCTCATCTGCTCTCTGCCTCATCATCACAACCCCCTTCTTCTCTCCCCCCCCCTAGCAGTAATGTTCACAGAATTGGAGTCCATGGGCCAACTTCTTATCCAATTCTCCAAGCAATTGCCCCTCCAGATGAAGATAGCAACTCAGAACATTCAGCAGGACTTGCAGAGTAAGGTTGACTTGCTCAAAGCAGATATTGCCCCACTCCAACAAGAAGCAATTGCGGTCAAAGCCGAGAATCACGCACTGCAAATTCAGCTCCAGCAACTCCAAGAACAATTAGCAGGAAGGGACAATCTGATTGCTCAATGGGACACCGCACTTGCTGAATTAAAGGAGAAGAACATTCTCCTTGCTGCTCGCGAGGAATCAATCTCTCAATCGGAACAACTGGTACAAGATAAAGAAGATGCTCGAGTTGTGATTGGAAATCTGCTGGAGGAAACACGCGCGGACCTTGCTCTGGTGGAATAGAAAGGATAAGAAATGGTAGACTTGGCTATGCAGAATACTGAAGATTTAAAGAAAGTGTTTGCCGAACTTTTTCAGAAAAGTCGTGATCTGGAAGCATAGTATGGCCGGACTATACAACTAAAGAAAGAGATAGAAGATATTAAGAAAGAGCGCGATGATTATTATAAAACTATCCAGTATAAAGCTCAAGAGCTGGAAAGACGAGAAACGTAGTTGGATTTCAGGCAGACAGGCTGTCTCCCATTGATGCAGAGATCGTTGAAATGAAGCTGTGGAGAGATGCTGCCATCGCCAATGAGTTCTATCTTCAGGAAGCAGTTTTGCAGACACAAACGAAATCGCTAATGGCTCAAGTCATCGCTACCAGTTCGGTTTGAACTGATGCCCAACTTATTGAGCCTACCACTTTGAGAGATATGTTAGATTCTTTAAAACAGAAGATTACCCGAACCTTTAAATTAGCCAGAACTCTGTATGTCCAGGGCATCATTGATGAGCCTTAAACTGTAATTTTCATTTTGGGTTCGAGTCCACCGTGCGTGCCAGTGTTAGACGCCGGATTGGATCTCTATGTAATTTTATTTTTCTATATTCACATACAGCAAAAAGGCATGGCGAAAAGATGTAACCCTCTTTTGAATAATGAAAAGGCAAGCACGACATTCTTTGGAGCAAGAGGAATCGCCAGACTGTCTGTCTGGGCGATAGCGCTGGAGATGTTGTGTTGCAGATTTTAAAGAACTATGAGTAATGTGTTTGATTATTAAGTTTCAGTAATTAATCGTTAATTATGGTAACATTGCGATTAACCTTAACCGTTCTGTGTGAATCCGTAAATGTTTCATATGCATGATAGACGCATTGCATAGTGATAAGTGTTGAATCGGAAAGCAGTTAATTGTTAACTGAATGATTTAATTGGGAAAATTAAAAAGGGCCTCTGTACTGTCAGACCCTATCCATCCCAAGAACCCAGAAACGAGATTAAAAAGACTTAACCGAAAGCACTTTTGATAGTGTCTCTAGCTTGACATGATGTTGATAGGTCATACAAGATTGGTTGGCATTGTTTTATCTGAGCAATTGCCTCTACAATGCATCTTACATTATTCCAATTATCAATTAGTCGATATATTTCCTAACTCTTCTATTATTCACTCCACTTCTGCTCTATCTTTTGGACTTGGAATTTTCAAAAAATGGATCAATAAATCTAGATTTAATGTTGTTCTATTGGCCTCACTCAGAACTGAGTGAAATCTTCATAAATTCACTACGCAAGTGCACTAAAGAGAGATTAGCTTTACGAGTGTACCCATGTAAGGAATCCATCTCGGATGTGTTGGTTAAAGACCTCTAGGTAGAATATCTTATGCATTCATTTCCTAAATGCATCCTAATCAAAGGTAGAATGTGTTTGGATCTTACCTAAGATACATCTAGACACTACACACTTGAAGTAAAGGATCAACATGTCTTCAGGAACCACATGGATTTGGGATTGTTCTTTAAAGGCATCCATATATTCTATTACATTCATCCGTTTTAAGTTTCCTTTTTTGCACAAGATAGATTGCACTACATTAATTATGATGTCTTTAAATATTTCATCAATTTCTTTCTTTTGATTAGCTTTCTTATCTCTTACTATCTCTTGGATTAAAAGTTCTAAATTTTGCTTAAGTTAGGATCGTAGTTGAGAAAACAATTTGCTAACATTGTCAACCAAATGTTTTGTTTTCACTTCTGATTTCTTTTGACTTATGATTATTGTACTGAGGCTTTGATTCTCATTCCTAGGTTTTGAGCTAGAAATCAAAACTTTTTTCCTTGAATGATCTTGAGCGAAAAATCAATTCATTGTTTGATTTAAATGTAATTATTGGATTCTTTTTACCTTTAAACACTTCTTTCAAGATTTAAAATTCCTCTTGGTTGATCGATTCTTTATGTTCAAGTCAACTTTTTCTTCAAGTCCTTTTTCTTTTTAAAATTTAGTTTGGAAGTTTTTATAGTTCTTTGTATTTAGCAATTTGGCAAGTTTTTGTTACTTTGGTAATGTGCACGCAATGCACTACTCTCTAATGCATGTGGGATGGATAGTCAAGCAACAAATGCAATCCTTCTTTTCATGTGAGTGCTTTATGAAGTTGATGATTGAAATGAACTTGAAAGCATTTACCTCCTTTTGGCTTGATGTAGAAGCTTAGAGTAATGAGTGAATTGTGCAAAAAAGTCTTTGCATTAATGTTTAATGAATGACCTAAATACAAAGAAGAACTAAAAGTGCATATGTGAAGCCGATTCAATTGATTGCAGGGGAGAAGCATGGAGGATTAGTCAGCTACCATGAATCCCTATGAAGGTGCTCAAATGCCTAAGGATCAGCCCCCAACAACCAAGGGAACTGCCTCAAAGAGAAGCAACAACTCCATGCTTCAACTACGAAAGATTTTCAACTCTTCAACTCCTAAAAACAAAAATTGCGAACATCAATCAACAAAAACTTTCCATTCAAAACTAAAACCTTAGTTGAACGTCGCATTTCATGTCGGGCTCACTCCATCCAACTTATCTAAATGTACCCATACACGATGCATGCAAGATGATTGTGTATGTTTAGGTGCATAGGTGACTTAACAAGGTATTCAAGAATTATATTACTTTCAAAATGTACACACTGTATATTGAAGTCAAAAAACAAACCCTAGTGTAAGATTTTTTAAGTATGAGAAAAGGTTAAACCAATCAGGAGGAGGGATACACTAGGTTTGTTCTGATAACATATGCCAATTAGGTGAAGTCTAATCTAAATTTACATTGCTACATGAATCATTTTTTTTTGTTTCCCCAATACATTATTATTACTCATAGCAACTAAAAATGAATCAGTATAATGCAATATAAGAGCATCACCCTCCAGAAAAAACCTTGTGAGCAAAAAACTCGTATCACGATACTCTACTTCTGATAAAGTGACTTTCACTTCTTCTCTTGAATCACTAGGTAGTATGTAGAAAACATAAAAAAGAAACTCTATTAGTACAATTAATATACATAAAATATACACATCTTTATACTTTTTCTTCATTTTGTTTTAGTTTCCATTTTTATTTTCTATTCCTATTTAATTCTAATTTGATTTAGAATATTCTTTTAATATTTTACTTACTACCTCTCTCTTAATTTCTCTCTCCTTTTCTCCCACTTTATCTCTCTTTCTCTATCTATATCTCTTGCTCTCTCCCTAGACCCTTCTCTCTCTCTCTATCTCTCTCTCTCTCTCTCTTTCACATTTCCCCTCTTTCTGTGTCTTTATCCCTTTCTCTCCCTCTCTCTCTCTTTCTCTCTCTCTCTCTCTGATTCTTCCTTTGCAACACATTCCTATAGAAACATACTGACATAGAAATGCAAACATACATACTCTTCATAAAGACATATAAAACAACACACACGGAACCAGTAACGTGCACACTCTCTTTGCACAAATACACACCTATCATTGCACACACACACACACTTAATCACTCAAAGAGTAACATACATAAGCACCCATAAGAAATTGCATGGAAACACACAAACATGTTGTTTCACCACTCCATTAATAGAACATATGTCCCATTGTAGCAACAATGACTTGATTGAATATCCAAGGAAAAGGAAACTTCTGCAAATTGTCAATCCAAGGATGAGTAGACTTGCTTGTTGCTTAAAGATCAATGCAATACATTCACACAAGATATAATACAAACTTGACATGAGATCACCAAATATTTGACAAATAAGAAGTTAGCTAAAAACATGATGTTTTGAGTATTGATGGCTAGAAAGTTTAAATGCCCATATTTTCTTTCTTGATAATAGAGAGCTCTTCCTTTAAATGTCATATCCTTCTTCATTATGATGCCTTTGTGTGATCTCTTGTTTGACTTGTAATGTGTGATATGAGGTGGATCTCTTCACATTGCATCTTACCATTCTACTAGAGTGACATAGTCCCACTCAAATACACAATGGAAGAAATAGTGAAATGGCATTAGTGATGGTCACTCCTTTGCTTAACTCTAGGATCTATAATTCCAAGCATGATTATGGTTATTATGATTAAATAGAAGAGACTAATGACTATTTTTGAGACAAGCCTATCCAAATCAAACTTGGGATCAAGTTTCACAACAATATGAAGAGAATGAACTTGAACACATAGATTTTGGTATACGAGTCCTAGAAGTCGAGAGAATAATTGGGTAGAACCACCACAAAGAATGCACATGTAGAAAGATCTATGTGTGTGTATGTATCTCTATATCTCTCTCTCTCTCTCTCGCTTTCATCTCTCTCTCTCTCTTTCATCTCTTTCTCTCTCTCTCTCTCTCTCTCTCTTTCATCTCTTTCTCTCTCTCTCTCTCTCTCTTTCATCTCTTTCTCTCTCTCTCTCTCTCTCTATTTCTAATAGAGAACAAAACAATCACTTACATCAATGTAAATCCTTGGATCGCTATTGTCAAAGCTCAATCAACATCGTCTCTCATCAAATTCCAAAGAATCGATGCCAAAAAGCTCTTGCAACACAAAAGGAAAGAGAAATTGAGAGAGAGAGAGAGAGATGTGTGTGTGTGTGTGTGTGCATAAGACGATGAAAATATAGGTGGACAAGCACAACTTATGCATGCAAACTTGAGACTAATAGTAGATAGTTCAAAATAGAGGCGAGTGTTGGCTTTTTGCTCTCGGGTTATTAAAACATGCCATTGGTATAAGCATCGGTATAGGTGATAGTATGAACGTCAGTATTCCTAGGAATATACCGATGGCTATATTGACATCTATATCAACGCTTATATCGACGGAAATATTTTTCGATGCCTATATTGGTAATAAACTTTCAATGATTATACTCACAGTCAAGTGACCATCGGTATGGATAACATGGTCTTTCCAGGCATTTCCAATGGTCATACTGACATCGGGGTGTGACCATTGGTATGGGTAGTGTCGGTATGCCCCTCATATGTTGTAGTGTATGTTTGGTTGCCCCCTTACCTATGTGCTTCTTTTCATTTAAATATATGTATATAAGTGTATCATGTATATGTATCTACATGTAGTATTTCCTCAATCATAATCTATCCTCAATCACAAGCTTCTGATCACTCAAGAATAGTGGAAGAGAGAAAAACATAACTTGCACACGATAAGGGAAAATTGGGTGTAGAAGAGTAGACAAGGTATGACTAAGAGAAAGAGATATTTTGATATTATAGATGTGAATCAATCGATACAATAGATTTGGAAAATAGCTTCTTGACAAAGCCTCTACCTCTCGACCACCCCTGGGCTATCACAAGCTCATTCACACTCACACTCTCACTCTCAATCACAAGGTAATTCTCTAATTTATGGCTTCTTTCTCTTTGATGCACATGTCTTCTTATAATAGATTTGATTGCCGCCCATAGAAGTGTGCGATCTACCAAATTTAGAAAAAGACGATTCTTCACAATCACACTTTTACAAAAACATGTGTTTGTAGTAGTCAAGCGTTGTCTTTAGATGTAGCTATTCAAAAATAGAAGAAAAGTACCAAAAAGACATATCCGAAGACATCCGTAATTATGCATGATAACATGTAAGCATCAAAATCACGGGTTTGAATAGAAATAGAGAAGCCCTCTTTTTTGTTTTAAGTGCCTAAAAAAGCTAGACTTTTGCAAGCTTTGCAACTCAAAAACAACGAGGAATTTCACCCAAGTCGAATATTCTACTGGATATGTGTGCTATTTCACCAAAATCTCTAATATAGATCTATTTCTAAGTAATCTTTCCCTCCTATCTAATATTCTTTCAGGTCGAAACTCAAAGAACCATCATCTTTCAACTTATATTTGTCCTCCAAAACATGAGCAACATTAGGCACATATTGTTTAAATAAGCTAACATGAAACATAGAATGCACATTTAAATGTTTAGGTAATTCCAACAAATAAGCAAGAGATCCAATCTTTTTCAAAACTTTAAAAGGAGCTGCATATCGAGGAGAAAGTCTATGATCCTTCCCTAGCAACAACTTAGATAAGTGAGGATTGACTTTAAGAAAGACCATGTCATATGTTTGAAATTCAAGTGGTCTTCTGTTGAAATTGTAGAATTTCTTTTGTCTTTTTTGAGCTTCTTTTATATGTTGCTTAATTTGTCCAAGTTCTTCATCCATCTTATCAAGAATTTCTTTAGATACTTCTACATCATTTGGAAAACCCAAAAACGAAGGTGGAGTCAAACAGTTATAGCCATACATAGCCTCAAATGGAGTCATTTTTATAGATGCATGCCATGCACATATTGTATGCAAATTCAATTAAGGGAAAATAATCACTCCAATTGTCCCACTTTTCATTCACGTACATACCAAAACATATCATCAAGTATCCGATTAACCCTCTCGGTTTCCCCATTAGTTTGTGGATGGAAAGTTGTACTCATACGAAGTTGAGTTGCAACTGATTCAAATGTTGCTCTCCAAAAGTTTGATGTGAACCTAGAGCCTCTATCAAAAATTATGCTTTTCGATATTACATGCAATTAGAAAATTTATTTTACAAATATTCTTGCAACATTCAAGATAGTATTAGTCTTTTTCATAGGAAGAAATGTGCCATCTTGGTAAGTCGATCAAGTACCATAAATATGGTATCATGTTTGCTTCCGGTCATAGGTAATTTAGTGATAAAGTCCATAGAGATAGACTCCCACTTTTGATTTGGAACATCCAAAGGTTGAAGCATTCTCTTACACTCAAAGTTTCTTGCATTTCACATAGAGAACAAGGAAAGAAGGTGTTGGATCTTTTTTAATCAACGCTCCCACATGGTATGCAACCTAATAAAATAACATACGTTTTTGCACTTAGATGCATGCACTAGCATATCAATGCTTGATGAAGAGAAGGAGATACACTTTGTCGTTGTGCAATTTGGGCTAGAGAGGAATCTGATAATACAAACAACATTAGTCAACATGTAAGGTAAATGGTTCAACTTATTTAATGTAGTTTGGATTTTTTGGAATATACCCAATGAGGATGCTATCCCTTTGAGAGTCATGCTTGGAACCTTAACTGAGAATGAGGAACATGCGAATACTCATTTTCTATTTGAGAATGAGGAACATGCGAATACTCATTTTCTATTTTATAGGATGTATTCAAATACATTAAACCCAAATGAGATTACATTCATTTGTGTCCTTTACATTTGTGCTTTATTGGCTATGTTGGAATAGGGACATTCGATTCACAGTGCCATACTAGAGGAGTTTTTGGATAAAAATGTCGTCCTAGCAAAATATCTTATAATATGTATGGGAAATATGCATGCTTGGATGAGACCAAAAATGTGTTTGATAGCATGCTTTTGAGGAGCACAATAACATGGGACACATTAGTAGGATACAATTGGTGGGAAATATATGGAAATTATAGTGCCTTCCAAGGTATGATGAATAAAAACAAATATGTTGATGACATAACTTGTCTTTGTGTATTAAGAACATGTAGTCATGCAGGGCTTGTTGAATTTGGTGCGTTCTTCTTTGCATCCATGTACTTGTGTCATGGATTTACAAACATGAAGGATCATTATGTTCGCACAATTAATATTTTGCGTTGAGTTGGACACTTAGATGAATCAAAGATCTTTATTCATTACATACCGTTCACATATTTTCCAATGCTATGATTATGTTTGCTAGGTGCATATAAAGATCATGATGATCTAAAGCATGGGGCTATATGTAGGAAGGCTATGTGTAGGAAGGGTGCATTACTTTGAATCCGACAAATCTTGCACCGTGTATTGCATTGTCGAATATTTAGTCTCAATTCAATTTGGAGATTTTAGATGAATAATGATTTACAACAATTGACACATCCATTACATTGACGAATGCTTCTCTTAAGTACTCCATTGGCCAAGATGCAGATGAGTAACCATACAAATCTCCTCACTATGCATAAATATGTTTGGCTGCCCCTATACAAACCTCCTCATTATGCATAAATATGTTTCGCTGCCTCCTTACCTATGTACTTATTTTCATTTAAATATATGTATATAAGCGTATCATGGATCTCCAAGTGATCTCCTATGTTTGTTTGTGTGAATGTCAATGTAATTGTATGTGATTTTTTTCACATGTATGTACGGTTGTTTATGAATGTGTTTCTCATTGTTTATGAATATTTATATGTACATGTATGCAAACATGTATATCATGTTGTTGTATATATGTAGAAATATACACATGTGGTTATCCATGTGTTGAAATGCATACATGTGTAGAAGTATATGCAAGTGTCTATCCATGTATGTGGATGTGATAATCTATGTATGTATATATGTGTGGATATGTAGCTATGTATGTTATGCATACGTGTTATCTATAAACTTTAGTTGTTCATTTTTGTGAATATGTATTTGCATGTGATTGTGATTTTATATGCCTTTTAAAATTTGATGAGAGTGGAAATCTTATTTTATATGAAATGGGAAATCTTCGGCTTTAATTTTTGAGAAAAAGAAGATACCTCTTCAAAAAAGCGTTTGCCTTTTCAAACGACATGAAAGGGGAATTCTATATAGTTGATGTTTTCAAATAGTTTTGTGAGCTGGCAGGTAAATAATCCAAGAACTCTGCCCTTATGTGAATAATGTAGTCCACGTGGCATGCAATAATTGATTAATAGATACTTAGCGTTGATTAATACAGTAATTGAATAATAGATAGTGAGTGAATAATGTAGTCCACGTGGCATGCAGTAATTGATTGTCACCTAGAACAAATCGTTGACTCTTCAGAGTCAGCGGCGTTGAGAGCCACGTCACGAAAGATTAGTGTCTTTCGATAGCGGCCAAAAAGCGTTTCTTGTTGCCAAGTCAGATTTTCCAAGCGTTATTCCAGGCAGAGCAACGTGTTTTCCGCTCCTTGTTCCCGAGCTCCAATCTGAAATCACTCTAAAATGTTTACAAGAGAAGTATTGATTGAAGATTTGAGCAGAAGGGACATTTCTCAAGTTATGTTTACCCGTGCATTTTCACATCTCTGAATTGATTCAACCCTCATATAAACTCAGCCTCCCAGATAAGGGACTACAAATCTAGGGAACTGCAGGCTTTACAGATGAGGCCCTTGGGATGGTGGCTGCTATTCGTGGGTTTTCTTCGGCTCTCTTCTGTCTGGTTCGGATTCGTCGACATATGGGCGTTGCGCACGAACGTCTTTTCCAAGACGTCAAGTACTTAACCTCATTTCTCCAGCTAATTCCTAAATTTTCTTTGGTATCATGTTAAGGACGTTACGTGGCATAACAGAAGAATGTAGGTTATATCTCTAATCGTGGACCCCTTTATACATAAGGGCGTTTTTCCGTTGTTTGGCTTGAATACCACGTCATCAGATACTTCAGTCTTCCATATGAATATTATGCTTTCTTTGTTTCCTTTTCATACATTCAACGCGGAAGTTGGTTATTGGCTTCAACTTCAAGAGCCTCTATGCAGTTAAAGTCTAAGATGCAATTTCCTAAGCCAGAGAGCTGAGATATTTAACGTGGATTCTTTCAATATTTGTTAGGATTTGCGTCCGTGATTATGAAAGAATCGCATAGCACTTAAGCCATTATCTTCTCGCTATGTAGAACCTGAAAACCATGGAATATAAGGATCTTTTTGTGTGGGGTTTTCAGAAAGATCTTATCGTTTCTAATAGAGGCTGTCACCTTTAGATGTGAACATTACAACATAACACAAGTCCTTAATTATGGGATAAAGCACTTAAGAAGTCGTTACGTCTATCATACATAATTGTTTTTTTTTCCTTCTCAGAAAAAGTTTATTGCCTTCTAATCTTACGGTCTTGCTTTGGATGTAACATTATTGTATGAGTAACTTCTGTTATTGCAGCAGATGATTATCCAGCCTAATTTTCACTTAACAAAGAAAGAATATCAATTTTCTTGCATGGGAAAAGAGTTGATTTTGTGATGATTGTTGCGTTGCATCTTTATTTAACGAAAAATGTAATGTAGCTTGGAATAAGGCCTGCTAGGGACACATGTTTGTGTTCTGTTTACAAGGCTTTTGTTTTTGCATATGAAATTGCTGACTGCCTTTGTTTGGTGAGTCGGACATCAAGGATAGTTTAGATTTCACGTTCTTTGCCAAATTTGGTTGCTTTGAACAATGAGGGGACACAAAGAGAGATTAACAAAGGAGGATATAAAATTTGAATTTATTTCAATCTAGTTATCTAAGAGTATGGTATGTATACCACACACATGAACATAAATACGAGTACATACATATGTAGACATATATATGTATACATACATATATATGTGTGTGTGTGTGTGTCTGAAACTCGTATGAGAAAACATCAACGAAAATCAGCAAGGATTATAATTGATGGAAAAAGAAGATACATATTACGCACATTTTAGGTGCAAACGCAAAAAATGGTTTTTTATTACCTTACCAATAGAGATGTTGATGTTCCTTGGTTACCATAAAATAAAGAAAAATCCGTGCATGGAAAAAGCTAGTGCATTGGAATTCTTCAATGATACTTGAATGTCATTATTGTGCTTCATAACTCGGATGATATCTTATGTGTTACTTTGTGGTAGTGAAGCCATTTCTCTTCATGCACAAAAGACTATTGGGTTAACCACAATATGATTGTCTATCTTATATTCATGTGTAAGTTCCTTTTCCTAGCTCATTGTTAGAAGAATTCTTTTGGGGTCGAAACAAGCCTCTAGACCTTTATATCCAAAATGATGCAAACTCATATGGATTCAAAGAGAGTTGTATAGATTGTCAGCATGACACTGTTGATATATTTAGGTAGTGATGTGTGTGAACACACTAGGACCGCCGGGGCACTTTTTTCCCTCTTTAGGAGGTTTTTTTCCCCGGCTTGTATATACGCCTATTGCCCTAATGGGCTACTTATCTTTGTACATTCTCTAGTAATACATTCACTATTGTGTGTTTGTGCTCCAAGCTTCTTCTTCTTCCTTGTGCTCTTCGCGTGCTTCCACAGACATCTATCTCCAACAATTGGTATCAGAGCAGGTCGTCGCTTCATCTAGGGCGCCGTCGACACTTCTCCGTTTGCAGTCTCAGAATTGCACGAATTTTGGTGAGCATACTCAGCGTGTTTCCGAGATCAAAACATCTTCGCTCTATGGTGCTGAAATCGCGATCTGAGCTCGTTTCGGCCTTCGAACGCACTATCGCAGCGCTTGTGCAAGCTATTTCGTCTTTTTGTGCCAAAGGTATATACCACTTTCTGTTCGCCAGTTTAAGCGTCTCGGAGTCTGCTACAGGTCTAGCAGAACTCGTCTGGGCAGTTCTGTTTAACTTTTTGAGATACAGTCAATTTTCTGCATCAAGGTATTTTAGTCACCGGCCATGGCTGAAAGCAGTGATGTATTCCGTATATTGGCTGTTGAGGATAGGTTGGATGGTACCAACTACCCATTATGGGCTTATATGATGCGACATGTATTGGTTGCAAAAGGACTATGGAACATTGTGCAGGGTGTTGAAAGACGTCCTGTTACACCTGCAACTACAGGTACTGCAAATACAGGTGCTTGAGCTGATGAAGATGGTGTCGAAGATGATATTCCGCAGATTTCTGTTCGTGCTGCTGTTTTTGTTGCACCTACTGCAGAGCAAATTCGTTGGGATGGCAGAGATGCCCAGGCACATGCATTGATAGCCTTGTCTGTCAAATGTGCCATTATTCCTCATATTCGCTCTTGCAGAAAAGCTAGGGATGCTTGGGATATACTAACCACATTGTACCAAGCTAGGAATGAGGCTCGTGTTGCTTACCTCCGAAAACAGTTAGAGAGTGAGCAGATTTCTGTTCGTGCTGCTGTTTTTGTTGCACCTACTGCAGAGCAAATTCGTTGGGATGGCAGAGATGCCCAGGCACATGCATTGATAGCCTTGTCTGTCAAATGTGCCATTATTCCTCATATTCGCTCTTGCAGAACAGCTAGGGATGCTTGGGATATACTAACCACATTGTACCAAGCTAGGAATGAGGCTCGTGTTGCTTACCTCCGAAAACAGTTAGAGAGTGAGCACATGAATGAAGGTGATTCTATGGACAGTTTCCTAACAAAGATCAAAGATTTGAAGGAAGAGTTGATTTCTGCCGATGAGGTTATACCAGATAGCTCACTTGTGCAGACCGTTCTGAATGGTCTTCCTGATTCATATCAGAGTTTTGCTTCTACTCTTCGGTTGATGATGAAAGGCAATCCGAATGCCTTATCATTTGAGGAGTTACTCTCTGTTCTGTTGCAAGAAGATCAGTCCAGGCAGAACAGGTCCATTATGCGTGTTGCAGATCAAGCTTTCCTGGCTAGTCAGAAGGGCAAAGGAAAATGGAGCTCTTCTACTAGTAAGCAGAAATCTGCAAATGCTGCACATTCGAAGAACCAGGATAAAGATGAGAAGAAATAAAAAAAGCAGAAATTGTTTTGCAAGTACTGTAAAGGGAAATGATCATATCATAAAGAACTGTCCAAAACTGGCTGCAAAAGAGGCAAAGAAGAAAGAGGCAGGAACGGTTGTTGCAGAGACCTCTACACCAAAAACAGAGTCTGCAAATCTTGTGCAGGAAGAAGAATGGGTGTTTACTACTGTTTGCAGTTTTGACCCATCTTCTCATGAGGAGTGCATGTCTCCAGTGGACTCAGATGTTTGGTACTTTGACAGTGGGGCGACCAAACATATTACCTCGCAGCGCAGTTTCTTCTCTTCACTCGAGCCTGCCCCTATAGGGAATACTGTCACATGTGCCAACAACTCCTCTTATCCTGTTATGGGAGTTGGTAAGATCATTCTGACTACTGCTGATGGTAGTTCTTTCACCTTGTCAGATGCTTTATTTGTGCCAGGGATCAAGAAGAATCTGTTATCAGTTTCTGCATTAGCCAAGATTGGCTTGGTTGTGAAATTTGTTGATGACAGATGTACAGTTCATGATCTATCAAATGGCGATGTTATTATTGCTTCTGGCATTTTATGTCGTGGGCTGTATAAGCTCATAGACTATGAAAGATCTGCGAATGATTCGGCATGTGCAGTTCATGATTCTCAGGCTATCTCATATGCAAAGCTTTGGCATGCACTCTTTGGTCATCTGAATTTTGCTAGTTTTCTATGCCTCCAGAAATCTGATATGGTGTCTTCTTTGCCCAAGCTTGAGGCACCTGGAAAACATGTATGTGAAGGCTGTATTTTGGGCACAATGCAGCGTTCCTCCTTTCCAAAAGATGGATCAGTTCGGGCTACGCAGAAATTGAAGCTTGTACATAGTGATGTCTGTGGTCCTATGCAGACACCTTCTTTTGGAAACTATCTTTACTTCGTGACTTTCATTGATGATTTTTCCAGGCATGCATGGGTATATCCATTGAAGGCAAAGTCCGAAGTGTTTTTGTGCTTCAAACAGTTTTTGGTTTTGACTGAAAATCTGTCAGCATGTAAAATGGGCACACTCCGTTCTGATCGAGGGGGGGAATATATGTCTTCTGATTTTAATGCATTTCTGGCTGAACGTGGGATAAAACACCAGTGTACAGTGCCGTATACACCTCAACAGAATGGAGTTGCTGAACGGAAGAAGAGGTCACTCATGGAGATGGCGAGGTGTATGGCAAGAGTCAGGCTTTACCACATAGTTTCTGGCTTGAGGCTATCATGTGTGCAGCATATGTACTTAACAGGTGTCCCACTAAAGCGCTACAGTCTATCACTCCATATGAGGCTTGGCATGATCGCAAGCCATCTGTTGCTCATCTGCGGGTTTTTGGTTGTTTAGCATATGCACTAGTGCCTGAACAACATCGCAGAAAATTGGATGATAAGGTAGTAAAATGTATTTTTGTTGGGTACAGTTCTGAAAGTAAAGGCTATCGTCTGTATCATCCACAGACTAAACGCATTCTGGTTAGCCGTGATGTTGTCTTTGTGGAAGATGCTATTCAGCCATTGCTTTCATGTACTAAGGAGACATCTGTTAGCTCTAAAGACATGTATGATACTTTGATGCCTCTTTTTACAGGTGGACAGTCTAGTGCTGGTCCTAATGAGGAAACTTCTCAGCCTTTGCAGGTTTCATATGATGATGCAGATCATTCCATTTCTGATGCAGATTTACATGATGCACTTGTTGATGAGAGAGCTGAAATTGAGCAGGCAAAAACTATGCCAAAATGGCTGGTGCAGACTTTGCGTGACAGCAAATTAGCTGCACCTTTGTCATATCGTACTCGTTCAGGCTCTCATAGTGCCTCCTTTGCATCAGATTGCTATGCTATGGCTGCGTCTAGCCTCTGTGATGAGAATGAGCCTGTTTCTTTTGATGAAGCACAGAATTTAGAAAATTGGATGGCTGTTATGCAATCTGAATATGATGCTATAATGAAAAATGGTACATGGTCTTTATGTGACTTGCCTCCTGGCAAGAAGGCCATTGGCACTAAGTGGGTATACAAGTTGAAGCGTAAACCTGATGGTACAGTTGACAGGTATAAGGCTAGGCTTGTTGCAAAGGGTTATGCGCAGGAAAGAGGCATTGATTTTGATGAGACCTTTGCACCTACCTGCCGTATGACTACTGTTCGGAGCATTTGTGCACTTGTAGCCCATCATGGTTGGAATGTACATCAGTTGGACATTAAAACAGCATTTCTGAATGGTGACTTGCATGAAGAAGTGTATGTTTTTCCGCCCCGTGGCTTTGTGCAGAAAGGGCATGAAAACCAGGTGTGCAGGTTAAAGAAGGCGTTATATGGTTTAAAGCAAGCACCACGTGCTTGGTATGAGAAGATACATGCCTATCTGATTGCACATGGTTTTGAGAAAAGTTCAACTGAAAGCACTTTATATGTTAAGCGTGCTAATGATGTGCTTCTGATCATTGTTGTCTATGTTGATGACATGCTGCTCACTGGTCCTATTGAGAAGCATATTGCTGATTTTAAGGCTGATTTGCATGCCTCATTTGAGATGTCTGATTTGGGGCATTTGCATCACTATTTGGGCATTCAGTTTATGCAAGTTGATGGTGGAATGGCTTTGTGTCAAACGAAATATATTGACACATTATTGCAGCGTCTTGGCCTTGAAGACTGTAAGCCTATTGCCACTCCTATGGAGACAGGTTTACGATTGAGTCTTCATGATGCTGGAGATGCATTTGATGCTGTTCTCTATCAGCAGGCTGTTGGATGCTTGATTTACTTATGCATTACTCGGCCAGATATTCAGTTTGCTGTCTCAGAGATAGCAGGTTTATGCATTGCCCAGGAGTCACGCATTGGAAGGCGGTTAAGCGCATCTTTCGCTACTTGAGTGGTACTCAGCTACTTGGGTTGTTTTATCCCTAGGGGGGATCACTACCGCCAGATTTGCATGCTTTTTCTGACTCAGATTGGGCTGGTTGCTATGACACTCGTGTGTCCATCAGTGGTTTTTGCTTCATGCTTGGTAGCTCATGTATATCTTGGTTGAGCAAGAAGCAGCCTACTGTGGCCACTTCCAGTTGTGAGGCTGAGTATAGGGCATCTTTCACAGAGACTGTTGAGTGTGTGTGGCTCAGACGCCTTATGGCTGATTTGGGTGTTGGCCAGTCTTCTGCCACCACCATCTTCACTGATAGTCAGAGCGCATTGGCAGTTGCGAGGAACCCTGTGTTCCATGCTCGCACTAAGCACATTGAGGTGCATTATCACTATGTCAAGGAGAGGTTCTCTGCTGGGGAGATCAGCTTGGCATATGTGCCCACGCAGGAGAACATTGCAGACCTTTTCACGAAGGCTCTGCCTAGGGAGAAGTTTGAAGCTTTCCGCAAAGCTTTGAGCTTACTTCCTTTTGTGGAGTGATTTCCACATAGCTTGGCACTTCCTTATACATGAGTGCCAACTCCTTGTTCACCGCATCACTCCCAGGGGGGATTTGTTGATATATTTAGGTAGTGATATGTGTGAACACACTAGGACCGCCGGGGCACTTTTTTCCCTCTTTAGGAGGTTTTTTTCCCCAGCTTGTATATACGCCTATTGCCCTAATGGGCTACTTATCTTTGTACATTCTCTAGTAATACATTCACTATTGTGTGTTTGTGCTCCAAGCTTCTTCTTCTTCTTCCTTGTGCTGTCCGCGTGCTTCCGCAGACATCTATCTCCAACAGACACAAACTCACATGGATTTAAAAGAAGCCTTATAGATCATTGTGCTTACATGCAAAATGACACAAATGGAAACTCAATCATTTTGTCCTTGTATGTAGGTGGCATGATAATTGTTGGGAAAAGAAAAAGTACATTTAAAGCTATGAAATATCCACATAATGTTTTCCATGTGCTGGAAGTGGTAGTGGGCCACAATAACAATATATCACAGGTTTACAGGATCTTCCAACAGATGAACCTTAACATACACACCTTAAGACTCAAAAATAGATGAGTGAGAGATAGAGAGAGAATAGATAGGATTTCAAGTGTAACGGTAAGCTATGAGGCTCACCTACACTATCTATATTACAATGTAAAATTACAATGTGTGAATATGATACAAACTGACAATATCTATATCTAGGCAGAAATAGGAACTAGATACAAGAGATTGTGTGCCTAAGAGGTATGCAAAGTGTGTGTGAGAATATGGAGAATAAGAATAGTTTAGAACTATTGTACAACAAACCCGAATTCTGATCAATCTAAATAAAAAACGAGTGACCTAGCAAGTAAGAATGAAAATAGACTTGCTGCTCACAGTAAATCAACAATGGATGTTGATGGTAAGCTGACAGAATCTCCTCTAGATAATCACCAAGACGTAGACCACAACTCCTCCGAGAGTGTGAGAACTCGTTCTTCAAGATAGAGCACCTCCTAGTTGATCACCTCCTCAAGAGCGTGTGAACACTCTCTCTTCAAGAAGCCCTCCTCCTTCCATTGAGCACTTAACCTCCTTGAGATGATCCTTGAGTGATACTCACAATGAGCATGACCCTCCTTATATAAGTTTCGTGCTCCCTTCAAAAGCAGGCAAATAAAAAATAACTTGAAAAGCTATTGGTGCCAAACTACGATTGTGAAAATCTTTGCGAAAAAACATGTCGATGATTTTGTAAAGCAGATTAAAAAATCTTGTGTGCATTGCAATTGAAAGGTATCGAACCCTCGCCCCAAGCTTGAGGATACTTTCATGTAGCCATGATGCCTTTCGACTTTTGTCTCTGAATGCCCTGACATGTATTACATAGATATATCAAGCAACAAACTGCTTGACTAAATAATGTAGTTCCAAATGGTTCCGAATCTGCTTGGGACTGTAATAACACATTGACATCCATGGGTGTCTGCATAGGTTTAGAATTTGTCATCTCAAACCTTTCCAGTAATTTCTTAATGTATTTCTGTTGTGTCAGATACACTCATCTCTGTATTTGAACTCAATCCCTAGATAATAATGTAAAATCCCTAAGTCATTCACATCAGATGTATTCTTAAGTTGTCCTTTAAACAACGGAAGATCTGAATCCTTGGGACCTATCATGATCATATCATCAACATATATGATAATAATAATCAAAACATCCTTTTCAGCTTTAACATAAAGAGAGGGAGCTTCATCTGAGTTTTCAAAACCAATAGATATAAGAAAAACATGTATCTTCTCATACCAAGCTCTTGGTGCTTGCTTTAGTCCATACAAAGCTTTGATAAGCTTGCACACTAAATGCTCTTTATCTTTTTCTTCAAAACCTTCTGGCTGCTTAACATAAACATCTTCATGTAGATCACCATTAAGAAGTGCAGTTTTGAATCTTGATATCTAGCTGGTAGACTTTCCAACTAAAGAATGCAAATAAAGAAAGTACTGTCCTAACCACTGTCATTCTAGGTGTAGGTGCAAAAGTCTCATCATAGTCAATACCTTTCTTTTGTGCATTACCTTTGACAAATAATCTTGCTTTATACCTGTCTTTAGTACCATCTGCTTTTCTTTTGGTTTTGAAGATCCACTTAACACCAATAGCTTTCTTATCTTTTGATAACTCACAAAGCTTCCAAGTTTGATTCTTATGTATAGAATCAATCTCTTCTTGCATAGCTTTCTTCCATACAGGATTATGTAGTGCATCTTGAACACTAGCTGGTTCATTCTCAACTGAAGTAAGGGCTAAAACATTATGAATCTCAAAATGTTCTGCATAATTTACCTTGTCTCCTTGTTGTCTCTTGGTCTGACTTCTGGTTCTTCTTCTGTATTCCTTTATACCACTGTTCTTCCAAGTTTGATAAAACCACTTTGGTGTATTCTTGAAAAGTGGTGTTATCTTTTCTGGTTCTTGAGTATCTCTTTCTTCTGGAACTCTGGAACCTTCTCCAACTTCATAAGTCGGGACTTCAAGAGGTACTGATGATGGACTAGGTACTAGTGAAGGTAATGAAATTCTCTATTCACCTATGTCTCTTAGGGTTTGAGAAGGTTCATCACCCCCCTTGTATGGCTGAATGTAAGCGTCCAAATTCCTTCTGAAAAATGCATAGTCATCTTCTTTTATGAATTCTAGAATCTCTTCCTTCTTATCATAAATCTAACTTTTTGCAATATATGCATTGCGTGACAGCAGGATATCACCTCTATCTGGAACATAGAATATGTATCTTTTGCTTTCAATTGCATAACCAATAAAGATGGTTTGAATGGCTTTTACATCAAGCTTATCACGATCCTTCTTCTCAATGTGAACATAAGGTGGGAAACCAAAAACTTTGAAGTAACTCACATTGGGCTTCTTCCCATAATAAGCTTCATAAGGTGTAAGAACCTTTCAAGCTTTTGTGGAAGACCTATTTAGAATGTGATTAGTTGTATGTATTGCATCAAACCAGAACTTGGGAGAAAGCCTTTTGGATGACATCATACTATGCATCATCTCAACAAGTAACCTATTCTTTCTCTCTGCAACACCATTCTGTTCTAGCGTGCAAGCAATAGTGAGTTGATGAGAGATACTTTGTCTTCAAGAAAAGACTTAGAGTCTTTAGACAAGTACTCTCCTCCTCTATCACTTCTCAAAATCTGGATCTTTGACTAACTTTTATTTTCAACCATAGCTAAGAACTTCTTGAAAGTAGGAAAAACCTCTAATTTCACTTTAAGACCATAAATCCACGAATATCTTGAGAAATCATCAATGTTTCACATCTGAATGTATGATCTGCAACTTCCTTGTGGATGTGATATATCCACGCTTCTTGAAAGGTAGTTTGTGAAGCTTTCCTTCAAGACATCCGTCACATGACTCTACATCATATGTTAAAGCAAAAGTAGGCAAACTCTCCACCATGCCTTGATCTGTGATAAGCTTGAGAGCTTTGTAACTGATATGACCAAATCTAGCATGCCATAACTTCATGTTACATCTCGAATCGTGGACACATTTGTACCTTGTTTGGCTTGAATACCACGTCGTGAGTTACTTCCATATGAATATTATGCTTTTCTTGTTTCGTTTTCATACATTCAACACGGAAGTTGGTTTTCTTATTGGCTTCAACTTCAAGAGCTTTTATGCAGATGAAGTCTATGATGCAATTTTCTACGCCAGAGAGCTGAAAAATTTAACGTGGATTCTTCCAATATTTGTGAGGATTTGCGTCCGTGATTATGAAAGAAATGCATAGCACTTAAGTCATTATCTTCTCGCTATGTAGAACCATGAAAACCATGGAATATAAGGACCTTTTTGTGTGGGGTTTTGAGATTTCTAATAGAGGTTGTCACCTTTAGATGTGAACATTACAACAT
The DNA here is from genome assembly GCA_020310875.1 of Ceratopteris richardii. Lineage (NCBI taxonomy): Eukaryota > Viridiplantae > Streptophyta > Polypodiopsida > Polypodiales > Pteridaceae > Ceratopteris > Ceratopteris richardii. The sequence continues at coordinate 105,072,925 of CM035441.1, read as the reverse complement.
AACACAAGTCCTTAATTATGGGATAAAGCACGTAAGAAGTCATTATGTCTATCATACGTAATTTCTTTTTTTACTTCTCAAAAAAAGTTTATTGCCTTCTAATCTTACGGTCTTGCTTTGGATGTAACATTATTATATGAGTAACTTCTGTTATTGTAGTAGATTATTATCCAGTCTAATGTTCACTTAACAAAGAGAGAATATTAATTTTCTTGCATGGAAAAAGAGTTGATTTTGTGATGATTGTTGCGCTTAATCTTTATTTGACGAGAAATGTAATGTAGCTTGGAATAAGGCTTGCTAGGGACACATGTTTGTGTTCTGTTTACAAGGCTTTTGTTTTTGCATGTGAAATTACTGACTTACTTTGTTTGGTGAACCGGACATCAGGGATGGTTTAGAGTTTACGTTCTTTGCCAAATTTGGTTGCTTTGAACAATGAGGGGACACAAAGAGAGATTAAGAGAGAAGGGAAAATTTATCTCAATCTAGTTATCTAAGAGTATGATATGTATAACGCACACATGAACATAAATATGAGTACATACATATGTAGACATATATATGTATACATACATATATATGTGTGTGTTTGTAACTCGTATGAGAAAACATCAATGGAAACCAACAACAATTATAATTGATAGAAAAAGAAGATACTTATTACGCACATTTTGGATGCAAATGCAAAAAATGCTTCCATATTTCCTTACCCATAGAGAAGTTGATGTTCGTTGGTTACCATAAAATAAAGAAAAATCCGTGCATGGAAAAAGCTAGTTCATTGGAATTCTTCAATGATCTTGAATGTCTTTATTGTGCTTCATAACTTGGATGATATCATATGTGTTACTTTGTCGTAGTGAAGCCATTTCTCTTCATGCACAAAAGACTATTGGGTTAACCACAATATGATTGTCTATCGTATATTTATTTGTAATTGCCTTTTCCTAGCTCATTGTTAATTAGAAGAATTCTTTTGGGGTTGAAACAAGCCTCTAGACCTTTATATCCAAAATGACGCAAACTCATAGGGATTCAAAGAAAGCTTTATAGATCGTCAGAATGACACAAACTCACATGGATTTAAAAGAAGCCATATAGATCATTGTCCTTACTCGCAAAATGACACAAATGGAAACTCAATCATTTTGTCCTTGTGTGTACATGACATGATAATTGTTGGGAAAAGAAAAAGTACACTTAATGCTATGAAATTACCGCATAATATCTTCCATGGAGGATTAAGGAGGACTTGAACACATTTCGGATGTGAAAATCAAAAGAGATAGGAAGAAGCACATGCCCTATTTGTTATTGGGAAGGTACATTGAAAAAGTACTTATGTGGCTCCTATCGTGGAGTGCTTCTCTACGTTTCATGGAGGAAACCATGCAATGTATAGCTTGGGAGCAATCATGCATCTTTCTATGTATGGCACTAATGGGCTCGTTTTGCATGATGTGAGATATGTACTAGATATCAAGAAAAGCCTACTTTTTGTTGGGAAGATGGATATGCATGTGCCATGGATATAGTAACCTCTTTGAAAAGGGACCATGAAAGCTCATTAAAGGCTCAAGGTCGATTGTTTAGGGCATTAAGAAAGGCACTCTTCATTTCTTGCATGGGAAAGTCCTTATGGGAAAGCTTACTGCAAAAAGCTACTCTTAACTACATGCATGGGAAAACCCTTATGTGCAAGTTTATCGATTTGGTTGAGATTCATTCCCATAGGAAATTATTGCGTGAAAGGCTTGACCACATGAGCAAAAAGGGCCTTGATAAATCATGTAATCTTGACAAGTTTGATGTTGAAGGCACAAAACTTGACTTTTGTAATGAATGTCAATAAGGTTAGCAAGTAAAAGAATTCTTACTACTCTTGTGTCTCTCATAAGTCTAATGTGATCTCGTTCATTTTGATGTTTATAGTATGTCCACCAAGTCTATGGGGGATACTCATTTCTTTGTTTTGTTTGTTGATAGCTACTCTAGGAGGCTTTGGGTTTATTTGCTACAGTTGAAGGATGACAGCTTTGCTGCATTTAAAAGATTTCATGCATTTTTGACCACTTGAGCAAGGAGAAGGCTGAAATGCTTATGCACGGATAATGGAGGTGAGTTCATAAGTGCGCAAAATCTTCACATTAAGAGGGAGCCCATAATCCCATACAACCCACTTTTTCTAATGGTGTGGTTGAAAGGTATAACAGGACTCTTTGTGAGAGGGTGAAATGCATGCTATCCACATCTAATCTCCCTCATGGATTTTGAGGAGAGGCTTTGGAAATTGTAGGGCTCATTCAAAGTCGATCCCCTCATGCCTCCTTAAAATGTGGCATTCCTAAAGAGGTTTGGTGAGGCAAACCTACGTGGTATGACCAGTGACCAACGACGCATCTTTGGCTTTGATGCATTTGTGCATAGTAGACGTAAGTTGAGGAACAAGTTAGATGCAAATTCTATAAAAGGTATCTTCATGGCATATAGAGATGAGGGTGAAATGGGCTATAGGATTTGGTCATCTCCGCTCGAGAAGATAATATGTAACTGAGATGTTGTATTTAATGAGCAAGGTTGCATAAAAATAATTGGGCCTCATGAACATAGAAGGGTCGAATTTCAGCAGATATTAACTCCGAGGATGCACCTGGTATGGTTGGAAATGACAATGAGCTGGTGATTATTGAGCTAAATAACAAAGTGAGGCTCCTGAAGAGCATATGCAGCCACCTATTCATGTTGAAAATAGAGCTGAAAATGATGTTTAGCAGCCCATCAATAATGACGAGGTTGATGTACCTCTTGATGTAGATCCATTGTGGGAGAACATGGAACATTGGGTAAGAAGATCTACATGTCCTAGGATGCGTGTTGAAGGATAACACCCCTCTTTGCATTTTGTTATGCTATCAGATGAGGCTGCGCTTCTTACTTACAAAAAAGGCAAAGCTATATGAGCACAAGAAGTGGGAGTTGGCAATGCAGGAAGAGATAAAGGCCTTGCATGCGAATGATACTTGGAATTTGACTTGCCCAAAGTTAGGAAGGAAATTCTTGAGAAGTGGGTATACAAAATCAAAATTGTGGATGGTGAGCCCAAGTAAAAGGCAAGGTTGATTGCTGAAGGATATGCCTAAGAAGAGTGCATTCATTTTCGAGAATTGTTCTTTGCGGTGGTTAAAATAATTTCGTTACGTATGCATGCAGGTGGGAAGAAAAAGAGCACTCTAAATGCTCTAAAACAGAAGCGGAACTCTGCATTCTCGATGAAAGACCTTGGAGAAGCTGAACATTTCCTTGGTATGAGGATAAAAAGGTGCAGACAACGGTAGACATTGGACATAAGTCAAGAAGAGTACATTGAAAAAGTGTTGGACAGATTTCAAATGGCCGAAAGTTTGGAATTTGACTTGCCCAAAGTTAGGAAGGAAATTCTTGAGAAGTGGGTATACAAAATCAAAATTGTGGATGGTGAGCCCAAGTAAAAGGCAAGGTTGATTGCTGAAGGATATGCCTAAGAAGAGTGCATTCATTTTCGAGAATTGTTCTTTGCGGTGGTTAAAATAATTTCGTTACGTATGCATGCAGGTGGGAAGAAAAAGAGCACTCTAAATGCTCTAAAATAGAAGCGGAACTCTGCATTCTCGATGAAAGACCTTGGAGAAGCTGAACATTTCCTTGGTATGAGGATAAAAAGGTGCAGACAACGGTAGACATTGGACATAAGTCAAGAAGAGTACATTGAAAAAGTGTTGGACAGATTTCAAGTGGCCGATGCAAAGCCTCTTGGGGAGTGCCATTGCAGTCACATGTGAAGCTTTCCAGGGAAGATTGTCCCAAAAAAGGTTGCTGGTTTTTAGACCCGCAATCAACATAGAGACAAGATGGATAATAGACAACTCAAGAGAGAGATGAAAGGAGCAAAGCTCTAGATATACTCATTACGTTCCATGTTAAGTACATCTTGTAAATCTTGGCAGAAATTCTCTTAGATTTTTTGGGGATTGCTAAAATTGACTTTATTTGGTATATTCTAATGTGCCGATTGATATAATATAGACCATTGGATTAAAATCTAACTTTTCATATGATTTTGATAAGTGTACCAGCTCCCTTTCTTATTTTAGTATGCCTTTCACTCAAATCTGAAATTTAGGGTTTGATTTATTTTTTCAAATACCCAAGTTTTATATATCATTGGATAGCTCTCAAATAGTACTATCATTTTATATAATAAAAATTTAACTCAAATTTTGACCATTTTGATTGGTTTGATCATCCCTTTGGCCAAGCTTTGACCATCCATTTTTGTGACATTGAACACCAAGTTGAGATCCCTAGTGCAAGGTTTCCCATATTTTCTAGCATTCCCCTCCATAGTAGATTCGATACGTCGATTTTTTCATTTTTAAGGTGCATGGTGTTCTATCCGATTTAGTTTGTTGAGTTCGTTCGGTTCGTTGCTACACAAATCATTATTTTCTGGTTTGTCTTTCCTATACCCTAAGGTTGAATGCCCGTCGCCTTCATTAGTTGCAACCCGTTGCGTGCATGAGAGTTTACCTACAATCCCCGAACTCCCCTTGTGAGGCTAGAGCTTAAGCCTATTGTCAAGCCCCATACTACATAGTCCGTTGGCCATCGTGGCTTGCTGCCCATCCTACACGAGAGAAAGAAAGAAAGTGTCTTTACGTCTATTAGGAGGCCAAACTCGGCCTATGAGACACATCAATCTACATGGGTGTGTCTTCTATCAATCGGAAAAGATTAAAGTGCTGAAAAAAATGGTAAAGCCGATATAAATCTCCATAGTATGCATGTGGAGATGCCATGAAAGGGGGGGGGATGTGTGTATGGAGTGCTATATCTATGATAGTCTAGGCGACTAACTAGCTGTATCGTGTACTAATGGGTGGGTGTAATATGTGGTACATAGGCGGAGGTGGAGTCAAGGCTTCCCTCATGACTACAACGGGATCAATCGTCATGCTTGATCGTCTCTCCTCCATGGCGCGCTGGTCACGAGCTTGGATCTCTGTAGTCTAGTGTCGGTGAAGTCTTGGGGACCGATATCCTATAGCACGGGGCTGTCTCCTAGCTCGAGAGGTCTGAGCATGCCAAAGAGTCACCCCTCTTGGTGGGTTAGCTGAGAGGGGGAGCCTGGAGGGCCGACACGTCGTAGAACAAAGAAGCTAGTGAGTTGACTTTGTCGCCATCCTGTGTGGTGCACTGCTATAGTGGGCTGGAGTAGGGAATCTCTGTGACTCTATATCTCTAGTAAGAATCGCCCGAGCTTTCGCTGATCTCTAGAGTCCATGATCTCTCGGAGGGTGGGCTGCCTTGTAAACAAAGTCTCATATCTGCCTTTGATGTCATCATATGCCGTACATCTGCATACAAAGTGCTCCTCATCCTCCATCTCTACTCTGCATATCTTGCATATCCGCTCCTCTCAGGGGATGTATGCGGCTCTGCCAGTCTCAATCTCTAGTCGGTGTGATGAGACCCGTAACTAGCCAATCGCTACCCTCGAGCTATGAGGCATGTAAGTATCCATGTAGCATGGTCCGTGGATGAAACCGTCCGCTAGTATGTCTAAGAACTGGTTTCGGTAGTGTGATAGTCTCGATCCCAAGTGGGGTGTGAGCCATGTCTCACTAATGTAGAGCTTCCAGAGATCTTGTCAGAGCACAACATTTCTCTCACTACAGTAGAGGTGGATGTGAGGTGAGTAGGGGTCATACCAAAAGGGTGGCAATCTGTCCATATCAAGTCCATGACTATCAAACCGAGTCCTAACCTGAGTGTACCAAGCTCTCTCATATCTTGACTCCGATATCTGTATAGATGCCTCACATGCTCTGTGTGTGAGTGTGTCTATAGGGAGCTCCCTCATCCTTTGAATAAAGCAAATAGTTTGGAATAGCGCATCTACTACCATGGGTGGTGTAACTAGCTTTGCCCTGACGATGTCATGTGGCACTCTGACTGTTTTCTGCAAAATAGTCGCAAGATCATACGTACTTGTGGCCTGTCGATCTCACTCCACTGGGTGACTGTGAGGCATGGGGCCCAAATTGTCGCAGCATACATCATAGTTGGTCTGACTAGTGTGTCAAAAAGCCACCCCTTCGTGCGGGGGCTCTTGGAAGGTGATGTCTCCGCTCTAACATGGCTAAAGCTGCATATCCCCGTGTGAGTCTATCGGTGGCTGCCTGCCTCATGCTGAAGGGGGAAGGCAAGCTCGTGAATGTGACTTCGAGGTAGACATAGGAAGTGACCACCTCTATCTATCCGTTCGCAGCTGTGAATCCTTCCCCATTCCTCACCATGGGGGAGGTGTGGAAGATCATGACCTTGGTCTTGCCAAGGTTTACTGTCAAGCCCCTTTGTGTAGAAAATGCATCTAGGGCAGCCAGGTGGCACTATAAACTCTCGGGTGACTCTAAAATCAATACAATGTCATCGGCATATAATAAAATGTGGACATGTTTACCTGCAAGGTCTCCACCCTCTCCTCTACCTTGGAGAATGAAGTCCTCAATCTCGTCAATGTAGAGACCAAATAGAGTGGGGGAGGGTGGGTGGCCTTGCTTAACAGCTATGGTGCTAGCAATGGCCTCAGATTACCCTCCTGGACACTGTACCCTCCCAGTCACTTGTTCATAGAGTGCATAGATGGCCCAAATCATCTGATGGTACTTCCAAGCCCTGAAGACGTCAGGAGATCCTCCCTCGTGGCACTATATCAAAAGCTTTGCGGAAGTCCACAAAGAAGCAATATGATCTCCTCTTCTGTACCTTTGCCCCATCGATGAGGAAGCACAGAATGAAGATATGATTAGTGGAGAAAGCTTGCCGAAAACCTACCTAACCTCGTGCCCATAGTCCTTGAGTCTCTGCATATGAGCTGAGCTTTGCCTCAAGTATGGCTCCGTATAGTTTGGCCATGGTGTGGCAAATCATGATGGTCTGTAGTTCCCTAGGTCCGGGGTGTCGCCAGATTTGTGCATAGGCACAATGGTGTGCCTGGTCCACTCATCTGGGAAGCCCCCCCCCCCCCTTTAGCCCGGTTGAAGATGTGCAATCAACGAGGCTATAGTGGAGGCTCAAGTATGGCTCCGTATAGTTTGGCCATGGTGTGGCAAATCATGATGGTCTGTAGTTCCCTAGGTCCAGGGTGTCGCCAGATTTGTGCATAGGCACAATGGTGTGCCTAGTCCACTCATCTAGGAAGTCCCCCCCTTTAGCCCGGTTGAAGATGTGCAATCAACGAGGCTATAGTGGAGGCTGCATATATGAGATGCTCGCTCTGCAATCCTGTGTGGCTTGTCAAACGTCCATGTCATAGTCGTCCTATGGCCCTCTCAACCATCCTTGCTCTGAAGAGAGAAGAACTAGTAAGGCGAGGCTCGAGTGGTTGGGTAATGGGAGGTTGCCTAGGTACCTCGTATAATTTCTGAGCATAATCATGCCATGTATGTTGGTCCCCAATAGGTGTGGTCGAGCTCGTAAGTAACTCCATGCTGCAACACTGTCCATTTTCATAAAGAGGTGGAATAGCTCAAGCTTATGTGCCTCCTCAAAGGCTCGCCCCTTCCGATGCGTGAGGGTCTTCATATGTCTCTTGGCTTCTCTCTCTGTGATCTCTCCGAGTGCTTGCTGAGCTCATAGTCGGCGGTAGAGATCTTTGCATTCCTCATCATACCAGTGATGTTGTGGCATAGTCTCGAGAGGAGGTGTGTGACCAGAGTGGGTGGTGTGTGGGAAGGAGCTCATGGCTGATGTCTGAAGGACCGATGTTATCTGTGAGGTGTGTAGGGGTAGTGGAGCGTGAGGATGAAGCAAGAGAAGATCCTTCTCGACTTGAGTTGCATATATGTGGGCTAGCTCATGTGTGAAGTGGATGGTGGTGTGTGGGGTGTGTGTTGCAGATGTGTGTGAGAATGTCTCCCTTGAGGGAGAGTGTGAGGTATGTGTGATCGGCTCCGATGGGTATGGTTGGGATGGTGAATGAGGTGAGTAGGTGGATGGCCTCCCTGGATCCCATGACATAATCTGCTCTGCTTCCTCCACCATGGGTGCCCGAGTGTAGCATGCATGTCAATCCTCCAAAGGTAGGCCACTGAGCCATCCGTTATAAATAACGAGATTATATTGAGAGCTTAGTCTGAGTAGATGAGTGCCATAGTGAGTGTTTGTGGGGTCGGCTGAAGCTTGAGCTGTAGACTCCTGCTCCATGATAGGTAGTATATGTGGGTCCTGAGGGTCAAATGTCTCACACTGGTCATTGCCTGTCCTCCCATTGAAGTTTCCCATAAGAAAGACTTCCCCTAGTGTAGAGTACTGTAATCTCCTCTGACAAGCATGTGTATGGTGAGTCCTCCTCTAGGTCTATCATAGCAAACCGCGAGCTAGGAGCAAAGTAGCATAATGCTACGCAGATGATCCGCTCATGTGAGAGATGGAGTCAGATCCAAAGATATCTGGAGTGCGAATCACGTGCGACTATCTGTAACCTACTCTGAAGTCATCTTTGAAGAGTATGGCTACTTCTCGTGATCTTCTGGTAATGTGTTGGCGTGTACAATCTCTGCATGTGGACTCCCACTAGAAACCCTGAACACGAGGTGGGCTACGATCTGGGCTTGTGTGTCTTTGTCAATATAATGATGTCTCTACCTCTGCGCACCTCTTCCAACCTCTCTTGGTGTGTTCATAGATCTCCATTGCAGTTCGGAACTGCAACGTGTATCTCCTCGAGCGTCTCATAGGCCAAAAATCCCTATGGGATGGCCTTGCCATCAATGATGACACGGCCATCTCTATATGAAGCCTTCTTTCCTTCTTTGCGAGCTTGGCGTACCCCCGACATGCATGCATGGCGATATGCTACTTGCGTGGGTGTGAGATCGTCATCAAGGTAGATGGGGGGGCCATCAAGTGCTCTCAAAATCATCCTCTTGCGTAGGAAAGTGGACCTTATGTCTTTGGAGAGGAAGTGTAGAATGAGAGCTCTCTTCTTCGTGGGTCTCGTCCCACTGTCTAAGACTTGATGAAGGGGGATTCCTCTTTGTAGTTGAGCATCTTGCATAGTGTCTTCCCATCGGATTAAGGGGTAGAGCCCTCTTTTTCTACAATGCCCGTGATGCGTACATTGAGACGGCGAGCTTGTCTGATCTTCTCTTCTTAAAGGGTGGTGTGTATGATGAGGACTTCTTCCTTTTGTGCCTTTTTTTTTGGCTTCCTTTCTTTGTCTTGTTCATATTAATCTCCCCTTCTTCGGGTGTGAGGGAGACCATCGAAGCTTTGAGGAGCTCCAATTCCTCTCTCATGTTCGCTCTCTCTTTAGCCCATTCTCATTGTTGGAAATCAATGTCACATCAGTCCAAAATCCTATGAGGGCAGAAACCCTAATTTTGGTACTTAGTCATTTTTGGCACAAAAATTGGGTAAAATTTTTATGAGCCTATCTTGTAGAGCTTGATGAGAGCTTTCTAATGGTATATGACCTTCAGTCATCAGAGATCAGATTTGGGAGAAAACTCTAACCGTAATTTTTTGCTGATTTAGGGTTTTTACCTCGTTTGATAGCTCTCAGCGTGCAGGTCATAAAAATATCAACAATTCATCCACCAGGTGGTCAAAGTGTGGAAAAAGCTTCTTATAAGTAAAATTCAGCGATAGCGAATTTGAAAAGCCAAAAATCATAAAAACTTGCGATTGATTTAAAAAAATTTACGATCCCAGCTTTAATTTAACAAACAACTTTTTTAGCAAGATTTTTTCGCATGGGAAGCTTTAGGCTATATAATAGAGGCTCTTGGTCACTTTGAGATATATCCAACGCCAACACTTGCTGGAGTTTAGGGTTGTTGTGCTGTAGCACACATGGGGCAGCCATGTATACTTATGGACAGCTATGGAGTAGCTATTGAAGCACATGAGGAGCAGCTATGGAGTTCTTCTTGGAGAAGAGTGTGCTTACACTCTTGCTTATGGAGAAGACTTACTTATGAGCAGCTTGGTGGTGTGGATCATCCATCTACATGATGTATTTGAAGATTATCCTCTACATGAACATTATGGAGTACTTCAAAGACATTGGATGGAGCTTAACATAAGATTGCATCTTATGTTAACTATTCAGGTACATATTCTCTTTATGCACACAGGTGCTACTTGGAGCTTATGGAGGTGGTGGCATCATATCTGGAGGAGTCATATTCGGCATACATGGAGGCAGTGGCATCCATAAAGGAGAATCAGTACATGCATGCTACATGCATCAGATGAGATGTTAGAGAAGGTGTTTCCACATGAGTATGAGGATTTCTGTCAGCAACATATTAGCATTCTATGCTAATTCCGTAAGTATGTGATCTATCACACACACATCTGATTTAGGGTCTTCCATAGCCTAAATTCAGATTAGGGTTTGCTGAATATCAGTTTTAAATTGATCTTTCCTCTTTCTGTCACTCATATTCACACTTCTACAACCTATGAGGTCATACATCTCATACATATTCAGATTTCTGTTTCTACATCTGAATATTCTTGTAAATTCTGTACATTCACTCTTCCATCTATTTTTGTTCGTATAGAGTGGTTGAGATTTTGACTCCCACATTGTAAATTGACATTTGTATATATGATGGTGTGAGTAAGCAGTGGCTTACGTAACACTTTGAACATGTTGTCTAATTTCTCTCTATCTTTGTCTCATCATTGTATGATTAATTGTTGTATGTTCATGTTTGTCAATATTGGAAGATGCCTTGTTGTAGATCCTCGACCTATGGGACGTGAGGAATTTGTTATGGGCCTACCTATTTTTCAACAAAAGGTATGAGAGATCCCAGACTACCAACATATGGTTTCAGAGCATCTTCTAACATTTGACATATGACCTATACACTTAATCTAGATGAGTAGAGATTTGAGAATTAGACAATTCAGTCACATGTTTATTTATCAGTGTGAAGTATGAAGTTGATGATCTATTAGGAGCCGAATACCTTTGGAAGTATGAAAATACTTTACAGAAGAATTGCATGAAGACCAAGACTTGATGAAGAGAAGGCTACATCAAATTCAAGGAAAAACAATGGTTTGGAAAAGATGAAGGAACCAAATCAACATCAAATCACACGTATTAGTTTCTACTATCAGATTGTCATTTGCAAGTCATATCTTAGAAGAGCAGTTATGAAGAGATTTGAAGGATTCAAGAAGTGCTTTTAAACACTTTCATTAGTTTGAAAGTTAAAAGCATTAGCTACATCAAAACAGGTATCTAGAGGTTGTTCTTCACAGTTTTGATAGAAGATCTCTTTCATGGCAAGAAAGCTCATCTAAGAAGACAAATTTGGAGATTACATCAGTTTTGTTTTCAGTCAACACAAGGTTGGAAGTTTTTTTTATCTAGGTACAAAATCTAGGTATCTAAATTACCTAGAGAGGTAATTTAGCATTCAGCAAACTCAAGGAAAAGGTTGGTGAATTCAGACATAGATAGATAAAGAGAACCAAAGGTATGGAAGAGAAGTTTGAAGATGTTGACATCATCAGGTGGAAGAAAGATGCAGAAGAAGAAAGTCCAACAATTCCAAAGGGAAAGTAAGACTTTCTTTTCTCTTATATTTTCCATATACTTTTCCTACTTTTATCCTGTACATCCAAAGACAAGTCTACGAGAACATCTTGTGAAGAAGATAGTTTAAAGAAGAAGCAGTTTCTTGTTTTGCATTATACTTGGTCATGCTTTAGTAGGTTTTGACAAAGAATTGCATAGAGAAAAAGAAAAGCAACAGATATCTAACCTCAAAGAATTCTTGGAGTGTCAATTCAGAGCTACTTGGTATATGACAAGTTGCAGAGAAATATATTTCTTCTTTACCTAACTCTTGAGGTAAAAGAGTATTTGTAGCAAATGTTGGAGACTTGGAGTGAGTTTTTTGAGTTTGGAAAAGTTACCTCATATTCAGTATATGCAGTATACTCAGAAAATTCAGAGTTTTTTTTTTTAAATTCAGAAAATTCAGTATCTTCAAAAAATTCAGAAGATTCAGCATTTTCAAAAAATTCAGAAATTTCAGTATTTTCAAGAAAATTCAGAAAATTCAATATTTTCAGAAAATTCTGAAAAATTAAGATTTTTCGATTTACCAGTCAGATGAAGAATCTACTTTCAATGTTTGTCTTGTTTTTTGAATACATGCTTGTATTCAAAAAGGTGTTCCATCAGATCCTATCACTTGATTGAGAAGTGGAGTTAACCAAAAGAAAGTCAAGCAGGTACTATCACATTTCACCCGGGAAGAATATGAAGATATGAAGTATCAACTTGGAGCTTTTGGAGTTCTCAAGGTGAGAGTTTATCCATTTGTGTTTCAGTAGAAGTTGCAGATTCTTGGAAAGGATTTAGTTGAAGAAAAGTTTTATAACTTTATGTAAGAAGCATGGACACTTAGAGTCATTCAGGTAGCAAATCAAACATTCAGTCATGAAGATCAGATTTATTGAAAGAAGGAAGACGTTCCAGATTTCATAAAAGTCTGATATACTTTGAAGAATTTTGAATATTAGTGTTAAATCATCCAAGGGGTGATGAAACATGAAGACTTATTTTCAGCCATATGTGAAAGAATGCAGAGTCATACCTACAGGTATTCCTATATTTCCTTTGTCAATTTCTCTTTATGTTCCAGCTTTTGAAGAAGAAGGAAGAAGGAGAATGTCTGGAGAAAGTTCCTCTGTTCCTGTTCGAGAGAAAGTTCCAGAGTTCTATTACAGAGAAGCTTGATATTTCAGAGAGGTATGTTACTTATGAGGTTAGCACATATATGATTATACCAGACTTTGAAGGAAACATGTATGAAGGACTTACAGATAGAACAAGGATGAAGACAAGATGACATCATAGATATGAAACTCTGGTGAGACTCATAAGAGTTGAGTAGAGTTAGAGATGAACCAGCTAGTGTTCATAATACATTAAGTTGTGAGTTGTTAGTCACAAGTCCCAAGATTCAGTTCCTAATTCTGTTTAGAGTATTTACATGACCCAGCAGAAGTATGTTGAGAAACCTTTCGTAAGGTAAATGCAAATACGTGGATCCTAGTGTATGCTTACAGGTTTGAAAAGACATGAGATAGTAGATTCAGAGTCAAGTCATGCTATATATGTTGTCAAGTAGGACTGCTTGATTTATGCTAACACTATTGGATATCTAGTTTGCATGTTTTCTCAGGTATGATGGTTCATATTCAGCAAATTCAGATTTTTGAAGTTTGAAGAAGTTCAAATTCAGTTTTGAAGTAGACTTTTTGAAGAAAAAGTTTGAAGGTCAATCTTGAAGGACAAAATTGAAACTTATGTCAGTTTGCAGATGAATGAAGTTTCATATCCAGTTCAGTTTGTACCAATATGACATTGCAGGGGGATTGTTAGAAATCAATGTCACATCAGTCCAAATCCTATTAGGGCAGAAACCTTAATTTTGGTACTTAGTCATTTTTGGCACAAAAATTGGGTAAAATTTTTATGAGCTTATCTTGTAGAGCTTGATGAGAGATTTCTAATGGTATATGACATTCAATCATCAGAGATCAGATTTGGGAGAAAACTCTAACCCTAATTTTCTGTTGATTTAGGGTTTTTACCTCATTTGATAGTTCTCAGCTTGTAGGTCATAAAAATGTCAACATTTCATCCATCATGTGGTCGAAGTGTGGCAAAAGCTTCTTATAAGTAAAATTCAGCAATAGCGAATTTGAAAAGCCAAAAATCGTAAAAACTTGCGATTGATTTAAAAAAATTTATGATCCCAGCTTTAATTTAGCGAACAGCTTTTTTAGCAAGATTTTTTCACATGGGAAGCTTTAGCCTATATAATAGAGGCTCTTGGTCACTTTGAGATATATCCAACCAACACTTGCTAGAGTTTAGGGTTGTTGTGCTGTAGCACACATGGGGGAGCCATGTATACTTATGGACAGCTATGGAGTAGCTATTGAAGCATATGAGAAGCTATGGAGTTCTTCTTGAAGAAGAGTATGGAGTTCTTCTTGAAGAAGAGTGTGCTCACACTCTTGCATATGGAGAAGACTTACTTATGAGCAGCTTGGTGGTGTGGATCATCCATCTACATGATGTATTTGAAGATTATCTTGTACATGAAGATTATGGAGTACCTCAAAGACATTGGATGGAGCTTAACATAAGATTGCATCTTATGTTAACTATTCAGGTACATATTCACTTTATGCACACAGGTACTACTTGGAGCTTATGGAGGCGGTGGCATCTATATCTGGAGGAGTCCTATTCGGCATACATGGAGGCAGTGGCATCCATAAAGGAGAATCAGTACATGCATGCTACATGCATTAGATGAGACCTTAGAAAAGGTGTTTCCACATGAGTATGAGGATTTCTGTCAGCAACATGTTAGCATTCTATGCTAATTCCGTAAGTATGTGATCTATCACACACATCTGATTTAGGGTCTTCCATAGCCTAAATTCAGATTAGGGTTTGTTGAATATCGGTTTTAAACTGATCTTTCCTCTTTCTGTCACTCATATTGGCCTTTCTACAACCTATCATGTCATACATCTCATACATATTCAGATTTTTGTTTCTACATCTGAATATTCTTGTAAACTCTGTACATTCACTCTTCCATCTATTTCTGTTCACATAGAGTGGTTGAGATTTTGACTCCCACATTGTAAATTGACATTTGTATATATGATGATGTGAGTAAGCAGTGGCTTACATAACACTTTGAACATGTTGTCTAATCTCTCTCTATCTTTGTCTCATCATTGTATGATTAATTGTTCTATGTTCATGTTTGTCAATATTGGAAGATGTTGGAATCTGTGTTGTAGATCCTGGACCTATGGGACCTGTGGAATTTGTTATGGGAGGGAGGGAGGGAGGGAGAGGGGGGGAGGGAGAGAGAGAGAGAGAGAGAGAGAGAGAGAGAGAGAGAGAGAGAGAGAGAGAGAGAGAGAGAGAGAGAGAGAGAGAGAGAGAGAGAGAGAGAGAGAGAGAGAGAGAGAGAGAGAGAGAGAGAGAGAGAGAGAGAGAGAGAGGGGGGGGAGAGAGAGAGAGAGGGGGGAGAGAGAGAGAGGGGGGAGAGAGAGAGAGAGAGAGGGGGGGGAGAGAGAGAGAGAGAGAGAGAGAGAGAGAGAGAGAGAGAGAGAGAGAGAGAGAGAGAGAGAGAGAGAGAGAGAGAGAGAGAGAGAGAGAGAGAGAGAGAGAGAGAGAGAGAGAGAGAGAGAGAGAGAGAGAGAGAGAGAGAGAGAGAGAGAGAGAGAGAGAGAGAGAGAGAGAGAGAGAGAGAGAGAGAGAGAGAGAGAGAGAGAGAGAGAGAGAGAGAGAGAGAGAGAGAGAGAGAGAGAGAGAGAGAGAGAGAGGGGGGGGAGAGAGAGAGAGAGAGGGGGGGGAGAGAGAGAGAGAGAGAGGGGGAGAGAGAGAGAGAGAGAGGGGGAGAGAGAGAGAGAGAGAGAGAGAGAGAGAGAGAGAGAGAGAGAGAGAGAGAGAGAGAGAGAGAGAGAGAGAGAGAGAGAGAGAGAGAGAGAGAGGGAGGGAGGGAGGGAGGGAGGGAGGGAGGGAGGGAGGGAGGGAGGGAGGGAGGGAGGGAGGGAGGGAGGGAGGGAGGGAGGGAGGGAGGGAGGGAGGGAGGGAGGGAGGGAGGGAGGGAGGGAGGGAGGGAGGGAGGGGGGAGGGGGGGAGGGGGGGAGGGGGGGAGGGGGGGAGGGGAGAGAGAGGGAGAGAGAGGGAGAGAGAGGGAGAGAGAGGGAGAGAGAGGGAGAGAGAGGGAGAGAGAGAGAGAGAGAGAGAGAGAGAGAGAGAGAGAGAGAGAGAGAGAGAGAGAGAGAGAGAGAGAGAGAGAGAGAGAGAGAGAGAGAGAGAGAGAGAGAGAGAGAGAGAGAGAGAGAGAGAGAGAGAGAGAGAGAGAGAGAGAGAGAGAGAGAGAGAGAGAGAGAGAGAGAGAGATTCATAGCTTAAGCTAAGGGTCAATTTCAACTTTTAAGTCACTTGCGTGGAATGTAATTACATTTCATCATGCCGCTTGGGATTTCACTACTATGGACTATCCATACCACTCATAATGAGTTGGTGAATAGTACTTCATCTGGTTCCGGTACAAAGAGATGGACATGTTAGTATTGTGGTTAGACTACACGTCTTATTTGCTATGTACGAGGACTAGGAGGATCAGGCATTAGTGGGTGCACACAAGTCCCACAAGACACTTCAGAGATTGTGCACAAAGAACATAAGATTGCTCAAGATGTTGCAATGGTCCGTCATCGTGAGTCTCTTTGAGCTTCTCAAGATATATTAGAGGAAGTTGAGGAGATAGGACCTAATGCTAGCACATTGAGAAGTAGCACCTCTTCTCACTTGATGACAATGAAGGGTCTAGTCCATTGTATGAACATTCATCTAAAAAATTTAAAGCATCACATTCCTCTCTTCATTCCGCTTATTTATCCACTTGCTTGCTGAAGCAATGCCAAAGAGTAGCTGACATAGCGATAGCGAATTCCATGCTTGAGTGCAACATTCCCTTCAATGTTGCACACACAGATGCATGGAAGAGAACGGTAAAAACAATAGCTCAAGTAGGTCCTTCTGATGATTGGCATGAGGTTAGTTACAAGAGGTTGTGTACCTCCATGCTCATAGAAGAGAGAGAATTGAGAATCTTCTAGAGTCCATTAAGTTGGAGTCGTAGACATATGGATGCTCATTCTATCCGACGGATGGAGTGACATTCAACATTGCCATATCATAAACTTAATGGTGTCTAGTTGTTTGGGCACTTATTTTCTTATGGCCAATGATTGTAGTCATGATGGCACATGCATCACTGGGGAGTTTATATTTGAGCACATTAAAGGTACCATTGAAGAAATAATTGTGCAAAATGTAGTACAAATTGTCATTGATAATGCCTCACACTATAAGAGAATGGGAGAGTTGGTAGAGGCTGAGTTTGCTAGCATTGTGCGGAGTCCATGCTTTGCACATTGCTTTGAAAAAGACAACAAATTATGTGTAGCTAAAGATTCTCGACATGGATTTTCGGGCAGAGTTCGGATATGATGCCTATCATGTGGCCGATTCATATAGTACTACGATCTGTGGATATGGAGGGATCCACACTTTGCCTTTTATATAATATGTTCACATGCATGCGGGAGGCAATTTCATTTGTGACTATTCTATGGACTTCCAGCTATATTTGAATTCTTAATTATTTGTGACTAGAGATGATTGTATAAGTGCTTGGTTTTCAAACTCATAAACTAAACTTTACAAAATGTAGTTTCTTTTTGCTTTTATAATTTTAACATAGATTTCGTGATTTGATGGAGCTAGTGGAGTTGCGATGGAAGTTCTTATCAGGACTGATTCATAGTTTGTATAAGGGTCCATGTTTATGGTCAAAACCACATGAGACATATGAAGGACTTATACATGGAGCACATTATGAGTCTCGCTGAGCAAGTGGCATTTGATAGTGAGTTTTCAGCCTGTATGGGCAATGTTGGTATTGCCTATGCTAGATCCACCTCATTGAGGCCAGATGTCACATTTCGACCTCGAGTGGTGGAATCATTACAGTCATGGTCACCTTACCATTGCACCATACACGCTCATGGTCTTGTCACGACTCACATGTATACCGTATATTGAAATTTGATTTATCATTTGTGATTTGTTACATAATTATGATCTAGTGTTCATGAATAATAATGTTTAATGATTAATGATAATTGTAGGATTGCTTTTATAGCATTATGATCCAGTGTTCATGAATAATAATGTTTAATGATTAATGATAATTGTAGGATTGCTCTTATAGCCCTTATGATCCAGTGTTCATGAATAATAATGTTTAATGATTAATGATAATTGTAGGATTGCTCTTATTGGAGTGCATTCTCATTAGTGCACACCAAGCTCCGCAATTGTTTGAGTATGGAGGAGTTGTATGGTGAGGTCTTTTGTAAGACCAATTTATGACTTTGACGTACATTACGATCTTTTAAAGGTTTGAGATAGGTAATAATATTGATAATTTATATAAATATTTGCTAATTTATTTTTATGTGATAAATTATAGTATTCTGGAAATTTATTGTTTGTTTTTTTAGACTTCATCGAGATTCAGACTTTTTGACATATGTTTATCTTACCATGTATGATCATTGATGTGAGATGTACGATTTATCATGTTACTTTTTGTTAGCATACAAGTCTCATAATCAGACTTAATCATTTCTGATATTTATATGCTATAGGCTATAGCCCATGATGTATCCAATATATATGTATGTTTTTGATTTCATATTTATTAGAGTTCAGATTTTTCTCCCTCGACTATATTGTCTTTTGAAAATTAATGCCTAAACAATGAACATTGAACATTAAGTGATAATTGATTAATTATATTGTGACTCATGAGTCTCGACCATTGATTTTAAATGTCAATATATAGTGTAGATTAAAATTTAAATCATGCTAGATGGTTCATTAATGATTAATATATGTATGTACTATTATTTATATCTTATGGATGTGTGTGTATTTATAACGATCTACCGTACGCACCTCACCTTCGGATACCAACTGATCCTTGCATCTTATGCACATGGAACCGAACACACCGGACCGTCTTGATCCCCTCCTAACTTGAGACTAGGGGAATATGCAAGGTAGATATGTTTGTTAATTAATCGATCGTAGTTATTTAAAGTTTTAGGTATCTCTTATTTTCAAAGATCATGCTAAATATCCATCAACACACACAAGGACCTTAGATATGAAGAGCACTCTCATAACACACCACACCTTCCCAATTCCCACACCGCAAAAAACAGTTCTTTTTCAATGCGCCATATGTACGGGATGTATTGGAATTTCAGGTGCAGATCACTTTTGGCGAATTTTTCTTTTCAGGTTCAAGAAGGGAAAACAAATTGAAAACCTATTCGCCTTAGGTTTGTCTTGCATGCGCGAGTATCTCCGTGCTCCACACACCCTCGTGCTCCACACACCTTGTGTTCCTTGCTCTTGAGTCTTGTGCTCCACAAGTCCCTTAGTTCGCACACTCTTTCCCTTGCTCCTTGCTTCCTCCTCCATTATGCCTCATGGTATCTCCCACCTTTGCACCCTTCACACAACAAGCCATGAATTGGTAAATCCTACCAAATTTGGCTCGGGAACATGGAGGTGGGTGTGCAAGTATTGTGCAAAAACATTTTGCACAACAACTACATGTCTCATTCGACATGTGG
Organism: Ceratopteris richardii; assembly: GCA_020310875.1. NCBI lineage: Eukaryota > Viridiplantae > Streptophyta > Polypodiopsida > Polypodiales > Pteridaceae > Ceratopteris > Ceratopteris richardii. The sequence continues at coordinate 105,053,590 of CM035441.1, read as the reverse complement.
AAGCAATTGGAGGATTTGACATCTCAGCTTGTTCAGAAGTCCCCCATGACATAGCTGAGGCAGTGCGACATGAGCACAATCTCAACCAAGAGGCTATGGCTTCTCATAGTTGTGAGTCTACTATAGCTTCTGTTGATATATTAGAAAAGCTAGAAGCTCGACCTAGTGTTTGACTTAGTGCTAGTTTATTTAGAAGCCGTACATGCTCCCAATGAAAGGAGAGTGAAAGCTCTGCCCATCTTGAGTCATTTGAGCCACCAAGATAGAGACCTAGACAAGGGGGCCTCCATTCCTCTTATCTAAGTATGAGCTTTACAAAAGCAATGCCAAAAAGTTACAGAATTTGAAATTCAGCGTTGCATACTTGAATGCAACCTCTCTTTCAACGTTTTTGGCACATATGCTTGGAAGAAGATGGTGAGGGTGATAGCCCAAGTCCTACCAATGATGATTGGCATGGGATTCCATATACTTGCCTATGCACATCAATGCTCATTGAACAACAAGAGAGGATCGACGTACAATTAAGACTCGTTAAAAGCTGGTGGCAATCCTATGGTTGCTTCATTCTATCCGATGGATGGAGTGATTTTAGACGATGTCGCATTATCAATATAATCGTTTCCTCTTGCTTAGGCACCTATTTTTTGAAGGCAGTGGATTGTAGTGTTGTAGGTACACGTATAACATGGGAATACATTTATGAGCATATAAAATCCGCTATGAAAGAAGTAGGAGTTTCCAATGTGGTGCAAGTAGTTACAGACAATGCCAATGCCTCTGATTGTAAGAGGATAGGGGAGATGATAGAAGCCGAGATGCATTGTCTAGACCCCTTGCAGCGTACATGATCTTGACCTTTTGTTCGAGGACATTGCCAAACTACCATGGTTGGCACCCATGCTTTCAGATGCTAGATGCATTATCTCGTTTATGAGAAAGAATCACCTGGCTTTTGAGTATCTTTCCCAGTTATAGTGACAAGGAGTTAGTTCGCATATTTCTCTCTCTTATATATTCAAAGATTGTGGGTGAGCAAAATCCAATTTATGGTATCAGAACTGCAGGTTTGAGTGCATTCTTTATGTAGCTTCTCAGGAAGGTTGTCATCATCATTAAGCTGTCTTTCACTTTGACTAGCACTCAAGATTCCATTATTACAAAAGCAAGATCAGCCTAAGAGGCGTTGGGTTCTTCAGTGTCCAGGAATCGGTTATATTAAATATATTAGTTTTTCAACTTTAAAAAAATTAATGACAGTTTTAAATACAGAAAAAGCCAGCTTTTTATACAACATATTCTTGCCACCACATTGCTCTATTTAGGGCAGATTTAAGGTTGAATTATCACTATATATTTGAAGGAGGGCTACTGCCACGTGATACATATCAGTTTTGTCTTACCACACATAATGCTGGAAGGAATCTACTCCTGCATTGTGGATGATCTGTTTTGATTTGTGCTATTGTACAAGCAAATGATGGATCCATCAACCTAAGATTGTCCCATAAGACAAGGCATTTCCTTGGTGGAAGTGGAGATTGCTTTCTGACCATGCATTGTCAAGAGTGACCAAGTAAAATAACTTCCGAAGGCCAAAATATTAATATGAGAAGAAATTTGCGGGATTCTTACTCTCTAGAGTCCGTGCTCATATAACATATCCATGATTTCAAAATTGTTGACGAATCTCAATAATTATTCAACTTTTTTTTAGCTTGATTAGTTATTTTTCCATTTGATGTTCATTGGTGGTTCTTTAGTACTGGCTCACATTAGTTGAGGATGTTGACCTCTTTGCCAACTATGATGGCATGTTGCCCAATGCCAATTAGAAAGGAGGCCTGAACATTATGTAGATGTCCTGATAGGATATTCAGTCCTTAGCCCAAAGAGGCCATTTGGGTTGACCGTTGCAGATGTAGAAATGGGGAAGAAGGTTCTCACTTTAAAAGAAATCAAGAAGTGTGTACTTAATTTATTGACAATCAAGCCATCTTAGAGGTGAATCTAAGCAGACAAAGCACAAGGTCAGAGGTTTATTCAAAGGCCATACTTCTGAAGTGCAAGGGTTATAGATCTGTTCAAAAGACCTCTGTCAATTTAATCATGCATCTGGTCATGAACATTTCTTTGCCTTATTTGTTACAAGTATCATCCATATGGGCAATGAGAGTCAGGAGCATTGTCATTGTCCATCTGTTCTATGACTATTCAAGGCTTTGCAGATGGTGATTTGTTTGCTGGCTGTACATGTTACTGCCTTATGATGTGTGTACATTTTACTGTCTTTTTTTGCTAAGAGTAGCATGCATATGGGCAAGCAGACCAGGAGCCTTGTTATTGACGACCTTTCTATGGCAATTCAAGGCTTTGCTGGCAGCCATTTGTTTACTGGCTCTATTTATATTTTGATTTTTTTCCTTATGCCGTGTGGTGTGTGTTGCGAATTCCCAGCCATATAGTGATTATATGTGGTGTAATGCACATGGGCCAGGGGAGATAAGCAAAAGGCAGGTTACCTTTGGGATCTGGAGTCAAGATTTTTGTGAAAAGCAATAGATATTTAGAGTGATATTGATATTATTGCCTTCAAAAACACTTTGTCTCCTTCCTACTGTGGAAATAATTGTATCTCAAAGCAATATGTTGTGTAATGTACATGGGCAATAGGGATGAGCAAAAATCAGATCACCTATAGGATCCAAATTCAAGATTACTGAAATTCAACAGACTTTATAGAATGGGATGGACATCGTTGATGTAGAAGAATCCGTGAAGGATTTCACCTTTTTGGAAATCACTACACTTAAAAAGCAAGCATGGTGAAATGCTTGGAAACATATATGCCTCACATAAATTGGCCAAATATTGATGTGGAGAATCTAAACACGTGCTTGAAAAGCATGCGATAGTGAAGGAAACGAATGCAGTGAGGAGTACATTAAGGTTGTTTTTTAACTGTTTTGAATACTGGAAAATATGGATCTTTGGTCACTCCAAAGTTCTGTAAGTGTGACTGCCCACAATTATCATTAGCCTCAGTACTCCATACTCTGATGGATGATGATGCAGCTAGTATGGCAAGTATGTACGTTGCATATGACATATATGGTCATATCAGCGTATTCTATTATGGCATGGCACATCATATCTACAACCTTAAGTTTATACTGATTATTGGAGGTTGGATTGCATTGTGTAGCACTCATAGGTGTAAAAGACACTGTAAAGTTGCCTTTGAAACATTGAAAAATTCCTGATGTAAGCAGTTCAGCTTCTTATTTATAAATACATCATACATGGCATCCGCTTCACCCTTTTTCTTGTATTGAAATGTTTGCAAAGATGCAATGGAGTCTACAGAGAGAGGTATAAAAGGAAAAGGGGAAGATTGGAGAATTTGTGGTGTGTTAAGGGGGATGAAGAGGGGGTGAACTTTGAAGTCAAGAGTGGTCTGAGGAGAAATTGATTGATTGTCTTGAAATTTTTGTCCAGTGACTGAAATTCATGGAAGAACTTTTGGAACTTGGACATTGCTTACATGTACCTTGTGCGTCCTTTGTGCAAGAGATCTTCAGAACCGGTCATTGTACCTTGCAACACTTCTGTCATTTATTTATGCTTTGGGCCATTTTGTGACAGAGTTTTTCATCTTCGGTAGCATGTCATCTAAAAACCTACTCACTGTGGGTTTTTTTGCAGGTATGGAATAAATTTTCAAATGTATTTAAAAGAAAAAACTAGTTATAATATCACGTGGTTCTCTTTTCTTGTTGCGTTTTTTCTTTCTTTCCATGTACATATCTATACAGCAAACAATTTTCTGTTCCATATCTTTCAACCTAGATAGTGTTTTGTGAGACTAATGTTTATTGTTAGCAGGTACATCTATAATTTGGATGTTACTGGAGTGGAATAAATGTGGAAAGCAAAGTATAAACAAACATAGCTGACTTTTCTGTCAATCGATTCTGGATCAGCTGTGCACAGCATCCTGCAAAGCAGTACATTGACTGTGGTTTTGTACTCTTTTCTATTGATTGGACTGCATGACACCCATGCCTATGATTCACCTTGCTTTGTGTAGACATATCAGAATTTTTGGTCTTGGATTTACAGCAATTGCAGCTCAAGATATCTAGATGCACTTATCTGGTTTTTATGTGAACGAGGGTTCCCTTTGAAATGATTAAGACTCTTTGTCTTCTTCTCCCGCCTTTTCTTTCTCTCTCTCTCTCTCTCTCATGTATACAAATACATGCATGCACCCATGCATGCACATGGACTGGCACACATGTGCACACTACAAATTCACGTACTTCCTGTGTCTGCACGGGGCTAGGTGAACTGTGTGCGCAAAATTGCAGTATTGGTTATGATGTTGTAATACACTGCTACTGCATTTTTCTTCTTTTGCCCATAATGATTGATCCTAATAATTTTCTTCGTCAATCCTGAATGACCAAGTAACTAATGCTATTTTCCAGCATAGATAGATGATGTCTCCAAAGGCTTTAATGTGGTTATTTGATTGCTGATCAAACATATGCAAACATCTATGTATGCAAACATCTATGTATGCAAACAATAGATTGGGATTTTGTACCTGCTTCCAGAAATTTGAAAATATCAGGCTTCAGCACGTGGCAGATCTGATGTGTTTTCAATTTTATGGTATGAATGCTAGGTGAAAACAGTGGCATATGCTAAAAATTGAGATTCATTTATGGATTTGCATTAAAGTTTACGAGTTCCAGTATATATCAAATTTTAATGATCATAGGGGTGATATATCATGTGTGCAGTTGTAGTATGTATGATGCATATATTTACATGAAACATTGCACATTGCATTATGCATGTGGTACGTTGCATGTGCCATCTAAGTACACGCCTCAATATGTAGTATATTAGGGGCATGTGGATGGGAGGGATGTGAGGTATGGTGCAAAAAATCATCACAGATAACTGTTGATAAATGCTTTGGCTTAACCTCCAGACGTGTCCTTTCTACATGAAAATTTGCAACACTGATTTCTGGTCCATGTATTTGAGGTCACATGTCAATGTTTACATCCAGGTGAGCAGTACTCGCTGGTTGTCATGTTGTTTGCTCTTATTGCATTTAGTAATTCATGGGACTTTGGGCTTAAGCGGAATTTGAGTTGTGTAGCCTTGGTTTATGGACTGGATGATGATTAAGAATAGAACATCTCAGATGAAAGAGAACAGGTGTAGATGCTGACCAGAAATTATGGGAGAGGAAATCATGTGTTGATAAACTTTTGCATGGAATAATATACAGTGGATTTCATCATATGAAGTTGTTTGATGAGTAGATCATACACCGTACAGTTTGAGCTCTCTCTGACTTTTGTATTTTCACGGGTGATATTTTTTAAATTGATTATTAACAATGGAAAAGGATGGTGTGATTGGTTTTAGAGTCAGCTTATCTGACGTGGGACAAAGGGGTTATGTAATTCTTAATTGTACTGTCACTTCAAGGTTATCTTTTTGGCTCCAATCAGGAGCAGCAGCAGGATGACAAGGTGGAGCAGGATCAAAATTCTGTTAGTGAATGGGTGTTGGTAAATAGGATTATGAGTGTTTATGGATAATATACAAGTTACTTCTTGTTGCTGATAATTTTTGTTGGATGCTTTGTTGAATAGACTTCAAGATACTCTGACAATCCAAATGAGGAAATAGGATGTTTAGTGTCTAGGAGTTTTCACAGGTAAACATATAAAATTGGAAATATATAATTCACATCAAGGAAGGTAAGTTTGCACAACTTAGCATCTTTCAAGTCCTATCCCATGCATGATTTGGAGAAGACTACATGCAAGTAAGACAGAATTTCATTAGTGTTCAGAATTATGTGAATAAGCCTGGCTGAGTAGGATTATGAGTGTCTGGAAAATCTATAAGCTGTTCAAACTTTTTTTCGAGCATTTATAGAATAGAGTTAAGTTACTTTGAGAATTCAAATGAGAAAACAGGATGGACATTGAATAGAAATTTTAGCAGTCGGAAATATTAAGTCGCAATATTTTTTTTTTCCAAGTCTTGTCTAATGCAATTTCCAAATGCTGGTTGCTCACATCAATACATTATCAGAGATGTTTTATCCAAATAGATTTGTAATCTTCATACCAAGGAACGTAAGATTATGTGTAAAGTTTTTTTTTTCTTTAATGTTTTTGGATGCTTTATAGTCTTGTCTAAGTGAAACTCCAAACAAATTCCAAACACTCAACTAATAATTAATGGCAAAGTCTCTGCTCCTTTTGGACTTAAGAGATCTTTTATGCAAGACTGCCAGGTGATCCCTCTTTCGTTTGCTGTTGTTGTCGATGGTCTCAGTTCCATGATGAATGAATGGATCCTCTTGGATGGCATCAAGGTGTTGGGCCTGAATAACTTGTGCTCAAGTGTCTGTAGTCGATACCAACATGTTTCTTTCTAATGAGCTTGAGTGCAACAGAGAATCATGGAATTGTTTGGAAACCTTCTCCATTGCCTCTAGTTTCTAGTCAACTGTGGCAAGATTGCTCAGAGATCGGTTTGGATCGTTGAAATTCCAAGACCTAGAATAGTCAAAGAATCACAAGCATTCATGGGACATTGTGGTTATTATAGAAGATTTTTCCATAATTATGCAACAATAGTTAAACCATTATATGCTCTTATCATAGAATTTGAATGGAATGATGAATGTGAGGAAGATTTTAAGAAGCTCAAAGCATGGTCAAGTTCAACACCAATATGAAAACCCCCAAATTGGAAAAGGATTTTTCATTTTCATGTTGATGCTTCAATTTTTGCACTAGGTTGCATCTTAGATAAACTAGTGGAAGATACAAAGTTGGATTCCCTAATTGCATATGCAAGTAATTAATCAAGTAGAGAAAAATTATACAACAACTGAAAGAGAAGGATTGTGAATGAGTTATGTTGTTAAGAAATTTAGGCATTATCATCTTGTTAAAAAATTCAAATTCTTTGTGGATCATTAGGCTTTGCTATACTTAGTAAGTAAATCTTGTAACATATGCAGAATAGTTAGATGGTATTTGTTGATAATGGAGTTTGATTTTGAAGTGATAATCAAACAAGGCAAAAATCACATTAGAACATATCATCTATCAAGATGGAATAATGGAGAAGAGCCTAAGGGAGTAGATGATGAGTTACTAGACACTTATCTCTTTAAAGTTGAAGTAGTTCCTAGATGGGCCAATGACATAATTCCAATACTAAGTTTTTGACCTCAATTTAGGAAACACAATGTTAGAAAAAACATAGGTCAATGTAAAAATCATAACTTACTCTATGGATAATTGTACTATCTTCATCAATTGGAAATTTCGGTTACTTGTATGTTGGAAAAAGAGTAATGGAATTATATGGAGAAGGCACATTAGTCACAAAATACGATGCATGCATCTAAATCTCAAGGACTAATAAATGTGCATAGATTGGGTGTGTATTGGTCTGAGCAGAGAAGAGATGTGCATTATTCTATTGAGAATTGCAAGACAGGCCAAGAACAACTTGTAGGTCATGCCACTTTGTTCATAATTCATAAAAATCTATCATGGAGTAAAGAAATAGTCAGCCTTAGAATCAAGGAAAGATGAAAAAAAGAATTTCCATGAAAAAATGATGAACATAGAATGCAAAGATTACTCTTTGATAGGAGAAAAATTATACAAAAGGGGAAAAGATGGATATTTGAGAATTTGTGTACATGAAGATGAATATGTCAAGATTTTCTAGTAAGCACATGCTAGAGCAGCATCAAGACACTTTTCAACTAAGAAAATTGCTAAGTTAATTGTCTATGCTAGATTTTGATGGCCGAATCTTCATCAAGATGTAGAATTATTTGTAAAAAGATATGACATATGCCAAAGAATAAAAACTCCAATAAAGAAAGATGAAATGCATCTCTTGCCAATAATTAGATTTAGATCCTTTTAAAAGTGGGGAATTGATTTCATAGGACCTATATCACCTCATTCTAGAAATACTCATGTTGAGTATATTACTGTAGCAACTGGCTACTTAACTAAGTGAGCAAAGGCTAGAGCAACAAGAAGGAATGATGCACAAACAACAACTAGATTTCTATTTGAAAACATTTTTGTAAGATTTGGGTTACCAATAGAAATTGTCAGTGATAGAGGTACCCATTTTTTGAATGGTGTCATAGGCTATCTGTTGAAAGAGTTTTTAGTAATCCATAGATTTTCAATCCCATATCATCCTCAAGCCAATGGTCTAGAAAAAAGCACTAACAAAGTGCTATGTACAATCTTGGAGAAGATAGCGAATAACAAGAAATAAAATTGGGATAAGCAACTACATCATGATCTATGGGCTTATATATACTTATAAAACCAGTACTAGAACAACACCATTCAACATGATGTATGGTGAAAATGCTATACTTTCCACGGCATTTCTAATTCCAACCTTGAAAATATCACAAACCCTAGAATGGAAAGGACATGAATTGGCAGATATGGTTGAAGCATTGGAAAAATTAGGATAAAAAAGACTTCAAGCAATAAAATCTTTATATGCAAATAAAAGGAGACAAAAAGAGCATTTTGATGTGCATACCAAAAACAAAGACTTGAAGGAAGGAGATTCGGTATTGACATTCACAATAAAAGAGTTGGGTAAGAAATTATACAACAGAGATCATGGACCATATATCTTACACAAGCTAGGTCCAAGTGGTGCAATACAATTGGCTACCCTAGATGGAATAATGATGCCTAATTACTTAAGTGGTTGTAGAGTCAAGAAATGTCCAGAACCATTTAATGATCAACAGTGGCACAAGATACAGATTGCAACACATAGAAAATATGAGTTAGAAAGAGTAAAAAAAGAGGCACAACAAGAAGCACAAGATAGAATTCAAAAAATTAAGGAAAAAATGGGATATCAATAAGAGAGATGATGCTCATTTCTTGTTTCTTCTATTCTTCGTAATATATTATTTCATTTGTTTTTTGTAAAAATTTGTACAATGCAATGTGTGGAGGAAATGTTATGAAACTTTGGAGTCCTTGTATGAGAAGTACGTTGATGATCACTAAATTGCACAAACTCTAATAACACTAGAGACTAGTCTTTGAGCACTCAAAAGGTCCAAACTTACACAATCAAATGAGAAGACATGAACAAGTATACATCATTCAGCAGTAAAGAAACCATGATTACCAAACCTATATTCTCATTTTGAAAGAGAATTAGGAGGGGGAGGAATGAGCAGAAGGAGGCCAAGGTAGTGGAAGAGAACAAAAGCTAGAAAATTTTCCATTAATTTTCGTAAATAACTACTATAAATATTTTATGATTTCTTTAAAACACACACAGATACTTCAATTTTATAAATTTTTTGCATAAAATAATCAATATAAAAAAAAATTAATCTAATTTATTTTAAGGTAATAAATTTATATTTTGAATTGAAGAACAAAAACGTGCACATGAAAATATGCGTTTAGGATTTTTTGTCCAAAAGTAAAAGAGTTTTTTTATACGAATGTATATGTATATATGATTACTCTTTTTCATGCAATGTTTTTATTGGAATATTGGTATTTTAAACAAATCATAAAAATTATGACAAAGAGTAATGACAAGAACATTGGAGTCATTTGCAGATGGCTTAAGAAATGCTCAAGGACAGAGTGATCACTCTAGCTAGGGGTCCCTAGCTTCTAGATGCAGGGGAGACTTCAGAAGAGGCAAAGAAGCATCTTGCTAGAGTATATAAGTACATCTACTTGGTCAGATCCAGGAACTTAAAGTTCATAGTAGTTACAAGAGATATCCAAAAGCTAAACAAAAGTGAGTACATCCTAGAAGCTCGAGGACATGTGGGAATCAAGAGATTCTTGGAAGCACCAACCATGATGATTGATATTCCAAGGTGTATTGAGGTAATGGAATCAATGGAAAAGCATACCTGGAACAAAAATGACCAGAAGGAATATTTCAAATATAATGTCACAGATTTTGAGGGAATATATAAAGGATTCCACATCAATCAAAAACTGATTAGGAAAGCCCTTCCTATCAAGGGAGGCATGAATAAATAACATCAATGACATAAGGAAGGGGATGAACATTTACAAAGACATTAATAAATTCACTAATTTTGAACCTAAAGCAATCAATCTGGCTTTTCAATCAACCATTTTTTTCTACTCAAATAACCAGATACACACAACATCACAAGCCAATAACTTTGCATTCATGAATAGACGTAATGAAAAGAACATGGAGATGTACAACTATATATATATATATATATATATATATATATATATATATATATATATATATATATATATATATATATATATATATATCAACTACACACTAGAAGGACAAAAAGTTCCTAGGAGAAGGACATTTTCTAACTAGAATCATTTATTAAACATTGTAGGAAGAAGAAGAACTAGAACCCATGCTTAGCTATAGAGAAATGGAAGAATTCATTGCAGCTCAAGCAACACAATCATAGAAGGTAATAGGATAGAAGACAAACAAAATGGACACTAGCCTCAAGGCAATTACAAAGAGACCGGCATGCAAATCTTTGCCTAAGGTAATAGAAGTAATTGAAGCAAGGCCTTTGAAAAAGAGGTTAAAAATTGCTAAAATAGAGGATGATGACATCACAATCAGGGTGAAAGAAGACCCAAGAGAGTACTCAATAAATTTTGAAGAACCCACTACTGAAGAAGTGGTTGCTACTCAAAGACAAGAACATTCAGACATAGCACCTCATCCTCCCATGATTGCAAAGCAAAGTCTATATACATATTATTTGTAGGGGGTGAAGATAAAAGGAGAAAGTATGAAAAGAAGTACCAAAAAAAGCTCGAGTATTTTTCAAATAAGGCTACAAATTGGATTCAAAAGGAGTTGTAAATATATGAAAAACTACATGAAAACTTGATGAAAGTAAAGATAAACTGCTTATGTCTAGAGGGATAAAGCATTGAAACAATAGTTTGATGCTTTATGTTTAGCAAAGGAAAAAAGAAAAATAGTGGTTAAATCAATTAAAGAAGTAAACCCTAAGAAGGATAAAAAAATTCAAAGCAAGAGAATAAAAAGACTATTCGAAAACTAGATGAACAAAGAAAACATGAGGAACCAACACCCCAACTACTAGAAGCACCTCCTTGTTTATTACCAGGAAGCTCTATATTGATACATAGAATAGATCAACTAATGTGTATCCCTCAACATCCAGAGGAAGAGGAACTATTTGAAGGAGATGAAAATGAAGATGAGGATTATCAATTCCTCCAGACATTGAAATACCATCTTAGGAAGCAAAGAAACTAGAGGAGTTTGACATTCATAAATTGAAAGAACTTCAAAAAGAAGTAGATATAAAATGATCAAGAAGAACACATGATCAAGAAGAACATGGTACAATGTTTGTCACCACTTTGGAGGAACAACAAAATGAAGACAGTCAGAATATACAACCTACTATACAAGAATAATCAAGGGAATCTAAGCAATAAGAAAAAGTGGTTGTTACCACTATAGAAGAACATCATTACAAGGATAATCAAACAAAGCAATTCTTTATACAAGAGGAGACAAATGAAAGAAGCAACAAGAAGAAGTAGTGGGTATAACCACTCTTGACAATCAAGACACAGATGTAGTTATGGAAGATGTAGAGGCATTAGAGGAAACAACAAAAGAAGAGCAAAAATAAGAAATAGAAAAGGTCTGATAGATCTCATCAATATATTCAAATATACTTTTAAGGAGGACAAGGAGTACAAAGCAACACAACATTTAAAGGGAGATAGAGAACCTCAAGAGAAGGAAAGTCAATGTGGTTTGGTCCTAGTACAACAAGAAGTGAGGATTCCAAAGGAAAAGGATGCACTCAAAACTCATAATACTATTCAAAATGAGTCAAAATCACAACGAAAAAGCCTATTGTTATTAAATGAAATATTATGCATCAAGAAAGAACAAATATCATAGACCAAGATGAAGAGCATATGAAGATACAAGAAGGTGATTAATCTTTCATCAAAGAGCAAGTCCACAATGAGGAAGTATAGGAAAACAAGGAATTTAATAATGAACAACCGATGGTCAAGTCATATGGAGATGAATAGGAACACAAAGTGATAGTAGTTTAGATGTCTAATGAAGTCAAAGAGATGGTCGAGAAATCTAAAGACATGCTAAAGAGAAATGAAGAAACCGATGCAAAAATCTAGAATTTGAAAGAGGTATTAAAAGAATATTTACATTGCTTCTCAGAAGGATCCCAAATGGCCATATTACCAAGTATTACAATGGAATAAGAAAATATAAGAAATACAAAGAGAATTTCCAAAGTCAAGAAAAAGCTAGAGAGATGCAATAACAAAAAAAAATCAGGATACAAATGCATCAGATGTTTTAAGAATATCAAAATTTCGAGAGAGATATAAAAAGAGAAGTAGAAATATATGCAATGAATATTAAATGCAACATACATGAACTGGATACAACCTTACAAAAGAAGCAAAAGAAATTGGAAGAACAAATTAAAAGGTTGTTACAAAAAATCCAAGAGCATATTCATGAAGGACATCAAGAGTTTGAAGAAGAAAAAATCATTCCAATTAGAGACATGGGGATTGGAGATGAAGGAGCATAAGTGAATGTTCAATCAGATAATGACAATCAAAATCATGACATGCAAACTTGTACATTAATCAAAGATAGAAATGATAGAATCAAATATCAATGGAAATTTTATGATAGAAATGAGGCAAAGCTAATCAAAATTTTAATAGATAGGATCAAGAAACATCTCAAGACACTATCCAATTTTGATATACTGGATGTGCCTCTAACCTATCTGTGAGAACATATAAAAGAGTATTAGATCAAATACTAGACAAGGAGCCAGATCCCTTTTTGGAATATTCGGATATCTATTTTGTACCAACATAAGAATTAAAGTAAATCCTAGTTGGAGAAGAGTTCTTTTGGTAGAACACAAGGAGTGCAGGCATGTGTGGATAGAGGCACCCATAAACCTAAGGCTTAATCTTGTGTATTGTCCATGTGCACAAAGGAGAAACTAGCCTCAATTTTGGGAAAGAAGAAAAAGTGGTCAAATCCCAAAGACCTGGCTACTTTTTTCCAAATTTACTAGGTACACCAAGGGAAGGATTTCCAAAAAAATCTCATATGCTAAATATTTATGACAGATTCATAAATTACTTGAATGATGTACAATACTATACCATAATTATACAAATCAAAATTCTCAAGTTGGTCAAATCTTGCTGAAAAGCGTTTACAGAAGTAAATATAAGGACCATGAATTCTTTTGGATTTCATTCGATGATAAAAACATTACTTTTTGATATAAGTGAAGGTCAAAATCAGCAGTGCTTAATGCCTTATTTTATTTGAGTCATGTTCATGCAAAACATACATCTTAAGACATTTGAAGATGCATTCACTACTAGATTTTTTTAACAAGAGTCATAGATTTTTCGCAGAGTCTCTCTGGGTCTTGAGGCAAGAATAATAGCATACGAGAATATATTTTTGGAACAACATAGTAGAAACATAGTGGATGCTCGAAAAGCATCATTATATTAGAGAAAAGCCATGATTGCATTGATCAATGATATTAATTTTGAAGAAAAGGAAAAGCATGCAAAGATCTAACATCTACAGTAGAAAATAAAGAGAATAAGAATTACAACAAAGCTTGTATAGTTTTGATGAGGACATCAAAAGGATGAGGAGAAGGAGGATGTTGAATGAAGAAAAACAACCAAAACTTATATATTGATGCCTTTCCTTTGTAAACAGTGCAAAAAGTAGACTTAGAAAGCTCTAAATTTTGTAAGACTTGGGGAGAGTCTTCCTTGAGTTATCATAGATCTATATACAAAGCTAGAATAACATGGAATAACTAGACATAGTAGTTTAGAAGCCTAGAAGTTGAGAAAGTAGTTCATTTTGGAAGTAGTATATAAGTCAATGTAAAAAAGAATTGAGGGACACAATGTCATTCAATTTATGAATATAACACCAAATTGAGTGTTTCAAGTGCATAATACATTCCATTTTTCATGAAAAATCCAAATATGATATCAAAACCTACTTATCTTGAGTAAAACCTAATGATGCAGCCACTTCAAAACAATCGACTTTCTCCAAACCAAGAAACGATCTTCATACACACTTACAAACTTATCAATGATCTCACACACAAGTCCCACTTCCATCTACACATGAATAGCAATCATGATTGTATATCCACGGAGATGTGAGGGTGTTATGATGACCATGACCAAGTGAACATGCATGATAGAAGCACATAAGATGCACACACACATGTATATAAGGTAAAACAAAGAGAGGGAACAATGGAATCTTTAATTTGTTGATATATTTAGGTAGTGATGTGTGTGAACACACGAGGACCGTTGGGGCACTTTTTTCCCTCTTTAGGAGGTTTTTTTTCTGTCGGCTTGTATATATGCCTATTACCCTAATGGGCTACTTATTTTTGTACATTCTAGTGGTAATGCATTCAATATTGTGTGTTGTGCTCCAAGCTTCTTCTTGATCCTTGTGTTGTTTGCGTGCTTGCATAGACTCGGAACTCCAACAATTGGTATCTTAATAGGTCATTGCTTCATCTAGTGCATCGTCGACACCCCTCGAGTCAAAATCTGAGAATCACATGAAAATTGGTGAGCATACTCAAGATGAGTAGGAGATTAAAATAACTTTTCTACGTGGTGTCAAAATTGCGATGTGAGCTTGTTTTGGCCTTCGAACGCACTATCATAGAACTTGTGCAAGAAATTTTTTCTTTTTGTGCTAAAGGTATATACAAGTTTTAGTTCGCCAGTATAAGGGTCTCAAAGTCTGCTATAGGTTTAGCAAAACTTGATAGGGTAGTTCTATTCATCTTTTTGGGATACAATCATTTTTTTGCATCAGGGTATTTCATTCAGTGGCCATGGCTAAAAACAATGATGTATTCCATATGTTGGTTGTTGAGAATAAGTTGGATGGTACCAATTACCCATTATGGGCTTATATGATGCATCATGTATTGGTTGCAAAAGGACTATGGAATATTGTGCAGGGTGTTGAAAAACGTCCTGTTACACCTGCAAAAACAATTGTTGAAGGTGATATAGATGGCATTGAAGGTGGCGATATTCTTCATGTTCATGTTCGTGTTGTAGTTCCTACTGCACCTACTGTAGAGCAAATTCATTGGGATGGTAGAGATCCTCAAGCACATGCATTGATAGCCTTGTCTGTCAAACATGCAATTATTCCTGATATTCGCTCTTGTAGAATAGCCAAAGATGCTTGGGATACACTTAACACTTTATACAAGGCAAGGAATGAGGCTCGTGTTGCTTACCTTCGAAAACAGTTGGAGAGTGAGAACATGAATGAAGGAGATTTCGTGGATAATTTTCTGACAAAGATCAAAGATTTGAAGGAACAATTGATTTCTACTGATGAAGTCTTGCTTGATATTTCACTTGTGCATATTGTTCTGAATGGACTTCCTGATTCATATCAGAGTTTTGCTTTTACTCTTTGTTTGATGATAAAAGCTAATCCAAATGCCTTAACGTTTGAGGATTTAGTCTCTGTTCTGTTGCACGAAGATTAGCCTAGGTAGAACATGTCCATAATGCATGTTGCAGATCAAGCTTTCTTGGCTAGTTAGAAGGGAAAAGGTAAATGAAGCTCTTCTACTAGTAAGCAGAAATATGCTAGTTTTGCACAATCAAAGAAGGATGACAGAGATGAGAAGAAAACAAAAAAGTAAATTTTTTTTTGCAAATACTATAAAGTAAATGATCATGTCATAAAGAGCTGTCCAAAATTGGTTGTTAAAGACGCAAGGAAGAAAGAGGTTGGAATGGTTTTTGCAGAGGCCTATCTGTTGGAGTTAGAGATCTGTGGAGGCACACGAACAACACTAGGAAGAAGAAGAAGCTTGCCGCACAACACACAATACTAAAATATATTACCATTAGAATGTACAAGGATAAGTAACCCATTAGGGCAATAGGTGTATATACAAGGCAGGGGAAAAAAACCTCCTAAATAGGGAAAAAAGTGCCCGAGAGGTCCTAGAGTGTTCACACACATCACTTCCTAAATATATCAACAAATACTCCCTGGGAGTGATGCGGTGAACAAGGAGTTGACACTCATGTATAAGGAAGTGCCAAGCTATGTGGAAATCACTCCACAAAAGGAAATAAGCCCAAAGCTTTACAGGAATCTTCAAACTTCTCCCTAGGCAGAGCTTTCGTGAAAAGCTCTGCAATGTTCTCCTGTGTGGGCACATATGCCAAGCTGATCTCCCCAGTAGAGAACCTCTCCCTGGCATAATGATAATGCATCTCAATGTGCTTAGTGTGAGCATGGAACACAGGGTTCCTCACAATTGCCAATGCGCTCTGACTATCAGTGAAGGTGGTGGTTGCAGAAGACTGACCAACACCCAAATCAGCCATAAGGCATCTGAGCCACACACACTCAACAATAGCTATGAAAGCTGCCGTATACTCAGCCTCACAACTGGAAGTGGCCACAATAGGCTGCTTCTTTCTCAACCAAGATATGCATGAGCAACCAAACATGAAGTAAAAACCACTAGTGGACACACGAGTGTCATAGCAACCAACCCAGTCAGAATCAGAAAAGCATGCAAATCTGGCGGTAGTGATCCCCCCTTGGGATAAAACAACCCAAGCAGCCGAGTACCACTCAAGTAGTGAAAGATGCACTTAACCGCCTGCCAATGCTTGACACTTGGGCAATGCATAAACCTGCTCATCTGTGAGACAACAAACTGAATTTCTGGCAAAGTAATGCATAAGTAAATCAAGCATCCAACAGCCTGTTGATAGAGAACAACATCAAATGCAAATCCAACATCATGAAGACTCAATGTAAACCTGTCTCCATAGGAGTGACAAACGATTTACACTTTTCAAGGCCAAAGCACTGTAATAATGTGTCAATATATTTCGTTTGACGCAAAGCCATTCCACCATCAACGTGCATAAACTGAATGCCCAAATAATGATGCAAATGCCCCAAATCAGACATCTCAAATGAGGCATGTAAATCAACCTTGAAATCAACAATATGCTTCTCATGAGGACCAATGAGTAGCATGTCATCAACATACACCACAATGATTAGAAGCACATCATTAGCATGCTTAACATATAAGGTGCTTTCAGTTGGACTATTCTCAAAACCATGTGCAATCAGATAGGCATGTATCTTTTCATACCAAGCACGTGGTGCTTGTTTCAAACCATATAAAGCCTTTCTTAACATACACACCTAGTTTTCATGCCCTTTCTGTACAAAGCCACGAGGCTGAAAAACATACACTTCTTCATGCAAGTCACCATTCAGAAATGGTGTTTTAATGTCCAACTGATGTACATTCCAACCATGATGAGCTGCAAGTGCACAGATGCTATGAATAGTAGTCATTCGGCAAGTAGGAGCAAAGGTTTCATCAAAATCAATGCCTCTTTCCTGTGCACAACCCTTTGCAACAAGCCTAGCTTTATACCTGTCAACTGTCCCATTAGGTTTACGCTTCATCTTGTATACCCATTTAGTACCAATGGCCTTCTTGCCGGGAGGCAAGTCACATAAAGACCAAGTACCATTTTTCATGATAGCATCATACTCAGATTGCATTGCAACCATCCAATGTTCATAATTTTGTGCTTCATCAAACAAAACAGGTTCAATCTCATCACAGACACTAAAGGTAGCCATAGCATAGAAATCTGATGCAAAAGAGGCACTATGAGAGCCTGAAGGAGTACGATATGACAGAGGTGCATCTAATTTTCTGTCACACAAGGTTTGCACTAGCCATTTTGGCATATTTTTTGCATCCTCAATATCAGCTCTCTCATCAATAAGTGCATCATGTAAATCTGCGCCAGAAATGGGATGTTCTACATCATCACATGAAACCTGCAAAGGCTGAGAAGTTTCCTCAGTAGGACCAACACTAGACTACCCACCTGTAAAAAGAGACAATAAAGTATCATACATGTCTTTGGAGCTAACATATGTCTCCTTAGTACATCAAAGCAATGGCTGAATAGCATCTTCCACAAAGACAACATCACGGCTAACCAGAATGCGTTTAGTCCGTGGATGATACAGATGATAGCCTTTACTTTTAGAATTGTACCCAACAAAAATACATTTTACTGCTTTATCATCCAATTTTCTGCGATGTTGTTTAGGCACTAATGTATATGCCAAACAACCAAAAACATGCAGATGAGCAACAAATGGCTTGCGATCATGCCAAGCCTCATATGGAGTGATAGACTGCAATGCTTTAGTGGGACACGTGTTAAGTACATATGCTACACACATGATAGCCTAAAGCTAGAAACTAGGTGGTAAAGCCTGATTCTTGACCATACACCTCACCATCTCCATGAGTGACCTATTCTTCCGTTTAGCAACTCCATTCTATTGAGTTGTATACGATAGTGTAAACTGGTGTTTTATTCCACGTTCAACCAAAAATGCATTAAAATCAGAAGACATATATTCCCCCTCTCTATTAGAACGGAGGGTGCCCATTTTACATGCTAACAAATTTTCAGCCAAAACCAATTTCATTATCCATATCCATTTCTTTCTCTCTTGTAGGATGGGCAGCAAGCCACGATGGCCAATGGGCTATGTAGTATGGGCCTTGACTATAGGTAAGGCTTAAGCTCTAGCCTCACAAGGGGAGTTCGGGGATTCTAGCTAAACTCTCATGCACACAACGGGTTGCAACTAATGAAGGTGACGGGCATTCAACCTTAGGGTATAGGAAAGACGAACTAGAAAATAATGGTTTGTGTAGCAACGAACCGAACGAAATCAACAAACTAAATCGGACAGAACACCATGCACCTTAAAAATGAAAAAATCAACGTATCGAATCTACTATGGAGGGGAATGTTAGAAAATATGGGCAACCTTGCACTAGGGATCTCAACTTGGTGTTCAATGTCACAAAATGGATGGTCAAAGCTTGGCCAAAGAGATGATCAAACCTGTCAAAATGGTCAAAATTAGAGCTAAATTTTTATTATATAAAATGATAGTACTATTTGAGAGCTATCCAATGATATATAACACTTGGGTATTTGAAAAAGAAATAAATCAAACCCTAAATTTTAGATTTGAGTGGAAGGCATACTAAAATAAGAAAGGGAGCTGGTACACTTATCAAAATCATATGAAACGCTAGATTTTAATCCAATGGTCTATATTATATCAATCGGCACATCAGAATATACCAAATAAAGTCAATTTTAGCAATCCCCAAAAAATCTAAGAGAATTTCTGCCAAGATTTACAAGATGTACTTAACATGGAACGTAATGAGTTGTCTATTATCGATCTTGTCTCTATGTTGATTGTGGGTCTAAAAACAAGCAACCTTTTTTGGGACAATCTTCCCCGGAAAGCTTCACATGTGGCTGCAATGGAACTCCCCAAGAGGCTTTGCATCGGCCATTTGAAATCTATTCTACACTTTTTCAATGTGCTCTTCTTGACTTATGTCCAATGTCTGTTGTTGTCTGCACCTTTTTATCCTCATACCAAGGACATGTTCAGCTTCTCCAAGGTCTTTCATCGAGAATGCAGAGTTCTGCTTCTGTTTTAGAGCATTTAGAGTGCTCTTTTTCTTCCCACCTGCATGCATACGTAACACAATTATTTTAACCACCGCAAAGAACAATTCTCAAAAATGAATGTTCTCTTCTTAGGCATATCCTTAAGCAATCAACCTTGCCTTTTACTTGGGCTCACCATCCACAATTTTGATTTTGTATACCCACTTCTCAAGAATTTCCTTCCTACCTTTGGGCAAGTCAAATTCCAAGTATCATTCGCATGCAAGGCCTTTATCTCTTCCTGCATTTCCAACTCCCACTTCTTGTGCTCATATAGCTTTGCCTTTTTTGTAAGGAAGAAGCGCAGCCTCATCTGATAGCATAACAAAATGTAAAGAGGGGTGTTATCCTTCAACACGCATCCTAGGACATGTAGATCTTCTCACACAATGGATCTACATCGAGAGGTACATCAACCTCGTCATTAATGATAGGCTGCTAAACATCATTTTCAGCTCTATTTTCAACATGAATAGGTGGCTGCATATGCTCTTCAGGAGCCTCACTTTGTTATTTAGCTCAATCACCAGGTCATAGTCATTTCCAACCATCCTCAGGTGCATCCTCATGAGGCTTCCCTCACTGGTCGTATTACGTAGGTTTCCCTCACTAAACCTCTTTAGGAATGCCACATTTTAAGGAGGCATGAGGGGATCGACTTTGAATGAGCCCTACAATTTCCAAAGCCTCTCACAAAGAGTCGTGTTATACCTTTCAACCACACCTGTAGAAAAAGTGGGTTGTATGGGATTATGGGCTCCCTCTTAATGTGAAGATTTTGCGCACTTATGAACTCACCTCCATTATCCGTGCATAAGCATTTCAGCCTTCTCCTTGCTCAAGTGGTAAAAAATGCAAGAAATCTTTTAAATGCAGCAAAGTTGTCATCCTTCAACTGTAGCAAATAAACCCAAAGCCTCGTAGAATAGCTCACAAAACTATTTTGTTAAGTGAACATTAGCAATAACAGAAGTTACTCATATAATAATGTTACATCCAAAGCAAGACCGTAAGATTAGAAGGCAATAAACTTTTTTTGAGAAGTAAAAAAAGAAATTACGTGCTTTATCCCATAATTAAGGACTTGTGTTATGTTGTAATGTTCACATCTAAACGATGAGATCTTTTTCAGGTTCTACATAGCGAGAAGATAATGAATTAAGTGCTATGCATTTCTTTCATAATCACGGATGCAAATCCTCACAAATATTGGAATAATCCACGTTAAATTTTTCAGCTCTCTGGCTTAGAAAATTGCATCATAGACTTCATCTGCATAAAAGCTCTTGAAGTTGAAGCCAATAAGAAAACCAACTTCCGTGTTGAATGTATGAAAACGAAACAAGAAAAGCATAATATTCATATGGAAGTAACTCACGATGTGGTATTCAAGCCAAACAAGGTACAAATGTGTCCATGATTCGAGATGTAACATGAAGTTATGGCATGCTAGATTTGGTCATATCAGTTACAAAGCTCTCAAGCTTATCACAGATCAAGGCATGGTGGAGAGTTTGCCTACTTTTTCTTTAATAGATGATGTAGAGTGATGTGAAGGATGTCTTGAAGGAAAGCTTCACAAACTACCTTTCAAGAAGAGTGGATATATCACAACCACAAGGAAGTTGCAGATCATACATTCAGATGTGAAACATTGATGATTTCTCAAGATTTATGATCTTAAAGTGAAATTAGAGCTTTTTCCTACTTTCAAGAAGTTCTTAGCTATGGTTGAAAATGAAAGTTAGTCAAAGATCCAGATTTTGAGAAGTGATAGAGGAGGAGAGTACTTGTCTAAAGACTTTAAGTCTTTTATTGAAGACAAAGGTATCTCCCATCAACTCACTATTGCTTGCACGCTAGAATAGAATGGTGTTGCAGAGAGAAAGAATAGGTTACTTGTTGAGATGATGCATAGTATGATGTCATCCAAAAGGCTTTCTCCCAAGTTCTGGTTTGATGCAATACATACAACTAATCACATTCTAAATAGGTCTTCTACAAAAGCTTGAAAGGTTCTTACTCCTTATGAAGCTTATTATGGGAAGAAGCCCAATGTGAGTTACTTCAAAGTTTTTGGTTTCCCAGCTTATGTTCACATTGAGAAGAAGGATCGTGGTAAGCTTGATGTAAAAGCCATTAAAGCGATCTTTATTGGTTATGCAATTGAAAGCAAAGGATACATATTCTATGTTCCAGATAGAGGTGATATCCTGCTCTCACACAATGCATATATTGCAAAAAGTTAGATTTATGATAAGAAGGAAGAGATTCTAGAATTCATAAAAGAAGATGACTATGCATTTTTCAGAAGGAATTTGGATGTTTACATTCAGCCATACAAGGGGGGTGATGAACCTTCTCAAACCCTAAGAGACACAAGTGAAGAGAGAATTTCATTACGTATGCTAGTACCTAGTCCATCATCAGTTCCTCTTGAAGTTCCGACTTATGAAGTTGGAGAAGCTTCCAGTTCCATAAGAAAGAGATTGATTCTATCCATAAGAATCAAACTTGGAAGCTTTGTGAGTTATCAAAAGATAAGAAAGCTATTCGTGTTAAGTGGATCTTCAAAACCAAAAGAAAAGCAGATGGTACTAAAGACATGTATAAAGCAAGATTATTTGTCAAAGGTAATGCACAAAAGAAAGGTATTGACTATGATGAGACTTTTGCAACTACACCTAGAATGACAGTGGTTAGGACAATACTTTCTTTATCTGCATTCTTTAGTTGGAAAGTCTACCAGCTAGATATCAAAACTGCATTTCTTAATGGTGATCTACATGAAGATGTTTATGTTAAGTAGCCAGAAGGTTTTGAAGAAAAAGGTAAAGAGCATTTAGTATGCAAGCTTATCAAAGCTTTGTATGGACTAAAGCAAGCACCAAGAGCTTGGTATGAGAAGATACATGTTTTTCTTATATCTATTGGTTTGAAAACTCAGATGCAACTCTCGCTCTTTATGTTAAAGCTAAAAAGGATGTTTTGATTATTATTATCATATATGTTGATGATATGATCATGATAGGTCCCAAGGATTCAGATCTTCTGTTGTTTAAAGGACAACTTAAGAATACATTTGATGTGAATGACTTAGGGATTTTACATTATTATATAGGGATTGAGTTCAAATACAGAGATGAGTGTATATACATGACACAACAGAAATACATTAAGAAAATACTGGAAAGGTTTGAGATGACAAATTCTAAATCTATGCAAACACCTATGGATGTCAATGTGTTATTACAGTCACAAGCAGATTCGGAACCATTTGGAACTACATTATTTAGTCAAGCAGTTTGTTGCTTGATATATCTATGTAATACATGTCATGGCATTCATAGACAAAAGTGGAAAGGCATCATGGCTACATGAAAGTATCCTCAAGCTTGGGGCGAGGGTTCGATACCTTTGAGTTGCAACGCACACAAGATTTTTTAATTTGCTTTACAAAATCATCGACATGTTTTTTCGCAAAGATTTTGACATTCGTAGTTTGGCACCAATAGCTTTTCAAGTTATTTTTTAGTTGTTCTGCTTTTGAAGGGAGCACGAAACTTATGTAAGGAGGGTCATGCTCATTGTGAGTATCACTGAAGGATCATCTCAAGGAGGTTAAGTCTCAATGGAAGGAGGAGGGCTTCTTGAAGAGAGAGTGTTCACACACTCTTGAGGAGGTGATCAACTAGGAGGTGCTCTATCTTGAAGAATGAGTTCTCAAACTCTCGGAGGAGTTGTGGTCTACGTCTTGGTGATTATCTAGAGGAGATTCTGCCAGCTTACCACCAACATCCATTGTTGATTTACTGTGAGCAGCAAGTCTATTTTCATTCTTACTTGCTAGGTCACTCGTTTTTTATTTAGATTGATCAGAATTCGGGTTTGTTGTACAATAGTTCTAAACTATTCTTATTCTCCATATTCTCACACACACTTTTCATACCTCTTAGGCACACAATCTCTTGTATCTAGTTCCTATTTCTGCCTAGATATAGATATTGTCAGTTTGTACCATATTCACACATTGTAATTTTACATTGTAATATAGATAGTGTAGGTGAGCCTTATAGCTTACTGTTACACTTGAAATCCTATCTATTCTCTCTCTATCTCTCACTCATCTATTTTTGAGTCTTAAGGTGTGTATGTTAAGGTTCATCTGTTGGAAGATCCTGTAAACCTGTGATATATTGTTATTGTGGCCCACTACCACTTCCAACACATGGAAAACATTATGTGGATATTTCATAGCTTTAAATGTACTTTTTCTTTTCCCAACAATTATCGTGCCACCTACATACAAGGACAAAATGATTGAGTTTCCATTTGTGTCATTTTGCATGTAAGCACAATGATCTATAAGGATTCTTTTAAATCCATGTGAGTTTGTGTCACGCTGACAATCCATGTGAGTTTGTGTCATGCGTCATTTTGGATATAAAGGTCTAGAGGTTTGTTTCGACCCCAAAAGAATTCTTCTAACGATGAGCTAGGAAAAGGCACTTACAAATGAATATAAGATAGACAATCATATTGTGGTTAACCCAATAGTCTTTTGTGCACGAAGAGAAATGGCTTCACTATTATGCGGTAATTTCATAGCATTAAGTGTACTTTTTCTTTTCCCAACAATTATCATGTCAGCTACACACAAGGACAAAATGATTGAGTTTCCATTTGTGTCATTTTGCGAGTAAGGCTTCTTTTAAATCCATGTGAGTTTAAATCCTATGAATTTGCGTCATTTTGGATATAAAGGTCTAGAGGCTTGTTTCAACCCCCAAAAGAATTCTTCTAATTAACAATGAGCTAGGAAAAGGCAATTACAAATAAATATAAGATACACAATCATATTGTGGTTAACCCAATAGTCTTTTGTGCATGAAGAGAAATGGCTTCACTACGACAAAGTAATATTTTCCCTCAAATTTCATAGATCATAATTTTTTTCATCTGATTCCCTTCTTTAGAATCACACAAATATAATGATAAGTTATCGTTTTAATCTCAATGTCTAAATTTCCTTTAAAAACTCAAATTTTTATAGATAAATCAAATTAATGAATTGATCCCATGTCGAAGTTCCCTTTCAATTTATTACATGAACCATAAAAACATAATATAAAGATATGGTTGATAAAGCTAGTTTTGTGACTACCTTGAGTTGAGCCTATAACAAAGAGTGCTTTGTCTAGATATTTGGGTTGAGGGTAATTGCCTAAGCTAGGAAGGATGTGGTAGCATGAGGAGTGGTGGTCTAGGTAGTTACACTAACTATGCCAATGGTGGTCTTGGAATTTTACCATGCGAGAGTGTGCCTAGGTTTGTTAATGTGGGAGGTGATCTAAGCCTTCAAGTGGTCACCTAAAGTAGTGGCTGAAGGTGATAAATTAGTGGCCTTGGCAACAATTTGGTAGTCACTCCTTATTGTAGAGACGATTTGCCCAAATTGATGTGCTAGTGGTTGCCCAAATTTGTAATCACTAGTAACCCATGGTAGTCGTCCAATGTCGGTTGCCCAAAGTGAATCAAGTATCACTTTCCCAAAGTGAAGTTCTCTATCTTGCCACTAGTCTATAGTAGTCATCCATGTTGCCAGGTGAAGTAGTCACCTAGGGGCATATGTAAAGTTCCGCTCCACCCAATTTCAAAATACACTCTAGTAGCAAATTTATGCCTTGACACAATAAGAGAACTTTGTTGGAGTTAGACGTCTGCGGAAGCACGCGAACAGCACAAGGAAGAAGAAGAAGCTTGGAGCACAACACACAAGACTGTATGTATTACTAGAGAATGTACAAAGATAAGTAGCCCATTAGGGCAATAGGCGTATATACAAGCCGGGGGAAAAAAACCTCCTAAAGAGGGAAAAAAGTGCCCCGGCGGTCCTAGAGTGTTCACACACATCACTACCTAAATATATCAACAAATCCCTCCTGGAAGTGATGCGGTGAACAAGGAGCTGGCACTCATGTATAAGGAAGTGCCGAGCTATGTGGAAATCACTCCACAAAAGGAAGTAAGCCCAAAGCTTTGCGGAAAGCTTCAAACTTCTCCCTAGGCAGAGCCTTCGTGAAAAGGTCTGCAATGTTCTCCTGCGTGGGCACATATGCCAAGCTGATCTCCCCAGCAGAGAACCTCTCCCTGACATAGTGATAATGCACCTCAATGTGCTTAGTGCGAGCATGGAACACAGGGTTCCTCGCAACTGCCAATGCGCTCTGACTGTCAGTGAAGATAGTGGTGGCAGAAAACTGGCCAACACCCAAATCAGCCATAAGGCGTCTGAGCCACACACACTCAACAGTCGCTGTGAAAGCTGCCCTATACTCAGCCTCACAACTGGAAGTGGCCACAGTAGGCTGCTTCTTGCTCAACCAAGATATACATGAGCTACCAAGCATGAAGCAAAAACCACTGGTGGACACACGAGTGTCATAGCAACCAGCCCAATCTGAGTCAGAAAAGCATGCAAATCTGGCGGTAGTGATCCCCCCTTGGGATAAAACAACCCAAGTAGCCGAGTACCACTCAAGTAGCGAAAGATGCGCTTAACCGCTTTCCAATGCGTGACTCCTGGGCAATGCATAAACCTGCTCATCTGTGCGACAGCAAACTGAATATCTGGCCGAGTAATGCATAAGTAAATCAAGCATCCAACGGCCTGCTGATAGAGAACAGCATCAAATGCATCTCCAGCATCATGAAGACTCAATCGTAAACCTGTCTCCATAGGAGTGGCAATAGGCTTACAATCTTCAAGGCCAAAACGCTGCAATAATGTGTCAATATATTTCGTTTGACACAAAGCCATTCCACCATCAACTTGCATAAACTGAATGCCCAAATAGTGATGCAAATGCCCCAAATCAGACATCTCAAATGAGGCATGCAAATCAGCCTTGAAATCAGCAATATGCTTCTCAAGAGGACCAGTGAGCAGCATGTCGTCTACATAGACAACAATGATCAGAAGCACATCATTAGCACGCTTAACATATAAGGTGCTTTCAGTTGGACTGTTCTCTAAACCATGTGCAATCAGATAGGCATGTATTTTCTCATACCAAGCACGTGGTGCTTGCTTTAAACCATATAACGCCTTCTTTAACCTGCACACCTGGTTTTCATGCCCTTTCTGCACAAAGCCACGGGGCTGAAAAACATACACTTCTTCATGCAAGTCACCATTCAGAAATGCTGTTTTAATGTCCAACTGATGTACATTCCAACCATGATGGGTTGCAAGTGCACAAATGCTCCGAACAGTAGTCATACTGCATGTAGGTGCAAAGGTCTCATCAAAATCAATGCCTCTTTCCTGCGCATAACCCTTTGCAACAAGCCTAGCCTTATACCTGTCAACTGTACCATCAGGTTTACGCTTCAGCTTGTATACCCACTTAGTGCCAATGGCCTTCTTGCCAGGAGGCAAGTCACATAAAGACCATGTACCATTCTTCATTATAGCATCATATTCAGATTGCATAGCAGCCATCCAATTTTCTGAATTTTGGGCTTCATCAAAAGAAACAGGCTCATTCTCATCACAGAGACTAGATGCAGCCATAGCATAGCAATCTGATGCAAAGGAGGTACTATGAGAGCCTGAACGAGTACGATATGACAAAGGTGCATCTAATTTGCTGTCACGCAAAGTCTGCACCAGCCATTTTGGCATAGTTTTTGCCTGTTCAATATCAGCTCTCTCATCAACAAGTGCATCATGTAAATCTGCATCAGAAATGGAATGATCTGCATCATCATATGAAACCTGCAAAGGCTGAGAAGTTGCCTCATTAGGACCAGCGCTAGCCTGTCCACCTGTAAAAAGAGGCATCAAAGTATCATACATGTCTTTGGAGCTAACAGATGTCTCCTTAGTACATGAAAGCAATGGCTGAATAGCATCTTCCACAAAGACAACATCACGGCTAACCAGAATGCGTTTAGTCTGTGGATGATACAGACGATAGCCTTTACTTTCAGAACTGTACCCAACAAAAATACATTTTACTGCCTTATCATCCAATTTTCTGCGATGTTGTTCAGGCACTAATGCATATGCCAAACAACCAAAAACATGCAGATGAGCAACAGATGGCTTGCGGTCATGCCAAGCCTCATATGGAGTGATGGACTGCAACGCTTTGGTGGGACACCTGTTCAGTACATATGCTGCACACATGACAGCCTCAAACCAGAAACTATGTGGTAAAGCCTGACTTTTGACCATGCACCTCGCCATCTCCATGAGTGACCTGGTCTTTCGTTCAGCAACTCCATTCTGTTGAGGTGTATACGGCACTGTACACTGGTGTTTTATCCCACGTTCAGCGAGAAATGCATTAAAATCTAAAGACATATATTCCCCCCCTCGATCAGAACGGAGGGTGCCCATTTTACATGCTGACAGATTTTCAGCCAAAACCAAAAACTGTTTGAAGCACATGAACACTTCGGACTTTGCTTTGAGTGGATATACCCATGCATGCCTGGAAAAATCATCAATGAAAGTCACGAAGTAAAGGTAATTTCCAAAAGCGGGTGTCTGCATAGGACCACAGACATCACTATGTACAAGCTGCAATTTCTGCATAGCCCGAACTGAACCATCTTTTGGAAAGGAAGAACGCTGCATTTTGCCCAAAATACAGCCTTCACAAACATGTTTTCCAAGTGCCTCAAGTTTGGGCAAGGAGGACACCATTTCAGATTTCTGCAGGCGTAACAAACTAGCAAAATTCAGATGACGAAAGCGTGCATGCCAAAGCTTTGCATCTGACATAGCCTGAGAATCATGAACTGCACATGCCGAATCATTCACAGATCTTTCATAGTCTATGAGCTTATACAGCCCACGACATAAAATGCCAGAAGCAATAATCACATCGCCATTTGAGAGATCATGGACTGTATACCTGTCATCAACGAATTTCACAACCAAGCCAATCTTGGCTAATGCCGAAACTGATAACAGGTTCTTTTTGATCCCTGGCACAAATAAAGCATCTGACAAAGTGAAAGAACTACCATCAGCAGTAGTCAGAATGATCTTACCAACTCCCATAACAGGATAAGAGGAGTTATTGGCGCATGTGATAGTATTCCCTGTAGGGGCAGGCTCGAGTGAAGAGAAGAAACTGCGCTGCGAGGTAATATGTTTGGTCGCCCCACTGTCAAAGTACCAAACATCTGAGTCTACTGCAGACATGCACTGATCATGAGAAGATGGGTCAAAACTGCAGACAGTAGTAAACGCCCATTCTTCTTCCTGCACAAGATTTGCAGACTCTGTTTTTGGTGTAGAGGCCTCTGCAACAACCATTCCAGCCTCTTTCTTCTTTGCCTCTTTAGCAGCCAGTTTTGGATAGTTCTTTATAATATGATCATTTCCTTTACAGTACTTGCATAACAATTTCTGCTTTTCTGATTTCTTCTCATCTTTATCCTGGTTCTTCGATTGTGCAGCATTTGCAGATTTTTGCTTACTAGTAGAAGAGCTCCATTTTTCTTTGCCCTTCTGACTAGCCAGGAAAGCTTGATCTGCAACACGCATAATGGACCTGTTCTGCCTGGACTGATCTTCCTGCAACAAAACAGAGACTAATTCCTCAAATGACAAGGCATTCGGATTGCCTTTCATCATCAATCGAAGAGTAGAGGCAAAACTCTGATATGAATCAGGAAGGCCATTCAGAACGGTCTGCACAAGTGAGCTATCTGGTATAACCTCATTAGCAGAAATCAATTGTTCCTTCAGGTCTTTGATCTTTGTAAGAAAACTGTCCATCGAATCACCTTCATTCATGTGCTCACTCTCCAACTGTTTTCGGAGGTAAGCAACACGAGCCTCATTCCTAGCCTGGTACAAAGTGGTAAGTGTATCCCAAGCATCCTTTGCTGTTCTGCAAGAGCGAATATGAGGAATAATGGCACGTTTGACAGACAAAGCTATCAATGCATGTGCCTGGGCATCTGCCATCCCAACGAATCTTCTCTGCAGTAGGTGCAACAGAAACAACAGCACGAACAGGAATCTGCGGAATATCATCTTCGACACCATCTTCATCAACTCCAACACCTGTATTTGCAGTACTTGTCGTTACAGGTGTAACAGGACGTCTTTCAACACCCTGCACAATGTTCCACAATCCTTTTGCAACCAGTACATGTCGCATCATATAAGCCCATAATGGGTAGTTGGTACCATCCAACTTATCCTCAACAGCCAACATACGGAATACATCACTGCTTTCAGCCATGGCCGGTGACTAAAATACCTTGATGCAGAAAATTGACTGTATCTCAAAAAGTTGAACAGAACTGCCCAGACGAGTTCTGCTAGACCTATAGCAGACTTCGAGACGCTTAAACTGGCGAACAGAAACTGGTATATACCTTTGGCACAAAAGGACGAAATAGCCTACACAAGCACTGCGATAGTGCGTTCGGAGGCCGAAACGAGCTCAGATCGCGATTTCGGCACCACAGAGCGAAGCAGTTTTGATCTCGGAAACACCCTGAGTATGCTCACCAAATTTTGTGCGAATCTGAGACTGCAAACGGAGGAGTGTCGACGGCGCCCTAGAAGAAGCAACAACCTGCTCTGATACCAATTGTTGGAGTTAGACGTCTGCGGAAGCACGCGAACATCACAAGGAAGAAGAAGAAGCTTGGAGCACAACACACAAGACTGTATGTATTACTAGAGAATGTACAAAGATAAGTAGCCCATTAGGGCAATAGGCGTATATATAAGCCGGGGGAAAAAACCCTCCTAAAGAGGAAAAAAAGTGCCCCGGCGGTCCTAGAGTGTTCACACACATCACTACCTAAATATATCAACAAACTTCCACAACTTTCCTAACAATATACTCTCTCTTTGTATGAGAGAGAAATGCACTACTATTTCCTCCTTTTTTTTGCCACAAAATCTAGGATGACAAGTGCTTGAAAACAAGAGGGAACCTAGAAAGAAGATATGTATATACAAGATCATTTATAGATGTATGCAAACAGCCTGCACAATTGTGCAAAAAGAAAAATGCATCTTGTGAATTCTTCGGCTAGCTCCTTGGTAGGCCATCTAGTAGGGGTTCCTCATCAAATTTCACACCCAGAAGATGGCATAACAAATCTCAATTTTTTTTTGATAGCAGAGCTCTTTGTTTTATTTATTTACCACCTCCAATTCTATTGTTGTAGGTACAAGGCTATCCATAGTTCCTTATTCTCTCTACGATAGTGGAATGTGTGACTTCTTGTGCATGGAGCCTCTTTTATACTTCCTCTATGGGGTCTTTTCCAACAAATCAACATCATAAAAATTCTATGGAGATGACCTTTATGTTTAGTTGCACTCTTGCATACATGTCAATCAGTATGTTTTGGTCCTTTACCATGGAGTCAACCACTCCTTGTAGCATATGGGTTGTGACATTCATCTAAGAAAATATTTGTAAGTGTGGTGAAATTAAAGGCTAGATAGCATGTCCAATTATCTCTTTATCTCAAATGCCAGAAGAACATGACTCAAGGAAAGAGAAAACAATGCAAATGCAAGTACCATTGGATAAAAATAGGAGGATATTGTGAAGGTGAAGAAGGCAATATAGCTCTAAATTTGGAATTCTAAGGAAATAAAGTGCAAGCCATTTTGGATAGTGGAGCTGAAATAGCCACTATCACAAAAGAAGTTTGGAAAAAATAAGGGAAAACTAAATTGAAACCTATAAAGTTAAAAGTGAAGGTAGCAAACGGACATATAGAATATCTAATAGGTTTGTTAGAACAAATTGACCAGATAGCTAAACACATATAACATTATAATATAAGAGCATTTCTAAGGCAGCTTAAAGTGGTTCGAGATTGGGGAAGTAATTACCTATACCTTCAACATGAAAATAATATCACCAAGATAAATCTGAGGACTTATACACAACATGATATATCACCAAGGGATTGGAAAAAGAATTAATCAAACAAAGGACACTTCTATAACATCAAGCACAATTGGAGATTTGGATTTTGATGGACAACTCAGATTTGGTTATGTAAGCCAAAAAATGGAGGAATGTACAAGTTAATTAAGGAAGAATGTAAACTAGAGAGCACAATAGATGATCCAAGCTATATAACCATTTAATTTGATGATAAATATTTTGAACCATATGGTTGGGATCAAATACTAGCAACTCTAGTTGTAGCTGTTTGTGAAGAAAACTTAGTGAAATGTGCGATTCAGAAGGGTAAGACATAATACCATTCAAAATGATCAACATTGTATAGAATTCAAAAGAGAAGGAGTTGGAATTAGACCAGTTAGAGAATCATGAACTTAAATCTCACAAGAAAGGAAAAGGTACAAAAGATGAAGAAAATAAAAAAGATGTACCAGAACACTTTAAAAGATATGTGGTGAAGGAGAGAAAGGAGATTTTTCAAAAACCTCAAAGAGAACCAAAATAAGACCAAAGAATTAGTAAAAGAAGCCCTTGTCACAATTGAGGAAGGTGAAAAAAGAAAAATAATAATGGCAAATGATGTTCAAGAGGAAGAGTTGGGTAAGAAATTATACAACAGAGATCATGGACCATATATCTTACACAAGCTAGGTCCAAGTGGTGCAATACAATTGGCTACCCTAGATGGAATAATGATGCCTAATTACTTAAGTGGTTGTAGAGTCAAGAAATGTCCAGAACCATTTAATGATCAACAATGGCACAAGATACAGATTGCAACACATAGAAAATATGAGTTAGAAAGAGTAAAAAAAGAGGCACAAGATAGAATTCAAAAAATTAAGGAAAAAATGGGATATGAATAAGAGAGATGATGCTCATTTCTTGTTTCTTCCATTCTTCGTAATATATTATTTCATTTGTTTTTTGTAAAAATTTGTACAATGCAATGTGTGGAGGAAATGTTATGAAACTTTGGAGTCCTTGTAGGAGAAGTACGTTGATAAGCCTTGATGATCACTAAATTGCACAAACTCTAATAACACTAGAGACTAGTCTTTGAGCACTCAAAAGGTCCAAACTTACACAATCAAATGAGAAGACATGAACAAGTATACATCATTCAGCAGTAAAGAAACCATGATTACCTAACCTGTATTCTTATTTTGAAAGAGAATTAGGAGGGGGACGAATGAGCAGAAGGAGGCCAAGGCAGTGGAAGAGAACAAAAGCTAGAAAATTTTCCATTAATTTTTGTAAATAACTACTATAAATATTTTATGATTTCTTTAAACAACACACAAATACTTCAATTTTATAAATTTTTTGCACAAAATAATCAAGATAAAAAAAAATTAATTTAAATTATTTTAAGGTAATAAATTTATATTTTGAATTGAAGAACAAAAACGTGCACATGAAAAGATGCGTTTAGGATTTTTTATCCAAAAGTAAAAGAGTTTTTTTTTATACGAATGTATATGTATATATGATTATTCTTTTTCATGCAATGTTTTTATTGGAATATTGGTATTTTAAACAAATCATAAAAATTATGACAAAGAGTAATGACAAGAACATTGGAGTCATTTGCAGATGGCTTAAGAAATGCTCAAGGACAGAGTGATCACTCTAGCTAGGGGTCCCTAGCTTCTAGATGCAGGGGAGACTTGAGAAGAGGCAAAGAAACATCTTTCTAGAGTATATAAGTACATCTACTTGGTCAGATCCAGGAACTTAAAGTTCATAGTAGTTACAAGAGATATCCAAAAGCTAAACAAAAGTGAGTATATCCTAGAAGCTCGAGGACATGTGGGAATCAAGGGATTCTTGGAAGCACCAACCATGATGATTGATATTGCAAGGTGTATTGAGGTAATGAAATCAATGGAAAAGCATACCTGGAACAAAAATGACCGGAAGGAATATTTCAAATATAATGTCACAGATTTTGAGGGAATATATAAAGGATTCCACATCAATCAGAAACTGATTAGGAAAGCCCTTCCTATCAAGGGAGGCATGAATAAATAACATCAATGACATAAGGAAGGGGATGAACATTTACAAAGACATTAATAAATTCACTAATTTTGAACCTAAAGCAATCAATCTGGCTTTTCAATCAACCATTTTTTTCTACTCAAATAACCAGATACACACAACATCACAAGCCAATAACTTTGCATTCATGAATAGAGGTAATGAAAAGAACATGGAGATGTACAACTATATATATATATATATATATATATCAACTGCACACTAGAAGGACATAAAGTTCCTAGGAGAAGGACAGATTCTAACTAGAATCATCTATAAAACATTGTAGGAAGAAGAAGAACTAAAACCCATGCTTAGCTATGGAGAAATGAAAAAATGCATTGTAGCTCAAGCAACACAATCATAGAAGGTAATAGGATAGAAGACAAACAAAATGGACACTAGCCTCAAGGCAATTACAAAGAGACCGGCATGCAAATATTTGCCTAAGGTAATAGAAGTAATTGAAGCAAGGCTTTTGAAAAAGAGGTTGAAAATTGCTAAAATAGAGGATGATGACATCACAACCAGGCTAAAAGAAGACCCAAGAGAATACTCAACAAATTTTGAAGAACCCACTACTAAAGAAGTGGTTGCTACTCAAAGACAAGAACATTCAGACATAGCACCTCATCCTCCCATGATTGCAAAGCAAAGTCTTTATACATATTATTTGTAGGGGGTGAAGATAAAAGGAGAAAGTATGAAAAGAAGTACCAAAAAAAGCTCGAGTATTTTTCAAATAAGGCTACAAATTGGATTCAAAAGGAGTTGTAAATATATGCAAAACTACATGAAAACTTGATGAAAGTAAAGATAAACTGCTTATGTCTAGAGGGAGAAAGCATTGAAACAATAGTTTGATGCTTTATGTTTAGCAAAGGAAAAAAGAAAAATAGTGGTTAAATCAATTAAAGAAGTAAACCCTAAGAAGGATAAAAAAATTCAAAGCAAGAGAATAAAAAGACTATTCGAAAACTAGATGAACAAAGAAAACATGAGGAACCAACACCCCAACTACTAGAAGCACCTCCTTGTTTATTACCAGGAAGCTCTATGTTGATACATAGAATAGATCAACTAATGTGTATCCCTCAACATCTAGAGGAAGAGGAACTATTTGAAGGAGATGAAAATGAAGATGAGGATTATCAATTCCTCCAGACATTGAAATATCATCTTAGGAAGCAAAGAAACTAGAGGAGTTTGACATTCATAAATTGAAAGAACTTGAAAAAGAAGGAGATATAACATGATCAAGAAGAACACATGATCAAGAAGAACATGGTACAATGTTTGTCACCACTTTGGAGGAACAACAAAATGAAGACAGTCAGAATATACAACCTACTATACAAGAATAATCAAGGGAATCTAAGCAATAAGAAAAAGTGGTTGTTACCACTATTGAAGAACATCATTACAAGGAGAATCAAACAAAGCAATTCTTTATACAAGAGGAGACAAACGAAAGAAGCAACAAGAAGAAGTAGTGGGAATAACCACTCTTGACAATCAAGACACAGATGTAGTTATGGAAGATGTAGAGGCATTAGAGGAAACAACAAAACAAGAGCAAAAATAAGAAATAGAAAAGGTATGATAGATCTCATCAATATATTCAAATATACTTTTAAGGAGGACAAGGAGTACAAAGCAACACAACATTTAAAGGGAGATAGAGAACCTCAAGAGAAGGAAAGTCAGTGTGGTTTGGTCCTAGTACAACCAGAAGTGAGGATTCCAAAGGAAAAGGATGCACTCAAAACTCATAATACTATTCAAAATGAAGTCAAAATCACAATGAAAAGGCCTATTGTTATTAAATGAAATATTATGCATCAAGAAAGAACAAATATTATAGACCAAGATGTAGAGCATATAAAGATACAAGAAGGTGATTAATCTTTCATCAAAGAGAAAGTCCACAATGAGGAAGTATAGGAAAACAAGGAATTTAATAATGAACAACTGATGGTCAAGGCATATGGAGATGAATAGGAACACAAAGTGATAGTAGTTTAGATGTCTAATGAAGTCAAAGAGATGGTCGAGAAATCTTAAGACATGCTAAAGAGAAATGAAGATGCAAAAATCTAGAATTTGAAAGAGGTATTAAAAGAATATTTACATTGCTTCTCAGAAGGATCCCAAATGGCCATATTACCAAGTATTACAATGGAAGAAGAAAATAGAAGAAATACAAAGAGAATTTCCAAAGTCAAGAAAAAGCTAGAAAGATGCAATAACAATAAAAAATCAGGATACAAATGCATCAGATGTTTTAAGAATATCAAAATTTCGAGAGAGATATAAAAAGAGAAGTAGAAATATATGCAATGAATATGAAGTGCAACATACATGAACTGGATACAACCTTACAAAAGGAGCAAAAGAAATTGGAAGAACAAATTAAAAGGTTGTTACAAAAAATCCAAGAGCATATTCATGAAGGAGATCAAGAGTTTGAAGAAGAAAAAATCATTCCAATTAGAGACATGGGGATTGGAGATGGAGCATAAGTGAATGTTCAATCAGATAATGACAATCAAAATCATGACATGCAAACTTGTACATTAATCAAAGATAGAAATGATAGAATCAAATATCAATGGAAATTTTATGATAGAAATGAGGCAAAGCTAATCAAAATTTTAATACATAGGATCAAAAAACATCTCAAGACACTATCCAATTTTGATATCCTGGATGTGCCTCTAACCTATCTGTGAGAACGTATAAAAGAGTATTAGATCAAATACTAGACAAGGAGCCAGATCCCTTTTTGGAATACTCGGATATCTATTTTGTACCAACATAAGAATTAAAGTAAATCCTAGTTGGAGAAGAGTTCTTTTGGTAGAACACAAGGAGTGCAGGCATGTGTGGATAGAGGCACCCATAAACCTAAGGCTTAATCTTGTGTATTGTCCATGTGCACAAAGGAGAAACTAGCCTCAATTTTGGGAAAGAAGAAAAAGTGGTAAAATCCCAAAGACCTAGCTACTTTTTTCCAAATTTACTAGGT
The DNA here is from genome assembly GCA_020310875.1 of Ceratopteris richardii. Lineage (NCBI taxonomy): Eukaryota > Viridiplantae > Streptophyta > Polypodiopsida > Polypodiales > Pteridaceae > Ceratopteris > Ceratopteris richardii. The sequence continues at coordinate 105,016,745 of CM035441.1, read as the reverse complement.
ACACCAAGGGAAGGATTTCCAAAAAAATCTCATATGCTAAATATTTATGATAGATGCATAAATGACTTGAATGATGTACAATACTATACCATAATTATACAAATCAAAATTCTTAAGATGGTCAAATCTTGCTGAAAAGCGTTTAGAGAAGTAAATATAAGGACCATGAATTTTTTTGGATTTATTCGATGATAAAAACATTACTTTTTGATATCAGTGAAGGTCAAAATCAGCAGTGCTTAATGCCTTATTTTATTTGAGTCATGTTCATGCAAAACATACATCTTAAGGCATTTAAAGATGCATTCACTACTAGATTTTTTGAACAAGAGTCATAGATTTTTCGTAGAGTCTCTCTGGGTCTTGAAACAAGAATAATAGCATACGAGAATATATTTTTGGAACAACATAGTAGAAACATAGTGGATGCTCGAAAAGCATCATTATATTAGAGAAAAGCCATGATTGCATTGATCAATGATATTAATTTTGAAGAAAAGAAAAAGCATGCAAAGATCTAACATCTACAAATGATATTAATTTTGAAGAAAAGAAAAAGCATGCAAAGATCTAACATCTACAGTAGAAAATAAAGACAATAAAAATTACAACAAAGCTTGTATAGTTTTGATGAGGACATCAAAAGGATGAGGAGAAGGAGGATGTTGAATGAAGAAAAACAACCAAAACTTATATATTGATGCCTTTTCTTTGTAAACAGTGCAAAAAGTAGACTTAGAAAGCTCTAAATTTTGTAAGACTTGGGGAGAGTCTTCCTTGAGTTATCATAGATATATATACAAAGCTAGAATAACATGGAATAACTAGACATAGTAGTTTAGAAGCCTAGAAGTTGAGAAAGTAGTTCATTTTGGAAGTAGTATATAAGTCAATTTAAAGACGAATTGAGGGACACAATGTCATTCAATTTATGAATATAACACCAAGTTGAGTGTTTCAAGTGCATAATAAATTCCATTTTTATCCAAATCCAAATATGCTATCAAAACCTACTTATCTTGAGTAAAACCTAATGATGCAGCCACTTCAAAACAATCGACTTTCTCCAAACCAAGAAACGATCTTCATACACACTTACAATATGATCTCACACACAAGTCCCACTTCCATCTACACATGAATAGCAATCATGATTGTATATCCGCAGAGATGTGAGGGTGTTATGATGACCATGACCAAGTGAACGTGCATGATAGAAGCACATAAGATGCACACACACACATGTATATAAGGTAAAACAAAGAGAGGGAACAATGGAATCTTTAATTTGTTGATATATTTAGGTAATGATGTGTGTGAACACACGAGGACCGTTGGGGCACTTTTTTCCCTCTTTAGGAAGTTTTTTTTCTGTCGTCTTGTGTATATGCCTATTACCCTAATGGGCTACTTATTTTTGTACATTCTAGTGGTAATGCATTCAATATTGTGTGTTGTGCTCCAAGCTTCTTCTTCTTCCTTGTGTTGTTTGTGTGCTTCCATAGACTCGGAACTCCAACAATTGGTATCATAATAGGTCATTGCTTCATCTAGTGCATCGTCGACACCCCTCGAGTCACAGTCTGAGAATCACATGAAAATTGGTGAGCATACTCAAGATGAGTAGGAGATCAAAATAACTTTTCTACGTGGTGTCAAAATTGCGATCTGAGCTTGTTTTGGCCTCCGAACGCACTATCATAGCACTTGTGCAAGAAATTTTGTCTTTTTGTGCTAAAGGTATATACAAGTTTTAGTTCGCCAGTATAAGGGTCTCAAAGTCTGCTATAGGTTTAGCAAAACTTGATAGGGTAGTTCTATTCATCGTTTTGGGATACAATCATTTTTTTGCATCAGGGTATTTCATTCAGTGGCCATGGCTAAAAACAATGATGTATTCCATATGTTGGTTGTTGAGAATAAGTTGGATGGTACCAATTACCCATTATGGGCTTATATGATGCATCATGTATTGGTTGCAAAAGGAATATGGAATATTGTGCAGGGTGTTGAAAAACGTCCTGTTACACCTGCAAAAACAATTGTTGAAGGTGATATAGATGGCATTGAAGGTGGCGATATTCTTCATGTTCATGTTCGTGTTGTAGTTCCTATTGCACATACTGTAGAGAAAATTCATTGGGATGGTAGAGATCCTCAAGCACATGCATTGATAGCCTTGTCTCTCAAACGTGCAATTATTCCAGACATTCGCTCTTGTAGAATAGCCAAAGATGCTTGGGATACACTTAACACTTTATACAAGGCAAGGAATGAGGCTTGTGTTGCTTACCTTCGAAAACAGTTGGAGAGTGAGAACATGAATGAAGGAGATTCCGTGGACAATTTTCAGACAAAGATCAAAGATTTTAAGGAACAATTGATTTCTACTGATGAAGTCTTGCCTGATATTTCACTTGTGCATATTGTTCTGAATGGACTTCCTGATTCATATCAGAGTTTTGCTTTTACTATTTGTTTGATGATAAAAGGCAATCCAAATGCCTTAACGTTTGAGGAGTTAGTCTCTGTTCTGTTGCAGGAAGATTAGCCTGGGTAGAACATGTCCATAATGCATGTTGTAGATCAAGCTTTCTTGGCTAGTTAGAAGGGAAAAGGTAAATGGAGCTCTTCTACTAGTAAGCAGAAATATGCTAGTTTTGCACAATCAAAGAAGGATGACAGAGATGAGAAGAAAACAAAAAAGTAAATTTTTTTTTGAAAATACTATAAAGTAAATGATCATGTCATAAAGAGCTGTCCAAAATTGGTTGTTAAAGAGGCAAGGAAGAAAGAGGTTGGAATGGTTTTTGCAAAGGCCTATCTGTTGGAGTTAGAGATCTGTGGAGGCACACGAACAACACTAGGAAGAAGAAGAAGCTTGCCGCACAACACACAATACTAAAATATATTACCATTAGAATGTACAAGGATAAGTAACCCATTAGGGCAATAGGTGTATATACAAGGAAGGGGAAAAAAACCTCCTAAATAGGGAAAAAAGTGCCCAAGAGGTCCTAGAGTGTTCACACACATCACTACCTAAATATATCAACAAATACCCCCTGGGAGTGATGCGGTGAACAAGGAGTTGGCACTCATGTATGAGGAAGTGCCAAGCTATGTGGAAATCACTCCACAAAAGGAAATAAGCCCAAAGCTTTACAGAAATCTTCAAACTTCTCCCTAGGCAGAGCTTTCGTGAAAAGCTCTGCAATGTTCTCCTGTGTGGGCACATATGCCAAGCTGATCTCCCTAGTAGAGAACCTCTCCCTGACATAATGATAATGCATCTCAATTTGCTTAGTGTGAGCATGGAACACAGGGTTCTTCACAACTGCCAATGCGCTCTGACTATCAGTGAAGGTGGTGGTTGCAGAAGACTGACCAACACCCAAATCAGCCATAAGGCATCTGAGCCACACACACTCAACAATAGCTATGAAAGCTGCCGTATACTGAGCCTCACAATTGGAAGTGGCCACAGTAGGCTGCTTCTTTCTCAACCAAGATATACATGAGCAACCAAGCATGAAGTAAAAACCACTAGTGGACACACGAGTGTCATAGCAACCAACCCAGTCAGAATCAGAAAAGCATTCAAATCTGGCGGTAGTGATCCCCCCTTGGGATAAAACAACCCAAGCAGCCGAGTACCACTCAAGTAGTGAAAGATGCACTTAACCGCCTTCCAATGCTTGACACTTGGGCAATGCATAAACCTGCTCATCTGTGAGACAACAAACTGAATTTCTGGCAAAGTAATGCATAAGTAAATCAAGCATCCAACAGCCTGCTGATAGAGAACAACATCAAATGCAAATCCAACATCATGAAGACTCAATGTAAACCTGTCTCCATAGGAGTGGCAAACGATTTACACTATTCAAGGCCAAAGCACTGTAATAATGTGTCAATATATTTCGTTTGACGCAAAGCCATTCCACCATCAAAGTGCATAAACTGAATGCCCAAATAATGATGCAAATGCCCCAAATCAGACATCTCAAATGAGGCATGTAAATCAACCTTGAAATCAGCAATATGCTTCTCATGAGGACCAAAGAGCAGCATGTCATCAACATACACCACAATGATTAGAAGCACATCATTAGCATGCTTAACATATAAGGTGCTTTCAGTTGGACTATTCTCAAAACCATGTGCAATCAGATAGGCATGTATCTTTTCATACCAAGCACGTGGTGCTTGTTTCAAACCATATAAAGCCTTTCTTAACATACACACCTAGTTTTCATGCCCTTTCTGTACAAAGCCACGAGGCTGAAAAACATACACTTCTTCATGCAAGTCACCATTTAGAAATGCTGTTTTAATGTCCAACTGATGTACATTCCAACCATGATGAGCTGCAAGTGCACAGATGCTTTGAACAGTAGTCATTCGGCAAGTAGGAGCAAAGGTTTAATCAAAATCAATGCCTCTTTCCTGTGCATAACCCTTTGCAACAAGCCTAGCTTTATACCTGTCAACTGTCCCATTAGGTTTACGATTCATCTTGTATACCCATTTAGTACCAATGGCCTTCTTGCCGGGAGGCAAGTCACATAAAGACCAAGTACCATTTTTCATGATAGCATCATACTCAGATTGCATTGCAACCATCCAATGTTCATAATTTTGTGCTTCATCAAACGAAACAGGTTCAATCTCATCACAGACACTAAAGGTAGCCATAGCATATAAATCTGATGCAAAAGAGGCACTATGAGAGCCTGAACGAGTACGATATGACAGAGGTGCATCTAATTTTCTGTCACACAAGGTCTGCACTAGCCATTTTGGCATATTTTTTGCATCCTCAATATCAGCTCTCTCATCAACAAGTGCATCATGTAAATCTGCATCAGAAATGGGATGTTCTACATCATCACATGAAACCTGCAAAGGCTGAGAAGTTTCCTCATTAGGACCAACACTAGACTACCCACCTGGAAAAAGAGACAATAAAGTATCATACATGTCTTTGGAGCTAACATATGTCTCCTTAGTACATCAAAGCAATGGCTGAATAGCATCTTCCACAAAGACAACATCACGGCTAACCAGAATGCGTTTAGTCTGTGGATGATACAGATGATAGCCTTTACTTTTACAATTGTACCCAACAAAAATACATTTTACTGCTTTATCATCCAATTTTCTGCGATGTTGTTTAGGCACTAATGCATATGCCAAACAACCAAAAACATGCAGATGAGCAACAAATGGCTTGCGATCATTCCAAGCCTCATATGGAGTGATAGAATGCAATGCTTTAGTGGGACACATGTTAAGTACATATGCTACACACATGATAGCCTAAAGCTAGAAACTAGGTGGTAAAGCCTGATTCTTGACCATACACCTCACCATCTCCATGAGTGACCTATTCTTCCGTTTAGCAACTCCATTCTATTGAGTTGTATACGACAGTGTACAATGGTGTTTTATCCCACGTTCAGCCAAAAATGCATTAAAATCAGAAGACATATATTCCCCCCCTCTATTAGAACGGAGGGTGCCCATTTTACATGCTAACAAATTTTCAGCCAAAACCAATTTCATTATCCATATCCATTTCTTTCTCTCTTGTAGGATGGGCAGGAAGCCACGATGGCCAATGGGCTATGTAGTATGGGCCTTGACTATAGGTAAGGCTTAAGCTCTAGCCTCACAAGGGGCGTTCGGGGATTCTAGCTAAACTCTCATGCACACAACGGGTTGCAACTAATGAAGGCGACGGGCATTCAACCTTAGGGTATAGGAAAGACGAACTAGAAAATAATGGTTTGTGTAGCAACGAACCGAACGTAATCAACAAACTAAATCGAATAGAACACCATGCACCTTAAAAATGAAAAAATCAATGTATCAAATCTACTATGGAGGGGAATGTTAGAAAATATGGGCAACCTTGCACTAGGGATCTAAACTTGGTGTTTAATGTCACAAAAATGGATGGTCAAAGCTTGGCCAAAGGGATGATCAAACCTGTCAAAATGGTCAAAATTAGAGTTAAAATTTTATTATATAAAATGATAGTACTATTTGAGAGCTATCCAAAGATATATAACACTTGGGTATTTTAAAAAGAAATAAATCAAACCCTAAATTTCAGATTTGAGTGGAAGGCGTACTAAAATAAGAAAGGGAGTTGGTACACTTATCAAAATCATATTAAAAGTTAGATTTTAATCCAATGGTCTATATTATATCAATCGACACATCAGAATATACCAAATAAAGTCAATTTTTGCAATCCCCAAAAAATCTAAGAGAATTTCTGCCAAGATTTATAAGATGTACTTAACATGGAAGGTAATGAGTATATCTAGAGCTTTGCTCCTTTCATCTCTCTCCTGAGTTGTCTATTATCCATCTTGTCTCTATGTTGATTGTGGGTCTAAAAACAAGCAACATTTTTTGGGACAATCTTCCCCGGAAAGCTTCACATGTGGCTGCAATGGAACTCCCCAAGAGGCTTTGCATCGGCCATTTGAAATCTATTCTACACTTTTTCAATGTGCTCTTCTTGACTTAGGTCCAATGTCTGTTGTTATCTGCACCTTTTTATCCTCATACCAAGGACATGTTTAGCTTCTCCAAGGTCTTTCATCGAGAATGCAGAGTTCTGCTTCTGTTTTAGAGCATTTAGAGTGCTCTTTTTCTTCCCACCTGCATGCATACGTAACACAATTATTTTAACCACCGCAAAGAACTATTCTCGAAAATGAATGTTCCCTTCTTAGGCATATCCTTAAGCAATCAACCTTACCTTTTACTTGGGCTCACCATCCACAATTTTGATTTTGTATACCCACTTCTCAAGAATTTCCTTCCTACCTTTGGGCAAGTCAAATTCCAAGTATCATTCGCATGCAAGGCCTTTATCTCTTCCTGCATTGCCAACTCCCACTTCTTGTGCTCATATAGCTTTGCCTTTTTTGTAAGGAAGAAGCGCAGCCTCATCTGATAGCATAACAAAATGCAAAGAGGGGTGTTATCCTTCAACACGCATCCTAGGACATGTAGATTTTCTCACGTTGTTATTTAGCTCAATCACCAGGTCATAGTCATTTCCAAGCATACTCAGAGTTAATATTTGCTGAAATTCAACCCTTCTATGTTCATGAGGCCCAATTATTTTTATGCAACCTTGCTCATTAAATACAACATCTCAGTTACATATTATCTTCACACTCATCTCTATATGCCATGAAGATACCTTTTATAGAATTTGCATCTAACTTGTTCCTCAACTTACGTCTACTATGCACAAATGCATCAAAGCCAAATTGCATTGTTGGTGATCGACTTTGAATGAGCATGCATATCGCCCTCTCACAAAGAGTCTTGTTGTATGGGATTATGGGCTCCCTCTTAATGTGAAGATTTTGCGCACTTATGAACTCACCTCCATTATCCGTGCATAAGCATTTCAGCCTTCTCCTTGCTCAAGTGGTAAAAAATGCATGAAATCTTTTAAATGCTGCAAAGTTGGTGGACATGCTATAAACATCAAAATGAACAAGATCACATTAGACTTATAAGAGGCACAAGAGTAGTAAGAATTCTTTTACTTGCTAACCTTATTGACATTCATTACAAAAGTCAAGTTTTGTGCCTTCAACATCAAACTTGTCAAAGAGGTTACTATATCCATGGCACATGCATATCCATCTTCCCAACAAAAAGTAGGCTTATCTTGATATCTAGTACATATCTCACATCATGCAAAACGAGCCCATTAGTGCGATACATAGAAAGATGCATGATTTCTCCCAAGCTATACATTGCATGGTTTCCTCCATGAAACGTAGAGAAGCACTCCACGATAGGAGTCACATAAGTACTTTTTCAACGTACCTTCCCAATAACAAATAGGGCATGTACTTCTTCTTTTCCCAACAATTATCTAGAGGCTTGTTTCAACCCCCAAAAGAATTCTTCTAATTACAAATAAATATAAGATACACAATCATATTGTTGTTAACCCAATAGTCTTTTGTGCATGAAGAGAAATGGCTTCACTACGACAAAGTAATATTTTCCCTCAAATTTCTTAGATCATAATTTTTTTCATCTGATTCCCTTCTTTAGAATCACACAAATATAATGATAAGTTATCGTTTTAATCTCAATGTCTAAATTTCCTTTAAAAACTCAAATTTTTATAGATAAATCAAATTAATGAATTGATCCCATGTCGAAGTTCCCTTTCAATTTATTACATGAACCATAAAAACATAATATAAAGATATGGTTGATAAAGCTAGTTTTGTGACTACCTTGAGTTGAGCCTATAACAAAGAGTGCTTTGTCTAGATATTTGGGTTGAGGGTAATTGCCTAAGCTAGGAAGGATGTGGTAGCATGAGGAGTGGTGGTCTAGGTAGTTACACTAACTATGCCAATGGTGGTCTTGGAATTTTACCATGCGAGAGTGTGCCTAGGCAAGTGCATGTGAGAGGTGATCTAAGCCTTCAAGTGGTCACCTAAAGTAGTGGCTGAAGGTGATAAATTAGTGGCCTTGGCAACAATTTGGTAGTCGCTCCTTATTGTAGAGACGATTTGCCCAAATTGATGTGCTAGTGGTTGCCCAAATTTGTAATCACTAGTAACCCATGGTAGTCGTCCAATGTCGCTTGCCCAAAGTGAATTCAGTATCGCTGTCCCAAAGTGAAGTTCTCTATCTTGCTACTAGTCTATAGTAGTCATCCATGTTGCCAGGTGAAGTAGTCACCTAGGGGCATATGTAAAGTTCAGCTCCACCCAATTTCAAAATACACTCTAGTAGCAAATTTACGCCTTGACACAATAAAAGAACTTCCACAACTTTCCTAACAATATACTCTCTCTTTCTATGAGAGAGAAATGCACTACTATTTCCTCCTTTTTTTTGCCACAAAATCTAGGATGACAAGTGCTTGAAAACAAGAGGGAACCTAGAAAGAAGATATGTATATACAAGATCATTTATAGATGTATGCAAACAGCCTGCAAAATTGTGCAAAAAGAAAAATGCATCTTGTGAATTCTTTGGCTTGCTCCTTGGTAGGCCATCTAGTAGGGGTTCCTCCTCATCAAATTTCACACCCAAAAGATGGCATAGCAAATCTCAATTTTTTTTGATAGCAGAGCTCTTTGTTTTATTTATTTACCACCTCCAATTCTATTGTTGTAGGTACAAGTCTATCCATAGTTCCTTATTCTCTCTACGATAGTGGAATGTGTGACTTCTTGTGCATGGAGCCTCTTTTGTACTTCCTCTATGGGGTCTTTTCCAACAAATCAACATCATAAAAATTCTATGGAGATGACCTTTATGTTTAGTTGCACTCTTGCATACATGTCAATCAGTATGTTTTGGTCCTTTACCATGGAGTCAACCACTCCTTGTAGCATATGGGTTGTGACATTCATCTAAGAAAATACTTGTAAGTGTGGTGAAATTAAAGGCTAGATAGCATGTCCAATTATCTCTTTATCTCAAATGCCAGAAGAACATGACTCAAGGAAAGAGAAAACAATGCAAATGCAAGTACCATTATATAAAAATAGGAGGATATTGTGAAGGTGAAGAAGGCAATATAGCTCTAAATTTGGAATTCTAAGGTAATAAAGTGCAAGCCATTTTGGATAGTGGAGCTGAAATAGCCACTATCACAAAAGAAGTTTGGAAAAAATAAGGGAAACCTAAATTGAAACCTATAAAGTTAAAAGTTCAGGTAGCAAATAGACATATAGAATATCTAATAGGGTTGTTAGAACAAATTGACCACATAGCTAAACACATATAACATTATAATATAAGAGCATTTCTAAGGCAGCTTAAAGTGGTTCGAGATTGGGGAAGTAATTACCTATACCTTCAACATGAAAATAATATCACCAAGGTAAATCTGAGGAGTTATACACAACATGATATATCACCAAGGGATTGGAAAAGAAATTCATCAAACAAAGGACACTTCTATAACATCAAGCACAATTGGAGATTTGGATTTTGATGGACAACTCAGATTTGGTTATGTAAGCCAAAAAATGGAGGAATGTACAAGTTAATTAAGGAAGAATGTAAACTAGAGAGCACAATAGATGATCCAAGCTATATAACCATTTAATTTGATGATAAAGATTTTTAACCATATGGTTGGGATCAAATACTAGCAACTCTAGCTGTAGCTGCTTGTGAAGAAAACTTAGTGAAATGTGCGATTCAGAAGGCTAAGACATAATACCATTCAAAATGATCAACATTGTATAGAATTCAAAAGAGAAGGAGTTGGAATCATACCAGTTAGAGAATCATGAACTTAAATCTCACAAGAAAGGAAAAGGTACAAAAGATGAAGACAATAAAATAGATGTACCAGAACACTTTAAAAGATATGAGGTGAAGGAGAGAAAGGTGATTTTTCAAAAACCTCAAAGAGAACCAAAATAAGACCAAAGAATTAGTAAAAGAAGCCCTTGTCACAATTGAGGAAGGTGAAAAAAGAAAAATAATAATGGCAAATGATGTTCAAGAGGAAGAACAAGAAGCTTTAGTAGCATTCGTAAGGAATATAGAGAAGTGTTTGATTGGAATTATAAGCACCTTAAAGGAGTATATCCAATTAACACCTGTATTCATAAAATTCCCATAGCTCCTAGCTCTAAACCTACCGAACAAAGAAATTATACTCACAATGATGTCTATGCTTCTAAAATCAACGAAGAGATTGTAAGTTGTTGTCAATTGGATTCATATATGAAATCGAACACATAGAGTGGATATTCCCTATAGTGGTGGTACCAAAGAAAAATGGAAAACTTAGGGTTTGCATAAAACTCAAGAAACTTAATGCAACTAATATAAGAGATAACTACCCATTTCCAATCATTGATCATTTGCTTGAAAGAATAGCATGAAAAGAAGTAAATAGCATTCTAAATGGTTTCTTCGGATATAGTCAAGTGGCTATAAGCCTTGAAGATCAACATAAAATTGCTTTTGCTATAGAATGGGTAGTTTATGCATTTAGGGTTATGCATTGTGGTTTAAATAATGGACTTGCAACCTTTCAAAGATTAATGTGTCATGTGTTCAAAGAATTTCTTAGAAAAACAATGGAAGTGTATGTTGATGACTTAAGTAGTTTTTCATCAAGTAGAGCAAATCACTTGGTAGACCTCACACATATCTTGAAATGAAAAATCTATAAAGTTTGTCTTAACCTTGAGAAATGTATATATTTTTGTAAGAAAATGCAAAACATTGGGCCACATAATATCCAAGAATGGAATTTCCACAGATGAGGGAGAAACAAGGATTATCGTTGAAATTCCAAGACCTAGAACAGTCAAAGAATCACAAGCATTCATGGGACATTGTGGTTATTATAGAAGACTTTTCCATAATTATGCAACAATAGTTAAACCATTATATGCTCTTATCATAGAATTTGAATGGAATGATGAATGTGAGGAAGATTTTAAGAAAAAAAATCCAATAAGGAAAGATGAAATGCATCTCTTGCCAATAATTAGATTTAGATCCTTTTAAAAGTGGGGAATCGATTTCATAGGACCTATATCACCTCATTCTAGAAATACTCATGTTGAGTATATTACTGTAGCAACTGGCTACTTAACTAAGTGAGCAAAGGCTAGAGCAACAAGAAGGAATGATGCACAAACAACAACTAGATTTCTATTTGAAAACATTTTTGTAAGATTTGGGTTACCAATAGAAATTGTCAGTGATAGAGGTACCCATTTTTTGAATGGTGTCATAGGCTATCTGTTGAAAGAGTTTTTAGTAATCCATAGATTTTCAGTCCCATATCATCCTCAAGCCAATGGTCTAGAAAAAAGCACTAACAAAGTGCTATGTACAATCTTGGAGAAGATAGTGAATAACAAGAAATAAAATTGGGATAAGCAACTACATCATGATCTATGGGCTTATAGATACTTATAAAACCTGTACTAGAACAACACCATTCAACATGATGTATGGTGAAAATGCTATACTTCCCACGGCGTTTCTAATTCCAACCTTGAAAATATCACAAACCCTAGAATAGAAAGGACATGAATTGGCAGATATGGTTGAAGCATTGGAAAAATTAGGATAAAAAAGACTTCAAGCAATAAAATCTTTATATGCAAATAAAAGGAGACAAAAAGAGTATTTTGATGTGCATACCAAAAACAAAGACTTGAAGGAAGGAGATTCGGTATTGCCATTCACAATAAAAGAGTTGGGTAAGAAATTATACAACAGAGATCATGGACCATATATCTTACACAAGCTAGGTCCAAGTGGTGCAATACAATTGGCTACCCTAGATGGAATAATGATGCCTAATTACTTAAGTGGTTGTAGAGTCAAGAAATATCCATAACCATTTAATGATCAACAATGGCACAAGATACAGATTGCAACACATAGAAAATATGAGTTAGAAAGAGTAAAAAAAGAGGCACAACATGAAGCACAAGATAGAATTCAAAAAATTAAGGAAAAAATGGGATATCAATAAGAGAGATGATGCTCATTTCTTGTTTCTTCCATTCTTCGTAATATATTAATTCATTTGTTTTTTGTAAAAATTTGTACAATGCAATGTGTGGAGGAAATGTTACGAAACTTTGGAGTCCTTGTATGAGAAGTACGTTGATAAGCCTTGATGATCACTAAATTGCACAAACTCTAATAACACTAGAGACTAGTCTTTGAGCAAATTAGAAGACATGAACAAGTATACATCATTCAACAGTAAAGAAACCATGATTACCAAACCTATATTCTCATTTTGAAAGAGAATTAGGAGGGGGAGGAATGAGCAGAAGGAGGCCAAGGCAGTGGAAGAGAACAAAAGCTAGAAAATTTTCCATTAATTTTTGTAAATAACTACTATAAATATTTTATGATTTCTTTAAAAGACACACAAATACTTCAATTTTATAAATTTTTTGCATAAAATAATCAAGATAAAACAAAATTACTTTAAATTATTTTAAGGTAATAAATTTATATTTTGAATTGAAGAACAAAAACGTGCACATGAAAAGATGCGTTTAGGATTTTTTATCCAAAAGTAAAAGAGTTTTTTTATACGAATGTATATGTATATATGATTATTCTTTTTCATGCAATGTTTTTATTGGAATATTGGTATTTTAAACAAATCATAAAAATTATGACAAAGAGTAATGACAGAAACATTGGAGTCATTTGCAGATGGCTTAAGAAATGCTCAAGGACAGAGTGATCACTCTAGCTAGGGGTCCCTAGCTTCTAGATGCAGGGGAGACTTGAGAAGAGGCAAAGAAGCATCTTGCTAGAGTATATAAGTACATCTACTTGGTCAGATCCAGGAACTTAAAGTTCATAGTAGTTACAAGAGATATCCAAAAGCTAAACAAAAGTGAGTATATCCTAGAAGCTCGAGGACATGTGGGAATCAAGGGATTCTTGGAAGCACCAACCATGATGATTGATATTCCAAGGTGTATTGAGGTAATGGAAGTAATGGAAACGCATACCTGGAACAAAAATGACCAGAAGGAATATTTCAAATATAATGTCACAGATTTTGAGGGAATATATAAAGGATTCCACATCAATCAAAAACTGATTAGGAAAGCCCTTCCTATGAAGGGAGGCATGAATAAATAACATCAATGACATAAGGAAGAGGATGAACATTTACAAAGACATTAATAAATTCACTAATTTTGAACCTAAAGCAATCAATCTGGCTTTTCAATCAACCATTTTTTTCTACTTAAATAACCAGATACACACAACATCACAAGCCAATAACTTTGCATTCATGAATAGAGGTAATGAAAAGAACATGGAGATCTACAACTATATCTTGATATATATATATATATATATATATATATATATATATATATATATATATATATATATATATATATATATATATATATATATATATATATATATATATATATATATATATATATATATATATATATATATATATATATATATATATATATATATATATATATATCAACTACACACTAGAAGGACAAAAAGTTCCTAGGAGAAGGACAGATTCTAACTAGAATCATCTATAAAACATTATAGGAAGAAGAAGAACTAGAACCCATGCTTAGCTATAGAGAAATGGAAGAATTCATTGCAGCTCAAGCAACACAATCATAGAAGGTAATAGGATAGAAGACAAACAAAATGGACACTAGCCTCAAGGCAATTACAAAGAGACCGGCATGCAAATCTTTGCCTAAGGTAATAGAAGTAATTGAAGCAAGGCCTTTGAAAAAGAGGTTGAAAATTGCTAAAATAGAGGATGATGACATCACAATCAGGGTGAAAGAAGACCCAAGAAAGTACTCAATAAATTTTGAAGAACCCACTACTGAAGAAGTGGTTGCTACTCAAAGACAAGAACATTCAGACATAGCACCTCATCCTCCCATGATTGCAAAGCAAAGTCTATATACATATTATTTGTAGGGGGTGAAGATAAAAGGAGAAAGTATGAAAAGAAGTACCAAAAAAAGCTCGAGTATTTTTCAAATAAGGCTACAAATTGGATTCAAAAGGAGTTGTAAATATATGAAAAACTACATGAAAACTTGATGAAAGTAAAGATAAACTGCTTATGTCTAGAGGGAGAAAGCATTGAAACAATAGTTTGATGCTTTATGTTTAGCAAAGGAAAAAAGAAAAATAGTTGTTAAATCAATTAAAGAAGTAAACCCTAAGAAGGATAAAAAAATTCAAAGCAAGAGAATAAAAAGACTATTCGAAAACTAGATGAACAAAGAAAACATGAGGAACCAACACCCCAACTACAAGAAGCACCTCCTTCTTTATTACCAGGAAGCTCTATATTGATACATAGAATAGATCAACTAATGTGTATCCCTCAACATCTAGAGGAATAGGAACAAATTGAAGGAGATGAAAATGAAGATGAGGATTATCAATTCCTCCAGACATTGAAATACCATCTTAGGAAGCAAAGAAACTAGAGGAGTTTGACATTCATAAATTGAAAGAACTTGAAAAAGAAGTAGATATAACATGATCAAGAAGAACACATGATCAAGAAGAACATGGTACAATGTTTGTCACCACTTTGGAGGAACAACAAAATGAAGACAATCAGATTATACAACCTACTATACAAGAATAATCAAGGGAATCTAAGCAATAAGAAAAAGTGATTGTTACCACTATAGAAGAACATCATTACAAGGATAATCAAACAAAGCAACTCTTTATACAAGAGGAGACAAATGAAAGAAGCAACAAGAAGAAGTAGTGGGTATAACCACTCTTGACAATCAAGACATAGATCTAGTTATGGAAGATGTAGAGGCATTAGAGGAAACACCAAAAGAAGAGCAAAAATAAGAAATAGAAAAGGTCTGAAGGATCTCATCAATATATTCAAATATACTTTTAAGGAGGACAAGGAGTACAAAGCAACACAACGTTTAAAGGGAGATAGAGAACCTCAAGAGAAGGAAAGTCAATGTGGTTTGGTCCTAATACAACCAGAAGTGAGGATTCCAAAGGAAAAGGATGCACTCAAAACTCATAATACTATTCAAAATGAAGTCAAAATCACAACCAAAAATCCTATTGTTATTAAATGAAATATTATGCATCAAGAAAGAATAAATATCATAGACCAAGATGTAGAGCATATGAAGATACAAGAAGGTGATTAATCTTTCATCAAAGAGCAAGTCCACAATGAGGAAGTATAGGAAAACAAGGAATTTAATAATGAACAACAGATGGTCAAGGCATATGGAGATGAATAGGAAAACAAAGTGATAGTAGTTTAGATGTCTAATGAAGTCAAAGAGATGGTCGAGAAATCTAAAGACATGCTAAAGAGAAATGAAGAAACCGATGCAAAAATCTAGAATTTGAAAGAGGTATTAAAAGAATATTTACATTGCTTCTCAGAAGGATCCCAAATGGCCATATTACCAAGTATTACAATGGAAGAAGAAAATAGAAGAAATACAAAGAGAATTTCCAAAGTCAAGAAAAAGCTAGAAAGATGCAATAACAATAAAAAATCAGGATACAAATGCATCAGATGTTTTAAGAATATTAAAAAATCAGGATACAAATGCAATGAATATGAAGTGCAACATACATGAACTGGATACAACCTTACAAAAGGAGCAAAAGAAATTGGAAAAACAAATTTAAAGGTTGTTACAAAAAATCCAAGAGCATATTCATGAAGGAGATCAAGACTTTGAAGAAGAAAAAATCATTCCAATTAGAGACATGGGGATTGGAGATGAAGGAGCATAAGTGAATGTTCAATCAGATAATGACAATCAAAATCATGACATGCAAACTTGTACAGTAATCAAAGATAGAAATGATAGAATCAAATATCAATGGAAATTTTATGATAGAAATGAGGCAAAGCTAATCAAAATTTTAATACATAGGATCAAGAAACATCTCAAGACACTATCCAATTTTGATATACTGGATGTCCCTCTAACCTATCTGTGAGAACATATAAAAGAGTATTAGATCAAATACTAGACAAGGAGCCAGATCCCTTTTTGGAATATTCGGATATCTATTTTGTACCAACATAAGAATTAAAGTAAATCCTAGTTGGAGAAGAGTTCTTTTGGTAGAACACAAGGAGTGCAGGCATGTGTGGATAGAGGCACCCATAAACCTAAGGCTTAATCTTGTGTATTGTCCATGTGCACAAAGGAGAAACTAGCCTCAATTTTGGGAAAGAAGAAAAAGTGGTCAAATCCCAAAGACCTGGCTACTTTTTTCCAAATTTACTAGGTACACCAAGGGAAGGATTTCCAAAAAAATCTCATATGCTAAATATTTATGACAGATTCATAAATTACTTGAATGATGTACAATACTATACCATAATTATACAAATCAAAATTCTCAAGATGGTCAAATCTTGCTGAAAAGCGTTTACAGAAGTAAATATAAGGACCATGAATTCTTTATGATTTCATTCGATGATAAAAACATTACTTTTTGATATAAGTGAAGGTCAAAATCAGCAGTGCTTAATGCCTTATTTTATTTGAGTCATGTTCATGCAAAACATACATCTTCAGCCATTTGAAGATGCATTCACTACTAGATTTTTTGAACAAGAGTCATAGATTTTTCGTAGAGTCTCTCTGGGTCTTGAGGCAAGAATAATAGCATACGAGAATATATTTTTGGAACAACATAGTAGAAACATAGTGGATGCTCGAAAAGCATCATTATATTAGAGAAAGCCATGATTGCATTGATCAATGATATTAATTTTGAAGAAAAGAAAAAGCATGCAAAGATCTAACATCTGAAGTAGAAAATAAAGACAATAAAAATTACAACAAAGCTTGTATAGTTTTGATGAGGACATCAAAAGGATGAGGAGAAGGAGGATGTTGAATG
This sequence comes from Ceratopteris richardii, assembly GCA_020310875.1. Lineage (NCBI taxonomy): Eukaryota > Viridiplantae > Streptophyta > Polypodiopsida > Polypodiales > Pteridaceae > Ceratopteris > Ceratopteris richardii. The sequence goes on along the minus strand of CM035441.1, from coordinate 104,999,285 downwards.
AAGAAAAACAACCAAAACTTATATATTGATGCCTTTTCTTTGTAAACAGTGCAAAAAGTAGACTTAGAAAGCTCTAAATTTTGTAAGACTTGGGGAGAGTCTTCCTTGAGTTATCATAGATCTATATACAAAGCTAGAATAACATGGAATAACTAGACATAGTAGTTTAGAAGCCTAGAAGTTGAGAAAGTAGTTCATTTTGGAAGTAGTATATAAGTAAATGTAAAGAAGAATTGAGGGACACAATGTCATTCAATTTATGAATATAACACCAAATTGAGTGTTTCAAGTGCATAATACATTCCATTTTTCATGCAAAATCCAAATATGATATCAAAACCTACTTATCTTGAGTAAAACCTAATGATGCAGCCACTTCAAAACAATCGACTTTCTCCAAACCAAGAAACGATCTTCATACACACTTACAAACTTATCATTGATCTCACACACAAGTCCCACTTCCATCTACACATGAATAGCAATCATGATTGTATATCCGCGGAGATGTGAGGGTGTTATGATGACCATGACCAAGTGAACGTGCATGATAGAAGCACATAAGATGCACACACACACATGTATATAAGGTAAAACAAAGAGAGGGAACAATGGAATCTTGAATTTGTTGATATATTTAGGTAGTGATGTGTGTGAACACACGAGGACCGTTGGGGCACTTTTTTCCCTCTTTAGGAGGTTTTTTTTCTCTCGGCTTGTATATATGCCTATTACCCTAATGGGATACTTATTTTTGTACATTCTAGTGGTAATGCATTCAATATTATGTGTTGTGCTCCAAGCTTCTTCTTCTTCCTTGTGTTGTTTGCATGCTTCCATAGACTCGGAACTCCAACAATTGGTATCATCATAGGTCATTGCTTCATCTAGTGCATCGTCGACACCCCTAGAGTCACAGTCTGAGAATCACATGAAAATTGGTGAGCATACTCAAGATGAGTAGGAGATCAAAATAACTTTTCTACGTGGTGTCAAAATTGCGATGTGAGCTTGTTTTGGCCTTCGAACGCACTATCATAGCACTTGTGCAAGAAATTTTGTCTTTTTGTGCTAAAGGTATATACAAGTTTTAGTTCGCCAGTATAAGGGTCTCAAAGTCTGCTATAGGTTTAGCAAAACTTGATAGGGTAGTTCTATTCATCTTTTTGGGATACAATCATTTTTTTGCATCAGGGTATTTCATTCAGTGGCCACGGCTAAAAACAATGATGTATTCCATATGTTGGTTGTTGAGAATAAGTTGGATGGTACCAATTACCCATTATGGGCTTATATGATGCATCATGTATTGGTTGCAAAAGGACTATGGAATATTGTGCAGGGTGTTGAAAAACGTCCTGTTACACCTGCAAAACCAATTCTCGAAGGTGATATAGATGGCATTGAAGGTGGTGATATTCTTCATGTTCATGTTCGTGTTGTAGTTCCTACTGCACCTACTGTAGAGCAAATTCATTGGGATGGTAGAGATCCTCAAGCACATGCATTGATAGCCTTGTCTGTCAAACGTGCAATTATTCCTCACATTCGCTCTTGTAGAATAGCCAAAGATGCTTGGGATACACTTAACACTTTATACAAGGCAAGGAATGAGGCTCGTGTTGCTTACCTTCAAAAACAGTTGGAGAGTGAGAACATGAATGAAGGAGATTCCGTGGACAATTTTCTGACAAAGATCAAAGATTTGAAGGAACAATTGATTTCTACTGATGAAGTCTTGCCTAATATTTCACTTGTGCATATTGTTCTGAATGGACTTCCTGATTCATATAAGAGTTTTGCTTTTACTCTTTGTTTGGTGATAAAAGACAATCCAAATGCCTTAACGTTTGAGGAGTTAGTCTCTGTTCTGTTGCAGGAAGATTAGCCTGGGTAGAACATGTCCATAATGCATGTTGCAGATCAAGCTTTCTTGGCTAGTTAGAAGGGAAAAGGTAAATGGAGCTCTTCCACTAGTAAGCAGAAATATGCTAGTTTTGCACAATCAAAGAAGGATGACAGAGATGAGAAGAAAACAAAAAAGTAAAATTTTTTTTGCAAATACTATAAAGTAAATGATCATGTCATAAAGATCTGTCCAAAATTGGTTGTTAAAGAGGCAAGGAAGAAAGAGGTTGGAATGGTTTTTGCAGAGGCCTATCTGTTGGAGTTAGACATCTGTGGAGGCACACGAACAACACTAGGAAGAAGAAGAAGCTTGCCGCACAACACACAATACTAAAATATATTACCATTAGAATGTAGAAGGATAAGTAACCCATTAGGGCAATAGGTGTATATACAAGGCAGGGGAAAAAAACCTCCTAAATAGGGAAAAAAGTGCCCGGGAGGTCCTAGAGTGTTCACACACATCACTACCTAAATATATCAACAAATATCCCCTGGGAGTGATGCGGTGAACAAGGATTTGGCACTCATGTATAAGGAAGTGCAAAGCTATGTGAAAATCACTCCACAAAAGGAAATAAGCCCAAAGCTTTACAGAAATCTTCAAACTTCTCCCTAGGCAGAGCTTTCGTGAAAAGCTCTACAATGTTCTCCTGTGTGGGCACATATGCCAAGGTGATCTCCCCAATAGAGAACCTCTCCCTGGCATAATGATAATGCATCTCAATGTGCTTAGTGTGAGCATGGAACACAGGGTTCCTCACAACTGCCAATGCGCTCTGACTATCAGTGAAGGTGGTGGTTGCAGAAGACTGACCAACACCCAAATCAGCCATAAGGCATCTGAGCCACACACACTCAACAATAGCTATGGAAGCTACCGTATACTCAGCCTCACAACTGGAAGTGGCCACAATAGGCTGCTTCTTTCTCAACCAAGATATACATGAGCAACCAAGCATGAAGTAAAAACCACTAGTGGACACACGAGTGTCATAGCAACCAACCCAGTCACAATCAGAAAAGCATGCAAATCTGGCGGTAGTGATCCCCCCTTGGGATAAAACAACCCAAGCAGCCGAGTACCACTCAAGTAGTGAAAGATGCACTTAACCGCCTGCCAATGCTTGACACTTGGGCAATGCATAAACCTGCTCATCTGTGAGACAACAAATTGAATTTCTGGCAAAGTAATGCATAAGTAAATCAAGCATCCAACAACCTGTTGATAGAGAACAACATCAAATGCAAATCCAACATCATGAAGACTCAGTGTAAACCTGTCCCCATAGGAGTGGCAAACGATTTACACTATTCAAGGCCAAAGCACTGTAATAATGTGTCAATATATTTCGTTTGACGCAAAGCCATTCCACCATCAACGTGCATAAACTGAATGCCCAAATAATGATGCAAATGCCCCAAATCAGACATCTGAAATGAGGCATGTAAATCAACCTTGAAATTAGCAATATGCTTCTCATGAGGACCAACAAGCAGCATGTCATCAACATACACCACAATGATTAGAAGCACATCATTAGCATGCTTAACATATAAGGTGCTTTCAGTTGGACTATTCTCAAAACCTTGTGCAATCAGATAGGCATGTATTTTTTCATACCAAGCACGTGGTGCTTGTTTCAAACCATATAAAGCCTTTCTTAACATACACACCTAGTTTTCATGCCCTTTGTGTACAAAGCCACGAGGTCGAAAAACATACACTTCTTCATGCAAGTCACCATTCAGAAATGGTGTTTTAATGTCCAACTGATGTACATTCCAACCATGACGAGCTGCAAGTGCACAGATGCTATGAACAGTAGTCATTCGGCAAGTAGGAGCAAAGGTTTCATCAAAATCAATACCTCTTTCCTGTGCATAACCCTTTGCAACAAGCCTAGCTTTATACCTGTCAACTGTCCCATTAGGTTTACGCTTCATCTTGTATACCCATTTAGTACCAATGGCCTTCTTGCCGGGAGGCAAGTCACATAAAGACCAAGTACCATTTTTCATGATAGCATCATACTCAGATTGCATTGCAACCATCCAATGTTCATAATTTTGTGCTTCATCAAACGAAACAGGTTCAATCTCATCACAGACACTAAAGGTAGCCATAGCATAGAAATCTGATGCAAAAGAGGCACTATGAGAGCCTGAACGAGTACGATATGACAGAGGTGCATCTGATTTTCTGTCACACAAGGTCTGCACTAGCCATTTTGGCATATTTTTTGCGTCCTCAATATCAGCTCGATCATCAACAAGTGCATCATGTAAATCTGCATCAGAAATGGGATGTTCTACATCATCACATGAAACCTGCAAAGGCTGAGAAGTTTCCTCATTAGGAGCAACACTAGACTACCCACCTGTAAAAAGACACAATAAAGTATCATACATGTCTTTGGAGCTAACATATGTCTCCTTAGTACATCAAAGCAATGGCTGAATACCATCTTCCACAAAGACAACATGACGGCTAACCAGAATGCGTTTAGTCTGTGGATGATACAAATGATAGCCTTTACTTTTAGAATTGTACCCAACACATAGCCTTTACTTTTAGAATTGTACCCAACAAAAATACATTTTACTCCTTTATCATCGAATTTTCTGCGATGTTGTTTAAGCACTAATGCATATGCCAAACAACCAAAAACATGCAGATGAGCAACAAATGGCTTGCGATCATGCCAAGCCTCATATGGAGTGATAGATTGCAATGCTTTAGTGGGACACGTGTTAAGTACATATGCTACACACATGATAGCCTAAAGCTAGAAACTAGGTGGTAAAGCGTGATTCTTGACCATACACCTCACCATCTCCATGAGTGACCTATTCTTCCGTTTAGCAACTCCATTCTATTGAGTTGTATACGATAGTGTACACTGGTGTTTTATCCCACGTTTAGCCAAAAATGCATTAAAATCAGAAGACATATATTCCCCCCTCTATTAGAACGGAGGGTGCCCATTTTACATGCTAACAAATTTTCAGCCAAAACCAATTTCATTATCCATATCCATTTCTTTCTCTCTTGTAGGATGGGCAGCAAGCCACGATGGCCAATGGGCTATGTAGTATGGGCCTTGACTATAGGTAAGGCTTAAGCTCTAGCCTCACAAGGGGAGTTCGGGGATTCTAGCTAAACTCTCATGCACACAACGGGTTGCAACTAATGAAGGCGACGGGGATTCAACCTTAGGGTATAGGAAAGACGAACTAGAAAATAATGGTTTGTGTAGCAACGAACCGAACGAAATCAACAAACTAAATCGGACAGAACACCATGCACCTTAAAAATGAAAAAATCAACGTATCGAATCTACTATGGAGGGGAATGTTAGAAAACATGGGCAACCTTGCACTAGGGATCTCAACTTGGTGTTCAATGTCACAAAAATGGATGGTCAAAGCTTGGCCAAAGGGATGATCAAACCTGTCAAAATGGTCAAAATTAGAGTTAAATTTTTATTATATAAAATTATAGTACTATTTGAGAGCTATCCAATGATATATAACACTTGGGTATTGAAAAAGAAATAAATCAAACCCTAAATTTCAGATTTGAGTGAAAGGCATACTAAAATAAGAAAGGGAGCTGGTACACTTTCAAAATCATATGAAAAGTTAGATTTTAATCCAATGGTCTATATTATATCAATCGGCACATCAGAGAGAATTTCTGCCAAGATTTACAAGATGTACTTAACATGGAACGTAATGAGTATATCTAGAGCTTTGCTCCTTTCATCTCTCTCCTGAGTTGTCTATTATCCATCTTGTCTCTATGTTGATTGTGGGTCTAAAAACAAGCAACCTTTTTTGGGACAATCTTCCCCGGAAAGCTTCACAGGTGGCTGCAATGGAACTCCCCAAGAGGCTTTGCATCGGCCATTTGAAATCTATTCTACACTTTTTCAATGTGCTCTTCTTGACTTATGTCCAATGTCTGTTGTTGTCTGCACCTTTTTATCCTCATACCAAGGACATGCTCAGCTTCTCCAAGGTCTTTCATCGAGAATGCAGAGTTCTGCTTCTGCATGCATACGTCACACAATTTCCAAAGCCTCTCCTCAAAATCCATGAGGGAGATTAGATGTGGATAGCATGCATTTCAACCACACCTGTAGAAAAAGTGGGTTGTATGGGATTATGGGCTCCCTCTTACTGTGAAGATTTTGCGCACTTATGAACTCACCTCCATTATCCGTGCATAAGCATTTCAGCCTTCTCCTTGCTCAAGTGGTCAAAAATGCATGAAATCTTTTAAATGCAGCAAAGTTGTCATCCTTCATCTGTAGCAAATAAACCCAAAGAAATGAGTATCCCCCATAGACTTGGTGGACATGCTATAAACATCAAAATGAACAAGATCACATTAGACTTATGAGAGGCACAAGAGTAGTAAGAATTCTTTTACTTGCTAACCTTATTGACATTCATTACAAAAGTCAAGTTTTGTGCCTTTTTGCTCATGTGGTCAAGCCTTTTACGCAATAATTTCCTGTGTAGTTAAGAGTAGCTTTTTGCAGTAAGCTTTCCCATGCAAGAAATGAAGAGTGCCTTTAATGAGATTTCATGGTCCATCTTCCCAAGCTATACATTGCATGGTTTCCTCCATGAAACGTAGAGAAGCACTCCGAAATGCGGTAATTTCCCAACAATTATCATGTCATTCTTTAAATCCATGTGAGTTTGTGTCATTCTTTAAATCCATGTGAGTTTGTGTCATTCTTTGAATCCCCAAAAGAATTCTTCTAATTACAAATGGCTTCACTACGACAAAGTAACACATATGACATTCAAGATCATTGGAAATAGTCTTTTTCCATTGATGTTTTCTCATACGATTTACAAACACATACATATATATATGTATGTATAGATATACATGTCTACATATGTATGTACTCATATTTATGTTCATGTGTGTGTTATACATATCATACTCTTAGATAACTAGATTGAAATAATTTTTAGCTTCTCTCTTAATCTCTCTTTGTGTCCCCTCATTGTTCAAAGCAATCAAATTTGGCAAAGTAAGTCAGCAATTTCACATGCAAAAACAAGAGCCTTGTAAACAGAACACAAACATGTGTCCCTAGCAAGCGCAACAATCATCACAAAATCAACTATTTTTCCATGCAAGAAAATTAATATTCTCTCTTTGTTACTCATATAATAAGGTTACATCCAAAGCAAGAAATTACGTATGATAAACGTTTTTTGAGAAGTAAAAAAAGAAATTACGTATGTTCACATCTATTAGAAACGATGAGATCTTTCTCAAAACCCCACACAAAAAGGTCCTTATATTCCATGGTTTTCAGGTTCTACATAGCGAGAAGATAATGACTTAAGTGCTATGCATTTCTTTCATAATCACGGATGCAAATCCTCACAAATATTGGAAGAATCCACGTTAAATTTTCCAGCTCTCTGGCTTAGAAAATTGTATCATAGACTTTATCTGCATAAAAGCTCTTGAAGTTGAAGCCAATAAGAAAACCAGCTTCCGTGTTGAATGTATGAAAACGAAACAAGAAAAGCATAATATTCATATGGAAGTAACTCACGATATGGTATTCAAGCCAAACAAGGTACAAATGTGTCCATGATTCGAGATGTAACATGAAGTTATGGCATGCTAGATTTGGTCATATCAGTTACAAAGCTCTCAAGCTTATCACAGATCAAGGCATGGTGGAGAGTTTGCCTACTTTTGCTTCAATAGATGATGTAGAGTGATGTGAAGGATGTCTTGAAGGAAAGCTTCACAAACTACCTTTCAAGAAGAGTGGATATATCACAACCACAAGGAAGTTGCAGATCATACATTCAGATGTGAGACATTGATGATTTCTCAAGATTTATGATGTTAAAGTGAAATTAGAGGTTTTTCCTACTTTCAAGAAGTTCTTAGCTATGTTTGAAAATGAAAGTTAGTCAAAGATCCAGATTTTGAGAAGTGATAGAGGAGGAGAGTACTTGTCTAAAGACTTTAAGTCTTTTCTTGAAGACAAAGGTATCTCCCATCAACTCACTATTGCTTGCACGCTAGAATAGAATGGTGTTGCAGAGAGAAAGAATAGGTTACTTGTTGAGATGATGCATAGTATGATGTCATCCAAAAGGCTTTCTCCCAAGTTCTGGTTTGATGCAATACATACAACTAAGCACATTCTAAATAGGTCTTCCACAAAAGCTTGAAAGGTTCTTACACCTTATGAAGCTTATTATGGGAGGAAGCCCAATGTGAGTTACTTGAAAGTTTTTGGTTTCCCAGCATATGTTCACATTGAGAAGAAGGATCGTGGTAAGCTTGATGTAAAAGCCATTAAAGCCATCTTTATTGGTTATGCAATTGAAAGCAAAGGATACCTATTCTATGTTCCAGATAGAGGTGATATCCTGCTCTCACACAATGCATATATTGCAAAAAGTTAGATTTATGATAAGAAGGAAGAGATTCTAGAATTCATAAAAGAAGATGAGTATGCATTTTTCAGAAGGAATTTGGATGCTTACATTCAGCCATACAAGGGGGGTGATGAACCTTCTCAAAGCCTAAGAGACACAGGTGAAGAGAGAATTTCATTACGTACGCTAGTACCTAGTCCATCATCAGTTCCTCTTGAAGTTCCGACCTATGAAGTTGGAGAAGGTTCCAGTTCCATAAGAAAGAGATACTCAAGAACCAGATAAGATAACATCAGTTTCCAGGAATACACCAAAGTGGTTTTATCAAAATTGGAAGAACAGTGGTATAAAGGAATACAGAAGAAGAACAAGAAGTCAGACCAAGAGACAACAAGGAGACAAGGTAAATTATGCAAAACATTTTGAGATTCATAATGTTTTAGCCCTTACTTCAGTTGAGAATGGACCAGCTAGTGTTCAAGATGCACTACATACTCCTGTATGAAAGAAAGCTATGCAAGAAGAGATTGATTCTATCCATAAGAATCAAACTTGGAAGCTTTGTGAGTTATCAAACGATAAGAAAGCTATTGGTGTTAAGTGGATCTTCAAAACCAAAAGAAAAGTAGATGGTACTAAAGACATGTAAAAGCAAGATTATTTGTCAAAGGTAATTTACAAAAAAAAGGTATTTACTATGATGAGACTTTTGCACCTACACCTAGAATGACAGTGGTTAGGACAATACTTTCTTTATCTGCATTCTTTAGTTGGAAAGTCTACCAGCTAGATATCAAAACTGCATTGCTTAATGGTGATCTACATGAAGATGTTTATGTTAAGCAGCCAGAAGGTTTTGAAGAAAAAGGTAAAGAGCATTTAGTATGCAAGCTTATCAAAGCTTTGTATGGACTAAAGCAAGCACCAAGAGCTTGGTATGAGAAGATACATGTTTTTCTTATATCTATTGGTTTGAAAACTCAGATGCAACTCTCGCTCTTTATGTTAAAGCTAAAAAGGATGTTTTGATTATTATTATCATATATGTTGATGATATGATCATGATAGGTCCCAAGGATTCAGATCTTCTGTTGTTTAAAGGACAACTTAAGAATACATTTGATGTGAATGACTTAGGGATTTTACATTATTATCTAGGGATCAAGTTCAAATACAGAGATGAGTGTATCTACATGACACAACAGAAATACATTAAGAAATTACTCGAACGGTTTGAGATGACAAATTCTAAACCTATGTAGACACCTATGGATGTCAATGTGTTATTACAGTCACAAGCAGATTCGGAACCATTTGGAACTACATTATTTAGTCAAGCAGTTCGTTGCTTGATATATGTATGTAATACATGTCAGGGCATTCAGAGATAAAAGTGGAAAGGCATCATGGCTACGTGAAAGTATCCTCAAGCTTGGGGCGAGGGTTCGATACCTTTCAGTTGCAACACACACAAGATTTTTTAATTTGCTTTACAAAATCATCGACATGTTTTTTTGCAAAGATTTTCACATTCGTAGTTTGGCACCAATAGCTTTTCAAGTTATTTTTTATTTGTTTTGCTTTTGAAGGGAGCACGAAACTTATATAAGGATGGTCATGCTCATTGTGAGTATCACTCAAGGATCATCTCAAGGAGGTTAAGTGCTCAAAGTTATTTTTTATTTGTTCTGCTTTTGAAGGGAGCACGAAACTTATATAAGGAGGGTCATGCTCATTGTAAGTATCACTCAAGGATCATCTCAAGGAGGTTAAGTGCTCAATGGAAGGAGGAGGGCTTCTTGAAGAGAGAGTGTTCACACACTCTTGAGGAGGTGATCAACTAGGAGGTGCTCTATCTTGAAGAATGAGTTCTCACACTCTCGGAGGAGTTGTGGTCTATGTCTTGGTGATTATCTAGAGGAGATTCTACCAGCTTACCATCAACATCCATTGTTGATTTACTGTGAGCAGCAAGTCTATTTTCATTCTTACTTGCTAGGTCACTCATTTTTTATTTAGATTGATCAGAATTCGGGTTTGTTGTACAATAGTTCTAAACTATTCTTATTCTCCATATTCTCACACACACTTTTCATACCTCTTAGGCACACAATCTCTTGTATCTAGTTCCTATTTCTGCTTAGATATAGATATTGTCAGTTTGTATCATATTCACTGTTGACAGCATACGGGAAGAAGCAAGTACGAACACACATGCAAATCTAGCACTAAGGCAACCCTTCATTTTTTTTCAAAACCCCTACATCATTTTTAAGTGATTCTCATCACTAAAAAACCTTGTAAATATCATTTCACCTTTTTGTAGCTCCATTTTGTACAAGCCGAGGAGTCCTCGAGCTTGGGGAGCCTTAGAAGTAGTTTCCTGCCAATTTTCATAATTTTTAGATCTCGTTTGAGCCCTCAAATAAGCCCTGGAACCTAATTTTTAACTAGGCCGGACACTAGGTCTGGACAGGGCCAAAGCTAGTCAAAAACTATAAATAGAGCTAGAGAGCTCATTTTTGGGTTGGCTTCTTGTAGTTTGAGCTTGTATGAGAACTTTCTTGCAATAGAAGTGATTCCATTGTCTTACTCTCTTTGTTCTTGCCGTGTGTGCGCGTGTGTGTGTATGTGTGTGCATGTTAGTGTGCTTCTCACTCACGCACTTGGGCTTCCACTTGCTCGTGGTCTTCATACCATCCTCACGTCTTCCCGGATTGACATTAAAGGAGGTGCTACTCATCACTGAGCTACACCAAATTTTGGTGCCGTTGCCGGGGATCGAGCTTTGAGGACGAGCGTGTGATGGTAAGACGTAGAGAGGACGCGTTGGAATGGTAAGTAGTAGGTAAATTTCTGATTTTTCTCCATTTTCATCTTCATCTTCACCTCCACCTCCATCTCCTTCTCCACTACATATTCCCTCTTCCTTATCATTCCCTCATTTGTTGTGTGCGAGTTTGAGAGAGAGCGAGTGTGTGTGCTTGTCTTTGTGTGTTTTTTTGCATGTTTCTTGCAGGTGGCAGCTCCATCATCATCTCCAGCAAGCTCAGCAGGTACAGAAATTGTCTGCACAGTCCCCGAGGCGTTGAGCTCGAGCTATCGCGACACTCCGAAAATTTCACCCAATCACGATTCTGAGTGCACCACGACACTGCGCAGGCCTAGAGCTCCCAGGATCACTAGATAGAACAGAAAAATTCACCATATCCCGAGCTATCGCGACACCTCGAGGTATCGCGACACTTCGAGCTATCGCGACACTTCGAGCTACCGCGACACCTCACGAGCTATCGCGACACCCCGACCTATCGCGACACCCCGACCTATCGCGACACCTCACGAGCTATCGCGACACCTCACGAGCTATCGCGACACTTCGACCTATCGCGACACTTCACGAGCTATCGCGACACTTCGACCTATCGCGACACTTCACGACCTATCGCGACACCTCACGACCTATCGCGACACCTCACGAGCTATCGCGACACCTCACGAGCTATCGCGACACTTCGACCTATCGCGACACTTCACGACCTATCGCGACACCTCACGACCTATCGCGACACCTCACGACCTATCGCGACACCTCACGAGCTATCGCGACACTTCGACCTATCGCGACACTTCACGAGCTATCGCGACACCCTGACCTATCGCGACACTTCGACCTATCGCGACACCTCGACCCGACCTATCGCGATACACGGCCTTTAACGCATGAAAAGTTAGGGTTAATTTTGAGTGAATTGAAGGGTAGTTGAGCTTAATTTTAGGCACCTTGGTATAACTTTAGAACCTTGGAAGTGGGCAAAAGACCTAGAAACCAGTGAGGGATCTCTTGAACCCTGAGAGCCTATTTTGACCCTTTAGTGCCTGAATGGTCATAACTTGACCATACGAACTCCGATTGATGAGATTTTGGTCTCGTTGGAAAGCTTGTTGAGAATCCTACGTGGACCTCGACTGGTTTTTGTAAGAATCATACGCGGAGTTTTAGAACATGCATTTTTAAGTGACCTTTAGGTGGAACTAAGTGGTCCTCAGATTCAGGGGGTACAGTGAGTTACTCCAGGGGGACTAAAATTATTGTTGTGTGTTTTTTCAATTACTTGTGGTTTTAGAGCTATACTAACGGGTGAGCTTTTGCAGGAACTTTGTGTGCGCTCAAGGCAATCCAAAGCAAGCTAGCAAGGGTGAGTACCAAGCTTGGGAGAAGTCTTCCTGGGCTTGTGTAGCAGTCTGGTCAATCAGCTAATTGAGGTTGGAAGATCTCTCAACCCTCCTTTGTCAATTCCTAGCCTAGGCTAAGTACGACTTAGGTGTGGTAATTAATTAGGGCAACGTTAGGCACGAATCAAGTCCAAGAGTATTAACCAACCAAGTGCAGGAAGTAAATAGGTCTTAAGTACGAAAACCCTAAGGGACAAAAGGTAAACGGGAATCGATCACTTATCAAGTGCGGAAATTCACTTAAGTACTCCTGACGACGCAATTTCAGACAAGACCATAACCATAATATTCAACTAAAAAGAACAAAGTGATTGGTGCAAAATCAACCTGCAACGAGAGTGTGCTTGGGTTCCAGGGGGTAAATAAATCAGGCATATGAACCTTAGATCAGGCAGACACTTAGGCCGAGACAGACAAAGCCTCAGATCTTCTGAAGCCAGTGTCAATCACACTGCCAGGTCTTGGGCCCAGCAGTTGAGTGATTTCCCATACACTCCCAGATCAGAAACAAGTGATTCTGAGATGTCCTATCACATGGAGAGACCAGTAGGTAGTTTAGGTTGGCTTATCTAGAAAAGCCAGAAGGACCATACAGACTCAACTGGAATACATCAGGACGAATTGTCTAGGTGCTCGCATCTATGAAGACGGCCTGAGAAGATCGGTGGTCCAGATTAAGAACCCCGATCAACCCCATGGATTAGACCACCCAGTAGTCAAGTTTGAGAATGGAGCATACCTAGATAAAGAGGGGACTATATATGTAGTCACGACTCTTCCTGATAGAACTGATGAGTTTGGAAATGTGATTGCTGAGACCGACATGGGTGATATAGAGCAAGGGAACTTTGAGACAGAGCCAAGAACCCCCCGTGGTAAATCTGTCTTGACCAGAATTATGACTCCAGAGTGGATTCCACAGGATAATAAAAGCATAGATCTGCTTTTAAACCGAGAAACTGATGAGGCTTTTTGGAGATATAAATCTTCTCAACCTCAGGAAGTGAGTGCCCTCACAATCTATGAGTTTAAAGACCCTGATAGCCCAGGCCAAGTAACCTACCTAGACAATGCATCAGAGAGAATCTTCGTGGTCAATGAGCATGGCAGACATGCTTACACATGGAAGGGTGAATTTGTTTTTCCCCAACCAAGGTCCAATGTGTCCTTTGGTCACCAAGGAGCTGGGACCTCCCAAGCTCATGGGGCTCAAAGAGATAGAAGTAGAGACAAACCTGAGGTAAGCTTTGCCAACTCCCTGGGAAGAGAAAGGACGGGAACAGAAAGGAATAGAGTGGAACCTGAGAGACATAGAACCCCATGGAATCAAAGGAATATTGGTGATTTTCCTTTGCCAATGCCGAGAGAACACACTAGGACCCTGCGACCAACTCAACTGGTGAAGTCCATGAAGAATTACTTCGATGGCACTGGAGACCCTTATGACCATGTGGCAGAATTTCGGCAAGTATTGAAAGCTGAACAGGTAGAGGACCTATTCACACAATATAATGCTTTCGGTCTAACTCTTAGGAACACCGCCCTTACGTGGTTTCAACCACTAAATGAGAGGCATTTCAAAAACATAGACCAGCTCTTAGAGGCATTTATCATTGAGTTTTCTAAGAGTGGAATCAGGCATAACACCTCCTCACTAATTCATAGCTTCAAACAAACACCTCAAGAGACGGTCAGATTAGCTGGAAGAAGATTTAGGCAGTACCTGGAGAGATGCCCGGTGCCGGAGTTACCCACCCCAGCCAAACAAGTGGCCTTGTTCTTAGATGGATTGTTGAGCACCAAGCTCAGGTCATATGTGTACTTAAAGGACCCGAGAACGATAGAAGAGTGCGTGCGCATGTGCATAGACATTGAGGACAATCTAGGTGAGGAATTGGAACTATCAAAAATCTATAAGGATTCTGATAGCTCTAGTAGCCTCACATCTGGTCAATCCACATCCATCGAGGAACTTGCAGAGAAGGTAGCCCAAAAACTAGGAGTCTCTAGCAAGCAAATTCTGAGATTTGCCCCAATTAAGCGGTGTTACAATTGTGGCGGTGAACATATGGCAAGTGTATGTCCCATTATGGCCCAACCTCAGGCGAATCCTAGTAGCCAGTACTGCACCATAGAGCGTAGGTACACAAACCACACTGCACAAGACTGCCCATATAACAAACAAACTGTTAGGCAAAATTACCCTCAGCCATATCCACAACAGGGTAGATACCAGAATCAGTACCCTCCACAACAATACAACAGACCACAGCAAACTTATCAAGCACCTTATCAAGGGCAGCAGAGACCTCAACCAGTCCTAGTACAGCAACCCCCTGCTCCAACCAATGTGATCCCAGTGAAATATGCATCTGCTGAAGAAAATTTGAACAGAGCCATAGTCCCAATCACCCCATTGCTATCAGATAGTGATCCAAGTGACCATAGTTTTGACTCCACACATATTGATAGCCCACAGGCCTATTACATGCAGTCACCCGAGCATAACGAGTCATACTATTATGAGGACCCAAGTGAAAATAGTGGGGAACCTGAGTATGCTAATGTCATGTACACAAACCCCAACTCTAGACCTCAACCTAGGCAGACACGACCCCCATTTCCTAGAGGACCATGCTTCAGATGTCAAGGAGAGCACCTTATACGTGATTTTCCACTGCCTACCCCTACACAGCCTCAACCAGTAACCATTCAAGGCTTCTGTCAAGATTGCGGGAAAGAGCATCTCCTACGAGATTGCCCGAAGAACCCTAATAACATGCCTAAAATCACTCCTATCAATGTTGTTGGGTTAGTTGTAGACTCCACAGGGAGTGTGACTTCCACTGCACCTGTGCAGGTGATCACAAGAGCCCAGGCACTTCAACAACACCAAGGTGTTGGTCCCGAAAAGAGCCTCGAGGTGAGTGAAACAGAGAGCATACCCAAAAAGAGAACTAGCGCCTGGAAGGATAGTCGTGAAAGAATGAAGAGGCAATGGGCAAAAAAGATAAACGAACTTGAAGAAAGCGTGAGAGAAACCAAGGCAAAAATCACAGAGATCACATCTCAACCGCACTCCCACATACTTCCACCACTACCATCCCCATCACCCTCCATTTCTCCACCCTCTAATACACCCCTCGTAACCCACCCACCACCCCGAGTAGGATCAGTATTAGCTGACCCCACTCCTGAAGGCTTGGACACGATGTTCAAGGCCTACCAGGCTCGACTTCAAGAAGGGCCAACAGCTGCAAACCTAGACAAGAGTTACCCTAGAGCAGATTTAGAGATTGAACGGATGAAAATGTGCATGAAAATGGTAGAACAAGCTCAAGCTATACTTGAGACTAGTCAAAAGTTCAATCAGACAAACTCTGTCAAGCCGGATTTGCATTTCCAAGGCTTACTGGAAAGATTAGAGCAGTTGGTAAACAAATCACAGGTTTCTTTACCTCCACAGGCTCAACCAGTTGTTGAAAGAGGAAGCTCACCACCTAAGGGAGCTTATGTTCCTAATTCCACGGATGCTGGAATACCTCCTTCAATTCAACAGTACTCTCCAGAGTTCTTGCGGGAAATACAAGAAGAGAAATGGGCCAAGGAGAAGGGTGATTCCCCTCCTATTCCTGAGATTGATGATCTTCGTGATCAATTTCCCCAAGACATTCCCTCTATCTATGGGGATCAAGCAGAGCAACAAGAGGATGAGGGATTAGATTTTGAATCTAATTCTTTACAAGAGTTGCCTCAATGCACCGGCCCATGGGAATCTGAATCTCTCCAGATCAGAGCTCCCACGATATTGGTAAGAAATGAAGACTCAGTGATTCCCAGGAACACAGATGTTGTGAAGAACACTAAGGTTCAGTGTCACCTCACTGTAGAGGAACTCCTCAAGGTAAAACCGGAGCTCTGGAATCATGTGAAAAATCAGGTCCCAGAACTTGAATCCAATACACCAAAAGTAGGCCCTAAACAAAAAGTACCAGGGATACCTCTCGACAAGATAGGAGACATGAGCGAAGGTGAAGAAGGTAACACTTATCTTCCGATCACCTATCAAGGTTACACAACCAAAGCAATTGTGGATTCGGGTGCCGGTGTTGCTATTGCGACCACCTCCCTGTGGAAGCGATGGGGCAAACCCACCTTAAGACCAACGAGAATGAAACTTCAAATGGCAGATGGTCATTTTGAAAGACCTCTCGGATTGCTTGAAGGGATAACTCTAACCACTTGTGGTGTAGAGTTTGAACATACGTTTGCTATATGTGACTTTGAGAAGAATAAGGTTTACGAGATGATCCTAGGAAGACCCTTCCTACGACAATTGCAAATAGTACAGGATTGGGGAACCAACTCCTTGTACTTACAGCACTTAGGGGTCACCACCAAGGTCAATCTGAAGGATCACACCTTCAGAGATGTACCACCCCTACAGTGGAATCCTATCCACAAAGCGAAAGAGGACTCTATCTCCGTGCATTCTGGAAGTTCACCTGAACCATCCTGGTTGCATGAAGATACTCACTTGTGGATGTGCAAGGTCGCAGAGGAAGAGGAAAAGCGCGTAAAAGCGAGAGAAGAAGGAACTCCCCCAGGAGATAGACCAATAAAAGACCCAGCCTATACACCGATGATATTTCCAGATGAGGAATTTGAGCCTCATGGTTGGGCAGAAATCTTAGCTACCATGGACATTGCAGTCAATGAGGAACAATGGACACCCCATTGTGATGAGGAGGGTTATGATATCTCAGTGTTCATGTGTCAGCCCTTGTTGGAAGAGTGTGATCCTAGTGAGTTCATAGAAGAAAAAGAGAATGACGATGATCTAGAATCCATTGTGATGGATACGTACTTTGACTCAGAGGAACACTACTTAGAAGACATAGGAGTGTTAACACAAAAAGAAGAAGAACCCCTTGCGAGTATTAAAACGATAAATTCAAAGAAAGGAAGTGAAGGGGGTCAAAAGAAAAAGAAAAGGAACGCAGTGAAACAAGAAGAGGAAGAATCATTGTTTGAAGTACCAGAAAATTTCAAGAAATATGAAGTGGAGGACCGAAAAATTCTGGTACGAATGCCTAAGAGAGAGGTCATTATAGGAGAAGCATATGACAATAAAGAAAAGACCAAAAAAATTGTAGTGACCATTGAAGGGAACGAAGAGCGATGTACGTACATAGGAGATGACCTAAGTGCAGAAGAAGAAGCAGAGCTTGTAGCTCTATTAAGGGAATATAGGGATGTGTTCGCATGGCACTATAGAGACTTGAAAGGAGTAGATCCAGAGATTTGCTCTCATACGATTCCTATGACCGCTGATGCCAAGCCCACCAAACAAAAGCCCTACACATATAATGACAATTATGCAGCCAAAATAAAAGAGGAAATTGACAGGCTGATTGAAGCTGGATTCATCTATGAGATTGAGCACACTGAATGGGTGTCCCCCATTGTAGTGGTGCCCAAGAAGAATGGGAAATTGCGAGTGTGCATTAACCTTAAAAAAGTTAATGCCGCTACGATCAGAGATAGTTATCCACTCCCAATCACCGAACATCTTTTGGAGCGTGTGGCAGGCAAGGAAGTTTATAGCTTCCTTGATGGATTTTCAGGTTACAACCAAGTAGCCATTGCCCCCGAAGATCAACACAAAACGGCCATTGCCACAGAATGGGGAATCTTTGCATTTCGTGTGATGCCATTTGGGCTCACCAATGCACCTGCAACATTCCAAAGACTCATGTGTCATGTCTTCAAAGAGTTCTTGCGAAAGAGCTTAGAAGTATATGTGGATGATTTATGCGCTCATTCCCAGGAAAGAAGTTACCACATCCCTGAGCTCAGGCAAATCTTCAACAAGTGTAGAGATTATCGAGTGTGTCTGAATCCAGAGAAGTGTGTGTTCATGGTACGACAAGGTAAGATCTTAGGTCACATTGTTTCTAAGAATGGAATTTCAACAGATGAAGACAAAGTAAGAGCAATAGCAGAGTTGCCCAGACCGAGGAATGTTAAAGAGGTACAAGCCTTTATGGGCCATTGTGGATATTACCGTAGGTTTATCCACATGTATGCCATCATAGCTAAACCTCTTTATGGGTTGTTAACAAGTTTTGAGTGGAACGAGGAATGCGAGACTTCCTTCAACGAGCTGAAAAGACGTTTGTGCACAGCACCAATATTGACTACTCCGGATTGGAGCAAACCCTTCCATGTCCATGTAGATGCCTCCAATCATGCAATAGGATGTGTGCTAGCACAACCCACAGGTGAAGGAAACCTAGATTTTCCAATAGCATATGCTAGTAGGTAATTAAATGCAGCTGAACGAAATTATACCACAACGGAGAGGGAAGGCCTAGGTATGGTGTATGCTGTGAAGAAGTTTAGACACTATCTATTGGCCAATAAATTCAAGTTTTTCACTGATCATCAAGCTTTACTATATTTGGTCAATAAACCTTGCAATACAGGCCGCTTAGTAAGATGGTTCCTCTTACTAATGGAATACGACTTTGAAGTTGTTGTCAGGAAAGGTAGAACCCATCTTAGGGCAGACCATCTTTCTCGCATCACTTCAGGAGAGCCACCGCAAGGAGTGTCTGATGAATTGCCTGATGCTTATCTGTTCAATTTAGAAGTTGTTCCTAAATGGGCAAGTAAGTTGGTACCGGTCCTAACCTTCGGGCCTGCAAATAAGAATGTGAAAACAAGCAAAGAGGAAATTGTAAAATCACTAAAGTATCAAATATTGGCCGGAAGTATGTACAAGCAAGATACCGAGGGCGTATTAGCTTGTTGTGTCGAGGAGGATGAACATACTAGTTGGTTGCAACAAGCCCATGAGGGATTGCTAGGGAATCACTACTCTAAACAACGAACATTGCAGAATCTAAAACGTTTAGGAGTGTATTGGCCTAGCATGGACAAAGAAATACGAGAGTGGATTCACAATTGTTCAGTGTGCCAGAAGAGAACCCCAGTGGAACATGCCACTCTTTATCACGTGTCTTTAATCCCAGATTGGAGTGCTCCATTGGTTGAGTTCATGAAATCGGGAACATTGCCCAATCAGGCTAGTCTTGCAAGAAAACGGAGCATGGAGCAAGAGGCTCAAGACTATGCCTTAGTAGGAGACAACCTATATCGAAGAGGCAAGGATGGTTACCTAAGACTGTGCGTTCATGAATCGGACTATTTGAAAGTCTTAGAAACTGCACACAGCGGTGCTGCAGGTGGACACTTTGGGCCGGACAGAGTAATTAAGACCATTCTATTCTCGGGACTTTGGTGGCCACTCTTCATATGGATGCACACTCTTATGTGAAGAGTTGCGACACATGCCAACGTGCCCAATATCCGATAAGAAAAGATGAAATGCCCTTAAGGCCAATGATGGGAGGACGTGCATTTTCAAAGTGGGGTATAGACTTTGTAGGTCCCATCAACCCCCCAGCTAGAAACTCCCATGCAGAATACATTATTGTAGCCACAGATTACCTTACAAAGTGGGTGGAAGTAAAGGCCACGACAAAGAATGATGCTCAAACGACGGCTAAGTTCTTATTCGAAAATGTGTTCACTAGATATGGGTTACCAATAGAGTTGGTTAGTGATAGAGGTACGCACTTCTTGAATGAGGTCATTGAAAATCTCCTTCAAGAATTCATGGTGATACATAAGAAGTCTGCACCCTATCACCCACAAGCTAACGGACAAGCCGAGAGCACGAATAAGATCCTATGTAACGTATTGACGAGACTTGTAAATAATAAACGCTCGGATTGGGACAAACAACTTCATCATGCTGTTTGGGCATACCGAGTTGCTTACAAAACGGTACTCAATGCCACCCCATTTCAGATGGTCTTCGGACAGAATGCAGTGCTACCACTAGATTTCCTAATCCCAGCTTTAAGAGTAGCACAAGAGCATGAGTGGAATGGACACGAGTTGTCCTCTAGGATCTTTGATCTAGAACGTTTAGGTGAGACGAGGCTACGAGCAGCAGCGGGCATCTATGCTGCAAAGAAACGGCAAAAGGCATACTTTGATGCCCATGTGAAGGATAAGGGTTTGAAAGCAGGAGATCTAGTTTTAGTCTACACATTGAAACAACACGCAAGAAAGCTAGAAAAGAGGGGCTATGGACCTATGATCATTAATAGGATCTCCACGAGTGGAGCAGTACAATAGCCACTTTAGAGGGGGATGTCCTCCCAAACTATATTAGCGGCTGCAGAGTCAAGCTCTATCAGGAACCCCTCACGGAGGAGATGCTAAGCCGACTCAATACTGCTAAGCAACGTAAAGAGGAGGAAAAACGAATTCGAGAAGAAGCACAGGCAGAGGCCTTAGAGCGTATCAGACGAATGAAGTTGAGGAGACAAGGAAGGGACCAGCCTATGACTGACACTCAAGAGTCTCCAGGCTATCACATGGCCATGTGTGAGGCTTCAGGTGAACGTACCCATAAGATAGTGGACCGACGACCTTTTGTGACCCTAGAAATAGGACAAAGAGACAGCACAACCAGCGTGAGGGCTTTAATTGATTCAGGAGCAGCCACAAGTGCAGTTCGGCTCTCTTATTGCCAGCAGGTGCAATTGGAGGTAAAACCCCTAGAAGCATATCTGATAGGATTAGGAGGTGTTGAAACCCCTTGTATGGGAGAGGTGGATCTTCCCCTCTACATACAAAAGGTCCTCATGCCAGCAAAAGTGCTAGTGTGTGAAGACGAGGATCTGACCGAACCTCTTGTCTTGGGCCAAGACTGGATCTATAATCATGCAGTCAACCTCAACCTAAGAAGTAGACTTCTTCAGGTGTGGGTAGGCCAAAGCCGTCTCACGATTGAATTAGAAAATCAAGCACTCAAACCAATAGAACAGGCACCAACTCCTGGTCCCTCCAGGAATCCACATGAAGACAACACTGTTGTGCTTGTCCAAACTTCTATGGTGCAGAGGAATGTCAATCTTACTGAAGGTTCAGAGGCCAAGAAGGAGTTCATAACTGATCCAAAGAAGATTCTAAACGAGCAGACCGAACATCACTCTACACGAAGGAGGCCGCTAATCAAGAGGCAGGAGAGCCAACCCGCGCAACATGGAGCGTCTCATGGCGTGAAGCAGATCTGGATACGCAAGGATGGAAAACCCACAGCTCCAATAGCAGATTCTCAAGGAGACAAGAAACGAGCCTCACCATCAAGGAACAAAGTGAAGAAGCCCCCTAGGATAACCCCTAGGCATACCATTTCTATTTGGGTTCCTAAGCGGTCAATGAAGGCCACCCCTAATGCTAGACAGATATGGGTGCCCAAGGCTTGCTTACAAGCCCAAAGTACTTCACCTTCAGGCACTAGGATGAAGCAGCTTTCACAAGCACTCTTGACCAACAACTCAGAAAGTGACAAGATACCTACACCTCTCACTGTCCCCACTCCCATCAACCCCAGGAATGTCTGGAAGTGGGTACCCAAAAGGTCCCAAATACATCACACTCTCATACCGAAATCTTCATCTGTCCTTAGCTCTAAGAGCTACGACTCCTCTATTAAAGTGTGGAGAATTAAACTGTGTACTAAACCCCCTGACCCTATTCTGTAAATCCGTCCACACTAACACAGGAGCATTCCGAGCCATTGCATAACCAAAGTATGCATCTAGGATGACACTGACCTTTAATCACCACTCACACATATCATAAACACCTCACCACTAACCACTGACCTCCGGGATTGTCATGTTAGTATTGTGAAGGGAACACCATTACATCTTATTTCCTAAGCAACACTAATGTGCCTTTCGTCTTCCAACAGATAAGCAACCTACTCTCATGGCAACCGCGGCAGGCACAAGCTCTCAGGCAGGATCTGGTGCTCCTATCAATTGGGATGCCATGCCAGTGGAAGCTCCACCAACAGCTCGGCCTGAAGAATTCTTGAATGTGCGAAGGATTCCTATTCCAGATCCACCCAATGGACTAACTGAAAGAGTAAAGGGGCACTCCCATTGGTTCAATGAAATGCCAGGGGATTTGGGAGACGCAGATCACATCTGGGAGTCCAAGATGGAGTGTGGAGGGGTTTGGTGGACCTTCCAGTTCTTTTCAAGAGAATTTGAGACCTTACAGAATGCAGCTCCACTTCAAGACATCTGGCAAAAGGCAGGACTACAAGCTTACTTCAGTGCAGCTCTACCTAAACCCGACTTCCTCAGGTGCTACTACTTGATTGCTACGATGAAACCTACCGGGGATAAAGATCACTCAGGCACATTCTGGGTGCCCTCCTTATCCAATCTGGAGGAGATGAGGAAGTTTGAATTAAATGTAACGTTAATCAGGGAAGCCCTTCAAATGTATGGCACTCATGTGCCTTCAGATCGCGACCCCTTGATACTAGAATCAATGAAAAGCAATAGAGTCAAGAAGCTCAAAGAAATGTGCGCCCTCACCCCCAACATCGCCATACCCCTGCAGATGTGTCTCCAACACTTTGCATTTCCCGCTCAGGACCGTTTCACTCAGCCTCACAAGAAGATATGGTACGGACTGTATTTAGCAGAGACCGGAAGCTTGCCCATTAAGATGCCGGTATGGATCTTAGATCAAGTGTATGAGGCAGGCAAGCGGGGAGTGAGGAAGCCCACTCTACATGGTTGTTGTGCGCTGACAAGAATCATTTACAGATGTCTTGCATATGACGTGCCAGTTGCCCGAGCCCTAAAGTATGCACATCTGGAGCTGTTCAAAGGGCGAAAGTCAGGGAGTCAGCCTGCAAAAAGAATGCGTGGATCCCTTTCACAGGTCCTGATCCCTCCAGAAGCCACCGCCGAAGTCTCCACTAGAGAGGAAGCCCAAGTGGCACCTTTCACAATCCATCTCCAAGAGTCTCAACCAAGAGAGGTGGTACAGCCCACCCCTTCTGCCCCTCCACTACCTACTGACGCAGAATTTGCAGCTATGGCCACCTTCACCGAGGACCCAAACTTTGATTTTGAAACATTCCTGCAGACGGCCCATCTATCAGACAGTGAAGGTTGCCCTGACAATGTCGATCCGGGGACATCAGCCCAAAGAGAACATGCACGAGGCGAGACAAGCAGTGTACAGGAGATAGGAGTGGCACAACTTCCTCAGAGACTAAGCACACAAGCTCAGGAGAAGGCACCAAGAGATGACCCAGAAGAGAGTGAAGACGAAGCCCCTGCATATACGGCACAGCTCAAACGACTATACCAAACAATCAAGCAGGTGCAACGACGCCATAAAATGTCAGAAGAAGCAAATAGGGCCCTAGTAAACCAGATGCTGCAGTCGGAGAATATCGACCCCCATTTTGTAGAATCGCTAAATCTTTTGGCGGACACCTGTGGCATCAGTGAAGCAATGAGAACCTTGGTCTATCGAGAGAACCCTGCTTATGATCAAAGAAGAATTGATACACGGCCTCGACAAGGAAAGATGATTCAGATGGAAGTATCTACCGCGTTAGCTACGTCCACATCAGAAGATGTTCACATGATTAGCCCTAGGCTCAATGATGAACCGGAGGAAATTACGCATGCACCATCCCCCCCATCATCTCCTATCCCACCCTCAGAACCTCTCTCCACGTGTCTTTCTACACAACCATTATCCTCCTATAGTGAGACCATTGTACACACCCCCGTTTCCACTTTCCTTCCTTCACCCTCATCCATCTCTGTCACTCAGATTTTTGAACCCCAACTAGGTCACCCTTCCTTCCTCCATGCTTTTGGACAACCATCTGTCACTAGACAGACTCTTTCCTTTCCTTTACCCTCCACCCCTCCATTTCCTCCCTCCCAAACTCTACCTACCCCGTCCCTTGTAACTGCCTCGGGCACCACACTAATCACCCAACCCTCCTTCTGGACCCAACTTGTAAACATTCTTCAACAGGTTGATGAACATAATAAAAAGTCCCTTCCCCAAATTCACTCCCCCACATTCACGGCCACCACTATCACACCACCCACCATCCCGGTATTCACATTTCACGAATCACACTCTCTCATGTCCGACCCCATGGACATCTCACCATCCGCTGGATCACCCACCACCACTGTTCTCACAACACCATCACAAGTTATTACACTCACATCACCACTTCCACACACGGTAGGCACAACATCCACCTTCCCCATTCCCACTTCCCAACCCCCTGCATCTCCCATCCTTACCCCTGCATCCACCTCATTTAGTCTTGCACTCGACACCATGCTCGAAGCTGCCACTCAGCTTAAACAGGAATATAAGTTATTGGAAGAAAATAACAAGGAGCTTTGCACCCTCTCAGCAACACTCCAAGAGCGTATCAATGCTTTGGAGTCCAGTCATACGGAGTCACAAAGCAAAATATCCGCCCTCGAACATGCAAATGCGCAACTCGAAGCGAGGCATATGGAAGAGAGCAAAGCCATGGAGGAACAGCTGCGAGATCAAATGGGCCGCAATGCAAGGCTTCAACGAAACATGGCCTTGCTACGACGACATCTGGCGGCAGCTCAAGAAGAGAACAGACGGCTTCAACAACAAAACCAAGAGAACCTCGAGGCTGCCATGGAGAACACCCCGGGAGCACCCATAGACCCGGCTAAATTTCAAGCTGTTCCCTCAGAAAGCATACAACAGATCTTGGAAACTTATGCCAATCTTTTAGAAGCACATGATCAGCTTGCCGACCAAATGAAGGACCTACAGAGACCCCAAGAGTCTATACCACACCAACGGGAACCTAAAGAGATGACCGACGCTGCTACTTCACCTGAACCTGAACATTCAACGACCAATGACGTACTGGAGTTACGGCAACAGGTTGCAGAATTAAAATTGAAGTTGATGCAGTATGAGCGACCTCCTTCCCCACCTGAGCAACCCATGGAAGAGGAAGAA
This sequence comes from Ceratopteris richardii, assembly GCA_020310875.1. Lineage (NCBI taxonomy): Eukaryota > Viridiplantae > Streptophyta > Polypodiopsida > Polypodiales > Pteridaceae > Ceratopteris > Ceratopteris richardii. The sequence continues at coordinate 104,973,764 of CM035441.1, read as the reverse complement.
GTTATTATTCCAGTGGCGGAAGCATATGAAGAGAACTATGAGCCTCAACCTTTTCCAGGAGGCACAACCACTGAGGAGGGACAGGACACTTATGAGGAACCCCCATCGGCATGGATGAAACAGGTAGAAGAAATGGGGCAGACTCATGAAGAACGTATCACCTACCAGATGTTGGCCATGAAGACCATTGAAGAAACCATACTTCAATCAGAATACTTCAGACAGCTGGCTCCTAGAAGACTAATCACCAGCTCAGAATTACAATATAAGCCATACTTTGTACTGTTGGCAGACTACAACGCCGAGATCAAACGTAAGACCAACAAGTACCCAACTTTCGCAACGCAATTTGAACCTGAGGACATTCCAGAGGAGGCGCGCAAAGGGAGAATACATCAACCCATCTGGAGGCAAAAGCTATTGGAGACCTATCCCGAGATGCTACGAACATGGGACCACGCACCCATGCATTTAAAGTATAACAATTGCTATGGACCAGTACAACGGAGAAGGACATGGAAGTCATTTGCAATCAAAGTCAAGAACAACGCCAATTGCAAAGAGTGGCTCAATTACCCTGCCATTGCACCCCCCAACGGCACGCCTACGGTAGCCTACATGATGGCTACCATCAGACATTGGCTTCCCCGCCTCCACCCTATGCCAGATGTGGCTGCCCAGATGATGCTCAAGATCTTCGATATGATGCAGGTTGTGCTCAAAACTTTCCGAAATGTCTGTCATATTCAACCTCCGATTCCCGGGTTTATGAATGGTAATTATGACCTATTATATGATATGAGCACCACCCCGAGCATACGAGTTGCTTATGCATGGCACGCACGCATCAGATATCTCCCTGCCTGCTACAAGCAAACGTTCGATGAAATGTTCACCACGGGGTTCTGGGAAGCACACTCAGAGGTGTTCGCGCCACGGCCCACCCATTTGTTACACCTCTTTGCATGCAAACAAACGATGCACTCAGAACTCTACACAACGCCACAGCCGGACATACCGAACCCAGTCAATTGGCACATCCTGCAGAGAGACCTGATCCGAGGGCTGCGAATCAAAGAACATGATGTGGGAGCTGACATTCTCCATAACTATATTGATCAACCCGCAGAGCAAAGGTCTGTCAGAGGCGACAGACGCTAGGGGGGGGAGAGTGTTGACAGCATACGGGAAGAAGCAAGTACGAACACACATGCAAATCTAGCACTAAGGCAACCCTTCATTTTTTTTCAAAACCCCTACATCATTTTTAAGTGATTCTCATCACTAAAAAACCTTGTAAATATCATTTCACCTTTTTGTAGCTCCATTTTGTACAAGCCGAGGAGTCCTTGAGCTTGGGGAGCCTTAGAAGTAGTTTCCTGCCAATTTTCATAATTTTTAGATCTCGTTTGAGCCCTCAAATAAGCCCTGGAACCTAATTTTTAACTAGGCCGGACACTAGGTCTGGACAGGGCCAAAGCTAGTCAAAAACTATAAATAGAGCTAGAGAGCTCATTTTTGGGTTGGCTTCTTGTAGTTTGAGCTTGTATGAGAACTTTCTTGCAATAGAAGTGATTCCATTGTCTTACTCTCTTTGTTCTTGCCGTGTGTGCGCGTGTGTGTGTATGTGTGTGCATGTTAGTGTGCTTCTCACTCACGCACTTGGGCTTCCACTTGCTCGTGGTCTTCATACCATCCTCACGTCTTCCCGGATTGACATTAAAGGAGGTGCTACTCATCACTGAGCTACATTCACACATTGTAATATTACATTGTAATATAGATAGTGTAGGTGAGCCTCATAGCTTACCGTTACACTTGAAATCCTATCTATTCTCTCTCTATCTCTCACTCATCTATTTTTGAGTCTTAAGGTGTGTATGTTAAGGTTCATCTGTTGGAAGATCCTGTAAACCTGTGATATATTGTTATTGTGGCCCACTACCACTTCCAACACATGGAAAACATTATGTGGATATTTCATAGCTTTAAATGTACTTTTTCTTTTCCCAACAATCATCGTGCCACCTACATACAAGGACAAAATGATTGAGTTTCTTTTAAATCCATGTGAGTTTGTGTCATGCTGACAATCTACACAACTCTCTTTGAATCCATATGAGTTTGCGTCATTTTGGATATAAAGGTCTAGAGGCTTGTTTCGACCCCAAAAGAATTCTTCTAACGATGAGCTAGGAAAAGGCACTTACAAATGAATATAAGATAGACAATCATATTGTGGTTAACCCAATAGTCTTTTGTGCATGAAGAGAAATGGCTTCACTACCACAAAGTAACACATAAGATATCACCCAAGTTATGAAGCACAATAATGACATTCAAGTATCATTGAAGAATTCCAATGCACTAGCTTTTTCCATGCACGGATTTTTCTTTATTTTTCCATGCACGGATTTTTCTTTTTCCATGCACGGATTTTTTGCGTTTGCACCTAAAATGTGCGTAATAAGTATCTTCTTTTTCCACCCACACACACGAGTTTCAGACACACACATATTCATATTTATGTTCATGTGTGTGGTATACATACCATACTGTTAGATAACTAGATTGAAATTTGGCAAAGAACGTGAAATCTAAACAAAAACAAAAGCCTTGTAAACAGAACAATGAGCTAGGAAAAGGCAATTACAAATAAATATAAGATACACAATCATATTGTTGTTAACCCAATAGTCTTTTGTGCATGAAGAGAAATGGCTTCACTACGACAAAGTAATATTTTCCCTCAAATTTCTTAGATCATAATTTTTTTCATCTGATTCCCTTCTTTAGAATCACACAAATATAATGATAAGTTATCGTTTTAATCTCAATGTCTAAATTTCCTTTAAAAACTCAAATTTTTATAGATAAATCAAATTAATGAATTGATCCCATGTCGAAGTTCCCTTTCAATTTATTACATGAACCATAAAAACATAATATAAAGATATGGTTGATAAAGCTAGTTTTGTGACTACCTTGAGTTGAGCCTATAACAAAGAGTCCTTTGTCTAGATATTTGGGTTGAGGGTAATTGCCTAAGCTAGGAAGGATGTGGTAGCATGAGGAGTGGTGGTCTAGGTAGTTACACTAACTATGCCAATGGTGGTCTTGGAATTTTACCATGCGAGTGTGCCTAGGCAAGTGCATGTGGGAGGTGATCTAAGCCTTCAAGTGGTCACCTAAAGTAGTGGCTGAAGGTGATAAATTAGTGGCCTTGGCAACAATTTGGTAGTCGCTCCTTATTGTAGAGACGATTTGCCCAAATTGATGTGCTAGTGGTTGCCCAAATTTGTAATCACTAGTAACCCATGGTAGTCGTCCAATGTCGCTTGCCCAAAGTGAATTCAATATCATTGTCCCAAAGTGAAGTTCTCTATCTTTCCACTAGTCTATAGTAGTCATCCATGTTGCCAGGTGAAGTAGTCACCTTGGGGCATATGTAAAGTTCCGCTCCACCCAATTTCAAAATACACTCTAGTAGCAAATTTACGCCTTGACACAATAAAAGAACTTCCACAACTTTCCTAACATTATACTCTCTCTTTCTATGAGAGAGAAATGCACTACTATTTCCTCCTTTTTTTTGCCACAAAATCTAGGATGACAAGTGCTTGAAAACAAGAGGGAACCTAGAAAGAAGATATGTATATACAAGATCATTTATAGATGTATGCAAACAACTGCAAAATTGTGCAAAAAGAAAAATGCATCTTGTGAATTCTTTGGCTTGCTCCTTGGTAGGCCATCTAGTAGGGGTTCCTCCTCATCAAATTTCACACCCAAAAGATGGCATAGCAAATATCAAATTTTTTTGATAGCAGAGCTCTTAGTTTTATTTATTTACCACCTCCAATTCTATTGTTGTAGGTACAAGTCTATCCATAGTTCCTTATTCTCTCTACGATAGTGGAATGTGTGACTTCTTGTGCATGGAGCCTCTTTTGTACATCCTCTATGGGGCCTTTTCCAACAAATCAACATCATAAAAATTCTATGGAGATGACCTTTGTTTAGTTGCACTCTTGCATACATGTCAATCAGTATGTTTTGGTCCTTTACCATGGAGTCAACCACTCCTTGTAGCATATGGGTTGTGACATTCATCTAAGAAAATATTTGTAAGTGTGGTGAAATTAAAGGATAGATAGTATGTCCAATTATCTCTTTATCTCAAATGCCAGAAGAACATGACTCAAGGAAAGAGAAAACAATGCAAATGCAAGTACCATTATATAAAAATAGGAGGATATTGTGAAGGTGAAGAAGGCAATATAGCTCTAAATTTGGAATTCTAAGGAAATAAAGTGCAAGCCATTTTGGATAGTGGAGCTGAAATAGCCACTATCACAAAAGAAGTTTGGAAAAAATAAGGGAAACCTAAATTGAAACCTATAAAGTTAAAATTTCAGGTAGCAAACGGACATATAGAATATCTAATAGGGTTGTTAGAACAAATTGACCACATAGCTAAACACATAGAACATTATAATATAAGAGCATTTCTAAGGCAGCTTAAAGTGGTTCGAGATTGGGGAAGTAATTACCTATACCTTCAACATGAAAATAATATCACCAAGGTAAATCTGAGGACTTATACACAACATGATATATCACCAAGGGATTGGAAAAGAAATTCATCAAACAAAGGACACTTCTATAACATCAAGCACAATTGGAGATTTGGATTTTGATGGACAACTCAGATTTGGTTATGTAAGCCAAAAAATGGAGGAATGTACAAGTTAATTAAGGAAGAATGTAAACTAGAGAGCACAATAGATGATCCAAGCTATATAACCATTTAATTTGATGATAAAGATTTTTAACCATATGGTTGGGATCAAATTCTAGCAACTCTAGTTGTAGCTGCTTGTGAAGAAGACTTAGTGAAATGTGCGATTCAGAAGGCTAAGACATAATACCATTCAAAATGATCAACATTGTATAGAATTCAAAAGAGAAGGAGTTGTAATCAGACCAGTTAGAGAATCATGAACTTAAATCTCACAAGAAAGGAAAGGGTACAAAAGATGAAGAAAATAAAATAGATGTACCAGAACACTTTAAAAGATATGAGGTGAAGGAGAGAAAGGTGATTTATCAAAAACCTCAAAGAGAACCAAAATAAGACCAAAGAATTAGTAAAAGAAGCCCTTGTCACAATTGAGGAAGCTGAAAAAAGAAAAATAATAATGGCAAATGATGTTCAAGAGGAAGAACAAGAAGCTTTAGTAGCATTGGTAAAGGAATATAGAGAAGTATTTGATTGGAATTATAAGCACCTTAAAGGAGTAGATCCAATTAACACCTGTATTCATAAAATTCCCATAGCTCCTAGCTCTAAACCTACCAAACAAAGAAATTATACTCACAATGATGTCTATGCTGCTAAAATCAACGAAGAGATTGTAAGTTGTTGTCAATTGGATTCATATATGAAATCGAACACATAGAGTGGATATTCCCTATAGTGGTGGTACCAAAGAAAAATGGAAAACTTAGGGTTTGCATAAAACTCAAGAAACTTAATGCAACTAATATAAGAGATAACTACCCATTTCCAATCATTGATCATTTGCTTGAAAGAATACCATGAAAAGTAGTAAATAGCATTCTAAATGGTTTCTTCGGATATAGTCAAGTGGCTATAAGCCTTGAAGATCAACATAAAATTGCTTTTGCAATAGAATGGGTAGTTTATGCATTTAGGGTTATGCATTGTGGTTTAAATAATGCACTTGCAACCTTTCAAAGATTAATGTGTCATGTGTTCAAAGAATTTCTTAGAAAAACAATGGAAGTGTATGTTGATGACTTAAGTAGTTTTTCATCAAGTAGAGAGAAAAACAATGGAAGTGTATGTTGATTATACAACAACTGAAAGAGAAGGATTGTGAATGAGTTATGTTGTTAAGAAATTTAGGCATTATCATCTTGTTAAAAAATTCAAATTCTTTGTGGATCATTAGGCTTTGCTATACTTAGTAAGTAAATCTTGTAACATATGCAGAATAGTTAGATGGTATTTGTTGATAATGGAGTTTGATTTTGAAGTGATAATCAAACAAGGCAAAAATCACATTAGAACATATCATCTATCAAGATGGTATAATGGAGAAGAGCCTAAGGGAGTAGATGATGAGTTACTAGACACTTATCTCTTTAAAGTTGAAGTAGTTCCTCGATGGGCCAATGACATAATTCCAATACTAAGTTTTTGACCTCAATTTAGGAAACACAATGTTAGAAAAAACATAGGTCAATGTAAAAATCATATCTTACTCTATGGATAATTGTACTATCTTCATCAATTGGAAATTTTGGTTACTTGTATGTTGGAAAAAGAGTAATGGAATTATATGGAGAAGGCACATTAGTCACAAAATACGATGCATGCATCTAAATCTCAAGGAATAATAAATGTGCATAGATTGGGTGTGTATTGGTCTGAGCAGAGAAGAGATGTGCATTATTCTATTGAGAATTGCAAGACAGGCCAAGAACAACTTGTAGGTCATGCCACTTTGTTCATAATTCATAAAAATCTATCAAAGAGTAAAGAAATAGTCAGCCTTAGAATCAAGGAAAGATAAAAAAAAGAATTTCCATGAAAAAATGATGAACATAGAATGCAAAGATTACTCTTTGATAGGAGAAAAATTATACAAAAGGGGAAAAGATGGATATTTGAGAATTTGTGTACATGAAGATGAATATGTCAAGATTTTCTAGTAAGCACATGCTAGAGCAGCATCAAGACACTTTTCAACCAAGAAAATTGCTAAGTTAATTGTCTATGCTAGATTTTGATGGCCGAATCTTCATCAAGATGTAGAATTATCTGTAAAAAGATATGACATATGCCAAAGAATAAAAATTCAAATAAAGAAAGATGAAATGCATCTCTTGCCAATAATTAGATTTAGATCCTTTTAAAAGTGGGGAATTGATTTCATAGGACCTATATCACCTCATTCTAGAAATACTTATGTTGAGTATATTACTGTAGGAACTGGCTACTTAACTAAGTGAGCAAAGGCTAGAGCAACAAGAAGGAATGATGCACAAACAACAACTAGATTTGTATTTGAAAACATTTTTGTAAGATTTGGGTTACCAATAGAAATTGTCAGTGATAGAGGTACCCATTTTTTGAATGGTGTCATAGGCTATCTGTTGAAAGAGTTTTTAGTAATCCATAGATTTTCAGTCCCATATCATCTGAAGCATTGGAAAAATTAGGATAAAAAAGACTTCAAGCAATAAAATCTTTATATGCAAATAAAAGGAGACAAAAAGAGTATTTTGATGTGCATACCAAAAACAAAGACTTGAAGGAAGGAGATTCGGTATTGCCATTCACAATAAAAGAGTTGGGTAAGAAATTATACAACAGAGATCATGGACCATATATCTTACACAAGCTAGGTCCAAGTGGTGCAATACAATTGGCTACCCTAGATGGAATAATGATGCCTAATTACTTAAGTGGTTGTAGAGTCAAGAAGTATCCAGAACCATTTAATGATCAACAATGGCACAAGATACAGATTGCAACACATAGAAAATATGAGTTAGAAAGAGTAAAAAAAGAGGCACAACATGAAGCACAAAATAGAATTCAAAAACTTAAGGAAAAAATGGGATATCAATAAGAGAGATGATGCTCATTTCTTGTTTCTTCCATTCTTCGTAATATATTATTTCATTTGTTTTTTGTAAAAATTTGTACAATGCAATGTGTGGAGGAAATGTTACGAAACTTTGGAGTCCTTGTATGAGAAGTACGTTGATAAGCCTTGATGATCACTAAATTGCACGAACTCTAATAACACTAGAGACTAGTCTTTGAGCACTCAAAAGGTCCAAACTTACACAATCAAATGAGAAGACATGAACAAGTATACATCATTCAGCAGTAAAGAAACCATGATTACCAAACCTATATTCTCATTTTGAAAGAGAATTAGGAGGGGGAGGAATGAGCAGAAGGAGGCCAAGGCAGTGGAAGAGAACAAAAGCTAGAAAATTTTCCATTAATTTTTGTAAATAACTACTATAAATATTTTATGATTTCTTTAAAAGACACATAGATACTTCAATTTTATAAATTTTTTGCATAAAATAATCAAGATAAAAAAATTACTTTAAATTATTTTAAGGTAATAAATTTATATTTTGAATTGAAGAACAAAAACGTGCACATGAAAAGATGCGTTTAGGATTTTTTATCCAAAAGTAAAAGAGTTTCTTTATACGAATGTATATGTATATATGATTATTCTTTTTCATGCAATGTTTTTATTGGAATATTGGTATTTTAAACAAATCATAAAAATTATGACAAAGAGTAATGACAGAAACATTGGAGTCATTTGGAGATGGCTTAAGAAATGCTCAAGGACAGAGTGATCACTCTAGCTAGGGGTCCCTAGCTTCTAGATGAAGGGGAAACTTCAGAAGAGGCAAAGAAGCATCTTGCTAGAGTATATAAGTGCATCTACTTGGTCAGATCCAGGAACTTAAAGTTCATAGTAGTTACAAGAGATATCCAAAAGCTAAACAAAAGTGAGTATATCCTAGATGCTCGAGGACATGTGGGAATCAAGGGATTCTTGGAAGCACCAACCATGATGATTGATAATCCAAGGTGTATTAAGGTAATGGAATCAATGGAAAAGCATACCTGGAACAAAAATGACCAGAAGGAATAGTTCAAATATAATGTCACAAATTTTGAGGGAATATATAAAGGATTCCACATCAATCAGAAACTGATTAGGAAAGCCCTTCCTATCAAGGGAGGCATGAATAAATAACATCAATGACATAAGGAAGGGGATGAACATTTACAAAGACATTAATAAATTCACTAATTTTGAACCTAAAGCAATCAATCTGGCTTTTCAATCAACCATTTTTTTCTACTTAAATAACCAGATACACACAACATCACAAGCCAATAACTTTGCATTCATGAATAGAGGTAATGAAAAGAACATGGAGATGTACAACTATATCTTGATATATATATATATATATATATATATATATATATATATATATATATATATATATATATATATATATATATATATATATATATCAACTACACACTAGAAGGACAAAAAGTTCCTAGGAGAAGGACAGATTCTAACTAGAATCATCTATAAAACATTGTAGGAAGAAGAAGAACTAGAACCCATGCTTAGCTATAGAGAAATGGAATAACTCATTGCAGCTCAAGCAACACAATCATAGAAGGTAATAGGATAGAAGACAAACAAAATGGACACTAGCCTCAAGGCAATTACAAAGAGACCGGCATGCAAATCTTTGCCTAAGGTAATAGAAGTAATTGAAGCAAGGCCTTTGAAAAAGAGGTTGAAAATTGCTAAAATAGAGGATGATGACATCACAATCAGGGTGAAAGAAGACCCAAGAGAGTACTCAATAAATTTTGAAGAACCCACTACTGAAGAAGTGGTTGCTACTCAAAGACAAGAACATTCAGACATAGCACCTCATCCTCCCATGATTGCAAAGCAAAGTCTATATACATATTATTTGTAGGGGGTGAAGATAAAAGGAGAAAGTATGAAAAGAAGTACCAAAAAAAGCTCGAGTATTTTTCAAATAAGGCTACAAATTGGATTCAAAAGGAGTTGTAAATATATGAAAAACTACATGAAAACTTGATGAAAGTAAAGATAAACTGCTTATGTCTAGAGGGAGAAAGCATTGAAACAATAGTTTGATGCTTTATGTTTAGCAAAGGAAAAAAGAAAAATAGTGGTCAAATCAATTAAAGAAGTAAACCCTAAGAAGGATAAAAAAATTCAAAGCAAGAGAATAAAAAGACTATTCGAAAACTAGATGAACAAAGAAAACATGAGGAACCAACACCCCAACTACAAGAAGCACCTCCTTGTTTCTTACCAGGAAGCTCTATATTGATACATAGAATAGATCAACTAATGTGTATCCCTCAACATCCAGAGGAAGAGGAACTATTTGAAGGAGATGAAAATGAAGATGAGGATTATCAATTCCTCTAGACATTGAAATACCATCTTAGGAAGCAAAGAAACTAGAGGAGTTTGACATTCGTAAATTGAAAGAACTTGAAAAAGAAGTAGATATAACATGATCAAGAAGAACATGGTACAATGTTTGTCACCACTTTGGAGGAACAACAAAATGAAGACAATCAGATTATACAACCTACTATACAAGAATAATCAAGGGAATCAAAGCAATAAGAAAAAGTGATTGTTACCACTATAGAAGAACATCATTACAAGGATAATCAAACAAAGCAACTCTTTATACAAGAGGAGACAAATGAAAGAAGCAACAAGAAGAAGTAGTGGGTATAACCACTCTTGACAATCAAGACATAGATGTAGTTATGGAAGATGTAGAGGCATTAGAGGAAACAACAAAAGAAAAGCAAAAATAAGAAATAGAAAAGGTCTGATAGATCTCATCAATATATTCAAATATACTTTTAAGGAGGACAAGGAGAACAAAGAAACACAACATTTAAAGGGAGATAGAGAACCTCAAGAGAAGGAAAGTCAATGTGGTTTGGTCCTAGTACAACCAGAAGTGAAGATTCCAAAGGAAAAGGATGCACTCAAAACTCATAATACTATTCAAAATGAAGTCAAAATCACAACGAAAAAGCCTATTTTTATTAAATGAAATATTATGCATCAAGAAAGAACAAATATCATAGACCAAGATGTAGAGCATATGAAGATACAAGAAGGTGATTAATCTTTCATCAAAGAGCAAGTCCACAATGAGGAAGTATAGGAAAACAAGGAATTTAATAATGAACAACTGATGGTCAGGGCATATGGAGATGAATAGGAAAACAAAGTGATAGTAGTTTAGATGTCTAATGAAGTCAAAGAGATGGTCGAGAAATCTAAAGACATGCTAAAGAGAAATGAAGAAACCGATGCAAAAATCTAGAATTTGAAAGAGGTATTAAAAGAATATTTACATTGCTTCTCAGAAGGATCCCAAATGGCCATATTACCAAGTATTACAATGGAAGAAGAAAATAGAAGAAATACAAAGAGAATTTCCAAAGTCAAGAAAAAGCTAGAAAGATGCAATAACAATAAAAAATCAGGATACAAATGCAGCAGATGTTTTAAGAATATCAAAATTTCGAGAGAGATATAAAAAGAGAAGTAGAAATATATGCAATGAATATGAAGTGCAACATACATGAACAGGATACAACCTTACAAAAGGAGCAAAAGAAATTGGAAGAACAAATTAAAAGGTTGTTACAAGAAATCCAAGAGCATAATCATGAAGGAGATCAAGAGTTTGAAGAAGAAAAAATCATTCCAATTGGAGACATGGGGATTGGAGATGAAGGAGCATAAGTGAATGTTCAATCAGATAATGACAATCAAAATCATGACATGCAAACTTGTACATTAATCAAAGATAGAAATGATAGAATCAAATATCAATGGAAATTTTATGATAGAAATGAGGCAAAGCTAATCAAAATTTTAATACATAGGATCAAGAAACATCTCAAGACACTATCCAATTTTGATATCCTGGATGTGCCTCTAACCTATCTGTGAGAACATATAAAAGAGTATTAGATCAAATACTAGACAAGGAGCCAGATCCCTTTTTGGAATACTCGGATATCTATTTTGTACCAACATAAGAATTAAAGTAAATCCTAGTTGGAGAAGAGTTCTTTTGGTAGAACACAAGGACTGCAAGCATGCGTGGATAGAGGCACCCATAAACCTAAGGCTTAATCTTGTGTATTGTCCATGTGCACAAAGGAGAAACTAGCCTCAATTTTGGGAAAGAAGAAAAAGTGGTCAAATCCCAAAGACCTGGCTACTTTTTTCCAAATTTACTAGGTTCACCAAGGGAAGGATTTCCAAAAAATTCTCATATGCTAAATATTTATGACAGATTCATAAATGACTTGAATGATGTACAATACTATACCATAATTATACAAATCAAAATTCTCAAGATGGTCGAATCTTGCTGAAAAGCGTTTACAGAAGTAAATATAAGGACCATGATTTTTTTTGGATTTCATTCGATGATAAAAACATTACTTTTTGATATAAGTGAAGGTCAAAATCAGCAGTGCTTAATGCCTTATTTTATTTGAGTCATATTCATGCAAAACATACATCTTAAGACATTTGAAGATGCATTCACTACTAGATTTTTTGAACAAGAGTCATTGATTTTTCGTAGAGTCTCTCTGGGTCTTGAGGCAAGAATAATAGCATACGAGAATATATTTTTGGAACAACATAGTAGAAACATAGTGGATGCTTGAAAGCATCATTATATTAGAGAAAAGCCATGATTGCATTGATCAATGATATTAATTTTGAAGAAAAGAAAAAGCATTCAAACATCTAACATGTACAGTAGAAAATAAAGACAATAAAAATTACAACAAAGCTTGTATAGTTTTGATGAGGACATCAAAAGGATGAGGAGAAGGAGTATGTTGAATGAAGAAAAACAACCAAAACTTATATATTGATGCCTTTTCTTTGTAAACAGTGCAAAAAGTAGACTTAGAAAGCTCTAAATTTTGTAAGACTTGGGGAGAGTCTTCCTTGAGTTATCATAGATCTATATGCAAAGCTAGAATAACATGGAATAACTAGACATAGTAGTTTAGAAGCCTAGAAGTTGAGAAAGTAGTTCATTTTGGAAGTAGTATATAAGTCAATGTAAAGAAGAATTGAGGGACACAATGTCATTCAATTTATGAATATAACACCAAATTGAGTGTTTCAAGTGCATAATACATTCCATTTTTCATGCAAAATCCAAATATGATATCAAAACCTACTTATCTTGAGTAAAACCTAATGATGCAGCCACTTCAAAACAATCGACTTTCTCCAAACCAAGAAACGATCTTCATACACACTTACAAACTTATCATTGATCTCACACACAAGTCCCACTTCCATCTACACATGAATAGCAATCATGATTGTATATCCGCGGAGATGTGAGGGTGTTATGATGACCATGACCAAGTGAACGTGCATGATAGAAGCACATAAGATGCACACACACACATGTATATAAGGTAAAACAAAGAGAGGGAACAATGGAATCTTTAATTTGTTGATATATTTAGGTAGTGATGTGTGTGAACACACGAGGACCGTTGGGGCACTTTTTTCCCTCTTTAGGAGGTTTTTTTTCTGTCGGCTTGTATATATGCCTATTACCCTAATGGGCTACTTATTTTTGTACATTCTAGTGGTAATGCATTCAATATTGTGTGTTGTGCTCCAAGCTTCTTCTTCTTCCTTGTGTTGTTTGCGTGCTTCCATAGACTCGGAACTCCAACAATTGGTATCATCATAGGTCATTGCTTCATCTAGTGCATCGTCGACACCCCTCGAGTCACAGTCTGAGAATCACATGAAAATTGGTGAGCATACTCAAGATAAGTAGGAGATCAAAATAACTTTTCTACGTGGTGTCAAAATTGCGATCTGAGCTTGTTTTGGCCTTCGAACGCACTATCATAGCACTTGTGCAAGAAATTTTGTCTTTTTGTGCTAAAGGTATATACAAGTTTTAGTTCGCCAGTATAAGGGTCTCAAAGTCTGCTATAGGTTTAGCAAAACTTGATAGGGTAGTTCTATTCATCTTTTTGGGATACAATCATTTTTTTGCATCAGGGTATTTCATTCAGTGGCCATGGGTAAAAACAATGATCTATTCCATATGTTGGTTGTTGAGAATAAGTTGGATGGTACCAATTACCCATTATGGGCTTATATGATGCATCATGTATTCGTTGCAAAAGGACTATGGAATATTGTGCAAGGTGTTGAAAAACGTCCTGTTACACCTGCAAAAACAATTGTCGAAGGTGATATAGATGGCATTGAAGGTGGCGATATTCTTCATGTTCATGTTCGTGTTGTAGTTCCTACTGCACCTACTGTAGAGCAAATTCATTGGGATGGTAGAGATCCTCAAGCACATGCATTGATAGCCTTGTCTGTCAAACGTGCAATTATTCCTGATATTCGCTCTTGTAGAATAGCCAAAGATGCTTGGGATACACTTAACACTTTATACAAGGCAAGGAATGAGGCTCGTGTTGCTTACCTTCGAAAACAGTTGGAGAGTGAGAACATGAATGAAGGAGATTCTGTGGACAATTTTCTGACAAAGATCAAAAGATTTGAAGGAACAATTGATTTCTACTGATGAAGTCTTGCCTGATATTTCACTTGTGCATATTGTTCTGAATGGACTTCCTGATTCATATCAGAGTTTTGCTTTTACTCTTTGTTTGATGATAAAAGGCAATCCAAATGCCTTAACGTTTGAGGAGTTAGTCTCTGTTCTGTTGCACGAGGATTAGCCTGGGTAGAACATGTCCATAATGCATGTTGCAGATCAAGCTTTCTTGGCTAGTTAGAAGGGAAAAGGTAAATGGAGCTCTTCTACTAGTAAGCAGAAATATGCTAATTTTGCACAATCAAAGAAGGATGACAGAGATGAGCAGAAAACAAAAAAGAAATTTTTTTTTTTGCAAATACTATAAAGTAAATGATCATGTCATAAAGAGCTATCCAAAATTGGTTGTTAAAGAGGCAAGGAAGAAAGAGGTTGGAATGGTTTTTGCAGAGGCCTATCTGTTGGAGTTAGACATCTGTGGAGGCACACGAACAACACTAGGAAGAAGAAGAAGCTTGCCGCACAACACACAATACTAAAATATATTACCATTAAAATGTACAAGGATAAGTAACCCATATATACAAGGCAGGGAAAAAAACCCTCCTAAATAGGGAAAAAAGTGCCCGGGAGGTCCTAGAGTGTTCACAAACATCACTACCTAAATATATCAACAAATACCCCCTGGGAGTGATGCGGTGAACAAGGAGTTGGCACTCATGTATAAGGAAGTGCCAAGCTATGTGGAAATCACTCCACAAAAGGAAATAAGCCCAAAGCTTTACAGAAATCTTCAAACTTCTCCCTAGGCAGAGCTTTCGTGAAAAGCTCTGCAATGTTCTCTTGTGTGGGCACATATGCCAAGCTGATATCCCCAGTAGAGAACCTCTCCCTGGCATAATGATAATGCATCTCAATGTGCTTAGTGTGAGCATGGAACACAGGGTTCCTCACAACTGCCAATGCGCTCTGACTATCAGTGAAGGTGGTGGTTGCAGAAGACTGACCAACACCCAAATCAGCCATAAGGCATCTGAGCCACACACACTCAACAATAGCTATGAAAGCTGCCGTATACTCAGCCTCACAACTGGAACTGGCCACAATAGGCTGCTTCTTTCTCAACCAAGATATACATGAGCAACCAAGCATGAAGTAAAAACCACTAGTGGACACACAAGTGTCATAGCAACCAACCCAGTCAGAATCAGAAAAGCATGCAAATCTGGTGGTAGTGATCCCCCCTTGGGATAAAACAACCCAAGCAGCCGAGTACCACTCAAGTAGTGAAAGATGCACTTAACCGCCTGCCAATGCTTGACACTTGGGCAATGCATAAACCTGCTCATCTGTGAGACAACAAATTGAATTTCTGGCAAAGTAATGCATAAGTCAATCAAGCATCCAACAACCTGTTGATAGAGAACAACATCAAATGCAAATCCAACATCATGAAGACTCAATGTAAACCTGTCTCCATAGGAGTGGCAAACGATTTATACTATTCAAGGCCAAAGCACTGTAATAATGTGTCAATATATTTCGTTTGACGCAAAGCCATTCCACCATCAACGTGCATAAACTGAATGCCCAAATAATGATGCAAATGCCCCAAATCAGACATCTCAAATGAGGCATGTAAATCAACCTTGAAATCAGCAACATGCTTCTCATGAGGACCAATGAGCAGCATGTCATCAACATACACCACAATGATTAGAAACACATCATTAGCATGCTTAACATATAAGGTGCTTTCAGTTGGACTATTCTCAAAACCATGTGCAATTAGATAGGCATGTATTTTTTCATACCAAGCACGTGGTGCTTGTTTCAAACCATATAAAGCCTTTCTTAACATACACACCTAGTTTTCATGCCCTTTCTGTACAAAGCCACGAGGCTGAAAAACATACACTTCTTCATGCAAGTCACCATTCAGAAATGGTGTTTTAATGTCCAACTGATGTACATTCCAACCATGATGAGCTGCAAGTGCATAGATGCTATGAATAGTAGTCATTCGGCAAGTAGGAGCAAAGGTTTCATCAAAATCAATGCCTCTTTCCTGTGCATAACCCTTTGCAACAAGCCTAGCTTTATACATGTCAACTGTCCCATTAGGTTTACGCTTAGCTTGTATACCCATTTAGTACCAATAGCCTTCTTGCCGGGAGGCAAGTCACATAAAGACCAAGTACCATTTTTCATGATAGCATCATACTCAGATTGCATTGCAACCATCCAATGTTCATAATTTTGTGCTTCATCAAACGAAATAGGTTCAATCTCATCACAGACACTAAAGGTAGCCATAGCATAGAAATATGATGCAAAAGAGGCACTATGAGAGCCTGAACGAGTACGATATGATAGAGGTGCATCTAATTTTCTGTCACACAAGGTCTGCACTAGCCATTTTGGCATATTTTTTGCGTCCTCAATATCAGCTCTCTCATCAACACGTGCATCATGTAAATCTGCATCAGAAATGGGATGTTCTACATCATCACATGAAACCTGCAAAGGCTGAGAAGTTTCCTAATTAGGACCAACACTAGACTACCCACCTGTAAAAAGAGACAATAAAGTATCATACATGTCTTTGGAGCTAACATATGTCTCCTTAGTACATCAAAGCAATGGCTGAATAGCATCTTCCACAAAGACAACATGACGGCTAACCAGAATGCGTTTAGTCTGTGGACGATACAAATGATAGCCTTTACTTTTAGAATTGTACCCAACACATAGCCTTTACTTTTACAATTGTACCCAACAAAAATACATTTTACTGCTTTATCATCCAATTTTCTGCGATGTTGTTTAGGCACTAATGCATATGCCAAACAACCAAAAACATGCAGATGAGCAACAAATGGCTTGCGATCATGCCAAGCCTCATATGGAGTGATAGATTGCAATGCTTTAGTGGGACACGTGTTAAGTACATATGCTACACACATGATAGCCTAAAGCTAGAAACTAGGTGGTAAAGCCTAATTCTTGACCATACACCTCACCATCTCCATGAGTGACCTATTCTTCCGTTTAGCAACTCCATTCTATTGAGTCGTAGTGTACACTGGTGTTTTATCCCACGTTCAACCAAAAATGCATTAAAATTAGAAGACATATATTCCCCCCCTCTATTAGAACGGAGGGTGCCCATTTTACATGCTAACAAATTTTCAGCCAAAACCAATTTCATTATCCATATCCATTTCTTTCTCTCTTGTAGGATGGGCAGCAAGCCACGATGGCCAATGGGCTATGTAGTATGGGCCTTGACTATAGGTAAGGCTTAAGCTCTAGCCTCACAAGGGGAGTTTGGGGATTCTAGGTAAACTCTCATGCACACAACGGGTTGCAACTAATGAAGGTGACGGGCATTCAACCTTAGGGTATAGGAAAGACGAACCAGAAAATAATGGTTTGTGTAGCAACGAACCGAACGAAATCAACAAACTAAATCGGACAGAACACCATGCACCTTAAAAATGAAAAAATCAACGTATCAAATCTACTATGGAGGGGAATGTTAGAAAATATGGGCAACCTTGCACTAGGGATCTCAACTTGGTGTTCAATGTCACAAAAATGGATGGTCAAAGCTTGGCCAAAGGGATGATCAAACCTGTCAAAATGGTCAAAATTAGAGTTAAATTTTTATTATATAAAATGATAGTACTATTTGAGAGCTATCCAATGATATATAACACTTGGGTATTTGAAAAAGAAGTAAATCAAACCCTAAATTTCAGATTTGAGTGAAAGGCATTCTAAAATAAGAAAGGGAGCTGGTACACTTATCAAAATCATATGAAAAGTTAGATTTTAATCCAATGGTCTATATTATCTCAATCGGCACATCAGAATATACCAAATAAAGTCAATTTTAGCAATCCCCAAAAAATCTAAGAGAATTTCTGCCAAGATTTACAAGATGTACTTAACATGGAACGTAATGAGTATATCTAGAGCTTTGCTCCTTTCATCTCTCTCCTGAGTTGTCTATTATCCATCTTGTCTCTATGTTGATTGTGGGTCTAAAAACAAGCAACCTTTTTTGGGACAATCTTCCCCGGAAAGCTTCACATGTGGCTGCAATGGAACTCCCCAAGAGGCTTTGCATCGGCCATTTGAAATCTATTCTACACTTTTTCAATGTGCTCTTGTTGACTTACGTCCAATGTCTGTTGTTGTCTGCACCTTTTTATCCTCATACCAAGGACATGTTCAGCTTCTTCAAGGTCTTTCATCGAGAATGTAGAGTTCTGCTTCTGTTTAGAGCATTTAGAGTGCTCTTTTTCTTCCCACCACAATTATTTTAACCACCACAAAGAACAATTCTCGAAAATGAATGTTCTCTTCTTAGGCATATCCTTAAGCAATCAACCTTGCCTTTTACTTGGGCTCACCATCCACAATTTTGATTTTGTATACCCACTTCTCAAGAATTTCCTTCCTACCTTTGGGCAAGTCAAATTCCAAGTATCATTCGCATGCAAGGCCTTTATCTCTTCCTGCATTGCCAACTCCCACTTCTTGTGCTCATATAGCTTTGCCTTTTTTGTAAGGAAGAAGCGCAGCCTCATCTGATAGCATAACAAAATGCAAAGAGGGGTGTTATCCTTCAACACGCATCCTAGGACATGTAGATTTTCTTACCCAATGTTCCATGTTCTCCCACAATGGATCTACATCGAGAGGGCACACTCACGTTGTTATTTAGCTCAATCACCAGGTCATAGTCATTTCCAAGCATACTCAGAGTTAATATTTGCTGAAATTCAACCCTTCTATGTTCATGAGGCCCAATTATTTTTATGCGCTCATTAAATACAACATCTCAGTTACATATTATCTTCACACTCATCTCTATATGCCATGAAGATACCTTTTATAGAATTTGCATCTAACTTGTTCCTCAACTTACGTCGACTATGCACAAATGCATCAAAGCCAAATTGCATTGTTGGTCACTGGTCATACCACGTAGGTTTGCCTCACCAAACCTCTTTAGGAATGCCACATTTTAAGGAGGCAGGAGGTGATCGACTTTGAATGAGCCCTACAATTTCCAAAGCCTCTCCTCAAAATCCATGAGGGAGATTAGATGTGGATAGCATGCATATCGCCCTCTCACAAAGAGTCTTGTTATACCTTTCAACCACACCTGTAGAAAAAGTGGGTTGTATGGGATTATGGGCTCCCTCTTAATGTGAAGATTTTGCGCACTTATGAACTCACCTCCATTATCCGTGCATAAGCATTTCAGCCTTCTCCTTGCTCAAGTGGTAAAAAATGCATGAAATCTTTTAAATGCAGCAAAGTTGTCATCCTTCAACTGTAGCAAATAAACCCAAAGCCTCGTAGAGTAGCTATCAACAAACGAAACAAAGAAATGAGTATCCCCCATAGAAGATACACAATCATATTTTGTTCTGTCCGAAGTGCATGAAGAGAAATGGCTTCAAGTTATGAAGCACAATGAAGACATTCAAGATCAATGCACGGATTTTCCAATGCACGGATTTTCCTTTATTTTCCAATGCACGGATTTTCCTTTATTTTATGTTAACCAACGCAAGCGTGTTCCAGACGCCTCCAAAAATACTCTAGATTACAAAGGCGCCTCGACCCACTCGACAAGGGGGGGGAAGGCAAGGTCCTCCCTAATCCTCAAGCTGATGATGACGGGTTCATCGAAGTCAGAAGAAGAAGGAAAAGAAGCCCGAGGGCAAATCGCGAGCGAAACAACTTGTCCCCTACCCCCCCTAGCAACCTGTATGGCTATTTGGAAAAGGAAATCAATGAGTTCGACTACCCAGGTGGGAAACCACACGGGGTTGACACCAACGACAAAGCTCTAGAGATTATTGACAATAAAGAAACCTCCCTGGAGGGCTACGCTACAAGCAAAGAAGACGGCTTCACCACTAGTAACGAAGACAACATGGATAGTGAAAGTTCCATCATCGGATCGACTATTCCGGAAACGGTGCCGAATACGGTGCCCAAGTCTCCCCAACAAGAGGCATCCCGCAAAGGAAAGCAACCTATGGAGTTACCCTGGAAAAGCCCCCACAAGAACCTATTGCTAACTCGGGATCCGATCCCTGCGAAGAAGAAAGATGAATCCAAGAAAAGAAAGGACAAAGCTCCCTCCCGCAAAGAGGGATCACTACGAAAATGATCATCATCTCGTTAAATGCTAGGGGGCTAACCGACCCCTCTAGAGCGACCATCATTGGTCAATGGCTTCGCGACCTCAGCATAAACCCAGATTTTATTTGTATTCAAGAGACTAAAATCGACGGAGAAGACCTCCATAAACGACTTAGACAAGTCTCCTCGACTCATGTTTGGATCTCGACGACGCACCAGCGGGGATCTGGTGGTACGTCTATCGGCGTTAATCAACGCTGGTTTGAAAAGCTTGAGAACTTCATTGAAGATGAAAGCCACCGTTGGATCGCTGCTTCTTTTGGTGCTCCTCTCTGCGTTACTATGGTTTCTTTGTACGCCCCTAACGGGGATTCGGAGAGAATGAAATCTTGGGCCTCCTTAGACTCGCTTCCCCACAACGTGCTTATCTGTGGAGACTTCAACATGGTGGAGGACCCTATGGATAGATGGTTGGGCAAGGGCAGGGTCATCGACAGTCGGGAGAAAGAAACGTGGGACAGGACCAAACTTCACCTAGATTTGGTAGAATACAAAGACTCGAATGGCTTTTCTTGGTCTAATCTCCAAGCGGGCGAGGACCTGAGGAAAGCTAGACTCGACAGATGCTACATCTCCCAGAGTTTTACTCATCAGTGGGGCCACCCCGCCATCTCGCAGCGCACTGACCTCACTATCTCTGATCACTACCCGATCGTTATCACTTTTCAGCCTTACAACAAGTTCCGCAAGGCTCCGTGGTTCCATGCCAATGCTGCCACCTTCTCTCTCCCCTCCGTCCAGCAAGGAATTGCCGATGTGTGGAAGGTGGCGTTCGCCTCCGGCTTGTCCCCAGCCAAGTGCTGGAGAAGCGCTATCGATAAGTCTCGAAAGATCATGATCAGAACTAAGAAGATGCTCGAGACTGTGCGGCGGGCTCGTAGGGAAGCTCTTTACCGCAGACTCTGGAGGCTCGAGGAGGAAGTGAACAAAGGAAAACTTCAAGCCCAGAGAGGTCTCCGAAAAATAAGAGCGGCGTTGAGATACGAGGAAGAAATACAAAGGAAAAATTTGCAAATTTTCTTCAAGGACTGGTGGGCTGGCAAAGCCGACAAACCCACCAAAGAGATGTGCAATATCCTTAAAAGGAAACATAGCAGAGAATCGATCCCCCTATTGCTAGACCTACATGGCAATGTATGCAATTCGGAAGAAGAAAACTTTGGCATCATCGAAGGGCACTTCACGAGACTCTTGGGAACCTCGAACCCCCTCTCCCACCATAGAAGGGACTGTATGGATGCCATTTCTAGGGTTTCCCCCCGTAGGATACCACCCAACCTCCTCTCCCTGCTTCATGCCCCTATCGCTGAAGCAGAAATTATTGAGGTCATTGATGCCCTCCCTCTCAGTAAAAGCCCGGGACCCGACGGACTCACTAACGAGTTCTTTAAATCCTTCAAGCTGGTGGTCGCCACCCCTCTTCGGCTGGTTTGGCAAGAAGCGTTAAAGTTTGGTGCTCTTCCTGCCTGCCTCAATAATGGAATTATCAAGTTAATACACAAGAAAGGGGAAAAGAACAGAATCGAGAACTGGCGGCCTATTACGATGCTCCAAACAAGATACAAAATCATCGCCAAAGTCATTGCCAACAGACTCTCGTGCCACCTGCGAACGTGGCTAAGTGAGGACCAAAAGGGTTTCATCAAAGGCAGGTCTATCTTGGAAACCATTATGGACATTTGGGAAGGTATCCAATTTGCAAAAGAGTCTAATCAAGATGTGGTCTTCCTCAAGATCGACTTTGACAAAGCCTACGACAGACTAGAATGGGACTATATCCTGCAGTCGCTCTAAGACCTCGGATGTAGCCAGAAATTCACCAAGATGATCGCGACCCTTCTCGGAAACGCAACGACCCAAATTAACGTCAACGGCAAACTTTCGAAGGCGATCAAACTTAGAAGATCTATTAGACAAGGGTGCCCACTGGCCCCCCTTCTTTTTGCCATCGCCACTGAGGGGCTTAGCAGGCTTGTGGTGCATCATGTGGAGGCTGGCAATATCAAAGGACTACGGCTGCCTCACGACCACAGTCAAATCACCATGAGACTATTTGCCGATGATATGAACGCGTTCGTTCACAATGATAATACCAGCCTGGAGACATTCTGGAGGTGTCTTGCTACCTTTTGTGATGCCTCTGGATCCAGAATCAACCACTCCAAGACTGCGTTTAGAGCTATTGTGGGACCTCATCCCGGCCTTCTCATTGACCATGGCTGTCAAATCATTCCGCAGGGCCAAATCTTTCGTCTTCTCGGAATCCCCTTGGGGTTCGGCGTCTCCATGGAGCAGCGATGGAACTGGGTGTTGGCCAAACTCGAAAACAAGCTTAACTATTGGAGAGGTATGCAAATCAATCTCGCTGGGCGTGCGATGGTTATCAACACGTTCCTCCTCTCTTCTACCATCTATTTCCTGTCTTGCTGGAGACCGAATGAGCAGGGCCTGTCCAAACTGAACAGTATTTGTAGAAACTTTCTTTGGACGGGTGATCATAACAGAAGGGGGGTGCCTAAAATCAAATGGGCCATCTGCACTAGCCCTAGAGATAACGGGGGGCTTGGTATCCTGGACATCGGGTGTCTAGCTAACAAACTAGCAGCCAAATGGATGGTTAAGGCTTGGTGCAATAAGGAGGCCTCGTGGGCCAAGCTGATCTTCAGAAACAAGAACGAGTTGGCTCTCATGGGGTTCCCAAACTGGAAGAATCTTGACATCTTGACCCTGCTATTCTCCCCGATCCCCGTCTTCCCGAAAGGCTCCAATCTCGTGTGCTCCCTTTGGAAGGGCTGGAATAAAGTCAAAAGCTTCACAAGAATTAGTGAGGACTGGAAGTGGGCGGCAGGTATCAGACAAAACGACTCTATCTGGTTTCCGATACATGGCATCCGGAGTGTGGAGTCTTGGAACATTCAAAATGCCAAGAAGCTTTGGAACAAAGGCTTCAAAAAATGGAAACACCTCTGGAAACATGACACCAACAGCTGGATCAACTTCGAGGATATTGAGCCTGGCTTCAACATCTCATACGAAGAATGGAACACTTTGCAAAGCAGACGTCTCGCATGGGATCGCCACAAGACTCGCCTTCTCATGGGACACGACACACCAAACCCGCTTGGGCTTAAATGGCACAACGGGAATAGCCTATTCAAAATCCCGAACATCAAAGAAACGAATGACCATCAGATCAACCTCAACAAGAAGTGGTGCCTGTCTTGGACGCGGCTTCGGTGGGACATGAAGTTCATGGGTATCTGGCACCCCCTTATAGAAACTAAGAAGTCTGTCCTCTTATGGCAAATTCTTCATCGTGGAATTTGGACCAACCACAAGGCCAGCAAACTTTGTGGGATCCCTCCTTGGTGCAAACGCTGCCACCGGTCTATCGAAGATGTCCCACACATCTTCTTTTCCTGCCCCAACTCCAGCAGAATCTGGCAGACGGCTGGTAGGATAATCAGACTTCAAAATCAGCTTAGTTGGAAACAAGTCCTTTTGGGGGAAGCGATCGGCTGCTCCGTGGCACTCTGGAACGCCATCAGAGGGGAAGTCCTGTGGAAAATATGGCGGGAAAGATGTGCTCTCAACTTCGGTGACCCTCCTAGGGAGTGGTCGATTGAGAAATCCCTTTTCCTCCTTGGCAAAAGGATTGTTAACAGTAAGAAATCCCCCCCCTTCAGGCACCATCAAGTCCTCCTTTTGATCAACAACAAGCTCAAACCCAAATGGGCCCCGCATGAGGGCGATGAGAGGGTGATTAACCTTCTTTGTAATGCAACCTAGGCTCTATACATGATTCCCCTGCTTTGTGGGACTCGGGGGGTCCCGTGGGCACTAGTTCCCTTCTATTGTACTTTTGTTTCTTTATTTAATTCAAGTCCGGGAGAGTAGACTAATGCCGAACTTCCTTTATATTAAAAAAAAAAACATCTCTATTGGTAAGTAATAAGTATCTTCTTTTTCCATCAATTATACGCATAAACTCTAAACCATCCCTGATGTCCGGTTCACATGCAAAAACAAAAGCCTTGTAAACAGAAAACAAACATTTCCCGTCAAATAAAGATCAAGCGCAACAATCATCACAAAATCAACTCTTTTTCCATGCAAGAAAATTAATATTCTCTCTTTGTTAAGTGAACATTAGACTGGATAATAATCTACTGCAATAACAGAAGTTACATCCAAAGCAATAAACTTTTTTTGAGAAGTAAAAAAAGAAATTACGTATGATAGACATAATGACTTCTTACGTGCTTTATCCCATAATTAAGGACTTGTGTTATGTTGTAATGTTCACATCTATTAGAAACGATGAGATCTTTCTCAAAACCCCACACAAAAAGGTCCTTATATTCCATGGTTTTCAGGTTCTACATAGCGAGAAGATAATGACTTAAGTGCTATGCATTTCTTTCATAATCACGGATGCAAATCCTCACAAATATTGGAAGAATCCACGTTAAATTTCTCATCTCTATGGCTTAGAAAATTGCATCATAGACTTCATCTGCATAAAAGCTCTTGAAGTTGAAGCCAATAAGAAAACCAACTTCCGTGTTGGATGTATGAAAACGAAACAAGAAAAGCATAATATTCATATGGAAGTAACTCACGATGTGGTATTCAAGCCAAACAAGGTACAAATGTGTCCATGATTGGAGATGTAACATGAAGTTATGGCATGCTAGATTTGGTCATATCACTTACAAAGCTCTCAAGCTTATCACAGATCAAGGCATGGTGGAGAGTTTGCCTACTTTTGCTTTAATAGATGATGTAGAGTGATGTGAAGGATGTCTTGAAGGAAAGCTTCACAAACTACCTTTCAAGAAGAGTGGATATATCACAACCACAAGGAAGTTGCAGATCATACATTCAGATGTGAAACATTGATGATTTCTCAAGATTTATGATCTTAAAGTGAAATTAGAGGTCTTTCCTACTTTCAAGAAGTTCTTAGCTATGGTTGAAAATGAAAGTTAGTCAAAAGATCCAGATTTTGAGAAGTGATAGAGGAGGAGAGTACTTGTCTAAAGACTTTAAGTCTTTTCTTGAAGACAAAGGTATCTCCCATCAACTCACTATTGCTTGCATGCTAGAATAGAATGGTGTTGCAGAGAGAAAGAATAGGTTACTTGTTGAGATGATGCATAGTATGATGTCATCCAAAAGGCTTTCTCCCAAGTTCTGGTTTGATGCATTACATACAACTAATCACATTCTAAATAGGTCTTCCACAAAAGCTTCAAAGGTTCTTACACCTTATGAAGCTTATTATGGGAAGAAGCCCAATCTGAGTTACTTCAAAGTTTTTGGTTTCCTAGCTTATGTTCACATTGAGAAGAAGGATCGTGATAAGCTTGATGTAAAAGCCATTAAAGCCATCTTTATTGGTTATGCAATTGAAAGCAAAGGATACATATTCTATGTGCAAGATAGAGGTGATATCCTGCTCTCACACAATGCATATATTGCAAAAAGTTAGATTTATGATAAGAAGGAAGAGATTCTAGAATTCATAAAAGAAGATGAGTATGCATTTTTCAGAAGGAATTTGGATGCTTACATTCAGCCATACAAGGGGGGTGATGAACCTTCTCAAACCCTAAGAGACACACGTGAAGAGAGAATTTCATTACGTACGCTAGTACCTAGTCCATCATCAGTTCCTCTTGAAGTTCCGACTTATGAAGTTGGAGAAGGTTCCAGTTCCATAAGAAAGAGATACTCAAGAACCAGAAAAGATAACACCACTTTCCAGGAATACACCAAAGTGGTTTTATCAAAATTGGAAGAACAGTGGTATAAAGGAATACAGAAGAAGAACAAGAAGTCAGACCACGAGACAACAAGGAGACAAGGTAAAATATGCAAAACATTTTGAGATTCATAATGTTTTAGCCCTTACTTTAGTTGAGAATCGACCAGCTAGTGTTCAAGATGCACTACATAGTCCTGTATGGAAGAAAGCTATGCAAGAAGAGATTGATTCTATCCATAAGAATCAAACTTGGAAGCTTTGTGAGTTATCAAAAGATAAGAAAGCTATTGGTGTTAAGTGGATCTTCAAAACCAAAAGAAAAGCAGATGGTAGTAAAGACATGTATAAAGCAAGATTATTTGTCAAAGGTAATGCACAAAAGAAAGGTATTGACTATGATGAGACTTTTGCACCTACACCTAGAATGACAGTGGTTAGGAGAGTACTTTCTTTATCTGCATTCTTTAGTTGGAAAGTCTACCAGCTAGATATCAAAACTGCATTTCGTAATGGTGATCTACATGAAGATGTTTATGTTAAGAAGCCAGAACGTTTTGAAGAAAAAGGTGAAGAGCATTTAGTATGCAAGCTTATCAAAGCTTTGTATAGACTAAAGCAAGCACCAAGAGCTTGGTATGAGAAGATACATGTTTTTCTTATATCTATTGGTTTGAAAACTTAGATGCAACTCTCGCTCTTTATGTTAAAGCTAAAAAGGATGTTTTGATTATTATTATCATATATGTTGATGATATGATCATGATAGGTCCCAAGGATTCAGATCTTCCGTTGTTCAAAGGACAACTTAAGAATACATTTGATGTGAATGACTTAGGGATTTTACATTATTATCTAGGGATTGAGTTCAAATACAGAGATGAGTGTATCTACATGACACAACAGAAATACATTAAGAAATTACTAGAAAGGTTTGAGATGACAAATTCTAAACCTATGTAGACACCTATGGATGTCAATGTGTTATTACAGTCACAAGCAGATTCGGAACCATTTGGAACTACATTATTTAGTCAAGTAGTTCGTTGCTTGATATATCTATGTAATACATGTCGGGGCATTCATAGATAAAAGTGGAAAGGCATCATGGCTATGTGAAAGTATCCTCAAGCTTGGGGCGAGGGTTCGATACCTTTCAGTTGCAACGCACACAAGATTTTTTAATTTGCTTTACAAAATCATCGACATGTTTTTTCGCAAAGATTTTCACATTCCTAGTTTGGCACCAATAGCTTTTCAAGTTATTTTTTATTTGTTCTGCTTTTGAAGGGAGCACGAAACTTATATAAGGAGGGTCATGCTCATTGTGAGTATCACTGAAGGATCATCTCAAGGAGGTTAAGTGCTCAATGGAAGGAGGAGGGCTTCTTGAAGAGAGAGTGTTCACACACTCTTGAGGAGGTGATCAACTAGGAGGTGCTCTATCTTGAAGAATGAGTTCTCACACTCTCGGAGGAGTTGTGGTCTACGTCTTGGTGATTATCTAGAGGAGATTCTGCCAGCTTACCATCAACATCCATTGTTGATTTACTGTGAGCAGCAAGTCTATTTTCATTCTTACTTGCTAGGTCACTCGTTTTTTATTTAGATTGATCAGAATTCGGGTTTGTTGTACAATAGTTCTAAACTATCCTTATTCTCCATATTCTCACACACACTTTTCATACCTCTTAGGCACACAATCTTGTGTATCTAGTTCCTATTTGTGCCTAGATATAGATATTGTCAGTTTGTATAATATTCACACATTGTAATTTTACATTGTAATATAGATAGTGTAGGCGAGCCTCATAGCTTACCGTTACACTTGAAATCCTATCTATTCTCTCTCTATCTCTCACTCATCTATTTTTGAGTCTTAAGGTGTGTATGTTAAGGTTCATCTGTTGGAAGATCCTGTAAACCTGTGATATATTGTTATTGTGGCCCACTACCACTTCCAACACATGGAAAACATTATGTGGATATTTCATAGCTTTAAATGTACTTTTTCTTTTCCCAACAATTATCGTGCCACCTACATACAAGGACAAAATGATTGAGTTTCCATTTGTTTCATTTTGCATGTAAGCACAATGATCTATAAGGCTTCTTTTAAATCCATGTGAGTTTGTGTCATGCTGACAATCTACACAACTCTCTCTTTGAGTTTGCTCATTTTGGATATAAAGGTCTAGAGGCTTGTTTCGACCCCAAAAGAATTCTTCTAACGATGAATATAAGATAATTGCATCTTTTGAAGTTGAAGCCCATACGTCCGAACCAGACAGAAGAGAGCCGAAGAAAACCCACGAATAGCAGCGACCATCCCAAGGGCCTCAGAGATGTGAAAATGCACGCGTAAACATAACTTGAGAAATGTCCCTTCTGCTCAAATCTTCAGTTAATACTTCTCTTGTAAACATTTTAGAGTGATTTCAGATTGGAGCGGAAAACACGCTTGGAAAATCTGACTTGGCAACAGGAAACGCTTTTTGACAGCTATCTAAATACACTAATCTTTCGTGACGTGGCTCTCAACGCCGCTGACTCTGAAGAGTCAACGATTTGTTCTAGGTGACAATCAATTACTGCATGCCACGTGGACTACATTACTCACTCTCTATCTATTATTCAATTACTGTATTAATCAACGCTCAGTATCTATTAATCAATTATTGCATGCCACGTGGACTACATTATTCACATAAGGGCAGAGTTCTTGGATCTACATCAAGAGCCTCACTTTGTTATTTAGCTCAATAATCACCAGCTCATTGTCATTTCCAACCATACCAGCTGCATCCTCAGAGTTAATATCTGCTGAAATTCGACCCTTCTATGTTCATGAGGCCCAATTATTTTTATGCAACGTTGCTCATTAAATACAACATCTCAGTTACATATTATCTTCTCGAGCGGAGATGACAAACGAACATCAAAATGAACAAGATCACATTAGACTTATGAGAGGCACAAGAGTAGTAAGAATTCTTTTACTTGCTAACCTTATTGACATTCATTACAAAAGTCAAGTTTTGTGCCCTTTTTGCTCATGTGGTCAAGCCTTTCACGCAATAATTTCCTGTGAGAATGAATCTCAACCAAATGTAGTTAAGAGTAGCTTTTTGCACTAAGGATTCCCATGCAAGAAATGAAGAGTGCCTTTCTTAATGCCCTAAAAAATCGACCTTGAGCCTTTAATGAGCTTTCATGGTCCCTTTTCAAAGAGGTTACTATATCCATGGCACATGCATATCCATCTTCCCAACAAAAAGTAGGCTTTTCTTGATATCTAGTACATATCTCACATCATGCAAAACGAGCCCATTAGTGCCATACATAGAAAGATGCATGATTTCTCCCAAGCTATACATTGCATGGTTTCCTCCATGAAACGTAGAGAAGCACTCCACGATAGGAGCCACATAAGTACTTTTTCAATGTACCTTCCCAATAACAAATAGGGCATGTGCTTCTTCCTATCTCTTTTGATTTTCACATCCGAAATGTGTTCAAGTCCTCCTTAATCCTCCATGGAAAATATTATGCGGTAATTTCATAGCATTAAGTGTACTTTTTCTTTTCCCAACAATTATCATGTCAGCTACACACAAGGACAAAATGATTGAGTTCCCATTTGTGTCATTCTTCATAGATCATAATTTTTTTCATCTGATTCCCTTCTTTAGAATCACACAAATATAATGATAAGTTATCGTTTTAATCTCAATGTCTAAATTTCCTTTAAAAACTCAAATTTTTATAGATAAATCAAATTAATGAATTGATCCCATGTCGAAGTTCCCTTTCAATTTATTACATGAACCATAAAAACATAATATAAAGATATGGTTGATAAAGCTAGTTTTGTGACTACCTTGAGTTGAGCCTATAACAAAGAGTCCTTTGTCTAGATATTTGGGTTGAGGGTAATTGCCTAAGCTAGGAAGGATGTGGTAGCATGAGGAGTGGTGGTCTAGGTAGTTACACTAACTATGCCAATGGTGGTCTTGGAATTTTACCATGCGAGTGTGCCTAGGCAAGTGCATGTGGGAGGTGATCTAAGCCTTCAAGTGGTCACCTAAAGTAGTGGCTGAAGGTGATAAATTAGTGGCCTTGGCAACAATTTGGTAGTCGCTCCTTATTGTAGAGACGATTTGCCCAAATTGATGTGCTAGTGGTTGCCCAAATTTGTAATCACTAGTAACCCATGGTAGTCGTCCAATGTCGCTTGCCCAAAGTGAATTCAGTATCACTGTCCCAAAGTGAAGTTCTCTATCTTGCCACTAGTCTATAGTAGTCATCCATGTTGCCAGGTGAAGTAGTCACCTAGGGGCATATGTAAAGTTCCGCTCCACCCAATTTCAAAATACACTCTAGTAGCACATTTACGCCTTGACACAATAAAAGAACTTCCACAACTTTCCAAACAATATACTCTCTCTTTCTATGAGAGAGAAATGCACTACTATTTCCTCCTTTTTTTTGCCACAAAATCTAGGATGACAAGTG
Source organism: Ceratopteris richardii (assembly GCA_020310875.1). Lineage (NCBI taxonomy): Eukaryota > Viridiplantae > Streptophyta > Polypodiopsida > Polypodiales > Pteridaceae > Ceratopteris > Ceratopteris richardii. The sequence continues at coordinate 104,943,004 of CM035441.1, read as the reverse complement.
CTTGAAAACAAGAGGGAACCTAGAAAGAAGATATGTATATACAAGATCATTTATAGATGTATGCAAACAGCCTGCAAAATTGTGCAAAAAGAAAAATGCATCTTGTGAATTCTTTGGCTTGCTCCTTGGTAGGCCATCTAGTAGGGGTTCCTCCTCATCAAATTTCACACCCAAAAGATGGCATAGCAAATCTCAATTTTTTTTGATAGCAGAGCTCTTTGTTTTATTTATTTACCACCTCCAATTCTATTGTTGTAGGTACAAGTCTATCCATAGTTCCTTATTCTCTCTACGATAGTGGAATGTGTGACTTCTTGTGCATGGAGCCTCTTTTGTACTTCCTCTATGGGGTCTTTTCCAACAAATCAACATCATAAAAATTCTATGGAGATGACCTTTATGTTTAGTTGCACTCTTGCATACATGTCAATCAATATGTTTTGGTCCTTTACCATGGAGTCAACCACTCCTTGTAGCATATGGGTTGTGACATTCATCTAAGAAAATATTTGTAAGTGTGGTGAAATTAAAGGCTAGATAGCATGTCCAATTATGTCTTTATCTCAAATGCCAGAAGAACATGACTCAAGCAAAGAGAAAACAATGCAAATGCAAGTACCATTATATAAAAATAGGAGGATATTGTGAAGGTGAAGAAGGCAATATAGCTCTAAATTTGGAATTCTAAGGAAGTAAAGTGCAAGCCATTTTGGATCGTGGAGCTGAAATAGCCACTATCACAAAAGAAGTTTGGAAAAAATAAGGGAAACCTAAATTGAAACCTATAAAGTTAAAAGTTCAGGTAGCAAACGGACATATAGAATATCTAATAGGGTTGTTAGAACAAATTGACCACATAGCTAAACACATATAACATTATAATATAAGAGCATTTCTAAGGCAGCTTAAAGTGGTTTGAGATTGGGGAAGTAATTACCTATACCTTCAACATGAAAATAATATCACCAAGGTAAATCTGAGGACTTATACACAACATGATATATCACCAAGGGATTGGAAAAGAAATTCATCAAACAAAGGACACTTCTATAACATCAAGCACAATTGGAGATTTGGATTTTGATGGACAACTCAGATTTGGTTATGTAAGCCAAAAAATGGAGGAATGTACAAGTTAATTAAGGAAGAATGTAAACTAGAGAGCACAATAGATGATCCAAGCTATATAACCATTTAATTTGATGATAAAGATTTTTAACCATATGGTTGGGATCAAATACTAGCAACTCTAGTTGTAGCTGCTTGTGAAGAAAACTTAGTGAAATGTGCGATTCAGAAGGCTAAGACATAATACCATTCAAAATGATCAACATTGTATAGAATTCAAAAGAGAAGGAGTTGGAATCAGACCAGTTAGAGAATCATGAACTTAAATCTCACAAGAAAGGAAAAGGTACAAAAGATGAAGACAATAAAATAGATGTACCAGAACACTTTAAAAGATATGAGGTGAAGGAGAGAAAGGTGATTTTTCAAAAACCTCAAAGAGAACCAAAATAAGACCAAAGAATTAGTAAAAGAAGCCCTTGTCACAATTGAGGAAGGTGAAAAAAGAAAAATAATAATGGCAAATGATGTTCAAGAGGAAGAACAAGAAGCTTTAATAGCATTGGTAAAGGAATATAGAGAAGTGTTTGATTGGAATTATAAGCACCTTAAAGGAGTAGGTCCAATTAACACCTGTATTCATAAAATTCCCATAGCTCCTAGCTCTAAACCTACCGAACAAAGAAATTATACTCACAATGATGTCTATGCTGCTAAAATCAACGAGGAGATTATAAGTTGTTGTCAATTGGATTCATATATGAAATCGAACACATAGAGTGGATATTCCCTATAGTGGTGGTACCAAAGAAAAATGGAAAACTTAGGGTTTGCATAAAACTCAAGAAACTTAATGCAACTAATATAAGAGATAACTACCCATTTCCAATCATTGATCATTTGCTTGAAAGAATAGCATGAAAAGAAGTAAATAGCATTCTAAATGGTTTCTTCGGATATAGTCAAGTGGCTATAAGCCTTGAAGATCAACATAAAATTGCTTTTGCAATAGAATGGGTAGTTAATGCATTTAGGGTTATGCATTGTGGTTTAAATAATGCACTTGCAACCTTTCAAAGATTAATGTGTCATGTGTTCAAAGAATTTCTTAGAAAAACAATGGAAGTGTATGTTGATGACTTAAGTAGTTTTTCATCAAGTAGAGCAAATCACGTGGTAGACCTCACACATATCTTGAAATGAAAAAATCTATAAAGTTTGTATTAACCTTGAGAAATGTATATATTTTTGTAAGAAAATGCAAAACATTGGGCCACATAATATCCAAGAATGGAATTTCCACAGATGAGGGAAAAACAAGGATTATCGTTGAAATTCCAAGACCTAGAACAGTCAAAGAATCACAAGCATTCATGGGACGTTGTGGTTATTATAGAAGATTTTTCCATAATTATGCAACAATAGTTAAACCATTATATGTTCTTATCACAGAATTTGAATGGAATGATGAATGTGAGGAAGATTTTAAGAAGCTCAAAGCATGGTCAAGTTCAACACCAATATGAAAACCCCCAAATTGGAAAAGGATTTTTCATTTTCATGTTGATGCTTCAATTTTAGCACTAGGTTGCATCTTAGATAAACTAGTGGAAGATACAAAGTTGGATTTCCTAATTGCATATGCAAGTACTTAATCAAGTAGAGAAAAATTATACAACAACTGAAAGAGAAGGATTGTGAATGAGTTATGTTGTTAAGAAATTTAGGCATTATCATCTTGTTAAAAAATTCAAATTCTTTGTGGATCATTAGGCTTTGCTATACTTAGTAAGTAAATCTTGTAACATATGCAGAATAGTTAGATGGTATTTGTTGATAATGGAGTTTGATTTTGAAGTGATAATCAAACAAGGCAAAAATCACATTAGAACATATCATCTATCAAGATGGAATAATGGAGAAGAGCCTAAGGGAGTAGATGATGAGTTACTAGACACTTATCTCTTTAAAGTTGAAGTAGTTCCTAGATGGGCCAATGACATAATTCCAATACTAAGTTTTTGACCTCAATATAGGAAACACAATGTTAGAAAAAACATAGGTCAATGTAAAAATCATATCTTACTCTATGGATAATTGTACTATCTTCATCAATTGGAAATTTCGGTTACTTGTATGTTGGAAAAAGAGTAATGGAATTATATGGAGAAGGCACATTAGTCACAAAATTCGATGCATGCATCTAAATCTCAAGGACTAATAAATGTGCATAGATTGGGTGTGTATTGGTCTGAGCAGAGAAGAGATGTGCATTATTCTATTGAGAATTGCAAGACATGCCAAGAACAACTTGTAGGTCATGCCACTTTGTTCATAATTCATAAAAATCTATCATGGAGTAAAGAAATAGTCAGCCTTAGAATCAAGGAAAGATAAAAAAAAGAATTTCCATGAAAAAATGATGAACATAGAATGCAAAGATTACTCTTTGATAGGAGAAAAATTATACAAAAGGGGAAAAGATGGATATTTGAGAATTTGTGTACATGAAGATGAATATGTCAAGATTTTCTAGTAAGCACATGCTAGAGCAGCATCAAGACACTTTTCAACTAAGAAAATTGCTAAGTTAATTGTCTATGCTAGATTTTGATGGCCGAATCTTCATCAAGATGTAGAATTATTTGTAAAAAGATATGACATATGCCAAAGAATAAAAAATCCAATAAAGAAAGATGAAATGCATCTCTTGCCAATAATTAGATTTAGATCCTTTTAAAAGTGGGGAATTGATTTCATAGGACCTATATCACCTCATTCTAGAAATACTCATGTTGAGTATATTACTGTAGGAACTGGCTACTTAACTAAGTGAGCAAAGGCTAGAGCAACAAGAAGGAATGATGCACAAACAACAACTAGATTTCTATTTGAAAACATTTTTGTAAGATTTAGGTTACCAATAGAAATTGTTAGTGATAGAGGTACCCATTTTTTGATGGTGTCATAGGCTATCTGTTGAAAGAGTTTTTAGTAATCCATAGATTTTCAGTCCCATATCATCCTCAAGCCAATGGTCTAGAAAAAAGCACTAACAAAGTGCTATGTACAATCTTGGAGAAGATAGTGAATAACAAGAAATAAAATTGGGTAAGAAATTATACAAAACAGATCATGGACCATATATCTTACACAAGCTAGGTCCAAGTGGTGCAATACAATTGGCTACCCTAGATGGAATAATGATGCCTAATTACTTAAGTGGTTGTAGAGTCAAGAAATATCCATAACCATTTAATGATCAACAATGGCACAAGATACAGATTGCAGCACATAGAAAATATGAGTTAGAAAGAGTAAAAAAAGAGGCACAACATGAAGCACAAGATAGAATTCAAAAAATTAAGGAAAAAATGGGATATCAATAAGAGAGATGATGCTCATTTCTTGTTTCTTCCATTCTTCGTAATATATTATTTCATTTGTTTTTTGTAAAAATTTGTACAATGCAATGTGTGGAGGAAATGTTACAAAACTTTGGAGTCCTTGTATGAGAAGTACGTTGATAAGCCTTGATGATCACTAAATTGCACAAACTCTAATAACACTAGAGACTAGTCTTTGAGCACTCAAAAGGTCCAAACTTACACAATCAAATGAGAAGACATGAACAAGTATACATCATTCAGCAGTAAAGAAACCATGATTATCAAACCTATATTCTCATTTTGAAAGAGAATTAGGAGGGGGAGGAATGAGCAGAAAGGCCAAGGCAGTGGAAGAGAACAAAAGCTAGAAAATTTTCCATTAGTTTTTGTAAATAACTACTATAAATATTTTATGATTTCTTTAAAAGACACACAGATACTTCAATTTTATAAATTTTTTGCATAAAATAATCAAGATAAAAAAAATTACTTTAAATTATTTTAAGGTAATAAATTTATATTTTGAATTGAAGAACAAAAACGTGCACATGAAAAGATGCGTTTAGGATTTTTTATCCAAAAGTAAAAGAGTTTTTTTATACGAATGTATATGTATATATGATTATTCTTTTTCATGCAATGTTTTTATTGGAATATTGGTATTTTAAACAAATCATAAAAAATATGACAAAGAGTAATGACAAAAACATTGGAGTCATTTGCAGATGGCTTAAGAAATGCTCAAGGACAGAGTGATCACTCTAGCTAGGGGTCCCTAGCTTCTAGATGCAGGGGAGACTTCAGAAGAGGCAAAGAAGCATCTTGCTAGAGTATATAAGTACATCTACTTGGTCAGATCCAGGAACTTAAAGTTCATAGTAGTTACAAGAGATATCCAAAAGCTAAACAAAAGTGAGTATATCCTAGATGCTCGAGGACATGTGGGAATCAAGGGATTCTTGGAAGCACCAACCATGATGATTGATATTCCAAGGTGTATTGAGGTAATGGAATCAATGGAAAAGCATACCTGGAACAAAAATGACTAGAAGGAATATTTCAAATATAATGTCACAGATTTTGAGGGAATATATAAAGGATTCCACATCAATCAAAAACTGATTAGGAAAGCCCTTCCTATCAAGGGAGGCATGAATAAATAACATCAATGACATAAGGAAGGGGATGAACATTTACAAAGACATTAATAAATTCACTAATTTTGAACCTAAAGCAATCAATCTGGCTTTTCAATCAACCATTTTTTTCTACTTAAATAACCAGATACACACAACATCACAAGCCAATAACTTTGCATTCATGAATAGAGGTAATGAAAAGAACATGGAGATGTACAACTATATCTTGATATATATATATATATATATATATATATATATATATATATATATATATATATATATATATATATATATATATATATATCAACTACACACTAGAAGGACAAAAAGTTCCTAGGAGAAGGACAGATTCTAACTAGAATCATCTACAAAAATTGTAGGAAGAAGAAGAACTAGAACCCATGCTTAGCTATAGAGAAATGGAAGAATTCATTGCAGCTCAAACAACACAATCATAGAAGGTAATAGGATAGAAGACAAACAAAATGGACACTAGCCTCAAGGCAATTACAAAGAGACCGGCATGCAAATCTTTGCCTAAGGTAATAGAAGTAATTGAAGCAAGGCCTTTGAAAAAGAGGTTGAAAATTGCTAAAATAGAGGATGATGACATCACAATCAGGGTGAAAGAAGACCCAAGAGAGTACTCAATAAATTTTGAAGAACCCACTACTGAAGAAGTGGTTGCTACTCAAAGACAAGAACATTCAGACATAGCACCTCATCCTCTCATGATTGCAAAGCAAAGTCTATATACATATTATTTGTAGGTGGTGAAGATAAAAGGAGAAAGTATGAAAAGAAGTACCAAAAAAAGCTCGAGTATTTTTCAAATAAGGCTACAAATTGGATTCAAAAGGAGTTGTAAATATATGAAAAACTACATGAGAACTTGATGAAAGTAAAGATAAACTGCTTATGTCTAGAGGGAGAAAGCATTGAAACAATAGTTTGATGCTTTATGTTTAGCAAAGGAAAAAAGAAAAATAGTGGTTAAATCAATTAAAGAAGTAAACCCTAAGAAGGATAAAAAAATTCAAAGCAAGAGAATAAAAAGACTATTCGAAAACTAGATGAACAAAGAAAACATGAGGAACCAACACCCCAACTACAAGAAGCACCTCCTTGTTTATTACCAGGAAGCTCTATATTGATACATAGAATAGATCAACTAATGTGTATCCCTCAACATCTAGAGGAAGAGGAACTATTTGAAGGAGATGAAAATGAAGATGAGGATTATCAATTCCTCCAGACATTGAAATACCATCTTAGGAAGCAAAGAAACTAGAGGAGTTTGACATTCATAAATTGAGAGAACTTGAAAAAGAAGTAGATATAACATGATCAAGAAGAACACATGATCAAGAAGAACAAGGTACAGTGTTTGTCACCACTTTGGAGGAACAACAAAATGAAGACAATCAGATTATACAACCTACTATACAAGAATAATCAAGGGAATCAAAGCAATAAGAAAAAGTGATTGTTACCACTATAGAAGAACATCATTACAAGGATAATCAAACAAAGCAACTCTTTATACAAGAGGAGACAAATGAAAGAAGCAACAAGAAGAAGTAGTGGGTATAACCACTCTTGACAATTAAGACATAGATGTAGTTATGGAAGATGTAGAGGCATTAGAGGAAACAACAAAAGAAGAGCATAAATAAGAAATAGAAAAGGTCTGATAGATCTCATCAATATATTCAAATATACTTTTAAGGAGGACAAGGAGTACAAAGCAACACAACATTTAAAGGGAGATAGAGAACCTCAAGAGAAGGAAAGTCAATGTGGTTTGGTCCTAGTACAACCAGAAGTGAGGATTCCAAAGGAAAAGGATGCACTCAAAACTCATAATACTATTCAAAATGAAGTCAAAATCACAACGAAAAAGCCTATTGTTATTAAATGAAATATTATGCATCAAGAAAGAACAAATATCATAGACCAAGATGTAGAGCATATGAAGATACAAGAAGGTGATTAATCTTTCAGCAAAGAGCAAGTCCACAATGAGGAAGTATAGGAAAACAAGGAATTTAATAATGAACAACTGATGGTCAAGGCATATGGAGATGAATAGGAACACAAAGTGATAGTAGTTAAGATGTCTAATGAAGTCAAAGAGATGGTCGAGAAATCTAAAGACATGCTAAAGAGAAATGAAGAAACCGATGCAAAAATCTAGAATTTGAAAGAGGTATTAAAAGAATATTTACATTGCTTCTCAGAAGGATCCCAAATGGCCATATTACCAAGTATTACAATGGAAGAAGAAAATAGAAGAAATACAAAGAGAATTTCCAAAGTCAAGAAAAAGCTAGAAAGATGCAATAACAATAAAAAATCAGGATACAAATGCATCAGATGTTTTAAGAATATCAAAATTTCGAGAGAGATATAAAAAGAGAAGTAGAAATATATGGAATGAATATGAAGTGCAACATACATGAACTGGATACAACCTTACAAAAGGAGCAAAAGAAATTGGAAGAACAAATTAAAAGGTGGTTACAAAAAATCCAAGAGCATATTCATGAAGGAGATCAAGAGTTTGAAGAAGAAAAAATCATTCCAATTGGAGACATGGGGATTGGAGATGAAGGAGCATAAGTGAATGTTCAATCAGATAATGACAATCAAAATCATGACATGCAAACTTGTACATTAATCAAAGATAGAAATGATAGAATCAAATATCAATGGAAAGTTTATGATAGAAATGAGGCAAAGCTAATCAAAATTTTAATACATAGGATCAAGAAACATCTCAAGACACTATCCAATTTTGATATCCTGGATGTGCCTCTAACCTATCTGTGAGAACATATAAAAGAGTATTAGATCAAATACTAGACAAGGAGCCAGATCCCTTTTTGGAATACTCGGATATCTATTTTGTACCAACATAAGAATTAAAGTAAATCCTAGTTGGAGAAGAGTTCTTTTGGTAGAACACAAGGAGTGCAAGCATGTGTGGATAGAGGCACCCATAAACCTAAGGCTTAATCTTGTGTATTGTCCATGTGCACAAAGGAGAAACTAGCCTCAATTTTGGGAAAGAAGAAAAAGTGGTCAAATCCCAAAGACCTGGCTACTTTTTTCCAAATTTACTAGGTACACCAAGGGAAGGATTTCCAAAAAATTCTCATATGCTAAATATTTATGACAGATTCATAAATGACTTGAATGATGTACAATACTATACCATAATTATACAAATCAAAATTCTCAAGATGGTCAAATCTTGCTGAAAAGCGTTTACAGAAGTAAATATAAGGACCATGAATTTTTTTGGATTTCATTCGATGATAAAAACATTACTTTTTTATATAAGTGAAGGTCAAAATCAGCAGTGCTTAATGCCGTATTTTATTTGAGTCATGTTCATGCAAAACATACATCTTAAGACATTTGAAGATGCATTCACTACTAGATTTTTTGAACAAGAGTCATAGATTTTTCGTAGAGTCTCTCTGGGTCTTGAGGCAAGAATAATAGCATACGAGAATATATTTTTGGAACAACATAGTAGAAACATAGTGGATGCTCAAAAAGCATCATTATATTAGAGAAAATCCATGATTGCATTGATCAATGATATTAATTTTGAAGAAAAGAAAAAGCATGCAAAGATCTAACATGTACAGTAGAAAATAAAGACAATAAAAATTACAACAAAGCTTGTATAGTTTTGATGAGGACATCAAAAGGATGAGGAGAAGGAGGATGTTGAATGAAGAAAAACAACCAAAACTTATATATTGATGCCTTTTCTTTGTAAACAGTGCAAAAAGTAGACTTAGAAAGCTCTAAATTTTGTAAGACTTGGGGAGAGTCTTCCTTGAGTTATCATAGATCTATATACAAAGCTAGAATAACATGGAATAACTAGACATAGTAGTTTAGAAGCCTAGAAGTTGAGAAAGTAGTTCCTTTTGGAAGTAGTATATAAGTCAATGTAAAGAAGAATTGAGGGACACAATGTCATTCAATTTATGAATATAACACCAAATTGAGTGTTTCAAGTGCATAATACATTCCATTTCTCATGCAAAATCCAAATATGATATCAAAACCTACTTATCTTGAGTAAAACCTAATGATGCAGCCACTTCAAAACAATCGACTTTCTCCAAACCAAGAAACGATCTTCATACACACTTACAAACTTATCATTGATCTCACACACAAGTCCCACTTCCATCTACACATGAATAGCAATCATGATTGTATATCCGCGGAGATGTGAGGGTGTTATGATGACCATGACCAAGTGAACGTGCATGATAGAAGCACATAAGATGCACACACACACATGTATATAAGGTAAAACAAAGAGAGGGAACAATGGAATCTTTAATTTGTTGATATATTTAGGTAGTGATGTGTGTGAACACACGAGGACCGTTGGGGCACTTTTTTCCCTCTTTAGGAGGTTTTTTTTCTGTCGGCTTGTATATATGCCTATTGCCCTAATGGGCTACTTATTTTTGTACATTCTAGTGGTAATGCATTCAATATTGTGTGTTGTGCTCCAAGCTTCTTCTTCTTCCTTGTGTTGTTTAAGTGCTTCCATAGACTCGGAACTCCAACAATTGGTATCATCATAGGTCATTGCTTCATCTAGTGCATCGTCGACACCCAGTCTGAGAATCACATGAAAATTGGTGAGCATACTCAAGATGAGTAGGAGATCAAAATAACTTTTCTACGTGGTGTCAAAATTGCGATCTGAGCTTGTTTTGGCCTCCGAACGCACTATCATAGCACTTGTGCAAGAAATTTTGTCTTTTTGTGCTAAAGGTATATACAAGTTTTAGTTCGCCAGTATAAGGGTCTCAAAGTCTGCTATATGTTTAGCAAAACTTGATAGGGTAGTTCTATTCATCTTTTTGGGATACAATCATTTTTTTGCATCAGGGTATTTCATTCAGTGGCCATGGGTAAAAACAATGATGTATTCCATATGTTGGTTGTTGAGAATAAGTTGGATGGTACCAATTACCCATTATGGGCTTATATGATGCATCATGTATTGGTTGCAAAAGGACTATGGAATATTGTGCAAGGTGTTGAAAAACGTCCTGTTACACCTGCAAAAACAATTGTCGAAGGTGATATAGATGGCATTGAAGGTGGCGATATTCTTCATGTTCATGTTCGTGTTGTAGTTCCTACTGCACCTATTGTAGAGCAAATTCATTGGGATGGTAGAGATCCTCAAGCACATGCATTGATAGCCTTGTCTGTCAAACGTGCAATTATTCCTGATATTCGCTCTTGTAGAATAGCCAAAGATGCTTGGGATACACTTAACACTTTATACAAGGCAAGGAATGAGGCTCGTGTTGCTTACCTTCGAAAACAGTTGGAGAGTGAGAACATGAATGAAGGAGATTCCGTGGATAATTTTCTGACAAAGATCAAAGATTTGAAGGAACAATTTATTTCTACTGATGAAGTCTTGCCTGATATTTCACTTGTGCATATTGTTCTGAATGGACTTCCTGATTCATATCAGAGTTTTGAGGAGTTAGTCTCTGTTCTGTTGCATGAAGATTAGCCTGGGTAGAACATGTCCATAATGCATGTTGCAGATCAAGCTTTCTTGGATAGCTAGAAGGGAAAAGGTAAATGGAGCTCTTCTACTAGTAAGCAGAAATATGCTAGTTTTGCACAATCAAAGAAGGATGACAGAGATGAGAAGAAAACAAAAAAGTAAATTTTTTTTTGCAAATACTATAAAGTAAATGATCATGTCATAAAGAGCTGTCCAAAATTGGTTGTTAAAGAGGGTTGGAATGGTTTTTGCAGAGGCCTATCTGTTGGAGTTAGACATCTGTGGAGGCACACGAACAACACTAGGAAGAAGAAGAAGCTTGCCGCACAACACACAATACTAAAATATATTACCATTAGAATGTACAAGGATAAGTAACCCATTAGGGCAATAGGTGTATATACAAGGCAGGGGAAAAAAACCTCCTAAATAGGGAAAAAAGTGCCCGAGAGGTCCTAGAGTGTTCACACACATCACTACCTAAATATATCAACAAATACCCCCTGGGAGTGATGCGGTGAACAAGGAGTTGGCACTCATGTACAAGGAAGTGCCGAGCTATGTGGAAATCACTCCACAAAAGGAAATAAGCCCAAAGCTTTACAGAAATCTTCAAACTTCTCCCTAGGCAGAGCTTTCGTGAAAATCTCTGCAATGTTCTCCTGTGTGGGCACATATGCCAAGCTGATCTCCCCAGTAGAGAACCTTTCCCTGGCATAATGATAATGCATCTCAATGTGCTTAGTGTGAGCATGGAACACAGGGTTCCTCACAACTGCCAATGCGCTCTGACTATCAGTGAAGGTGGTGGTTGCAGAAGACTGACCAACACCCAAATAAGCCTTAAGGCATCTGACCCACACACACTCAACAATAGCTATGAAAGCTGCCGTATACTCAGCCTCACAACTGGAAGTGGCCACAATAGGCTGCTTCTTTCTCAACCAAGATATACATGAGCAACCAAGCATGAAGTAAAAACCACTAGTGGACACACGAGTGTCATAACAACCAACCCAGTTAGAATCAGAAAGCATGCAAATCTGGCGGTAGTGATCCCCCCTTGGGATAAAACAACCCAAGCAACCGAGTACCACTCAAGAAGTGAAAGATGCACTTAACCGCCTGCCAATGCTTGACACTTGGGAATGCATAAACCTGCTCATCTGTGAGACAACAAATTGAATTTCTGGCAAAGTAATGCATAAGTAAATCAAGCATCCAACAACCTGTTGATAGAGAACAACATCAAATGCAAATCCAACATCATGAAGACTCAATGTAAACCTGTCTCCATAGGAGTGGCAAACGATTTACACTATTCATAATTTTGTGCTTCATCAAACGAAACAGGTTCAATCTCATCACAGACACTAAAGGTAGCCATAGCATAGAAATCTGATGCAAAAGAGGCACTATGAGAGCCTGAACGAGTATGATATGACAGAGTTGCATCTAATTTTATGTCACACAAGGTCTGCACTAGCCATTTTGGCATATTTTTTGCGTCCTCAATATCAGATCTCTCATCAACAAGTGCATCATGTAAATCTGCATCAGAAATGGGATGTTCTACATCATCACATGAAACCTGCAAAGGCTGAGAAGTTTCCTCATTAGGACCAACACTAGACTACCCACGTGTAAAAAGAGACAATAAAGTATCATACATGTCTTTGGAGCTAACATATGTCTCCTTAGTACATCAAAGCAATGGCTGAATAGCATCTTCCACAAAGACAACATGACGGCTAACCAGAATGCTTTTAGTCTGTGGATGATACAAATGATAGCCTTTACTTTTAGAATTGTACCCAACACATAGCCTTTACTTTTAGAATTGTACCCAACAAAAATACATTTTACTGCTTTATCATCCAATTTTTGCGATGTTGTTTAGGCACTAATGCATATGCCAAACAACCAAAAACATGCAGGTGAGCAACAAATGGCTTGCGATCATGCCAAGCCTCATATGGAGTGATAGACTGCAATGCTTTAGTGGGACACGCGTTAAGTACATATGCTACACACATGATAGCCTAAAGCTAGAAACTAGGTGGTAAAGCCTGATTCTTGACCATACACCTCACCATCTCCATGAGTGACCTATTCTTCCGTTTAGCAACTCCATTCTATTGAGTTGTATACGACAGTGTACACTGGTGTTTTATCCCACGTTCAGCCAAAAATGCATTAAAATCAAAAGACATATATTCCCCCCCTCTATTAGAACGGAGGGTGCCTATTTTACATGCTAACAAATTTTCAGCCAAAACCAATTTCATTATCCATATCCATTTCTTTCTCTCTTGTAGGATGGGCAGCAAGCCACGATGGCCAATGGGCTATGTAGTATGGGCCTTGACTATAGGTAAGGCTTAAGCTCTAGCCTCACAAGGGGAGTTCGGGGATTCTAGGAGTCCAATGTCTGTTGTTGTCTGCACCTTTTTATCCTCATACCAAGGACATGTTCAGCTTCTCCAAGGTCTTTCATCGAGAATGCAGAGTTCTGCTTCTGTTTTAGAGCATTTAGAGTGCTCTTTTTCTTCCCACCTGCATGCATACGTAACACAATTATTTTAACCACTGCAAAGAACAATTCTCGAAAATGAATGTTCTCTTCTTAGGCATATCCTTAAGCAATCAACCTTGCCTTTTACTTGGGCTCACCATCCACAATTTTGATTTTGTATACCCACTTCTCAAGAATTTCCTTCCTACCTTTGGGCAAGTCAAATTCCAAGTATCATTCGCATGCAAGGCCTTTATCTCTTCCTGCATTGCCAACTCCCACTTCTTGTGCTCATATAGCTTTGCCTTTTTTGTAAGGAAGAATCGCAGCCTCATCTGATAGCATAACAAAATGCAAAGAGGGGTGTTATCCTTCAACACGCATCCTAGGACATGTAGATCTTCTTACCCAATGTTCCATGTTCTCCCACAATGGATCTACATCGAGAGGTACATCAGCCTCGTCATTATTGATAGGCTGCTGAACATCATTTTCAGCTCTATTTTCAACATGAATAGGTGGCTGCATATGCTCTTCAGGAGCCTCACTTTGTTATTTAGCTCAATCACCAGGTCATAGTCATTTCCAAGCATACCAGGTGCATCCTCAGAGTTAATATTTGCTGAAATTCAACCCTTCTATGTTCATGAGGCCCAATTATTTTTATGCAACCTTGCTCATTATCTTCTCGAGCGGAGATGACCAAATCCTATAGCCCATTTCACCCTCATCTCTATATGGCATGAAGATACCTTTTATAGAATTTGCATCTAACTTGTTCCTCAACTTACGTCTACTATGCACAAATGCACCAAACCTCTTTAGGAATGCCACATTTTAAGGAGGCATGAGGTGATCGACTTTGAATGAGCCCTACAATTTCCAAAGCCTCTCCTCAAAATCCATGAGGGAGACTAGATGTCGATAGCATGCATATCTCCCTCTCACAAAGAGTCCTGTTATACCTTTCAACCACACCTGTAGAAAAAGTGGGTTGTATGGGATTATGGGCTCCCTGTTAATGTGAAGATTTTGCGCACTTATGAACTCACCTCCATTATCCGTGCATAAGCATTTCAGCCTTCTCCTTGCTCAAGTGGTAAAAAATGCATGAAATCTTTTAAATGCAGCAAAGTTGTCATCCTTCAACTGTAGCAAATCAACCCAAAGCCTCGTAGAGTAGCTATCAACAAACGAAACAAAGAAATGAGTATCCCCCATAGACTTGGTGGACATGCTATAAACATCAAAATGAACAAGATCACATTAGACTTATGAGAGGCACAAGAGTAGTAAGAATTCTTTTACTTGCTAACCTTATTGACATTCATTACAAAAGTCAAGTTTTGTGCCTTCAACATCAAACTTGTCAAGATTACATGATTTTTTCTCATGGGGTCAAGCCTTTTACGCAATAATTTTCTGTGAGAATGAATCTCAACCAATTCGATAAACTTGCACATAAGGGTTTTCCCATGCATGTAGTTAAGAGTAGCTTTTTGCAGTAAGCTTTCCCATGCAAGAAATGAAGAGTGCCTTTCTTAATGCCTTAAAAAATCGAGCTTGAGCCTTTAATGAGCTTTCATGGTCCCTTTTCAAAGAGGTTACTATATCCATGGCACATGCATATCCATCTTCCCAACAAAAAGTAGGCTTTTCTTGATATCTAGTACATATCTCACATCATGCAAAACGAGCCCATTAGTGCCATACATAGAAAGATGCATGATTGCTCCCAAGCTATACATTGCATGGTTTCCTCCATGAAACGTAGAGAAGCACTCCACGATAGGAGCCTCATAAGTACTTTTTCAATGTACCTTCCCAATAACAAATAGGGCATGTGCTTCTTCCTATCTCTTTTGATTTTCACATCCGAAATGTGTTCAAGTCCTCCTTAATCCTCCATGGAAGATATTATGCGGGTAATTTCAAGTTCCCATTTGTGTCATTTGTGTCTATATGGCTTCTTTTAAATCCATGTGAGTTTGTGTCATTCTGACGATCTATAAAGCTTTCTTTTGGATATAAAGGCAATTACAAATAAATATAAGATACACTACGACAAAGTAACACATAAAAGACATTGAAGATCATTGAAGAATTCCAATGCACGGAAAATACATGTAGAAAATACTATTAAAAGAATTTTAAAAGGTTCAATATATCAGACATGCCATATTCAGGCATATACGCGCACACACATCTCTCTCTCTCTCTGTATATATATATATATATGTATATATATATATATATATATATATATATATATATATATATATATATATATATACATATACTTACCTTATCCATGAAAAAAAACAATCATATAAATATAGGTATATTTTTGAATAGTTTCGGATAATTAAAAAACGTTTCGGATAATTATAATAGTAAATATATGAACGAGCTTTGTATGATCAACTAACGAAGAATATAGAACGACAAGTAGAAAATCAAAACATGAGA
The DNA here is from genome assembly GCA_020310875.1 of Ceratopteris richardii. Lineage (NCBI taxonomy): Eukaryota > Viridiplantae > Streptophyta > Polypodiopsida > Polypodiales > Pteridaceae > Ceratopteris > Ceratopteris richardii. Next base: position 104,926,849 of record CM035441.1, on the reverse strand, counting down.
CAAAAACATGAAAAATAATGGTTATATACAATAAGATCCCACAACATGAGACAAAAACAATAAGATCCTATAATGTTTCCTAATTCGATGGGGTGCTCAATGAAATTTCCCCCTTGTAAATCACCAAACAATGGAGGAGGGGTTGAAAAAATGCAACTTAAGGGAGAACAAAATAGAATTGCTTACCTTCTCACAAACGAACCTATGCCATTGTGTGATTGATAACCATTCGGGCTTTCGCATGAGCATGAATGTACAATTTTTTCTACTCATTTCTAATCATCAGCGGACTTAGATATCCTCCTTAAGTAGCCATTGAGGAACATGGAGACCATGAGTGTTAACCCACTTTAGATTACGTTGAATTAAAAGAAGCAGCAAATAAATTATGAACATAATCTGGATCAAGTTATACCCTCTTTGATCTTCATCTTTCCCATAACATGTATAAACCAAAGGAATCAACTAGAATTATGTGTGATTATGAACTTTAAAATGAAGTAATCCTTCTTGATCTTTAAAAAACTGAATTTTCTGAATAGAATGATGAAATACACAAAATTCAGTTTCAAAAGAATTTTAAGGGTTTTTCTTTCATAGAAACTCTGAAATGACTCATGATGTCAGGATGATGTTAATGTGTATTGCAGAGCAAGTCAATAAAATATGCTACATCTGAAGCTGGACATAGACAAGACAAGATTGAGCTACATGAATGAACATGAAAGTCTAGAGTTTGCGTCATTTTGGATATAAAAGAATTCATATTGTGGTAAATCGATCGTAAGTAGAATACATGATGTATCGTCAAAGTGTACATTAACATTTGTAGATGTCTTCTACCATCTTCGCTTCCACTGAAGAAGGACGAACGTCTTCCGGCAAAAGCTAATGTATTTGTAGATTTCATAAATTTTCATTTATGTTGCTCTCTCTCTCTCTCTCTCTCTCTCTCTTTCTCTCTCTCTCTCTCTCTCCCCCCCCCCGACTTTGCATTCCAGCGAGATTGATTTGCATACCTCTCCAATAGTTAAGCTTGTTTTCGAGTTTGGCCAGCACCCAGTTCCATCGCTGCTCCATAGAGACGCCAAACCCCAAGGGGATTCCAAGAAGTCGAAAGATTTGGCCCTGCGGAATGATTTGACAGCCATGATCAGTGAGAAAGCCAGGCTGATGTCCCACAATAGCCCTAAAGGCGGTCTTAGAGTGGTTGATTTTGGATCCAGAGGCATCACAAAAGGTAGCGAGACACCTCCAGAAAGTCTCCAGACTGGTATTATCATTGTGAACGAACGCGTTCATATCATCGGCAAAAAGTCTCATGATGATTTGACTGTGGTCGTGAGGCATCCGGAGGCCTTTGATATTGCCAGCCTCCACATGATGTGCCACAAGTCTGCTCAGCCCCTCAGTGGCAATGGCAAAAAGAAGGGGGGCCAGAGGGCACCCTTGTCTAATAGATCTTTTAAGATGGATTGCCTTCGAAAGTTTGCCGTTAACGTTAATTTGGGTCGTTGCGTTTCCGAGAAGGGTCGCGATCATCTTGGTGAATTTCTGACTACATCCCAGATCTTGGAGCGACTGCAGAATATAGTCCCATTCTAGCCTGTCGTAGGCTTTGTCAAAGTCGATCTTGAGGAAGACCACATCTTGATTAGACTCATTTGCAAATTGAATACCTTCCCAAATATCCATAATGGTTTCCAGGATAGACCTGCCTTTGATGAAACCTTTTTGGTCCTCACTAAGCCAAGATCTCAGGTGGCACGAGAGTCTGTTGGCGATGACTTTGGCGATGATCTTGTATCCTGTTTGGAGCATCGTAATAGGCCGCCAGTTCTCGATTCTGTTCTTTTCCCCCTTCTTATGTATCAACTTGATAATTCCATTATTTAGACAAGAAGGAAGAGCACCAAACATTAACGCTTCTTGCCAAACCATCCGAAGCGGGGTGGCAACCACCAGCTTGAAGGATTTAAAGAACTCGTTAGTGAGTCCGTCGGGTCCCGGGCTTTTACCGAGAGGGAGGGCATCAATGACCTCAATGATTTCTGATTCAGAGATAGGGGCATGAAGCAGGGAGTGGAGGTTGGGTGGTATTCTCCGGGGGGAAATCCTAGAAATGGCAGCCATACAGTCCCTTCTATGGTGGGAGAGGGGGTTCGAGGTTCCCAGGAGTCTCGTGAAATGCCCTTCGATGATGCCAAAATTATCTTCTTCCGAAATGCATACATTGCCATGAGGATCTAGCAGTAGGGGGATCGATTCTCTGTTGTGTTTCCTTTTAAGGATACGGCACATCTCTTTGGTGGGTTTGTCGGCTTTGCCAGCCCACCACTCCTTGAAGAAGATTTGCAAGTTTTTCTTTTGTATTTCTTCCTCGTATCTCAACGCTGCTCTGATTTTTTTGAGACCTTTCTGGGCTTGGCGTTTTCCTTTTTTCACTTCCTCCTCGAGCCGCCAGAGTCTGTGGTAAAGAGCTTCCCTACGAGCCCGCCGCACAGTCTCGAGCATCTTCTTAGTTCTGATCATGATCTTACGAGACTTGTCGACCGCACTTCTCCAGCACTTGGCTGGGGCCAAGCCAGAGGCGAACGCCACCTTCCACACATCGGCAATCTCTTGATGGACAGAGGGGAGAGAGAAGGTGGTAGCGTTGGCATGGAACCACGGAGCCTTGCGGATCTTGTTGGAAGGTTGAAAAGTGATAACGATCGGGTAGTGATCAGAGATAGTGAGGTCAGTGCGTTGCGTGATGGTAGGGTGGCCCCACTGGTGAGTAAAACTCTGAGAGATGTAGCATCTATCGAGTCTAGCTTTCCTCAGGTCCTCGCCTGCTTGGAGATTCGACCAAGAAAAGCCATTCGAGTCTTTGAATTCAACCAAATCCAGGTGGAGTTTGGTCGTGTCCCACGTTTCTTTCTCCCGACTGTCGATGACCCTGCCCTTGCCCATCCATCTGTCCATAGGGTCCTCCACCATGTTGAAGTCTCCACATATAAGCACGTTGTGGGGAAGCGAGTCTAAGGAAGCCCAAGTGTTCAGTCTCTCCGAATCCCCATTAGGGGCGTACAAAGAAACCATAGTAACACAAAGAGGAGCACCAAAAGAAACAGCAATCCAACGGTGACTTACATCTTCAACGGAGTTCTCAAGCTTTTCAAACCAGAGTTGTTTAACACCGATAACCGTTCCTCCAGACCCCCGCTGGTGCTTTGTTGGGATCCACACATGGGCCGAGGAGACCTGTCTGAGTCGTTTCTGGAGGTCTTCTCCGTCGATTTTAATCTCTTGAATACATATAAAGTCTGGGTTTAAGCTAATGTCGCGAAGCCATTGACCAATGATGGTCGCTCTTGAGGGGTCGGTTAGCCCTCTAGCATTTAGCGAGATGACAATCATTTTTGTATTGATCCCTCTTTGCGGGAGGGAGCTTTGTCCTTTCTTCTCTTGGCTTCATCTTTCTTTTTCGCTGAGATCTGGTCCCGACTTAGAAATCGGTTCTTGTGGGGGCTTTTCCAGGGTAACTCCATAGGCTGTTTTCCTTTGCGGGATGCCCCTTGCTGGGGAGACTTGGGCCCCGTGCTCTCTCTCTCCCCCCCCCGACTTTGCATTCCAGCTTTTCATTTCCTGCCTTCTTTACGCGACGCTACAAGTACATTTCAACGTAACAGCGATATTTCAAATGCGCATGGATACACATTTTGACAGGGTTGATATATATTTCGTATGTCGATGGATTGATAAAAGCATATGATGAAGAGAAATGGCTTCACATATGGTATCACCCAAGTTATGAAGCACAATAAAGACATTCAAGATCATTGAAGAATTCCAATGCACTAGCTTTTTCCATGCACGGATTTTTCTTTATTTTATGGTAACCAACGAACATCAACATCTCTATTGCTAAGGAAGTATGGAAGCATTTTTTGCATTTGCATCCAAAATGTGCGTAATAAGTATCTTCTTTTTCCATCAATTATAATCGTTGTTGGTTTCCATTGATGTTTTCTCATACGAGTTACAAACACACACATATATATATGTATGTATAGATATACATGTCTACATATGTATGTACTCATATTTATGTTCATGTGTGTGTTATACATATCATACTCTTAGATAACTAGATTGAGATAAATTTTCCCTTCTCTCTTAATCTCTCTTTGTCTCCCCTCATTGTTCAAAGAAACCAAATTTGGCAAATAACGTAAACTCTAAACCATCCCTGATGTCCGGTTCACCAAACAAAGTAAGTCACCAATTTCACATGCAAACACAAAAGCCTTGTAACAGAAAACAAACATGTGAAGCGCAACAATCATCACAAAATCAACTCTTTTTCCATGCAAGAAAATTAATATTCTCTCTTTGTTAAGTGAACATTAGACTGGATAATAATCTACCGCAATAACAGAAGTTACTCATATAATAATGTTACATCCAAAGCAAGACCGTAAGATTAGAAGGCAATAAACTTTTTTTGAGAAGTAAAAAAAGAAATTACGTATGATAGACACAATGACCTCTTACGTGCTTTATCCCATAATTAAGGACTTGTGTTATGTTGTAATGTTCACATCTATTAGAAACGATGAGATCTTTCTCAAAACCCCACACAAAAAGGTCCTTATATTCCATGGTTTTCAGGTTCTACATAGCGAGAAGATAATGACTTAAGTGCTATGCATTTCTTTCATAATCACGGATGCAAATCCTCACAAATATTGGAAGAATCCACGTTACATTTTTCAGCTCTCTGGCATAGAAAATTGCATCATAGACTTCATCTGCATAAAAGCTCTTGAAGTTGAAGCCAATAAGAAAACCAACTTCCGTGTTGAATGTATGAAAACGAAACAAGAAAAGCATAATATTCATATGGAAGTAACTCACGATGTGGTATTCAAGCCAAACAAGGTACAAATGTGTCCATGATTCGAGATGTAACATGAAGTTATGGCATGCTAGATTTGGTCATATCAGTTACAAAGCTCTCAAGCTTATCACAGATCAAGGCATGGTGGAGAGTTTGCCTAATTTTGCTTTAATAGATGATGTAGAGTGATGTGAAGGATGTCTTGAAGGAAAGCTTCACAAACTACCTTTCAAGAAGAGTGGATATATCACAACCACAAGGAAGTTGCACATCATACATTCAGATGTGAAACATTGATGATTTCTCAAGATTTATGATCTTAAAGTGAAATTAGAGGTTTTTCCTACTTTCAAGAAGTTCTTAGCTATGGTTGAAAATGAAAGTTAGTCAAAGATCCAGATTTTGAGAAGTGATAGAGGAGGAGAGTACTTGTCTAAAGACTTTAAGTCTTTTCTTGAAGACAAAGGTATCTCCCATCAACTCACTATTGCTTGCACGCTAGAATAGAATGGTGTTGCAGAGAGAAAGAATAGGTTACTTGTTGAGATGATGCATAGTATGATATCATCAAAAAGGCTTCTCCCAAGTTCTGGTTTGATGCAATACATACAACTAATCACATTCTAAATAGGTCTTCCACAAAAGCTTGAAACGTTCTTACACCTTATGAAGCTTATTATGGGAAGAAGCCCAATGTGAGTTACTTCAGAGTTTTTGGTTTCCCAGCTTATGTTCACATTGAGAATAAGGATTGTGGTAAGCTTGATGTAAAAGCCATTAAAGCCATCTTTATTGGTTATTCAATTGAAAGCAAAGAATACATATTCTATGTTCCAGATAGAGGTGATATCCTGCTCTCACACAATGCATATATTGCAAAAAGTTAGATTTATGATCAGAAGGAAGAGACTCTAGAATTCATAAAAGAAGACGACTATGCATTTTTCAGAAGGAATTTGGATGCTTACATTCAGCCATACAAGGGGGGTGATGAACCTTCTCAAACCCTAAGAGACACAGGTGAAGAGAGAATTTCATTACGTACGCTAGTACCTAGTCCATCATCAGTTCCTCTTGAAGTTCCGATTTATGAAGTTGGAGAAGGTTCCAGTTCCATAAGAAAGAGATACTCAAGAACCAGAAAAGATAACACCACTTTCCAGGAATACACCAAAGTGGTTTTATCAAAATTGGAAGAACAATGGTATAAAGGAATGCAGAAGAAGAACAAGAAGTCAGACCAGGAGACAACAAGGAGACAAGGTAAATTATGCAAAACATTTTGAGATTCATAATGTTTTAGCCCTTACTTTAGTTGAGAATGGACCAGCTAGTGTTCAAGATGCACTACATAGTCGTGTATGGAAGAAAGCTATGCAAGAAGAGATTGATTCTATCCATAAGAATCAAACTTGGAAGCTTTGTGAGTTATCAAAAGATAAGAAAGCTATTGGTGTTAAGTGGATCTTCAAAACCAAAAGAAAAGCAGATGGTACTAAAGACAGTTATAAAGCAAGATTATTTGTCAAAGGTAATGCACAAAAGAAAGGTATTGACTATGATGAGACTTTTGCACCTACACCTAGAATGGCAGTGGCTAGGACAATACTTTCTTTATTTGCATTCTTTAGTTGGAAAGTCTACCAGCTAGATATCAAAATTGCATTTCTTAATGGTGATCTACATGAAGATGTTTATGTTAAGGAGCCAGAAGATTTTGAAGAAAAAGGTAAAGAGCATTTAGTATGCAACCTTATCAAAGCTTTATATGGACTAAAGCAAGCACGAAGAGCTTGGTATGAGAAGATACATGTTTTTCTTATATCTATTGGTTTGAAAACTCAGATGCAACTCTCGCTCTTTATGTTAAAGCTAAAAAGGATGTTTTGATTATTCCTATCATATATATTGATGATATGATCATGATAGCTCCCAAGGATTCAGATCTTCAGTTGTTTAAAGGACAACTTAAGAATACATTTGATGTGAATGACTTAGGGATTTTACATTATTATCTAGGGATTGAGTTCAAATACAGAGATGAGTGTATCTACATGACACAACAGAAACATTAAGAAATTATTGGAAAGGTTTGAGATGACAAATTCTAAACCTATGCAGACACCTATGAATGTCAATGTGTTATTACAGTCACAAGCAGATTCCGAACCATTTGGAACTACATTATTTAGTCAAGCAGTTCCTTGCTTGATATATCTATGTAATACATGTCAAGGCATTCAGAGACAAAAGTCGAAAGGCATCATGGCTACGTGAAAGTATCTTGAAGTTTGGGGCAAGGGTTTGATACCTTTCAGTTGCAACGCACACAAGATTTTTTAATTTGCTTTAAAAAATCATCGACATGTTTTTCTGCAAAGATTTTCACAATCGTAGTTTGGCACCAATAGCTTTTCAAGTTATTTTTTATTTGTTCTGCTTTTGAAGGGAGCACGAAACTTATATAAGGAGGGTCATGCTCATTGTGAGTATCACTCAAGCATCATCTCAAGGAGGGTAAGTGCTCAATGGAAGGAGGAAGGCTTCTTGAAGAGAGAATGTTCACACACTCTTGTGGAGGTGATCAACTAGGAGGTGCTCTATCTTGAAGAATGAGTTCTCACACTCTTGGAGGAGTTGTGGTCTATGTCTTGGTGATTATCTAGAGGAGATTCTACCAGCTTACCATTGTTGCGAACATTTGGTTTATGTAGGGTACAAGTTTCAAATTATGTAAATACCTTTGGGAAGTCTTCAAATACCACGTGAGTTCTAGAACATGGTGAGTCAAATTAGTGAGTCACAAGGGAGCTGCAGTGGTGTCCTAGTGGAAGGTCGATGTGGCTAGTTCTCAAAGTCCATCAATACTTTGCTTATTTGAGCACTTGAGTCATGTAATACCTCCACCCGTGTCTACCACGACTTTAGATGTATTAGGAAGGTTCTATATTAATTTCCCATGCTATAAAAAGAGGAGAAAAGTCGTGATCTTGTGGGATGTCCAAGAGAGTCATATGTGTATCTCTACACTGCTGTAGTTTTGTATGCAGAGATTGCAGAGCTTGTATCTCCCTGATTATATATCCAAATTACATGTTTGATAGATCATTTGAAACTCCTACTGTCTACTTTCTTGTTGTATATTTGCATAATCATTGGATTTGTGAGCTGAGAGTAGTACTCTCTGCAAGTAGTGTGTGTCCTCTGGTTTTACCCCCTGCTGAAGGTCTCCATTAAACCTCAAACTTGCAGAGGTCATATCTCCTTGTGTATGTATCCAAATCATGTGTCCTTTGGCTTGTTAGAAAGCTCTCAAAGTCTAAATGTATTCGAGAAAGTTTAAGATTCATTGCAGTTGTGAGTTGAGAGCAGTAGTCTCTGCAAGTGATGTGTGTTCTCGGGTTCATCTCTGTTTCAAGGTCTCCATTAAAGCTGCATATTGCAGAGGTCATAGCTCATTGTGTATTTATCCATTTGAGGTGTTATATAGCTTGTTGGAAAGCTCTTAGAGTCTAGTTTATGTGTGTGAAACAGTTTTGGAAAATTCTAAGGCAGTAAAGAGAAATTTGCTCTACAAGAAAACTTGTCTGTGCATACAAGTTTGTGAAAAAGTCAACTAGGTCCTGTTGGGTTTCACCTACTTCTAGCTATACTTTGGAGATCAATAAACTCCACCATTGGTATCAGAGCAAGTACTTGGACGCTTGTAGAAGGTTATCATACCTTGATGAAGAATTTGAAGCTATCAAAGAAGTAGTTCATCATCAACACTACACAAAGGTAGAAGAAGATCACAAGGACGCATCTCAAGCAACATCCAAGCAAAGAAAGGTGCACATACCTCATTTACAAGGTAAATATTATATTTCTTCTCATCACACACATTGGAAAGACTTTAAGTCTTTTTTTGAAGACAAATGTATCTCTCATCAACTCACTACAAAGGTAGCTAAAAAGGATTTTTTGATTATTATTATCATATATGTTGATGATATGATCATGATAGGTCCCAAGGATTCAGATCTTCCGTTGTTTAAAGGACAACTTAAGAATACATTTGATGTGAATGACTTAGGGATTTTACATTATTATCTAGGGATTGAGTTCAAATATAGAGATGAGTGTATCTACATGACACAACAAAAATACATTAAGAAATTACTGGAAAGGTTTGAGATGACAAATTCTAAACCTATGCAGACACCTATGGATGTCAATGTGTTATTACAGTCACAAGCAGATTCGGAACCATTTGGAACTACATTATTTAGTCAAGCAGTTCGTTGCTTGATATATCTATGTAATACATGTCAGGGCATTCAGAGACAAAAGTGGAAAGGCATCATGGCTACGTGAAAGTATCCTCAAGCTTGGGGCGAGGGTTCGATACCTTTGAGTTGCAACGCACACAAGATTTTTTAATTTGCTTTACAAAATCATCGACATGTTTTTTCGCAAAGATTTTCACATTCGTAGTTTGGAACCAATAGCTTTTCAAGTTTTTTTTTATTTGTTCTGCTTTTGAAGGGAGCACGAAACTTATATAAGGAGGGTCATGCTCATTGTGAGTATCATTCAAGGATCATCTCAAGGAGGTTAAGTGCTCAATGGAAGGAGGAGGGCTTCTTGAAGAGAGAGTGTTCACAGACTCTTGAGGAGGTGATCAACTAGGAGGTGCTCTATCTTGAAGAATGAGTTCTCACACTCTCGGAGGAGTTGTGGTCTAGGTCTTGGTGATTATCTAGAGGAGATTCTGCCAGCTTACCATCAACATCCATTGTTGATTTACTATGAGCAGCAAGTCTATTTTCATTCTTACTTGCTAGGTCACTCGTTTTTTATTTAGATTGATCAGAATTCGGGTTTGTTGTACAATAGTTCTAAACTATTCTTATTCTCCATATTCTCACACACACTTTTCATACCTCTTAGGCACACAATCTCTTGTATCTAGTTCCTATTTCTGCCTAGATATAGATATTGTCAGTTTGTATCATATTCACACATTGTAATTTTACATTGTAATATAGATAGTGTAGGTGAGCCTCATAGCTTACCGTTACACTTGAAATCCTATCTATTCTCTCTCTATCTCTCACTCATCTATTTTTGAGTCTTAAGGTGTGTATGTTAAGGTCATCTGTTGGAAGATCGTGTAAACCTGTGATATATTGTTATTGTGGCCCACTACCACTTCCAACACATGGAAAACATTATGTGGATGTTTCATAGCTTTAAATGTACTTTTTCTTTTCCCAACAATTATCGTGCCACCTACATACAAGGACAAAATGATTGAGTTTCCATTTGTTTCATTTTGCATGTAAGCACAATGATCTATAAGGCTTCTTTTAAATCCATGTGAGTTTGTGTCATCTTGACAATCTACACAACTCTCTTTGAATCCATATGAGTTTCCGTCATTTTGGATATAAAGGTCTAGAGGCTTGTTTCGACCCCAAAAGAATTCTTCTAACGATGAGCTAGGAAAAGGCACTTACAAATGAATATAAGATAGACAATCATATTGTGGTTAACCCAATAGTCTTTTGCGCATGAAGAGAAATGGCTTCACTACCACAAAGTAACACATAAGATATCATCCAAGTTATGAAATACATTAAGAAATTACTGGAAAGGTTTGAGATAACAAACTCTAAACCTATGTAGACACCTATGGATGTCAATGTGTTATTACAGTCACAAGCAGATTCGGAACCATTTGGAACTACATTATTTAGTCAAGCAGTTCGTTGCTTGATATATCTATGTAATACATGTCAGGGCATTCAGAGATAAAAGTGGAAAGGCATCATGGCTATGTGAAAGTATCCTCAAGCTTGGGGCGAGGGTTCGATACTTTTCAGTTGCAACACACACAAGATTTTTTAATTTGCTTTACAAAATCATCGACATGTTTTTTCGCAAAGATTTTCACATTCGTAGTTTTGCACCAATAGCTTTTCAAGTTATTTTTTATTTGTTCTGCTTTTGAAGGGAGCACGAAACTTATATAAGGAGGGTCATGCTCATTGTGAGTATCACTGAAGGATCATCTCAAGGAGGTTAAGTGCTCAATGGAAGGAGGAGGGCTTCTTGAAGAGAGAGTGTTCACACACTCTTGAGGAGGTGATCAACTAGGAGGTGCTCTATCTTGAAGAATGAGTTCTCACACTCTCGGAGGAGTTGTGGTCTACGTCTTGGTGATTATCTAGAGGAGATTCTGCCAGCTTACCATCAACATCCATTGTTGATTTACTGTGAGCAGCAAGTCTATTTTCATTCTTACTTGCTAGGTCACTCGTTTTTTATTTAGATTGATCAGAATTCGGGTTTGTTGTACAATAGTTCTAAACTATCCTTATTCTCCATATTCTCACACACACTTTTCATACCTCTTAGGCACACAATCTTGTGTATCTAGTTCCTATTTGTGCCTAGATATAGATATTGTCAGTTTGTATAATATTCACACATTGTAATTTTACATTGTAATATAGATAGTGTAGGCGAGCCTCATAGCTTACCGTTACACTTGAAATCCTATCTATTCTCTCTCTATCTCTCACTCATCTATTTTTGAGTCTTAAGGTGTGTATGTTAAGGTTCATCTGTTGGAAGATCCTGTAAACCTGTGATATATTGTTATTGTGGCCCACTACCACTTCCAACACATGGAAAACATTATGTGGATATTTCATAGCTTTAAATGTACTTTTTCTTTTCCCAACAATTATCGTGCCACCTACATACAAGGACAAAATGATTGAGTTTCCATTTGTTTCATTTTGCATGTAAGCACAATGATCTATAAGGCTTCTTTTAAATCCATGTGAGTTTGTGTCATGCTGACAATCTACACAACTCTCTCTTTGAGTTTGCTCATTTTGGATATAAAGGTCTAGAGGCTTGTTTCGACCCCAAAAGAATTCTTCTAACGATGAATATAAGATAATTGCATCTTTTGAAGTTGAAGCCCATACGTCCGAACCAGACAGAAGAGAGCCGAAGAAAACCCACGAATAGCAGCGACCATCCCAAGGGCCTCAGAGATGTGAAAATGCACGCGTAAACATAACTTGAGAAATGTCCCTTCTGCTCAAATCTTCAGTTAATACTTCTCTTGTAAACATTTTAGAGTGATTTCAGATTGGAGCGGAAAACACGCTTGGAAAATCTGACTTGGCAACAGGAAACGCTTTTTGACAGCTATCTAAATACACTAATCTTTCGTGACGTGGCTCTCAACGCCGCTGACTCTGAAGAGTCAACGATTTGTTCTAGGTGACAATCAATTACTGCATGCCACGTGGACTACATTACTCACTCTCTATCTATTATTCAATTACTGTATTAATCAACGCTCAGTATCTATTAATCAATTATTGCATGCCACGTGGACTACATTATTCACATAAGGGCAGAGTTCTTGGATCTACATCAAGAGCCTCACTTTGTTATTTAGCTCAATAATCACCAGCTCATTGTCATTTCCAACCATACCAGCTGCATCCTCAGAGTTAATATCTGCTGAAATTCGACCCTTCTATGTTCATGAGGCCCAATTATTTTTATGCAACGTTGCTCATTAAATACAACATCTCAGTTACATATTATCTTCTCGAGCGGAGATGACAAACGAACATCAAAATGAACAAGATCACATTAGACTTATGAGAGGCACAAGAGTAGTAAGAATTCTTTTACTTGCTAACCTTATTGACATTCATTACAAAAGTCAAGTTTTGTGCCTTCTGTTGGTGCAAATCAAGCCTACACATTTGGCTTGGAATCCTTGAAGAAGATTTCACATGAAGCAAGTAGCATAGAAACACTAGCTTATGGGTTATTACTTCTCTACCTCTTGTAAAAGTCTAAAATGACTTGGCATTTTTATGTAATCACTTACCTAATAGATTTGTGGAATTAGATGGTATGAGTTGAGAGAATATCTCCCTACTTTTAGAGGAGTGATTATAGGGAGCCTTAGATTTGAATTTGAAATTTTAATCAACCTCCAACTCATATAAAAGTGAGAAGAAAACTCGCGGGCAGTGAGCGTACATCCGAGATTCATTTACACTATCATTGAGTGTGTGTGAGTGCTACACCATATCCCACAACACTCAAACTCATTAGGCTACACTTATGATGCCAATGAGGTTGTACATCATTGTGAATTAATACAAGTCTTTACATTCATCAACTCTGTGTTCTCTGAGTATACTACTTCAAGTCTGTCAACTTCAAAGAGGCATGTCTCAGTGCCTACTGCACGAAATCAAGTGATTCAAAGCTTGGTAGATCCAGCTCAAAGCATACTACAAGCATACAAAGTTTTAAGCAACTTGGTTCAGCCAATTTTGAGAAATCGTGGTCGAAGTGCTCACTGGTATTTGTCTGCATACTTCCTAAAAAGTCGGAGGTGTCCATAATTTTGCTAAAGTGATTTCTCTGAGTATAGTTTATCATTTTATCTCATTCCACTTGCAAATGGTAGCTTACTAAGCTAATAGAATACCTCTGGAAGGAATTTTGCCAATTGTAAGTGTACTGGTCATACTGAGCATAACTCTGAGCAGGTGTCAATACCAAAATAGCAAGTTTTCTTGGATTTGTGAAGTATCAAGTAGTCTGTTTTGATTTGATCAATACACACATCATTTGCAAAGTACATATATGATCTCTTGGTATCATTTGGAAGCTAAGGGTGTCTACTAATCATATCTGGAGTCACTGAGGGCTGGTGTAAAGCAGGATTAGCAGCACCTACTCAATCTTCTGGAGGATCCATCCATCTTTCCTAACAGTGGTATCGGAGCAAACAAGGTAACATGGGAGATGGTTTTCCTTCATTCATTGATAAATTGCACAAGAACAATTATGAAGCTTGGTCTTTGAGGATGAAGACCTATCTACAAGGAAGAATTCTATTTGGATTCATCTCAGGAGATGAGGAATTGCCCTCATTCAAAGCAAGGGGTCTACCCACCAAGGAAGAACAAGAAAGGCTCAATACATGGTGTGCAAAAGATGCATTGGCAAGGTCTTATCTTCTTAACTCTATATCTGATTTCCTTCATAATACTTAAGCAAAAACCAAGCAAAGATGGCGACGAATATGAAAAGTGATTCAACACGACGGAGGTATCATTGGTCATGCTTCTATGTATGGTGATGGTGTGCGGCGCATGAAGGAAGGAGAAAGCTAGGCAAGGAAACACGAGCTGCTATTGAGAACCAGGTGCTCTGAATTTTTTTGAGTTTTTCTACTTAATTTCAAAGTGTGTATGTCATCCTTTGCGACTTATGGTGTCAGTGTCTCCTTTAATTTCAAATAATTGGTTCCACTCATCCTTGCTCCCGAATCATAATTTAGGGCCTTTGCAGTTTGAACGGAGCTAATATGATTATAATGATGAAATGAGATGGTTTGCCTTGTGTCGGTTCACATATCCAATGAGACTCTTTTTACCACTTCGTGCCGAACATGAAATTCATCACCCAGAAACAGTTCTTCAGTAAAGAATTCGTGAGCATAGCCTTTGTCGTGGCAGAATAAACAATGTGTAATTTGAATTATCTAATGTGTTGTTTTTAAGTGATACCTTTCAAGATCCCCACTATGTATACCTTTGTTTGCAGTTTGCGCACTTAAAGTTTAACTATGGAAGTTCATGCTTGAAACTTGTTTATGTTACTTGAATATGATTTAACAGTTTGCTTGTAACAGAACTATTGAGTCGGGAAGTCTGCAAGATGGAATATTTGTTTGGTTTAGGAAAACAATGGTATTACAATGTTGGAGGAGATATGCTGGATTGTGTAGTATAAACCCTTATTTTTTTAACCTATGACAAGTATCTTTATTTTTGCGCACGTTTGTAGAGTCCCAATCATCAGCGAATATGAAACCAATTTGTTGTTTTGTTACTGCTAATGAAAAGCACTTTTTTAGTTTGCGTGAAAGATTGCTAATAAAAATGCTTATGAGAAAATATTAGTGTACGAATGCTATTTTCTTCCTTTTTCGATTGCACATATCATGCTAGAAGACAAACCTTAGGTTCTTACAACATGACTTTGAACTTTCTGACTATGTAGGTTATTTCATTTTTCTTTGGAAAAGTAAGGAATGTTCGGACGCAAACAATAAAATATTTTTTTCTTCTTGCAAGTATTTTCTTTTTCAAAAGAAAGTGGCAAATGTGTAGTTAGACTTGTGCCTATGAAATTACGGGTAAATTAAAAATGTTGATTGCTGTTGATGAGCCGTATACATTCGGATATTCATTAGGATGTGAAAACGTAACTTAATTTTGGAAAATGAAATCATCTGTTGAAAGATCGTATTAATCCATCGTCACGAAAAAAAAGAATAGTATGCAGGTGTACTTTCCACATTATATTTAATGCATGTATGATTCCGAGTCAACATTTCAACCTCTTTAACTTAGCGAAACCAAGGGAAAATAATTAACCACCAACTCTTTTATTTCCAATGAAACAATTTCATTGCAAAACTAAAAGACACAATTAAAAATCAATCGCCAAAGATCCTCAAACTCCTAACCATCTCTTGGAGATAATTGTTATGTGCATCTCAAAAGCTTGCTCAAAATTGCATAGCATTAATTGCTAGTAATTGACGTAAGAGTGTTATTTCCTCGATATAATTGGGAATATTGGGAGCCTAAGCACATTGAAACTTGCTTCGTCTTTTAGCTTGGCCTAATTAAAATAATTATTGAAACAAAGAGTTTCTTCGAGGAAAATCGCGAAAGCTAAGATCCCCTTATTTTAGCGCACCTTCCTTTCTAAGAACCCCATGATATAAAAGAAACTGAAGTAAAAGGAAGGGGGTGAGTGAATCCTAGAAGTAGCAAATTGAGAAATCAAGGTGACGATCTAGTTTGACAAATCTAGCACTTCAAATAGAGAAGATCTCCTAACTACTATCATCTTTCAAGCTGAGATTCTTCTTGGCACTCTGTGTGCACCCCTAAGCACACGTGAACCTGACCACATACGTGAACCCGACGTGAAAGGAGGGGGTTGAGTGAAGAAAGGGAGGTTACAGGAAGTGACCACTGGAGGTGGATATCCAATCGCGCATGCATTTTCTCGCCTCCTCCATCAAAACTTTGGAGTGAAATTGTGGACTTAGGGGAAACCAAAATTGACCTAGTATCAGGAGAGTTGGGTAAAACATCATTGTGTATAGGCACTTTCCCTTGGACTGAGATCGAAACATTCTGGTGCGTTTGTCGGGAATAGCTTGGCATGTCTCTATAAGAGAGTGCCATAGGTTCGCCTAGCGCCACATGTTGGCCGAGCTTGCGGACCCAAGATCTAGTACATGAGCGAGGGGAGCTCATCCTTAGGAGCAACACAAACACAAAGAGAGGAATGTGCTAAGAGAAGAGCCCTTGAAAGAGAAAGGAAGAGGTGGGAATCGCAAGGTGAGTCTACCTCGACTAGCTCGAAGAAATCTGCCAAACACGTGTACTCCCGTAGGAGAGTTGCGAATCAAGTGCGAAAGTTTGAAGGAGGGATCCTGAGGCCACGTGCACTAAATTTTTGGGATCGAAGTGATATTGATATCACACCTCTGTTTGAAATGGCTCAGCGGATTTCGGTTCATTTGGGGGACTTCACCAAGTTCTCAGGTGCTTGGGATGAGGATCCGGATAGTTTTATCCAGCTGTTTGAGGTTACTTGTGAGGCCAATGAGGTAGTTGACCAGGGTCAAAGGTTGAGGATTTTTTCGGCTATTCTCCGAGATGAGGCAGCCAATTGGTATGGGAATCTGACACCACAAGAGTGTGGAACTTATCAGATGCTCAAGGAAGCCTTCTTGGCAAAGTTTCGACGACAAGGCTTCCAAGATAGATTGGCCCAACAGATGGATTATCTGCGACAGGGAGTCAATGAGAGCATTGATAACTATATTCAGAGAATGGAAACCTTGGTAAGAAACATGGGCACGAATGCCCCGAACGATGAGACATTGAAGAGAAGATTCATTGCGGGATTGAGAGATCCTATGGTGCAGCAGCATATCAGCCTGACAAGACCTGCAACTTTAATAGATGCTAAGGAACAAGCAAGGCTTTGGGAGGAAGTACAATTATGTCAACAAAGGAAGATGGAGCTCTTGTACGAGCCAATGGGAGGCCCAGGGAACATACCAATGAAAGATCCTGGCCAAGGAAGTCCCGCATTGACGACCCCAGCTTTTGTAGCTGCCACTAGTACGCCAGGCAAGGTAAAGCTTGCGCTAACTGAAGAACGAATATTGGAGTTGGTCACGCAAGCTATAATAGCTGCCACAATGACCCAGGAAACTTACACAGTAAAACCAAAGGTAACTACAAACCCCAACCAAGTGTTTAGATCGAATACATGGTGTGGAAAGTGCCATGGTTACGACCATTTGGCTTCAGAATGCCCTACAGTCTCGAGAGTATTCTCAGATAGGTCGCCACCTAGAATGCGTTGCACTTTTTGTGGAAGGACAAATCACACGGAGGACCAATGTTACAACAAGAGAGCCTATGAGGAGCGGACCATGAAATCGGGAGATACAAGAGAAAGATCCTACACGGGATTGCCCGCTCAAAGTGTCCCACCTACATCTCGTTGGGAAAACAGACCGACTTATGGATATGGTGCTCAGGGTCAGGGAGGAGACTACCCAAGAGGGGCCGCACGTGATCAAAGAAGAGACGGTTCAATCCAGTGTTGGAGGTGCCATGGCTTTGGCCATACTCAATCTAGATGTCCAAACGAAAAGAAACCAATTGATTATACCCCACTATGTAGGTACTGTAGTGGAGAGGGCCACTTTGATGAAGATTGTCCAAAACGAAGAGCTTCCACTGGCAAGGATAAGGGACCAGTAGGGTCCTCGAATTATGTTGATACTCAGATGCATTCCACAACGAGAGCTCAAGAGCACGTTCCTACGATCGGAGTAGTGTTCAAGACACCGAACCCTCAAGAAGGCTCTAGCTCGTCGATGCACTTCGTGGATGCTTACCAGGCCAAGAAACCACATAAAGAGCCCACTGTGGCAGTAGTCACAAGAACTCAAGAGTATTTGAAGAAAAATCCAGAAGGTGAAAGCGAAAGAGCTAGCTAGGAGAAAACACCCGAACATGGAGAGGTAGAGAACCAAGCTGGAGGATTTGATGAGCAGCAAGAGTTTGAGGATGGGGAAGAGATTGAGATCCTTCCACCAGTGACCAAGGAGTTTGTGCAAGGCATAGCACCATTCCCCGAAAGATTAAGGGCTCCAAAATGTAGGAAGGAAAGACAAAGTTTGGAGGAAGTGGACATCGTAAAGCTGCTCGCTGACATGGAAGTCACGCTGGACATTGGCACATTGCTGAAATGTTCACCTGCATATAGGAAACAATTCGACAACGAATATATTAAGAAGCCGAGGAAAGCTCAAGATAAAAAGAGACAAGATAAAGAGGTCCAAGGGATCATTCAAAGCATTACGACACAAATTGATTCGAATGCTCCAGCTGTGACAGTCGAGATTAAAGGGTATGCAGTCCCCGGTGCTCAGCTAGATAGTGGAGCCGCAGTCAACCTTATGACTGAATACATGATGAAAGATTTGGGCCTCAACCACATGGAAGAAACTCCGATGTCCTTGAGAATGGCAGATCAAACACAAGTGAAGCCTGCGGGTCTTTTGAAGAATGTAAGCACAATTGTGGGCGGTCTAGAATTTAAAGTCGATTATTTGATAGTAAGACCAAGGACCTCAGAGGCCACCTTCTCGATCTTACTTGGACCGCCATGGCTTATGCAAGCCAATTGTGTGCATGACTGGCGCACAAGTTTTATTTCTATAGGGCCAAAGTCTGATCGGATTCAAATCCAAGTATCCCCAAACTCAATCGACAAGAAGAAGACAATAATAGTCGATGAGATGGAAAAGAAAGAAAAGGAGAAAGTAAGGCAAGATATGGCACGAGCTAGGTTTTCTTTGAAAACGGACACCTACAAGAATCTACTTCAAGACAGGTTCAACTTGCAGCTCTCCAAGAATCAAGACACGAAGATGGGAGAATATCAAAATCCGTTGCTCTATAAAGACAATTCCGATCAGGAACTGCTACGATGGTTGGCAGGTACAGGTGAGGCTGAGTGCTATACAATGCACATCGACCCGGTGGAGAAAGAGAAGAAAATGAGCCAGGTGGTGGATCCTCATGCAAGGAGGGAAAACTCTTCGAAAAATAGAAAATGCTCATTCGGAACTCATGATCGAGGATATAATCAAATGTTGACAAGGAACCAAGACAGTAAGCTGTCGTCTAGCACCAGGAGAGTACATGATGCCATGAGCAAGGGTACATGAAAAGGAGAGCACGAGGGCAAAGGTAGATCCAAGAGAGAAAAGTGGTGTGTGGATCACGACAGTTCTAGTAAGGAATTAGTTGATCGAAAGGAGAACCTCTTGAAAGCAAGAGATAAGGAGAACCCAGATGGTGGTGAAGAAAAGATTTTCAGACATGAAGGATTGGAGAAAGAACACGCATTAGGAAATGCACCAGAAAAAAGTACAGTGAGTAAAGTGCTTCATGCAAAGAAGACGTGTAGGAATGGCGACGACCTAAAGGAGTTAGGATTGGCTCATGTTGAGCATGCCAGAGTTATTCGAAGGAGGTTTGATTGGATTAGATGTCAGGATAGCGAGCAGAACGTACAAGGATCGATAAGTGAATGTGCATGGAAAGGACTTCGAGTGAGCCGTTGGATGATGGCACTTGTTTGTGTGATTTGGGTGTTCTTACGAGAGATGTGTGGTTGGATACGAGAACGAAGCGAGAAGGCCTTTCTCTACTTTTTCATTCAATTTACCTTCTGTTTGCAGGAATTGCAGAAACTGGTAACCCAAGTGTGTTACTATGCAGGATCACTAAGGACTAGGCAAACGATGGCTGATCAAGTATACCAGAGCGCTCTGTTTGACCTTGTCGTATATTTTTCAGATCAAGCGTTAGAAAGCATGGAGATATTGGTTGAGAGCTTGCAGACAAACTATGACGTGGAGGAGGCACACTGGCTTGTATGCTTTTGGAATCAAGGTATGGACATTGACTTTCCATTTCCCAAATTCGAAGCGTATCTACTTAGTTGGGCTGGATATGCCAAGAATCGGTACTTCTACTACGACAGCACAATGGAATTGCCTAACGAGGTAAATGATATCTATTGGGCTTGGGCAGATCTGTTAACGATAGGAACTGATGACGGAGCTCCTGAAGTTGAGCCTGACTCGCCCTAGGGAAGTTGTCAGGATACGAGTACGAGGTGAGGCTATATGAGACATCCCGGAGACCCACTGGTGTAGCTCAGTGATGAGTAGCACCTCCTTTAATGTCAATCCGGGAAGACGTGAGGATGGTATGAAGACCACGAGCAAGTGGAAGCACAAGTGCGTGAGTGAGAAGCACACAAGCATGCACACACATACACGCACACGCGCGCATACGGCAAGAACAAAGAGAGTAAGACAATGGAATCAAGTCTATTGCAACCAAGTTCTCATACAAGCTCAAAACTATGAAAAGCTCCCCCCAAAAATGAGCTCTCTAGCTCTATTTATAGTTTTTGACTAGCTTTGGCCCTGTCCAGACCTAGTGTCCGGCCTAGTTAAAAATTAGGTTCCAGGGCTTATTTGAGGGCTCAAAAGAGATCTAAAAATTATGAAAATTGGCAGGCAACTACTTCTAAGGCTCCCCAAGCTCGAGGACTCCTCGGCTTGTACAAAATGGAGCTACAAAAAGGTGAAATGATATTTACAAGGGTTTTTAGTGATGAGAATCACTTTAAAATGATGTAAGGGTTTTGAAAAAAAATGAAGGGTTGCCTTAGTGCTAGATCTGCATGTGTGTCCGTACTTGCTTCTTCCCGTGTGCTGTCAACACTCTCCCCCCCCTAGCGTCTGTCGCCTCTGACAGACCTCTGCTCCAATGTTTGATCAATGTACTTCTGCAGGAGGTCGGTTGCCACTTCTTGTTCCTTGATGCGTAGTCCTCGGACCAAGTCTCCTGGAGGGTCTCCCAATTGACTGCACCCGGTATGTCCGGTTGTGGCGTTGTGTAGAGCTCTGAGTGCATGGTTTGTTCACACGCGAATAGATGTAGCAGGTGGGTTGGGCGTGGTGCGAACACTTCTGAGTGCGACTCCCAAAACCCCGTGGTGAACATATCATCAAAGGTTTGCTTGTAGCAGGCAGGGAGATATCTTATTCGTGCATGCCATGCGTAAGCTACTCGAATGCTCGGGGTCGTGCTCATGTCATATAGCAAATCATAATTACCATTGATGAAGCCCGGAATTGAAGGCTCGATGTTACGTACATTTCAAAAGGTCTTTAGAACCACTTGCATCATGTCCAAAATTTTGAGCATCATTTGAGCGGCGACATCCGGCATGGGGTGGAGGCGTGGCATCCAATGCCTGATGGTGGCTATCATGTATGATACTGTAGGTGTGCCGGTTGGGGGTGCGATTGCGGGGTAATTGAGCCATTCTTTACAATTTGCGTTGTTCTGAACCTTGATGGCGAATGCTTTCCATGATCTTCTTCTTTGTACTGGACCAAAGCATGGGTTATATTTCAGATGCATGGGAGCATGATCCCATGTTCGTAACATTTCCGGATAGGTCTCCAGTAACTTTTGCCTCCATATGGGCTGGAATATGGCCCCTTTTTTGGCTGCCTCTGGGATGTCCTCGGGTTCGAATTGTGTTGCGAAAGAGGGGTACTTGTTGGTTATGCGTTTGATCTCAGCATTGTAGTCTGCCAACAATACAAAATAAGGTTTGTATTGTAACTCTGAGCTAGTTATCAGCCGCCTAGGAGCCAAGTTCGAGAAATATTCAGATTTGAGTATGGTCTCCTCTATGGCTTTCATGGCTAGCATCTGAGTTGCAACACGCTCTTCGTGAGTGTGACCCATCTCCTCTACCTGCTTCATCCATGCTGACGGGGGTTCCTCATATGTATCCTGGCCTTCCTCCGTAATTTTGCCTCCTGGAAGGGGTTGAGGCTCATAATTATCTTCAAATGTCTCCTCCACTGGAATGACTACTGTTTCTTCTTCTATGGTTTGATCAGGTGGAGAGGGAGGTCGTTCATACTGTAACAACTTAATTTTTAGTTCTGCAACCTGTTGCCGTAGCTCAAGTACTTCATTGGTTACTGATAATTCCGGCTCCGGTGAGGTTGCAGCGTTGGCCATCTCTTTAGGTTCTTGTTGGTGTTGTGTAGGCACTTGGGTTTTCCGTAGATCTTTGACTTGGTCAGCAAGCTGATCATGTGCTTCCAAGAGATTGGCATAAGCTTCCAATATTTGTTGTATGTTTGCTGAGGGGATGGCTTGGAATTTAGCAGGGTCGATGGGTGCCCCTGGAGTATTTTCCATAGCTGCTTCGAGGTGGTCTTGATTTTGTTGCTGTAGTCTTTTGTTTTCTTCTTGAGCAGCCGCTAAATGGCGTCGGAGTAGAGCCATGTTTCGTTGTAGTCTGGCGTTACGGGCTAGCTGATCTCTAAGTTGTTCTTCCGTTGCCCAACTCTTCTCTATATGTGTGGACTCGAGCTCCACCTGATATTGTTGGAGGTTAGTCACCTCCTGCTGTAATTCCGTATTAGACAACTCCAGGGCAGTGACACGTGCCTGGAGGTGGGATGACAAAGAACAGAGCTCTTTATTGTTCTCTTCTAATAACCTGTATTCCTGTTTAAGTTGGGCAGCAGCTTCGAGCATGGTGTTGAGTGCATGACTAAATGAGGTGGGTGCAAGGGTAAAGGTGGAAGATGCAAGGGTTCGGGAGATGGGAAAGGGAAAAGTGGATGTTGTGCCTACAGTGTTCGGAAATGGCGACGTGAGTGAAATGACACGTGGTGATGTTGGAATAGCCGTGGTGGTGGGTGATCCTGTGGATGGTGAGATGTCCATGGGATCGGACGTGAGAGTGTGTGATTCGTGCACCGTGAATACAGGAATGGTGGGTGGTGTGATAGTGGTGGCAGTGAATGTGGGGGAGTGGGGTTGGGAAAGGGACTTTTTATTATAATTATCCACCTGTTGGAGTATATTTACAAGGTTTGTCTAGAATGAGGGTTGTGTGACTTGGGTTGAGTGTGAGGCAGTTACTAGGGAGGTGGTGGACAGGGCTTGGGTGTGGGTGAATGGAAAAGGATGGGATAAGGTCTGGCTAGTGGCAAGTGGTTGTCCAAGGGCGGGGAGATAGGAAGGGTGACCTATTATGGTTTGATCGGTGGCCGGATGACCGGTGTGAGGTTCAGAAATTTGGGTGGAAGTGTTGGATGTGGGTAAAGGGAAGGATGTAAAAACGGAGGTGTGTACAATGGTTTCATGATGGGTGGATATCGGTTGTTCAGAAGGGCTAGTGGAGAAGGGTTCTGAGGGTTGAATGGAAGGTGGCGGTGGAGATGGTACCTGTGTAATTACCTCTTGTTCGTCGGTGGGACTTGGGCTCGTCATGTGAACATCCTCTCAGATTATAGTAGGCAAGGCAGTAGAGACTTCCATTTGAATCATTTTCCCGCGTCGTGGCTGTGTATCAATCCTTCGTTGATCATAGATAGGGTTTTCCTGATAGACCATTGTCCTCAATGCTTCCCCGATCCCACATGTCTCTGCCAATAGATTCAATGATTCCACAAAATGTGAGTCCACATTCTCGGTTTGAAGCATCTGGTTCACTAGAGCTCTGTTCGCCTCTTCTGTCATCTTATGTCTTCTCTGTACCTGCTTGATTGTCTTGTACAGCCGCCTGAGTTGTGCTGTGTAGGCAGGGGCCTCCTCTTCACTGTCTTCTAGTTCGGTTCTTTGTGCACCTTCCTGAATTTGAGTGTTTGGCTCATGATGAGGTTGTGCCACTTCTTCCCCATGTACTCTGCTTGTCTCGCCCCGTGGCTGTTCTCTTTGGACTGATGTTCCCGGATCAACATTGTCAGGGGAATCTTCACTGTCTGATAGGGGGACTGTCTGCAGGAATCTTTCAAAATCAAAGTTTGGGTCCTCTGTGAAGGTGGCCATGGATGCAAACTCTGCATCGGTCGGTAGTGGAGGGGCGGATGGAGCGGGTTGTACCACCTCCCCAGCTTGAACTCCTTGAAGATGGATCGTGAAAGGTGCGACCTGAGCTTCTGGTCGGGGAGAAGCTTCGGTCGTGGCTTCTTGAGGGATCATTACCTGGGAAACCTGGGAAAGCGATCCATGCATTCGTTTTGCCGGCTGGCTCCCTGACTTCCGCCCTTTGAACAGCTCTAGTTGTGCATATTTTAGGGCTCTGACAACTGGCACATCATATGCAAGACATCTATAGATAATTCTTGTAAGTGCACAACAGCCATGTAAAGTGGGCTTCCTCACACCCCGCTTGCCTGCCTCATACACTTGGTCTAAGATCCATACCGGCATCTTAATGGGCAAGCTTCCAGTCTCTACTAGATATAGCCCATACCATATTTTCTTGTGAGGTTGGGTGAAACGGTCCTGAGCTGGGAATGCGAAGTGTTGGAGGACAAAGGTATGGCGATGTTGGGGGTGAGGGCGCACATTTCTTTGAGCTTCTTGATTCTATTGCTTTTCATCGACTCAGGTATCAAGGGGTCTCGGTCAGAAGGTACATGCGTGCCATACATCTGAAGTGCTTCCCTGATCAAAGTAATACTCAATTCGAACTTCCTCATTTCCTCCAGATTTGACAAGGAGGGCACCCAGAATGTGCCTGAATGATCTTTATCCCCTGTCGGCTTCAGTGTGGCAATTAGGTAGTAGCACCTGAGGAAATCGGGTTTAGGCAGAGCTGCACTGAAATAAGTTTGTAATCCTGCTTTTTGCCAGATATCTTGAAGTGGAGCTGTATTTTGCAATGCTTCGAATTCTCGTGAGAAGAACTGGAAGGTCCACCACACTCCTCCACATTCCATCTTGGACTCCCAGATATGATCCGCGTCCCCTAAATCTCCTGGCATCTCATTGAACCAGTGAGAATGCCCCTTTACTCTTTCGGTTAGGCCATTTGGTGGATCTGGGATAGGAATTCTCCGAACATTCATGAACTCTTCAGGCCGAGCTGTTGGTGGGGCCTCCACCGGCATGGCATCCCAATTGATTGGAGCACCAGAGCCTGCCTGAGAGCTTGTGCCTGCCGCGGTTGCCATGAGAGGAGGTTGCTTATCTGCTGGAAGAAGAAAGGCACATTAGTGTTGCATAGGAAACCAGACGTAATGGTGTTCCCTTCACAATACTAACATGACAATCCGGAGGTCAGTGGTTAGTGGTGAAGTGTTTGTGATAGGTGTGAGTGGTGGTTAGAGGTCAGTGTCATCCTAGATGCATACTTTGGTTACGCAATGGGCTCAGAATGCTCCTGTGTTAGAGTAGACGGGTTTATAGAATTTGGGTCAGGGGGTTTAATACACAATTTAATTCTCCAAACTTTGATAGCGGATTCGTAATTCTTAGAGCTAAAGACAGGTGAAGATTTCTGGATGAGAGTGTGATGTATTTGGGACCTTTTGGGTACCCATTTCCAGACAATCCTAGGGTTGATGGGAGTGGAGATAGTGAGTGGTGTAGGTATCGTTTCGTTTTCTGAGTTGTTGGCCATGAGTGTTTGTGAACGTTGCTTCATCCTAGTGCCTGAAGGTGAAGTAATTTGAGCTTGTAAGCAGGCCTTGGGCACCCATATTTGTCTCGCATTAGGGATGGCCTTCATTGACCGCTTAGGAACCCAAATAGAAATGGTATGCCTAGGGGTTATCTTAGAGGACTTCTTCACTTTGTTCCTTGATGGTGAGGCTCGTTTCTTGTCTCCTTGAGAGTCTGCTAATAGAGTTGTGGGTCTTCCATCCTTGCGTATCCAGATCTGCTTTGCGCCACGAGATGCTCCATGTTGTACGGGTTGGCGCTCCTGCCTCTTGATCATCAACCTCCTTTGTGTCGGGTGATGTTCGGTCTGCTCGTTTAGAATCTTCTTTGGATCAGTTAGGAACTCCTTATTGGCTCCCATACCTTCAGTACGATTGCCAATCCTCTGCACCATAGAAGTTTGTACAAGAACAACATTGTTATCTTCATGTGGATTCCTGGAGGGACCAGGAGTTGGTGCCTGTTCTATTGGTTTGAGTGCTTGATTTTCTAATTCAATTGTGAGACGGCTTTGGCCTATCCAAGCCTGAAGAAGTCCACTTCTTAGGTTGAGGTTGACTGCGTGATCATAGATCCAGTCTTGGCCTAAGACAAGAGGTTCGGTCAGATCCTCGTCTTCACACACTAGCACTTTTGCTGGCATGAGGACCTCTTGTATGTAGAGGGGAAGATCCACTTCTCCCATGCAAGGGGTTTCAACACCTCCTAGTCCTATCAGATATGCTTCTAGGGGTTTTACCTCCAATTGCAGCTGCTTGCAATAAGAAAGCCGAACTGCACTTGTGGCTGCTCCTGAATCAATTAAAGCTCTCACGCTTGTTGTGCTGTCTCTTTGTCCTATTTCTAGGGTCACAAAAGGTCTTCGATCCACTATCTTATGGGTACGTTCACCTGAAGCCTCACACATGGCCATGTGATAGCCTGGAGACGCTTGAGTGTCAGTCATAGGCTGATCCTGCCCTTGTCTCCTCAACTTCATTCGTCTGATACGCTCTAAGGCCTCTGCCTGTGCTTCTTCTCGAATTCGTTTTTCCTCCTCTTTATGTTGCTTAGCAGTATTGAGTCGACTTAGCATTTCCTCCGTGAGGGGTTCCTGATACAGCTTGACTCTGCATCCGCTAATATAGTTTGGGAGAACATCACCCTCTAAAGTGGCTAGTTGCACTGCTCCACTCGTGGAGATCCTATTGATGATCATAGGTCCGTAGCCTCTCTTTTCTAGCTTTCTTGCATGTTGTTTCAATGT
The DNA here is from genome assembly GCA_020310875.1 of Ceratopteris richardii. Lineage (NCBI taxonomy): Eukaryota > Viridiplantae > Streptophyta > Polypodiopsida > Polypodiales > Pteridaceae > Ceratopteris > Ceratopteris richardii. Next base: position 104,900,001 of record CM035441.1, on the reverse strand, counting down.
GTAAACTAAAACTAGATCTCCTACTTTCAAGCCTTTATCCTTCACATGGGCATCAAAGTATGCCTTCTGTCTCTTCTTAGCTGCATATATCCCTGCAGCTGCTCTCAGTCTTGTTTCTCCTAATCGTTCAAGGTCAAAAAGTCTAGAGGAGAGTTCATGACCCGTCCATTCGTGCTCTTGTGCTACTTTTAATGTAGGTATTAAGAAGTCCAACGGTAGCACTGCGTTTTGGCCAAATACCATCTGAAAGGGGGTGGCTTGGAGTACCGTTTTGTAGGCGACTCGGTATGCCCAAACAACATGGTGTAGCTGTTTGTCCCAATCAGAGCGTTTATTGTTCACTAATTTTGTCAATACATTGCATATGATCTTATTGGTGCTTTCGGCTTGTCCATTTTCTTGGGGATGATAGGGGGCAGACTTCTTATGCACTACCAAGAATTCTTGGAGCAGATTTTCCATAACTTCATTCAAGAAGTGAGTGCCTCTATCACTAACTAGCTCTATGGGTAACCCGTATCTTGTGAATACATTCTCAAACAAGAATTTAGCAGTTGTCTGAGCGTCGTTCTTCGTTGTGGCTTTTACCTCTACCCACTTGGTTAGATAATCCGTGGCAACGATGATATACTCTGCATGGGAACCCTTAGCTGGGGGATTGATAGGACCTACAAAGTCTATTCCCCACTTAGAGAATGCACGTCCGCCCATCATAGGCTTCAGTGGCATCTCATCTCTGCGTATAGGATACTGGGTTCGCTGACAAATCTCACACCTCTTCACATAGGTATGTGTATCCATGTGAAGGGTGGGCCACCAAAATCCTGCAAATAGAATTGCTTTGATCACCCTATCTGGACCAAAATGTCCTCCTGCTACACCCTGGTGAGCTGTTTCCAAGATCTTTAGGTATTCACCTTCATGGACACATAGTCTCAGGAAACCATCCTTACCCCTTTTGTATAAATTATCACCAATGATGGTGTAATCCAAGGCTTCTTGTTCCAAACTTCTTTGCCTGGCCAAAGTCATATCTTGAGGAAATGTTTTCGTCCTCAAGAAGGATACTAGGGGTTCACTCCAATCCGGCACTATGGACACTTGATAAAGAGTGGCATGTTCCACAGGTGGTTTAGTGCAGCAGATTGGGCATTTCTTGCACAACTTCTGGACATCAGCTTCCATAGTCGGCCAATGCACTCCTAGTCTCCTTAGGGTCTGTAGGGTTCGTTGTTTTGAGTAGTGTTGCTCTAATGCACCTTCATGTGCTAATTGCAACCACTTAGCGTACTCGTCCTCTTCTACACAACAAGCCAAGATTCCTTGATCCGTGTGCTTGTACATACTTCCAGCCATGATGTGGTACTTTTGAGCTCTGACTACCTCCCTATCCTGTGTGTTTACTATTGGATGATTAGGTCCATATGTAAGTATTGGCACTAAGGGCTTGGCCCATTGGGGCACCACTTCCAAATTGAACAAGTATGCATCCGGTAAGTCATCTGACACTCCTTGTGGGGCCTCTCCGGATGTGAGCCTAGAGAGATGGTCTGCTCTCAAATGAGTCCTACCTTTCCTCACCACAACCTCAAAGTCATACTCCATTAGTAAGAGAAACCATCTTACTAACCTTCCGGTGTTGCATGGTTTGTTTACCAGGTATAGCAATGCTTGATGATCAGTAAAAAAACTTAAACTTATTTGCAAGCAAATAATGTCTAAACTTTTTAACCGCATACACCATGCCTAGTCCTTCTCTCTCAGTGGTGGTATAATTCCGTTCAGTTGCATTTAGTTGTCTACTAGCATAGGCAATAGGGAGATCCATGTTCCCATCACCCGTAGGTTGTGCAAGTACGCATCCAATAGCATAATTGGAGGCATCCACATGAACATGGAATGGTTTGCTCCAATCTGGTGTGGTCAAGATTGGTGCAGAACACAATCGCTTCTTCAGCTCATTGAAGGAGTTCTCACACTCATTAGTCCACTCAAAATTTGTCAAAAGTCCGTACATGGGTTTTGCAATGACAGCATACATGTGAATGAATCGGCGGTAGTAACCACAATGCCCCATGAAAGCTTGAACTTCTTTGACATTCCTTGGCCTAGGTAGTTCTGCTATGGCTCTCACTTTCTCTTCATCAGTGGATATGCCGTTCTTGGACACTATGTGTCCTAGAATCTTGCCTTGCCTGACCATGAAAACGCACTTTTCTGGGTTCAGGCAGACTTGATATTCTCTGCATTTATCAAAGATCTGTCTGAGTTCGGGTATATGGGTCTGCCTGATGTTGGAATGAGCACAAAGATCATCAACATAGACTTCTAAGTTCTTCCTCAGGAACTCCTTAAATACATGGCATATCAGCCTTTGGAAGGTTGCGGGAGCATTGGTCAGCCCGAATGGCATTACCCTAAAAGCGAATATACCCCACTCTGTGGCAAAAGCCGTTTTATGCTGATCTTCTGGTGCAATGGCTACTTGATTGTAGCCTGAAAACCCATCTAGGAAGCTGTACACTTCCTTGCCTGCTACCCTTTCTAATAGATGCTCAGTGATAGGAAGCGGATAGCTATCTCTAATAGTGGCTGCATTGACCTTCTTCAAGTTAATGCATACACGCAGCTTGCCATTCTTCTTGGGCACCACTACGATGGGGGATACCCACTCAGTGTGCTCAATTTCATAGATAAATCCAGCTTCGACCAGTCTATCTATCTCCTCTTTGATCTTAGCAGCGTAATTATCGTTATATGTGTAGGGATTTTGCTTAGAGGGTTTAGCATCTGAGGTCATGGGGATAGTGTGTGAGCATATGTCAGGGTCAACACCCTTCAAATCCTTGTAGCTCCAAGCAAATACATCTCGGTATTCTCTTAGCAAGGCGATCATCTCTTGTTCTTCTTCTTCTGTTAGGTCATGACCTATGTATGTGCATCTTTCTTCTCCTTCCTCGATGGCGACAACTATTTTCTTGGTAGTTTCCTTGCTATCATAGGCTTCTCCTGCTTGTGCCTCACGTTTAGGCATTCTTATCATGACCCTCCTATTGTCTATCTCATATTTTTTAAAGTTTTCAGGGACCTCAAACAAAGATTCTTCTGCCTCCAGCGTGACTTCCTTCTTCTTTCTTTTCTTTCCTCCGCTTTTAGAAGCTACTTGTGTGGCTAACCTCACCTCATTTGTAAGCTCTCCGTGCCTCTGGGGTTGAAATTCTACTTCATAGAAGTATTCTTCATCTGATGCAAAGGGTGGGTCCATAATGATTGACTCTAGATCGGAGTCACTTGCATCCTCAAATGCATCAGGGCTAGGTTCGCATTCTTCTAGAACTGCCTCTCCCATGATTGGCTCTATGGAGAAGACTGAAATATCATAGCCATCCTCATCACAGTGGGGTGTCCATTGTTCCTCATTGATGGCTACATCCATGGTTGCTAGAATTTCTGCCCAGCCGTGGGGTTCAAATTCTTCGTCCGGAAAGACTACAGGTGCATAGGCTGGGTCTTGGGTTGATCTATGGGTTTCTTTTGCACCTACCTCTCTGGCTTTTTCTCTTTTCTCTTCTTCTACTGCCACTTTGCACATCCATAAGTGGGTGTCTTCATGCATCCATGAGGATCCCGATCCTATGGAATGCACAGACTCAGTCTCATCTTTGGCTCTATGGATGGGATTCCATTGAATAGGTGGTACGTCTCTATGAGAGTAATCCTTAAGATTGACTTTGGTTGTGACACCCAGATGTTGCAAATACAAGGAATTGGTTCCCCAATCCTGTACCACTTGCAACTGCCGCAGAAAAGGTCTTCCCAAAATCATTTCATAGGCATGGTTTTTGCTGAAGTCACATATAGCAAATGTATGTTCAAACTCGACACCACAGGTGGTGAGAGTTATTCCTTCTAGCAATCCCATGGGTCTCTCTATGTGACCATCAGCCATTTGCAATTTCATCCTTGTGGGTCTGAGTGCGGGCTTGCCCCAACGTTTCCATAGGGATGTGGTGGCAATTGCAACTCCTGCACCTGAGTCCAAAATTGCCTTGGTGGCGTGCCCCTGGTAGGAGATGGGAAGATAGGTGTTCCCTTCTTCACCTTTGCACATGTCTCCTATCTTATCCAAGGGTATCTCTGGCACTGTCCTATGTGATCCTTCCTGGGAATGAGGTTTTGCTACTTCGGGCACTTGATTTGCTACATGTTTCCACACTTCTGGTCTAACCTTGAGCAGCTCTTCCAAAGTGAGATTGCACTGCACTTTGGTGTTCTTCACTACCTCTGTGTTCCTAGGTATGACTGAATCTTCGTTTCTTACCATGACTGTGGGGGTTCTCATGCAAGTAGACTTGGCTTCCCATGGGCCCGTGAAGTGGGGTAATTCCTGTAGAGAGTTAGACTCGAAGTCTAATCTTTCTTGAGATTGGGTGCTCTCTTGCTCCCCATAAATGGATGGGATGTCTTGTGGGAATTGTTCATGTGCATCATCCACAAGTTCGATGGGAGGAGGGACTTCACTTTCCTTAGCCCATTTGTCTTCTTGAATCTCGCGTAGGAATTCTGGTGTGAACCGATTCATAGAAGATGGTGTGTCTGGCTCCGTAGAGTTAGGCACATAGGCTTCAGGCACATAGGCTTTCTGGGTAGGAAGACCTGCTCTTCCACTAGCCTCGTCATGGTGTTGAGGGGCGTGTTCCTTTTGTGATTGTGCCATTAGATTCTCTATTCTTTCTAAGGAGGGGGGGTTGTCTGGTTCAGTGGAATTGGGCACATAAGCTTTCGGTGGGGGATGGGTCATGTTTTTGCTTGCTTTATCTCTTTCTTTATTTTTTTCTTCCTTGGCAGATCTTGCAATTATGCCCTCTAACTTCTCTAGAAGTCCATCCAAGTGTAATTGTGTCTTGGCTGAGCCCGAGTAATTGAAAAGGCGACTGGCTTCAAACATAGTCTGAGCCAATGCGACCATTTTCGCGCAAAGCTTGGTTCTTTCTATCTCTAGGTCAGCTCTAGGGTAGCACTTGTCATGATCCGTTACATTTGGCCCTTCTTGGATTCTGGCCTGATATGCTTTAAGCATCATGTCTATGTCTTCAGGAGTGGGATCAGCTAATACTGATCCTACTCGGGGTGGTGGGTGGGATACGTGGGGTGTATTAGAGGGTGGAGGGATGGAGGGTGATGGGGATGGTAGCGGTGGGAATGTGTGAAAGTGCGGTTGAGATGTGATCTCTATGATCTTTGCTTTGGTTTCTCTCAAGCTTTCTTCAAGTTCGCTCATCTTTTTTGCCCATTGCCTTTTCATTCTTTCATGACTATCCTTCCAGGCTCTCGTTCTCTTTTTGGTTATGCTCTCTGTTTCACTCACCTCGGGGCTCTTTTCCTGACCAACACCTTGGTTTTGTTGTAGTGCCTGGGCTCTTGTGATCACCTGCACCGGTGCAGTGGAAGTCACACTCCCTGTGGGGTCTACAACTAACCCAACAACATTGATAGGAGTGATTTTAGGCATTTTATTAGGGTTCTTTGGGCAATCTCGTAGGAGATGCTCTTTCCCGCACTCTTGACAGAAACCCTGAATGGTTACTGGTTGAGGTTGTGTAGGGGCAGGCAGTGGACAATCACGTATAAGGTGATCTCCCTGACATCTGAAGCATGGTCCTCTAGGAAATGGGGGTCGTACCTGCTTAGGTTGAGGTCTAGAGTTGGGGTTTGTGTACATGACATTAGCATACTCAGGTTCCCCACTATTTTCACTTGGGTCCTCATAATAGTATGACTCGTTATGCTCGGGTGACTGCATGTAATAAGCCTGTGGGCTATCAATATGTGTGGAGTCAAAACTATGGTCACTTGGATCACTGTCTGATAGCAATGGGGTGATTGGGACTATGGCTCTGTTCGGATTTTCTTCAGCAGATGCATATTTCACTGGGATCACATTGGTTGGAGCAGGGGGTTGTTGTACTAGGACTGGTTGAGGTCTCTGCTGCCCTTGATAAGGTGGCTGATAAGTTTGTTGTGGTCTGTTGTATTGTTGTGGTGGGTACTGATTCTGGTATCTACCCTGTTGTGGATATGGCTGAGGGTAATTTTGCCTAAGAGTTTGTTTGTTATATGGGCAGTCTTGTGCAGTGTGGTTTGTGTACCTGCGCTCTATGGTGCAGTACTGGCTACTAGGATTCGCCTGGGGTTGGGCCATAATGGGACATACATTTGCCATATGGTCACCGCCACAAGTGTAACACCGCTTAACTGGGGCAAATCTCGGAATTTGTTTGCTAGAGACACCTAGTTTTTGAGCTACCTTCTCTGCAAGTTCCTCAATGGATGTGGATTGACCAGATGTGAGGCTACTAGAGCTATCAGAATCCTTATAGATTTTTGATAGTTCCAATTCCTCACCTAGATTGTCCTCAATGTCTATGCACATGCGCACGCACTCTTCTATCGTTCTGGGGTCCTTTAAGTACACATATGACCTGAGTTTGGTGCTCAACAATCCATCTAAGAACAAGGCCACTTGTTTGGCTGGTGAGGGTAACTCCGGCATCGGGCATCTCTCCAGGTACTGTCTAAATCTTCTTCCAGCTAATCTGACCGTCTCTTGAGGTGTTTGTTTGAAGCTATGAATTAGTGAGGAAGTGTTGTGCCTGACTCCACTCTTAGAAAACTCAATGATAAATGCCTCTAAGAGCTGGTCTATGTTTCTGAAATGCCTCTCGTTTAGTGGTTGAAACCACGTAAGGGCAGTGTTGCTAAGGGTTAGACCAAAAGCATTATATTGTGTGAATAGGTCCTCTGCCTGTTCAGCTTTCAATACTTGCCGAAATTCTGCCACATGGTCATAAGGGTCTCCAGTGCCATCGAAGTAATTCTTCATGGACTTCACCAGTTGAGTTGGTCGCAGGGTCCTAGTGTGTTCTCTCGGCCTTGGCAAAGGAAAAACGTCAGCATTCCTTTGATTCCATGGGGTTCTATGTCTCTCAGGTTCCACTCTATTCCTTTCGGTTCCCGTTCTTTCTCTTCCCAGGGAGTTGGCAAAACTTACCTCAGGTTTGTCTCTACTTCTATCTCTTTGAGCTCCATGAGCTTGGGAGGTCCCAGCTCCTTGGTGACCAAAGAACGCATTAGACCTTGGTTGGGGAAAAAAAAATTCACCCTTCCATGTGTAGGCGTGTCTGCCATGCTCCGTGACCATGAAGATTCTCTCTGATGCATTGTCTAGGTAGGTTACTTGGCCTGGGTTATCAGGGTCTTTAAACTCATAGATTGTGAGGTCACTCACTTCCTGAGGTTGAGCAGATTTATATCTCCAAAAAGCCTCATCGGTTTCTCGGTTTAAAAGCAGATCTATGCTTTTATTATCCTGTGGAATCCACTCTGGAGTCATGATTCTGGTCAAGACAGATTTACCACGGGGGGTTCTTGGCTCTCTCTCTAAGTTCCCTTGCTTTATATCACCCATGTCGGTCTCAGCAATCACATTTCCAAACTCATCAGTTCTATCAGGAAGAGTGGTGACTACATATATAGTCCCCTCTTTATCTAGGTATGCTCCATTCTCAAACTTGACTACCGGGTGGTCTAATCCATGGGGTTGATCGGGGTTCTTAATCTGGACCACCGATCTTCTTAGGCCATCTTCATAGATGCGAGCACCTAGACGATTAGTCCTGATGTATTCCAGTTGAGTCTTGTATGGTCCTTCTGGCTTTTCTAGATAAGCCAACCCTGAACTACCTACTGGTCTCTCCATGTGATAGGACATCTCAGAATCACTTGTTTCTGATCTCGGAGTGTATGGGTAATCACTCAGCTGTTGGGCCCAAGACCTGGCAGTGTGATTGACACTAGCTTCAGAAGATCTGAGGCTTTGTCTGTCTCGGCCTAAGTGTCTGCCTGATCTAAGGTTCATATGCCTGATTTATCTACCCCCTTGGACCTAAGCACACTCTCGTTGCAGGTTAATTTGCACCAATCACTTTGTTCTTTTGAGTTGAATATTATGTTTATGGTCTTGTCTGAAATCGCGTCGTTAGGAGTACTTAAGTGAATTTCCGCACTTGATGAGTGATCGACTCCAGTTTACCTTTTGTCCCTTAGAGTTTTTGCACTTAAGACCTACTTACTTCTTGCACTTGGTTGATTAATACTCTTGGACTTGATTCGTGCCTAACGTTGCCCTAATTAATTACCACACCTAAGTCATACTTAGCCTATGCTAGGAATTGACAAAGGAGGGTTGAGAGATCTTCCAACCTCAATTAGCTGGTTGACCAGACTGCTACACAAGCCCAGGAAGCCTTCTCCCAAGCTTGGTACTCACCCTTGCTAGCTTGCTTTGGATTACCTTGAGCGCACACAATGTTCCTGCAAAAGTTCACCAGTCAGTATAGCTCTCTTACCACAAGTAATTGACAGACACACATCAATATTTGTAGTCCCCCTGGAGTAGCTCACTGTACCCCCTCACTCTTAGGACCACCTAGTTTCACCTAAAGGTCAACTTAAAAATACATGTTCCAAAACTCCGCGTATGATTCTTACAAAAACCAGTCAAGGTCCACGTAGGATTCTCAACGAGCTTTCGGACGAGACCAAAATCTCAACAATCGGAGTTCGTATGGTCAAGTTATGACCATTCAGGCACTAAAGGGTCAAAACAGGCTCTCAGGGTTCAGGAGATCCCTCTCTGATTTCTAGGTCTTTTGCTCACTTCCGAGGTTCTAAAGTTATACCAAGGTGCCTAAAATTAAGCTCAACTACCCTTCAATTCACTCAAAAATATCCCAAATTTTTCATGTGTTAAAGGCCGTGTATCGCGATAGGTCGGGTCGAGGTGTCGCGATAGGTCGAGGTGTCGCGATAGGTCGAAGTGTCGCGATAGGTCGCGAGGTGTCGCGATAGGTCGTGAGGTGTCGCGATAGGTCGTGAGGTGTCGCGATAGGTCGAAGTGTCACGATAGGTCGTGAGGTGTCGCGATAGGTCGTGAGGTGTCGCGATAGGTCGTGAGGTGTCGCGATAGGTCGTGAGGTGTCGCGATAGGTCGTGAGGTGTCGCGATAGGTCGTGAGGTGTCGCGATAGGTCGTGAGGTGTCGCGATAGCTCGGGATATGGTGAATTTTCCTGTTCTGTCTAGTGATCCTGAGAGCTCTAGGCCTGCGCAGTGTCGTGGTGCACTCAGAATCGTGATTGGGTGAAGTTTTCGGAGTGTCGCGATAGCTCGAGCTCAACGCCTCGGGGACTGTGCAGACAGATTCCGTACCTGCTGAGCTTGCTGGAGATGATGATGGAGCTGCCACCTGCAAGAAACATGCAAAAAACACACAAAACAAGAACACACACGCTCTCTCTCTCTCAAACTCGCACACAACAATGAGGGGAATGACAAGGAAGAGGGAATATGTAGTGGAGAAGGAGGTGAAGATGGAGGTGAAGATGGAGATGGAGATGGAGAAAAATCAGAAATTTACCGACTACTTACCATTCCAACGCGTCCTCTCTACGTCTTACCATCACACGCTCGTCCTCAAAGCTCGGATCCCCGGCAACGGCGCCAAAATTTGGTGTAGCTCAGTGATGAGTAGCACCTCCTTTAATGTCAATCCGGGAAGACGTGAGGATGGTATGAAGACCACGAGCAAGTGGAAGCACAAGTGCGTGAGTGAGAAGCACACAAGCATGCACACACATACACGCACACGCGCGCATACGGCAAGAACAAAGAGAGTAAGACAATGGAATCAAGTCTATTGCAACCAAGTTCTCATACAAGTTCAAAACTATGAAAAGCTCCCCCCAAAAATGAGCTCTCTAGCTCTATTTATAGTTTTTGACTAGCTTTGGCCCTGTCCAGACCTAGTGTCCGGCCTAGTTAAAAATTAGGTTCCAGGGCTTATTTGAGGGCTCAAAAGAGATCTAAAAATTATGAAAATTGGCAGGCAACTACTTCTAAGGCTCCCCAAGCTCAAGGACTCCTCGGCTTGTACAAAATGGAGCTACAAAAAGGTGAAATGATATTTACAAGGGTTTTTAGTGATGAGAATCACTTTAAAATGATGTAAGGGTTTTGAAAAAAAATGAAGGGTTGCCTTAGTGCTAGATCTGCATGTGTGTCCGTACTTGCTTCTTCCCGTGTGCTGTCAACACCCACATTCTAGAACATCTAAAAGATAGGTATATAAGGGACCAAGGCATAGCCGGTTGTAGTTACCTAGTGAAAAGTCAAATCGATGAATACATATGTAGTGTCTGTAATTGAGAGAATGGAGTGATGAGGTGGTTGATCTGTCAAAGGCTGGAGTGTGTATGTTGCATGTCTGTGTGGGAAAAGTGGGGAAAATCCCTTTCTTCCTCTCCCTAATTCTCAGGACTGGGGCGAATTAATTAACTATGAAAAAAAAAGAAAGAAAAAAAAGAAAAGAAAAAGAAAACATTGTGTTGTGATCGTACCAACGCGCTATAGTGGGCTAGTAGGTGGGTGGATTTATCCTAGCCGGGTGGTTAGGACCATGAGCCGCAACTAGTTTTGCCATAGGCTTGGGATGTATATGTTTGTGTCTTAGCTACGTGCCATAACGGCTTAGTAGGTAGGTGGAGCCATTGTGGCCGGGCGGTCACGACCACGAGCCGTATCTAGCTTCGTTATGGGCTAGCTGATATATGTTATGTGTTATCATTATGTGGTTGTGTGTTGTGCGCTACATTGCGTTGGTAGATGGGTGGAATCAACTTGGCCGGGTGGTCAGGTCCACGAATCGCATCCAATGTCAATGTAGGCCAACGTGTGAGTATAAATAAAATTTACATATGAAATTATTCCCCACTCCTGAGGGGGAGAGAGAGAGGAGAGGGCGATGATCGCCTGGAAGGGAACGTCATTTGCGTGTGTAATTGGTATATAATGGCTTGTGACAGATCGGCTCACTCTGAACCAACATTCTCAAAGGCACGGATACTGTATATGTGCTTATAGATGAGACCTTTAGCGAGGTAATGCAACGGTCTTGCTTTATAACTTGTGTGCTCTATCCGAGGGTTTTCCAGTGTGTGGGACACTCCAGGGTTTTCATGTAGGTCTTGACTTGTACTCGGGTCTCGATGGCTTTTGTAGGACCACGATGGGGATTCTTCGGGAGTGTCTAGTCATGGAATAATTGTACATAGCGAATAGTAGGTCAATAAAAGGGGTATGCATTTTGGGTATGTTGCATCTCCTGTTGAATTCATTTCAGTTGTTGTTGTTTATTTCGATATTTCCATTTCTGTTTTTTTCGCAATGACAGTTGCATGTGTAAAACATGGAAAGGTATGCATGTGTTATTTTGGTTGAGACTATTTTCATAATGGAATGCATGAGCAATTTGATGCATGTTGGAATGGGAGTTGCATATATGTGCATGTTCTTGGATCATTTTGAAAGTGAGTGATTTGTATGTATTCATGAGTGATTTTTTTTAGCACTAATAGCTTCAAGGAGCGCAGGTTCCGTTGGAGTAATGGCTCGATGGAAAGGTATGCAAACTAGTTGTACACTGACATTTTCATGGCTGTTTTGATTATATTGCAGCGAGAGTGGCTCGTCGAGGACGACTTCGCACATAAGAAGAGGGGAGTATGTTAGCTCAGAAAATGGTTGGTTTTGATGCACTAATGTGGTTCTATTTGGCTGGAAAATACGTTTGATTTCTGGTACTTGAAGAGTGGATTTGATGATTGATGAGAAGTATTTGGAAGTAACATGACAACTTCTTGGTCAAAAAAGGGGGCAATCATAGAAGATTGGAGATGATGCTGCAAAGGCAGTTGAGGGCTTGAATGGTAAAAGATCCAATGACAAAGATTGGTACGTAGGACGAGCTCAGAAGAAGTCAGAGGGAGGCAGATCTTAAGTTTATGGAATAGTGACCTCAAGTAAGAGAATCAGGAAGTCCACTTCCTCCACCTTTGAACAAGCTACAAATGCAGAGAATGATATTTGGCAAGATGTTAGGCAGCAGACCTCATCTTCTATATAGCCTACGTCTCTTTGGTGTAGTGGCTATGCCGCAACATGAACCAGCTGTTCCCAAATTCGGTGAATGGGATGGCAATGAGGATCTCTCTTACAACGTAGTCTTTGAAAATGCTAGAGTTGATAAAGAGGGGTTTATGCTTGGTCTCAAGAATTCTATCATGGAATCATCTCTTAACCAAGAAAACTACAAGAATCTTCATAACGGAGCACAAAATATTACTTGTCGTAGAATAATTGAAACAGAGGTAAAGGGATCTAGACTTGAGAATCCGAACCTCTCCTCAAAACATATGAAGCAAGGTGTTAATACTCAGAAAGCTTCTCAAAGTGTGCCAGAATTTTCAGATGGAAGACCAATCATGGGGTCATCCATACCTCCTCTAGCGCACTAGCAACCTGTGCAAACAATTCGATCCAAAGATCTACTAGCACAAGATATGGTTGTCCATGGTAAAGGATCTCATTTTCATACACCTATAGATGGTTCACATACAAGCGCACATAGGGTTCCAAGATCTTTGGGTCAAGCACATCAAAATTACTCAAGAGAACCATTGATGGATCACATGGAAGATTAGAAGCTTCTACTGCAGCTGACCTGAAAAATATGGATGTGCCAAAATTGCTGAATTAGGATCTTAATAATGTTAAAACAGGCGAGGACTTTTTTGATCATATTTGACAAAGCCAGAAGTGCAAAACCAAAGGAAAATTGCAGGGATTGTTTCGCTCACACAACCCACTATAAACATATACGATGCTTCTCAACCACACAAGAAAAAAAGGAAAGGCATCAGAGAGGTGTGCACGTACAACAGAAAAGGAAGGGCCGTTATCCTTGTCAGTGACTGCATACTAAATTATATATATTGATAAACTGTGTGACTTGAGGCGAAGCCACCTTTGTTTTATTCTCTCCGTTTTAATCTGCAAATGCATCACATAATCCGCCAAAGGCCGTTTAGCCTCTTTCTCCTTGCAGGCGGTCTATCAGAAGAGTGTGGGGGTATGCCCCTTTATTTCACATGTGGAAGGGCAGTACTGTAGGAGTTATGAAGGACAAAGAGTGAAGCGTTTTTTTCCCCCGCTATCGGCTGCTGAGGAGGAGCGCATCGAAGGACGGTGCTTGTTGTTCGGAGAGGAAGTATCTGAAGTCTCAGTCTTTGGAGTTTAGGAATAGCACAGAGGGCGTGAGCATGCCAATGCTAGTGGTAGCGATAGAAGCTGCTGGGAAGCTTTGAAGAGATCGCCATGGGCCTGATATCACGGTGATGATAAGTGCGCTAAGCGCTCTACAATGGCTAACGGAAGGAAGAAAAAGACGCGGATGTAGAGAACTTGAGATGATGGCTTGACGGCGCTTGATGGACATAATACTTAAGCAAAAACCAAGCAAAGATGGCGATGAATATGAAAAGTGATTCAACACGACGGAGGTATCACTGTTCATGCTGCTATGTGTGGTGATGGTGTGCGGCGCATGAAGGAAGGAGAAAGCTAGGCAAGGAAACACAAGCTGTTGTTGAGAACCAGGTACTCTGAATTTGTTTGAGTTGTTCTACTTGATTTCAAAGTGTGTATGTCATCCTTTGCGACTTATGCTGTCAGTGTCTCCTTTAATTTCAAATAATTGGTTCCGCTCATCCTTGCTCATCCGAGTCATAATTTAGGGCCTTTGCAGTTTGAACGGAGCTAATATGATTATAATGATGAAATGAGATGGTTTGCCTTGTGTCGGTTCACATATCCAATGAGACTCTTTTTACCACTTCATGCCGAACATGAAATTCATCACCCAGAAACAGTTCTTCAGTAATGAATTCATGAGCATAGCCTTTGTCGTGGCAGAATAAACAATGTGTAATTTGAATTGTCTAATGTGTTGTTTTTAAGTGATACCTTTCAAGATCCCCACTCTGTATACCTTTGTTTGCAGTTTGCGCACTTAAAGTTTAACTATGGAAGTTCATGCTTGAAACTTGTTTATGTTACTTGAATATGATTTAACAGTTCGCTTGTAACAGAACTATTGATTCGGGAAGAGTGCAAGATGGAATATTTGTTTGGTTTAGGAAAACAATGGTATTACAATGTTGGAGGAGATATGCTGGATTGTGTAGTATAAACCCTTATTTTTTTAACCTATGACAAGTATCTTTATTTCTGCGCATGTTTGTAGAGTCCCAATCATCAGCGAATATGAAACCAATCTGTTGTTTTGTTACTGCTAATGAAAAGCACTTTTTTAGTCTGCGTGAAAGATTGCTAATAAAAATGCTTATGAGAAAATATTAGTGTACGAATGCTATTTTCTTCCTTTTTCGATTGCACATATCATGCTAGAAGACAAACCTTAGGTTCTTACAACATGACTTTGAACTTTCTGACTATGTAGGTTATTTCATTTTTCTTTGGAAAAGTAAGGAATGTTCGGACGCAAACAATAAAACATTTTTTTCTTCTTGCAAGTATTTTCTTTTTCAAAAGAAAGCGACAGATGTGTAGCCAGACTTGTGCCTATGAAATTACGGGTAAAATAAAAATGTTGATTGCTGTTGATGATCCGTATACATTTGGATATTCATTAGGATGTGAAAACGTAACTTAATTTTGGAAAATGAAATCATCTGTTGAAAGATCGTATTAATATATCGTCATGAAAAAAAAGAATAGTATGCAGGTGTACTTTCCACATTATATTTAATGCATGTATGATTCCGAATCAACATTTCAACCTCTTTAACTTAGCGAAACCAAGGGAAAATAATTAACCACCAACTCTTTTATTTCCAATAAAACAATTTCATTGCAAAACTAAAAGACATAATTAAAAATCAATCGCCAAAGATCCTCAAACTCCTAACCATCTCTTGGAGATGAGTGTTATGTGCATCTCAAAAGCTTGCTCAAAATTGCATAGCATTAATTGCTAGTAATTGATGTAAGAGTGTTATTTCCTCGACATAATTGGGAATATTGGGAGCCTAAGCACATTGAAACTTGCTTTGTGTTTTAGCTTGGCCTACTTAAAATAATTATTGAAACAAAGAGTTTCTTCGAGGAAAATCGCGAAAGCTAAGATCCCCTTATTTTAGCGCACCTTCCTTTCTAAGAACCCCGCGATATAAAAGAAACTGAAGTAAAAGGAAGGGGGTGAGTGAATCCTAGAAGTAGCAAATTGAGAAATCAAGGTGACGATCTAGTTTAACAAATCTATCACTTCAAATAGAGAAGATCTCCTAACTACTATCATCTTTCAAGCTGAGATTCTTCTTGGCACTCTGTGTGCACCCCTAAGCACACGTGAACCCGACCACATACGTGAACCCGACGTGAAAGGAGGGGGTTGAGTGAAGAAAGGGAGGTTACAGGAAGTGACCACTGGAGGTGGATATCCAATCGCGCATACGTTTTCTCGCCTCCTCCATCAAAACTTTGGAGTGAAATTGTGGACTTAGGGGAAACCAAAATTGACCTAGTATCAGGAGAGTTGGGTAAAACATCATTGTGTATAGGCACTTTCCCTTGGACTGAGATCGAAACAGCCCCATAAGGTGAGCTACTTGGTCAGATATACCCTTGCACTTCTAACTTGTGTAGCTGTCACTTGAGCTCTTGAAGGTCGGTCTCGTTCATTCTATATGGGGCATGAGATGGGGGAGGTTGTTCCGGAAGCGTGTTGATTTGATGTTGAACGTTCTGCAAGGGAGGGAGACCAGATGGGAGTGTGTCTGTCAGCATGTCTTTAAACTCTTCCATAAGAAATTGGAAGTTCGGATGGCCAATCTTAGATACGTCAATTGGCTTCAGTCCCGCCTCCTCTTCCACTAGCCTAAGGATGCATAAATGAGCTATCCCGCCTTGGTAAACTGCCCATCTAAACTACTTGTGAGAGAGAGTAATTTGTGGATACTTGGAAGTTGAGGGTCTTGCGTTTGACTCGCACTCACATGTGTGCTTGGGTTCATTATCAGAGGGCCAATCCACCCGAGGTGCTCGGACTCAGTTGTAGTCGACAACGAGGACCTGCTCATTCTGATCCAAAAGAACTTTGTCAACACCTTTTCCAAAGAAGGAGATCATGTGTTGATCCATGAATTCTAACTTGAGGATGACCTCGAACGTCTCCATGGGTATGATGAAGAAGTTCAAGTGGTCAAACCATTGACGGAGCATAACTAGGACCCCTTTAGCATGCCGCACATGACTGTCTTCCCCTTGAGCAAAAACGATGGACATGCGGAAGCATTTAGCACTAAGCACATAGAGGTGTCATGAAGTTGTGTGTGGCCCCAATATCTAACATCATTGGCAACCTTCCTCCCGTGATATCTGTTGATATATTTAGGTAGTGATGTGTGTGAACAGACTAGGACCGCCGGGGCACTTTTTTCCCTCTTTAGGAGGTTTTTTTCCCTCGGCTTGTATATACGCCTATTGCCCTAATGGGCTACTTATCTTTGTACATTCTCTAGTAATACATTCAGTATTGTGTGTTGTGCTCCAAGCTTCTTCTTCTTCCTTGTGCTGTGCGCGTACTTCTACAGAAGTCTAACTCCAACAATTGGTATCAGAGCAGGTCGTCGCTTCATCTAGGGCGCCGTCGACACTCCTCCGTTTGTACTCTCAAACTCATATGAATTTTGGTGAGCATACTCACGGTTTTTTCAAGATCAAAACAGCTTCGCTTTGTGGTGCCGAAATTGCGATCTGAGCTCGTTTCGGCCTCCGAACGCACTATCGTAGTGCTTGTGTAGGCTATTTTGTCTTTTTGTGCCAAAGGTATATACCAGTTTCTGTTCGCCAATTTAAGCGTCTCGAAGTCTGCTACAGGTTTAGCTGAACTCGTCTGGCAGTTCTGTTCAACTTTTTGAGATAGAGTCAATTTTCTGCATCAAGGTATTTTAGTCAATGGCCATGCCTGAAAGCAGTGATGTATTCCGTATGTTGGCTGTTGAGGATAAGTTGGATGGTACCAACTACCCATTATGGGCTTATATGATGCGACATGTATTGGTTGCAAAAGGATTGTGGAACATTGTGCAGGGTGTTAAAAGACGTCCTGTTACACCTGTAACAACAGGTACTACGAATACAGGTGCTGGAGCTGATGATGATGGTGTCGAAGATGATATTGTGCAGATTCCTGTTCGTGCTGCTGTTTCTGCTGCACCTACTACAAAGCAGATTCCTTGGGATGGCAGAGATGCCCAGGCACATGCATTGATAGCTTTGTCTGTCAAACATGCCATTATTCCTCACATTCGCTCTTGTAGAACAGCTCCGAAAACAGTTGGAGAGTGAGCACATGAATGAAGGTGATTCTATGGACAGTTTCCTAACAAAGATCAAAGATTTGAACGAACAGTTGATTTCTGCTGATGAGGTTATACCAGATAGCTCACCTGTGCAGACCGTTCTGAATGGTCTTCCTGATTCATATCAGAGTTTTGCTTCTACTCTTCGATTGATGATGAAAGGCAATCCGAATGCCTTATCATTTGAGGAGTTAGTTTCTGTTCTTTTGCAGGAAGATCAGTCCAGACAGAACAGGTCCATTATGCGTGTTGCAGATCAAGCTTTCCTGGCTAGTCAGAAGGGCAAAGGAAAATGGAGCTCTTCTACTAGTAAGCAGAAATATGCAAATGTTGCACATTCGAAGAACCAGGATAAAGATGAGAAGAAATAAAAAAAGCAGAAATTGTTTTGCAAGTACTGTAAAGGGAATGATCATATCATAAAGAGCTGTCCAAAATTGGCTGCAAAAGAGGCAAAGAAAAAGGAGGTTGGAATGATTGTTGCAGAAGCCTCTACACCAAAAACAGAGTCTGCTAATCTTGTGCAAGAAGAAGAATGGGTGTTTACTACTGTTTGCAGTTTTGACCCATCTTCTCATGAGCAGTGCATGTCTGCAGTGGACTCAGATGTTTAATACTTTGACAGTGGGGCGACCAAACATATTACCTCGCAGCACAGTTTCTTCTCTTCACTCGAGCTTGCCCCTATAGGTAATACTGTCACATGCGCCAACAACTCCTCTTATCCTGTTATGGGAGTTGGTAAGATCATTCTGACTACTGCTGATGGTAGTTCTTTCACCTTGTCAGATGCTTTATTTGTGCGAGGGATCAAGAAGAATCTGTTATCAGTTTCTGCATCAGCCAAGATTGGCTTGGTTGTGAAATTTGTTGATGACAGATGTATAGTTCATGATTTGTCAAATGGTGATGTTATTATTGCTTCTGGCATTTTATGTCATGGGTTGTATAAGCTCATAGACTATGAAAGATTTATGAATGATTCGGCATGTGCAGTTCATGATTCACAGGCTATGTTAGATGCAAAGCTTTGGCATGCATGCTTTGGTCATCTAAATTTTGCTAGTTTGATATGCCTGCAGAAATCTGATATGGTTTCTTCTTTGCCCAAGCTTGAGGCACCTGGAAAACATGTATGTGAAGGCTGTATTTTGGGCAAATTGTGAATCGTAGATCTGAGTAGGATAACTGATTTTTTTTCAGTTGTATCTAACTAATCAAATCAGAAGGTAGGTGCAAAAACCCGACGAATTACTTGCAAAAAGGAATGTTATGCAAGAACCAGAGCATTCCGTTTAAAATGCAGCATTCCTCCTTTCCAAAAGATGGTTCAGTTCGGGCTACGCAGAAATTGCAGCTTGTACATAGTGATGTTTGTGGTCCTATGCAGACACATTTTGGAAACTATCTTTACTTCGTGACCTTCATTGATGATTTTTCCAGGCATGCATGGGTATATCCATTGGAGGCAAAGTCCGAAGTGTTTTTTTGCTTCAAACAGTTTTTGGTTTTGGCTGAAAATCTGTCAGCATGTAAAATGGGCACCCTCCGTTCTGATCGAGGGGGGGAATATATGTCTTCTGATTTTAATGCATTTCTGGCTGAACGTGGGATAAAATACCAGTGTACAGTGCCGTATACACCTCAACAGAATGGAGTTGCTGAATGGAAGAACAGGTCACTCATGGAGATGGCGAGGTGTATGGTCAAGAGTCAGGCTTTACCACATAGTTTCTGGGTTGAGGCTGTCATGTGTGCAACATATGTACTTAACAGGTGTCCCACTAAAGCGCTACAGTCTATCACTCCATATGAGGCTTGGCATGACCGCAAGCCATCTGTTGCTCATCTACGTGTTTTTGGTTGTTTGGCATATGCACTAGTGCCTGAACAACATCGCAGAAAATTGGATGATAAGGCTGTAAAATGTATTTTTGTTGGGTACAGTTCTGAGAGTAAAGGCTATCATCTGTATCATCCACAGACTAAACGCATTCTGGTTAGCTGTGATGTTGTCTTTGTGGAAGATGCTATTCAACCATTGCTTTCATGTACTAAGGAGACATCTGTTAGCTCCAAAAACATGTATGATACTTTGATGCCTCTTTTTACAGGTGGATAGTCTAGTGTTGTTCCTAATGAGGCAACTTCTCAGCCTTTGCAGGTTTCATATGATGATGCAGATCATTCCATTTCTGATGCAGATTTACATGATGCACTTGTTGATGAGAGAGCTAATATTGAGCAGGCAAAAACTATGCCAAAATGGATGGTGCAGACTTTGTGTGACAACAAATTAGATGCACCTTTGTCATATCGTACTCGTTCAGGCTCTCATAGTGCCTCCTTTGCATCAGATTGCTATGCTATGGCTGCGTCTAGTCTCTGTGATGAGAATGAGCCTGTTTCTTTTGATGAAGCACAAAATTTAGAAAATTGGATGGCTGCTTTGCAATCTGAATATGATGCTATAATGAAGAATGGTACATGGTCTTTATGTGACTTGCCTCCTGGCAAGAAGGCCATTGGCACTAAGTGGGTATACAAGCTGAAGCGTAAACCTGATGGTACAGTTGACAGGTATAAGGCTATGCTTGTTGCAAAGGGATATGCGCAGGAAAGAGGCATTGATTTTGATGAGACCTTTGCACCTACATGCCATATGACTACTGTTCGGAGCATTTGTGCACTTGCAGCCCATCATGGTTGGAATGTACATCAGTTGGATATTAAAACAGGTTTTCTGAATGGTGACTTGCATGAAGAAGTGTATGTTTTTCAGCCCCGTGGTTTTGTGCAGAAAGGGCATGAAAACCAGGTGTGCAGGTTAAAGAAGGCATTATATGGTTTAAAGCAAGCACCAAGTGCTTGGTATGAGAAGATACATGCCTATCTAGTTGCACATGGTTTTGAGAACAGTCCAACTGAAAGCACCTTATATGTTAAGCGTGCTAATGATGTGCTTCTGATCATTGTTGTCTGATTTGGGGCATTTGCATCACTATTTGGGCATTCAGTTTATGTAAGTTGATGGTGGGATGGCTTTGTGTCAAAAAAAATATATTGACACATTATTGCAGTGTTTTGGCCTTGAAGACTGTAAGCCTATTGCTATTCCTATGGAGACATGTTTACGATTGAGTCTTCATGATGCTGGAGATGCATTTGATGCTGTTCTCTATCAGCAGGTTGTTGGATGCTTGATTTATTTATGCATTACTCGGCCAGATATTCAGTTTGCTGTCTCACAGATGAGCAGGTTTATGCATTGCCCAGGAGTCATGCATTGGAAGGTGGTTAAGCACATCTTTCGCTACTTGAGTGGTACTCGGCTACTTGGGTTGTTTTATCCCAAGGCGGGATCACTACCGCCAGATTTGCATGCTTTTTCTGACTCAGATTGGGCTGGTTGCTATGACACTCGTGTGTCCACCAGTGGTTTTTGCTTCATGCTTGGTAGCTCATGTATATCTTGTTTGAGCAAGAAGCAGCCTACTCTGGCCACTTCCAGTTGTGAGGTTGAGTATAGGGCAGCTTTCACAACGATTGTTGAGTGTGTCTGGCTTAGACGCCTTATGGCTAATTTGGGTGTTGGCCAGTCTTCCGCCACCACCATCTTCACTGACAGTCAGAGCGCATTGGCAGTTGTGAGGAACCCTATGTTCCATGCTCGCACTAAGGACATTGAGGTGCATTATCACTATGTCAGGGAAAGGTTCTCTGCTGGGGAGATCAGCTTGGCATATGTGCCCACGCAGGAGAACATAGCAGACCTTTTCACGAAGGCTCTGCCTAGGGAGAAGTTTGAAGCTTTCCGCAAAGCTTTGGGCTTACTTCCTTTCGTGGAGTGATTTCCACATAGCTTGGCACTTCCTTATACATGAGTGCGAGCTCCTTGTTCACCGCATCACTCCCAGGGGGGATTTGTTGATATATTTAGGTAGTGATGTGTGTCAACACAATAGGACCGTCGGGGCACTTTTTTCCCTCTTTAGGAGGTTCTTTTCCCTCGGCTTGTATATACGCCTATTGCCCTAATGGGCTACTTATCTTTGTACATTCTCTAGTAATACATTCAGGATTGTGTGTTGTGCTCCAAGCTTCTTCTTCTTCCTTGTGCTGTTCGCGTGCTTCCGCAGAAGTCTAACTCCAACAATATCTGACATAATGAAGACTTGGTGTATGATGGGTAGCGTGGTCGAGTGGCATTGAGCTTTTCCTTTTGAGGTAGATGGCCTGGGGGAAGATGAATCTTCTGAGTCATCATTGTGAATCTCTATGATCTTTGGTCTTGAGGTGGAAGCCCATTCACTTGAAGGGCCCTTCATCGTTTGGACTCGCATATCTGTTCGCCTTCTCCAACAGTGTTTCGACAGGTGGCTGCCTTGGTAGTTTGCAAACTAATCGTGGGTCCTACCAGGCTTGACTGGATTAGTTCAAAGATCTTGAGCATGTGTCAGGTGGAGCCGACAAGGCGTGGACCCTGTACCCGCATTGGTTCTCGAGTGGTCTTTGTTGGGCTGAACCTTTACCATTGCCTACATTGGACTCTTGATGGTTTGCTTGACTTGCCTCGTTAGGTCATGCAAGCCTGTTAGAGTAAGCATCATTGAGGCATTCTGGTATGTGAGCAGCATCCTCCCAAGTCTGGGGGTTTTGTTTCTCCACTTCTTTTTTACCGTGCAAGGAGCATCCGTAGAGAAAACCATGCAAGCGATCTACTTCTGCCATGTCAGTTATGCAAAGCATCAATTTTCGGTACTCTGAGACATATGGTCCAATAAATTTCTCTTGGTGTAAGTTTGGTCACTTGTCTCTTGCCTAGAATGCTTTATTGCGGGGAACAAAATGGTCGATGAGGGCTATTTTGAAGTGCTATCATGAAGTCCAAACTTGCTTTTTCTGTTCCACCATATACCATGCTGAGGCTTCATGCTAGAGGAATTGGACGGTAATGCATGTCCAATTATTGCAGCCAACCCAAAGCATCTGGAGGTAACTTTCCATTGCTTCAATCCATCGGTTGACGGCTATGGAACTGCAGCTGCCTCGATATTTATCGGGTGGGTTTGGTTTGAAGAAGTTGGAGTCAGGGTTGTTGAGATCCACCGGCTGGAGCTGAGTGATGGGAGTGGGATGGATAGGTGTTGGATGGGGTTGTGATGTTTGGGTGGGGGTTGGTTGAGGCATAGGTTGGGGGCTCGATTGAGGTTGGGGTTTCAGATCGGGTTGGGCATGGGATGCGATATGCGTTTCGACTAAGGTAACTAAGCGCAAGAGGGAATCTCCCAGCCAATCGATCCGATTGTTAATTTGTTCTGGGTTGTGTAGGTTTGAGTTGGTATTGGGTTGGGGGTTGAGTTCGGCATTGAGTTCGGCCTCCTAGAGACGTTCATAAAAGTCGGCATTTGCTAGGAGTAAGCGGTTGATTTCGTCGTCTAAGGCATCCTCAAAGAAAAGTACACACTAAGTCAAGAACTATGATATTCTCATTCAAATGACTCAAAAACTAAGTACATATAGGGTTTTACTATCTTTTATAAGAAGATTGATGACCATGTTCACGCTCAAAAAAGTGTCCATAACTTTAAAATGAGTTCTAAAAAAATACAAAAAATACCTAGGTAGCTTGCGTTTTACACTTGTGTTTTGGAAATAAAACAATACACTTAGTAAAGGTGGATATGATAAAAACTACCCCACTTTGCCCGAAGCTTCATCCTTTGCTTTCTTCTTTATTTCTTGGATGTTATCTAAGTGATGTGACATTCATAAGCTTGTGTTGGGCCCATAGTACAACTTTGTACTTTAGAGAATGACAATGAGAAATTTATGGGACCCTTGCCTACTTTCTTTAGCCAACAAGTCACCCCCTTAGACTCTATCATCCTTGATGTGCAGTTGACGAGGTTGTCGAGATCGTAGTTGTTCTTTTTTTGCGAGTGCATCATGTTGTCTATGTTTATCAACGATCTCGATAATCAACTTATTCCATAATGTTGTGCATGGAGTGACTAACGATGTTACTAAAATGAGGTAGCATTTGATACAAGCTAGTTAGGTTTGTAAAGGTTTTTAAGGTTCAATAGGGTAAGATACATGAATTGAATCTTACCTCCAAGGTAAGGTTAAAAGGTACATTTGATTATATATATATATATATATATATATATATATATATATATATATATATATATGTGTATGTATGTACACATATATATATATAGTGTCTATGTGTGTTTGTGTATATGCATATGTATGTGTGCTCCATGTATGTGCATACGTATACATATGATATATGTACATTGTAAATTGGTAACATTTTTGCTTGAGTACCAAAAAAATCATCATTTGAATGCTATTAAAAATTGCATGAATCGAATGTAAGGTCCACTATGGAACCAAACTAAATTGGAACATGGTAAAGGAATTCTCAATACATGAACCGATGCAACCTTGCATTGATAAATTTCTATGAGTACCAAATATGATGCAAAATTGGTATTTACCTTAAGAAATACTTAAGTGTGAAATTCCTAGAATCTAGTGAAACAAGACTCCTCAAAGGTCTAGAGGATATGACTCAGTAGATATGTAACTCAATTAAATATAGCCATTAGAGTGTCTTGGTCCAACATTCGACTTAGATCACATAAGAGAGTTCTTACCAAATGGTAAAAGTGGAGCTACTTGAGATGTGGTGCCTCTTCTTTATTGAAAGTAAATAGGCAGCTTGAGCATTTCCAAGATTGTGATTAGTAACCTACATGCCACATCAAGAACTTTTTGTAGAAGCTGCTACCAAGTACTCAATTGTTTCTACAATGTACTCTAAAGTTGGACCTTCGTTATTTTTTGGCGGGTTTACCAAAGGAAAATTCATCCAAAGTATGTTGGTTTTGAAAGACGCATGCTTAAACTCCGATTGAGGCCATGCATGGTGCCATGGGACAAGGTAGTATGTAGTATTGTACGTGACATGATTTGCTTCCCAATCCTAAACTCCTTTGGAAAATGGATTCTTAGCAAGGAAACTTTTGGGCCATTGTGGATTTTCTTGTTTGATGCATAGAAGGGAGATTTCTTCCACCTTGATGGAAAGGAGGTTACATGCTGTATCTATCTCCAAATTGGTCTCCTCCATGATTTAAAGGATGGTCTGTATGCAGATATAACCATACAATAGAGGGTATGGAGACAATAGATCCAATATTTTATGCTTTGCAATCTTCACAAGTACTTTTATATCAACATCATCATTCTCAAAGTCATTGTAGAGGTCTTGTAGTATGAGGAAACGTTCTTCCTACATCAAGTAGGTCAATGGTAATTCTCTTTCCCACTCAAGGATTTCTTCCCTTGCTTTTTGTGTAGATGCTTCTTCTTGTTCATTATTTTTCACATCACCTGGCATCTAAAGAATGCCACGAATGGGTTATTCTTCTTGTGTGGGAGGTTTGGACTTGGATGGCCTTTCACTTGCAACATGATTAGCCCTAAAATCGGTGATTTTCTATCCCCTCTTATGCAGTTGTTCATGTAGTGAGTCTCTTTCCTCCTTTAGCTCATGAATGCATTCCTCTGGTGTTGGAAAGAGTGGTGTCATCAAGTAACATTGTCCTTAATGTTAGTATATGATCAATGTCTACCCCCCATGATTGTATGCACATTTTGTAAGGCCCCCATTATGAGGAGAAGCCAAGCATGCATTACCCAATTGATGGGAATCCCAACTTGCATGTTGGATGAAGGTCATATTGGACCATGTAAGGTATTGTAAGGAAAGGGAGTTACCAGGGTCCCCAATTTCTGACTCCCTATCGGAGTCAGAAATCATTTATATTTGTTAGGTCGGTTCAACTGGTCTAAGCCGTGTATGGCAATTATGCGGGCAGTGGCGGCCCATGCTCTACCACCCATGTATAGCCGTCCACGGAAGGCCACCCATGATCCTATATATATATGACTTCTGCACTACATGAGACATTGAATTGAGCTAGCATACCTCTACCTTGTATCTCCCTATCTAGAGTTGTCTAGATCACCATTTAAGCTCTACCTTGAGAGTGCATGGGTGGACAATGCCATCATCTTTGTACTTGCTATTAGTAGAAAATTGTTGATATTCTCCTATATGTGTTATCTTCACTGCCAATGCTCCTATGTTATATTGCGCAACTATTTTCTTACATCGTATCAGAGCCGTAAGGTTCGAATAGCTTGAGAAGTATCATTTTAGCCTACTAGCAGACTAGACTGTCAGTAGATTATTCGAGTGATTACATGATGGCTTCATCGTCGAACACTGGTATTGGTGCTTCAGCTAATGTTAATGTTGCACCTATTTGAATTCGGCCACTTGCATTCACTTAAGGGAAGCTGGATGGAACTAGCTATACACTCTGAAAGTTCAAAATTTCTATAATTTTGGACTCCTATGAATTACTTGACACTCTCATGGGACCAACGGGATTGGATCCAGAGTCTATACCAATTGAAGATCCATGAAATTCAAGATTGATGATTCAGCCAGATCTAGATCTTCTACGAGCTTGGAAGAGGCGGAATGCTGATGCATTATGTGCAATTGTCACTAGTGTAAGTGATTATGTGCTTACTTTAGTTCAACATACTACTAAATGACATGAGACTTGGGGCACATTGGCTCATCAATATGAGACGAAGAAGCACACTAGGATACAAAATTTAGAAAATCAATTGGCAAATGAAAAGCATTCTGATTCTGAAAAGGTTGAAGATTTTATCAAACGGATAAAACATCTTCAAGATCAATTGGTTGTAGTTGGTGTTGTTATTACACGAGAAGAGTTGGCTCAAAGATGTGTACGTGTTCTTCCAGTAAAGTATGATGGTAAGACCAAATCCCCTTACATTTGAAGAGTTTTGTGTTATGCTTTTAGAAGAAGACATGCGGTTGAAGAATTGGCAAAGTACAAGTGATGCTGCATTCTCAGCAAATGCAAAAGGTAAAGGCTCTTTTGATGGATCAAAGAAGAAGCCAAAGAAGAAAAAGTTCACAGGAAGTTGCTTCTATTGTGAAAAGAAAGGCCATGCCATCAAGGATTGCAGAAAGAAGCAAGCTGATGAACAAAATGGGACTGTAAAATTATTATGGAAGAACAAAGAGTCTGTAAACAACACAGAGTTGGAACTATGGGTAGCTATTGAAGAGGTATGCTCACTTGCTCAAGCTCGTGTTGATGAACCATGGATTTTAGATAGTGGAGCTTCTCGCCATATGACCAGTAAAAAGGATTGGTATAGTTCCCTAGTGCCTCTGTGGGAATCCATCAATGTAGCGGTGGGAAATGACTTCAAGTGTCTAGCAGAAGGAACTGGAACCATCTCTTTTATCACTTCTCTAGGTTTTGAGAAAAAGTTATCCAATCTTCTCTATGTACCTACACTTAAAAGAAATTCGTTGTCAATTTTTGCAAAAAGAGATCGTGGACTAGAAGTTCACTTCAATAAGAGTGTGTACAAATCATGGATTCATTAGGTAATGTAGTAGGTAAAGGCATAAGACGTGATAACGTGTATGAATTAAGTGCCTTAGCTACTACGGAAGATAAAGATGTGAGCAGGTTATGGCATCAATGATTTGGGCATCTCGAATTTGTAGTTTTGAAGGAGATGCAAAGAACAGGGATGGTTGCTCATTTGCCTGCATTTTCAGAGTTGCACGAACCTTGTGAAGCTTGTATGATGGGCAAGCAACAACGAAAGGCATTTCCAAGAGAGACCAACAGTCAATCTCAAGCTCCTCTAGAGTTGGTGCATGCTGATCTCTACAGTAAAATGTCTACACCTACTTTAGGAGGAGCTTTCTACTTTTTGTTGTTAGTCGACGATTATAGTAGAAAGATGTGGGTTTATTTCATTCGAGAGAAGGTTGATGCTTTTGAAATTTTGAAAACATGGCATAAATATGTGGAAAATGAATCAGGAAGGAAATTGAAGAAATTCAGAACAGATAGAGGAGGTGAATTCTTGTCAATAGAATTCAATAATTATTGTAAGGAGCATGGTGTGAAAAGGCAACTTCTACAACTCATACACCTCAACAAAATGGTGTTGTTGAGCACAGGAACAGGACAGTAGTTGAAATGGCTCGTTGTATGTTAAAGGCTTAAGACATGCCTGATTCATTCTGGGCAGAAGTAGTCGATATAGCAATCTACATCCTCAATCAAAGCTACACAATAGCACTGAAGGGGATGACTCCTCGAGAAGCATATTCTGGTAAAAATCCTTTAGTTTTGCATTTCAAAATTTTTGTTTGTTTGTGTTATGCACATATTCCTAATTCAACAAGATCAAAGTTTGATTCAAAAAGAAAAAAGTGTGTCTTCCTAGGATATATTGAAGAGTCTAAAGCATACAAGTTGTGGGATCCTCAGGCAAGGAAGATTTTTGTCATATGAGATGTGGTGTTTGATGAACGACGACACGTAGTAGAGGATAAAGGTAAATCTACTATCTCATCAAACGGAGAAATATCTCACCCTGTGCCTATCAAAAGACGCATTAAATTTGAGGAGGAGGAAACATCTGATGGAGAAATTTCTTCAATAAAAAGCCAACCAATTGTAGCTGCACAACGTAAGCCACTAGTGAAGTGGGCACAATAGCTCTTTGATGATCACAATCCACATGAACATTTACTAGAATCATCCTCGGATGGATTACGAAGATCAAAGAGAATAGAGGCGCAAAGAAGAGCCTCAGAACACATTGTTAACATGGCTCTAATGGCAGATATCATGGGCTTGATAAAGTTACCTACCACCATTGAAAAATCCCTTGATGATCCAGATTGGAGAGCAGCAATGCAGTGTGAGTATGATAGTATACTCAAAAATGATACATGGGATCTAGTCGACTTGCCACCAAAGAAGAAGGTAATAGGTACTAAGTGGATTTGAAGGATTTGATGTTCAAGAAACTTTTGCACCAACAACACGCATGACAAATATTCGGACAATACTTGCAGTAGCTGCACAAAAGCCCTGGCCTATTTTCTAGATAGATGTCAAATCTGCATTTTGAATGGTCACCTCAAGGAGGAGGTATATGTATCTCAACCACCAGGTTTTTAGGTGCCCAATTGAGAAAATAAAGTTTGCAGGTTGAAGAAAGCTTTGTATGGACTTAAGCAAGCTGCACGGGCTTGGTACCAACAGATAGATAATTTTTTCAAAAATATGGGTTTTGAAAGAAGTACTTCTGATGCTAACTTGTATGTAACAAAAAGGGATATCAAGCTATTTGTTGTCATTGTATATGTAGATGATTTGATCATTACAGGAGATCATCAAGAACTCATCAATCAAACTCAGAATAGCTTGGGAACTGAGTTTGAAATCACAGACTTAGGTCTACTCCATTTTTTTTTGGGAATTGAAGTATGGTAGAGGAAGGATGGCATTTTCATCTTACAACAAGAATATGCCAAATAAATTCTCAAGGAATTTGGAATGATGGACTGCACACCAACTAGCACACCTATGGAGGTAAATCACAAGCTATCTATGGATGATAACATGCCTGATGTAGATGCTAAGAAGTATAGGAAGCTCGTTGGAAGTCTTATTTTTTTGTGCAACACTAGACCAGACATTTGCTGCTGTTGGAGTCTTAAGCAGGTATTCCAACAAACCTAAGGAGAGTCACTGGAATGATGGAATGCAAATTCTAAGGTACATTGTAGGAACCTTGGATTTTGGTATTTTTTATCCCACAGGTGATACACTTCAAGGATATTGTGATTCAGATTAGGCTGGAGATTGTGATTCTAGAAAATCAGTTTTTGGATATTGTTCTCACTTGGTTCAAGAATATTTTCTTGGGTAAGTAGGAAGCAACCAACTCTCGCACTCTCCTCCACTGAAGCAAAGTACAAAGCAGCTTGTTTTGCTTCTTGTGAGGTAATCTAGTTAAGGAGAATTCTTGCAGATCTAGGCTTTCCATCAAATATGGCGACTGTACTTAAGTGTGAATGCAAAGAACCCAGTATTTCATGCTTGCACCAAGCACATAGAATTACAATACCATTACATCCGTGAGCTAGTTGAAGATGAAATTGTGGAGCTAGAATATTGCCCAACAAAGGAGAATTGTGCTGACATATTCACTAAAGCACTTCAAAGAGAGCAGCTCAACAAGTATCTTCAACAGATGGGCATAGGACCGAGACCTAATTGATTTATCATCGGTAAACATTGAGGGGGGGTGTTAGTATATGATTAATGTCTACCCCTCATGATTCTATGCACATTTTGTAAGGCTCCCATTATGAGGAGAAGCCAAGCGTGCATTACGGAATTGATGGGAATCTCAACTTGCATGTTGGATGAAGGTCATATTGGACCATGTAAGGTATTTTAAGGAAAGGGAGTTACCACGGTCCCCAATTGTGGGGTTCGGGGCAGCGGTGAGCAGCCCTAGCTGGGGGGTCCAAGGGGGCCAATGGGCCCTTGGCTGGGGGGGTCCAAGGGGACCGGCGAGCCCCCTGGTGGGGGTTCGAGGGCAGCACCCCTGGTGCGATGGTAAAGGTAATGTTCCATGGAATATTCCCTATCAGAGTCAAAAGTCATTTATATTTG
This sequence comes from Ceratopteris richardii, assembly GCA_020310875.1. Lineage (NCBI taxonomy): Eukaryota > Viridiplantae > Streptophyta > Polypodiopsida > Polypodiales > Pteridaceae > Ceratopteris > Ceratopteris richardii. The sequence continues at coordinate 104,870,038 of CM035441.1, read as the reverse complement.
TTAGGTCGGTTCAATCGATCTAAGCCGTGTATGGCAATTACACGGGCGTTGGCTACCCATGCTCTACCGTCCATGTATAGCCGTCCACGGAAGGCCACCCATCATCCTATATATATATGACTTCTGCACTATGTGAGACATCGAATTGAGCCAGCATACCTCTACCTTGTATCTCCCTATCTAGAGTTGTCTAGATCGCCATTTAAGCTCTACCTTGAGAGTGCACGGGTGGAGAACGCCATCATCTTTGTACTTGCTATTAGTAGAAAATTGTTGAGATTCTCCTATATCTGTTATCTTCTCTGCTACTACTCCTGTGTTATATTGCATAACTATTGTCTTACACTTAACTCTCTAAGGTCATGTTGTAGCTTTTTTCATTGTCTTTCTACCACATCTTCATCTCAACCTTCATTACCTATATTCTTTTTCCCTTTTATTAACTAGTTTCAATCAATTCAACCTTTTGTTCATGTAAATTTTTGAGTCATTCTTGAAGTTATTTTTCTTTTAGAGAAATGTTGTCTCTTGCTCTTGTAGCTGAGATGAATCTCTTCCGAGCTCTTGCACTTGTGCCTCAAGTGAAAGCATGTTTAGTTATTTATCTTTGCTTAGACTTGTGTCTCAAGTGCAATTATGTGTAGTTCTTTATGTTTGCTTGCTTCCTTCATTTCTCGGACTCCATACTTTGTTGTGATCAATGATGCAAAAATTATTTGGAGGTTTGGCACCAATGCAAATTGTGATCTCTCATGATCCCCTTGCCAATCAAATTAGTGACTTGATAAAATGGTACATAGATGGTGCACACGTGGCCAAGGACATGGGTGCACAGGTAGTGCACAAATAGTTGTTCACAAGGTTCCTGGAGGGAATGTTAAATGGAGGTTGCAAAAAGGTCTTTTTGAAGGTTTTTTAAGGATTTTAAAGTGTTAAGGAAGGTCCATGTGAACCCTCTCTTATGCACACATTCTGTAGTAACTAAGGTCAAAGGTGGAAAAGATAAGAAGTGAAGATGGTATGCAAGAGCTTATGTGTGGCCCCCCATTTAAATTTTTGTTTTCCATAAAATCACTACATGAAAAAATAGGGAGCCATTGGTATTTACATGAGAGGGTTCTTAAGACAACAAAGTAAGCATAAAGATAGACAAGTAGAAGCGACATACATAAGAGGAATCGACAAACCACAAAGGAGCATTCTTGGAGATAGACTAGGGAAGCAAGGAGCAAGAGCATACACTACACTTAGATAGAAAGAGAGAGCAAGACATGCACTTAGATAGTGCATACGTAGAGAGACAAAGTGTGCAAAGAGAGAGAAAAAGTGTGTAAAGGAGGTGACAAAGTGTGAAGAGAGAGTGTGCAGAGAGGACCTAAGAGAGAAACTACATTGTGACGAGCATCATCAAGGAGGTATTGCGCATTGATAATCAAAGTGACCAAGCCTTCAACCTGATTGGAAGCTTGAGTGCAAGGAGTGCACAAGGAAATGCTACTAGACAAGGTGAAGGTCTGACATAGGGGTTGACTACACAAGTAATTGTGATATTTTGTATACTTATGTGTGTGCTTCTTTGGCTTAAAGATATGCACAGAGTTGTCTTATTCTAGAGAAAGCTATTGTAATATTTTATGCTAATCAAATAGAGGCTTTTAATGCAATTGTCTTTCTTCTTCTTCTCCATTCTTCTCCTACAAAAACTCAAGACCCTTTCAAATAAAGAATCCCCCAATAAAATTTGGCATGCCCAATGGGACAAGGCAGCTTGACCATACAAAGACCACATTACAAAGTGAAGAAAAAGTGCAAAGATGTCGACAGTGCAATTGAAGAGGTAACTTTTCCCTTTCCTTGGAATTCATCTTAAGCCTAAGGAATAGGATGTGCAACTCATGATCAAAACTTGGTCACAAACCTTAGGAGTTTCTTTCAAAGCAATATGAAGGAAAGTCACTCGTAGGTTAACTAGCCTTCTTTCATCCACATCATCAGTAAGAGATATGGAAGCTCAAGTAGACCTAGAAACTTTACTTTCACAATTGAATATCAAATTTCCTTCCTTTAGAGGATTAGCACATGAAGACCCTGATGAGCATGTTAGAAGGTTTTTCGCCCTATGTAAAACAAGGAGGTTAATGGGAAGAGAAGATGCATTTCTAATCATCTTCCCAACAACATTGGAGGGTCTAGCGGATAAATGGTTTAGCCAATTTATAGATTACCATTTTGCTATTTGGGATTTAATGAAGGAGGCCTTTAAAACACAATTACAACATGGAAATATAGCAGAAAACATCATTAAAGAATTAGAGGACTTACAACTAGGTAGATGGGAGACATTTCTTGAATTTGCTACTAGAGCCAAAGCACTTATAGCTAAACTACTAGGAGATCAGACATTTGCTATGGCAATTTTTCCAACAAACCTAAGGAGAGTCATTGGAATGTTGGAATGCGAATTCTAAGGTACATTGCAGGAACCTTGGATTTTGTTATTTTTTATACCACATGTGATACACTTCAAGGATATTATGATTTAGATTGGGCAGGAAATTGTGATTCTAGAAAATCAGTTTCTTGATATTGTTTCTCACTTGGTTCAAGAATATTTTCTTGGGTAAGTAGGAAGCAACCAACTCTCGCACTTTCCTCCACTGAAGCAGAGTACAAAGCGGCTTGTTTTGCTTCTTGTGAGGCCGTCTGGTTAAGGAGAATTCTTGCAGATCTAGGCTTTCCATCAAATATGGTGACTATACTCAAGTGTGATAATCAAAGTTGTATGGACATTGCAAAGAACCAAGTATTTTATGCTCGCGCCAAGCATACAGAAGTATAGTACCATTATGTTCATGAGCTAATTGAAGATGAAATTGTGGAGCTAGAATATTGCAAAACAAGGGCAAATTGTGCTAACATATTCACTAGAGCACTTGGAAGAGAGTAAGTAGCTCAACAAGCATCTTCAACAAATGGTCATAGGACCAAGACCTACTTGATTTATCATTCGATAAACATTGAGGGGGGGTGTTAGTATATGATCAATGTCTACCCCTATTGATTGTATGCACATTTTGTAAGGCCCCCATTATGATGAGAAGCCAAGCACGCATTACCCAATTGATGGGAATCCCAACTTGCATGTTGGATGAAGGTCATATTGGACCATGTAAGGAAAGGGAGTTACCAATGTCCCCAATTGTGGGGTCCCGGTGGACAATGCCATCATCTTTATACTTGCTATTAGTAGAAAATTTTTGAGATTCTCCTATATCTGTTATCTTCTCTATTACTACTCTTGTGTTATATTGTGTAATTATTGTCTTACAATTTGGTAGACCAAGTATACTCTGATCCCTATTCATTTGCTTTAGAGCTCTTTCACCTATGTGAGCTAATATGTTGTGCCACATATCCAACTTTGATAGAGTTTGGCTACCATAATTGAACAATGCAATATTTTTGGTATCTTGAAGTTCAAATGTAAATAATCTACCTGATTTCTCACCTCTTGTTATCCTTTTGAATCCTTGATGTGGATCCTCAACAAATGCTCTATTCTTTGTGAATCTGACTTGTAGTTCTTTCTCAACAATCTGACTTACACTTATGAGGTTTTTGGTAATAGTTGGTAGATACAATACCTTGCTCAATAAGTTCATATTACCATCTGAAGTCTTAACATTTCCTATCTTTTCCACTGGATGCCTTGTGTCATCTCCTATTTGGACTTCATGTATATTCCTTGGATCCTCCAAGTCTAAGAGTAGAGCTACATTTCATGCTAAATGATTTGAGCAACCTGAGTCTATATAGAATACATGTTCATTTGTTTTACCTTTCATGGGCATGTTCATCACAAGAAGTGAATCTTCTTGAGCTTGATCATCTGCATAGTTGTTTTAGTCTCTCCTTCCTCTCTGTCCTCCTTGGTAGTTGTTGTTATTGTATGAGCTTTTGTTGTAACCATTGTTATTGTTGAATCTACCTCTTGAGCTTCCATAGTCTCCTCTGTTGTAACCTCTTCTTCTTTGATTTCTAGGATTCTTGAAATAATTCTTAGTAATGTGAATAGTTAGTCCACATATGGCACATGGAAATGAGCTTTGAGCTCTACCCCTGCCTTTTCTTCCTCCTCTACCTCTTCCTCTTGAGCCTCTACCTCTTCTTGCAAAGTTTGCTTGAGACGTACTACCTTTGTCACTAGACTTTTTACCTTTGCGTTTTCTATCCTTGTTCTTATTTTTATATGTATAGATATGAAAGGATTGGTTACCTTTTGAGTTGCCTCCATTCTTCATAAGTTTTGCCTCGTGTGAACAATTATCCCATGAGGGTGTTGAAATCAAGAAGCAGCATATCCATGTAGAGGTCCATGGTCATGGTGAATGCTTCTCATTTGTCATCTGCCTTTATTTTATTGATCATTTGCCTTAGTATATGCTCTTCATCAATAATTTCTCCAATGTTTACAAGTTGGTCTACTATGTCCTTCATTTTGGTGACAAAATCAGTCACACTTTGCTTGGGCATCTTCTTGTGCATTGTGAATTCCAGCCATAGTTGATTCTTCCTTGCCTTGTTACTTGATGAGAAGAATGCTTTAAGAGCATTCCAAGTCTCTTGTGTAATCTTGCAACTCCTGATGTGTGGAAGTAAAAAAATCAGAGATTGATTTTAAAATATATGACCTTGCTAGAGCATCCTTTGAACACCATGTGTTTAACCTCTCTTGTTCTTCTTGAGTTGGTTGGCCTTTGCTTCTAAGGATTGGCATCATCTCATCTCTAGATATGTAACCTTAATAGATGGTGAAGGACTAGGTCTCTCCCCTCTCAATGGTGAAATTTGATATGGTTCCAACATGGACACATGGAAAACTAGATGTATTCTCATGGTACTTGCTAATTGGAACTTGAAATTGATTGGATTAATCTCAGCCAAGATGGTGAATGGACCAAATCTCTGATGGTCTAGCCTTGCATATGGCCTTGATGTCTGCAAATTATTTATAAGTAAATACACTTTCATCCCAATGTGATAGGATGGATCTTGAAGATGATGCTAATCAACATAGTACTTGTATTATTCTTGAGCTCTATTGATCTCTTCCTTGAGTTCCAAGGCTCTTGACATGATTTGAGAGTTGTATATCCATCCTTGGATGTTCTCCATAATTTGCAAAGAAGGGATTCTCCTTAGTAGATGTATGAACAATGTTGTTATAGGCAAAATTTGCAAAGGTTAAAAGCTCAAACCAATTTTGATGATATTTGAAGGTGCATCAGAGATACTGTTCTAGTACTAGAGCAGGTTCAAATCCTTCTCAAGTTTTGGTTTTTCATATCACAATGCATGTGCACTTTAACGTTGCAAATTGACTTCGAAGCATAGAATAGTGATTTTCAATAGCAAAGAAACATTTCCACCAATTGCACTAGGGTTTTACCCCCATTTTGAATCCATTCATGCAGTCAAAATTGCCATTAGAATGATGGATTGTGAGCTAAAATTTCAGCATTCATTTCAGCTTTCATTGAAGTAAAGATCTTGTCACATTCTTGTTCTTTAGTGAAATGGTAGGCATGAATGACTTATTTGGCATGGTTCAAGCTGATGATACAATGGGACGAGCTATCCAATGTAGTATTACATGTTGAAACATGTTCTTGTTGCAAAAAAACTATGGACCCTAGTGGTACATGTAGATCAAAGACCCATAGGTTCTTCTACTTCATAGTCTACTATCTTAGATGGAGCTTCTTCTTCAAGTATAGTAGTTACTCCTTCTCCACCTACACATGAGCAACTTAGATAGGATGGAAAAGATGCTCAATCTCATGCGCTGATTGTGCTTTCTATGAGGCATCATATAGTTCCACACATTCGGTCATGATCTACATCAAGACATGCATGGGACACTCTTACTTCTTTGTATGTCTTGCATAATGAAGCGCGTGTTGCATACTTCAGAAAGCAACTTGAGTTGTATGGCTAAAAATGAGTCTTTGGATGTGTATGTGACACACATCAAGGACTTGAAAGAGCAATCGGTAAACATACATGAGATTATTCCTAATGCATCACTCATCTCTACATTGTCGAAAGCATTACCATAATCTTTTCAAAGCTTTGCCACTACACTCTATTTGGTTGCAAATGGAAATCCCAATATGTATGCATTTAATGAGGTTGTGCCTCTTCTTTTGTAAGAAGAGCAATCTAGAGTGAATAGGAGTGGTTTGATTGAGGGAATGCAAGCATTTACTATCTCACAATAAGGGAAAAGCAAGTATGGTTCAGCTTTGGGTTCATCAAAACCAAAGCCTCTATCTTCCTCTTCCACTCATTCCTCTAATGATGGTAATTTGCAAAAGAAGAAGAGATGCATAAATTGCCAAAAGTGTGAACATACTATTGATGAGTGTAGAAAGATTGCTAAGCACAATGAAAAGAAGAAGGAATCCAGCATGTTTATTGCTGAAAACTCTTCAAATGCAAAGAAGTATGAACCCAACATGGCTCAATATTTTTGGGCATGTGTTATTACATGTCATTAGGATGCATCATTGCATTCTAAATGTATGGTTATGAGTGAGGCTAATTCGACTTGGTTCTTTGATAGTGGTGCTTCAAAGCACATAACTTCATGCAAAAGATTTTTTGCATCTTTGAAAGATGCCAGAGGACATGTGGTGTGTGCAAACAATGCTTCTTATCCTATCATCAGAGTAGGAGAAATTGAGCTTATGGCTACAAATGGAGGTGTGATTCTCTTGAGAAATTCATTGTATGTTCTCGGTATCAAGACAGACTTTATTTTGGTTCCATTGATTACCAAAGCTAGACTTCATGTAAAATTTGTTAATGATAAGTGTATGGTTCAGGATTTCAATAATGGTGATATTATCGTGATGTATGGTACATTATGTAATGGTTTGTATCACTTGGATACATACAAGAGGGCTGTCTCAAATGCCTTGGTTGCTCATACTTCTTTCATGGCTGAAATGGAGTTTTGGCATCCTTGTTTTGGTCACTTAAACTTCAATGGTTTTCTTTACTTCCAAAAGAAGGAAATGGTTATTGGTTTGCCAACACTTGATTCCATTGAGAGGCATGCATGTGAAGGTTGCATTCTTGGAAAAATGCACCATGCTTCTTTTCCAAACGACAGTCATACACACACTACAAGAAAATTGCAACTTGTTCATAGTGATGTATGTGCTCTCGTCAAGACTTCTTTTGGGAAGCATGTATATTTTGTTACCTTCATTGATGATGCTACTTACAATTCATGGGCGTATCCTATGAAAGCAAAGAATGAGGTATTTTCTTGCTTCAAAGCATTTTTAGCTATGATTGAAATTTTTTCTTCAAAGAATCTTTTGACTCTATGCATAGATCGTGGTGATGAATACATGTCACATGAGTTTAATGCTTTTCTCCATGGAAAAGGAATTTCACACCAATGTAAGGTGCCATATACACCTCAACAAAATGGTTTTGCCAAGCATAAAAATAGAACACTCCTTGAAATGGCATGATGTATGGTTAAAGGAAAGCACCTTCCTAACAAGTTTTGGATGGAAGCAGTCATGTGTGCAAACTATGTGTTGAATCACTTCCCTATAAAAGTATTGAGAGTCATCACTCTTTATGAGGCTTGGAATGGACATGAACCTATGATTAGTCATATGCGTGTGTGTTTTTGTTTTGCATATGCTCTTGTGCCATCACAAAAACATCACAAACTTGAGGACAAGGCAAAGAAATGTATATTTGTTGGTTATAGTGCTCAAAGTAAGGGGGATCATTTGTACCATCCATTGTTTAACACAATTATTGTGAGTCCAGATGTGGTATTTGCTAAAAATTCAATTTTCCCTCTATTTGAATGCAAAAAATAGCCAATAGTTAGCTCACAAGATGTGTTTGATACACTCTTGCCTTTGTTTGAAAGTGGTGTGCTTCACTATGGCCATGTAGACATCCATCTAAGGTTCAAAGGGCTGAAAAATTCCAACAAATTAGAGCTGAAAAGGCAAAGAATTTATAGAAAAACATGGCTGAAATTTTTCATCAAAAAATTATCAAAACTACTGGAAATTTCTAGCCAAATATGGCTAAGCATTTGCAACAAAATATGGCCGAAAATGAGCATGAAATTTAACTAATGCAAGATATACATGTTGAAGATGTACTACATAATGAATGCATTCCTATCAAGAGTGTACAAAGTATGCCAAAGTGGTTGAAAAAAACTTTGTAGGACAGCAAATTGAGTGCATCTTTTCTTGGTAGAACAAGATCAAGCTCTTGCCATACATCAAGTGAGTTTGTAAATTATTCTCTTACCACAACAACATGTAATGAAGAGCCACTTACTTTTGAAGATGCATGTGATGATCCACATTGGATGAATGCTATGCAATCAAAAATCGATTCCATACATAGGAATGGTACTTGGGAATCATGTGCATTGTCAAAAGGGTCCGATAAACCCATTTGGCTAGATTCTCATCAATTCTCATGCAATTCTGTAAGTTCTTCTAGAGATAGTATATAGATTGGTTCAAAGGGTGGTTGTGCTCCCTTTTGAAGCTCTATGAAACAAGCATAAGGTCTATGCTTTGGGAGGATATTTGCCTTCTTCTTCTCAAAGACATCTTGAAAATCTTGGTACTAACTATGTAGCTTTATTGGATCATCTTTCTTAGACTCTTGAGTTGGTACGACATAGATCATATATGTCAACTCCTTCCTTACTACATGCATGAAGGCTTTGGCTCCTACATATGTCGGGTTCTTTTGGATATCTTGATGAGTGATTTTATTCTTTTCCCAAATAATGTCTAGATTATGTTTCTTTAGCTAGGGCATTCCAATGATAACAAGATTTATTGGACTCGATATTACATTGAAACACATGTGGCAATCATGGTCACCAAGGTGTACTCTCAATGGTGTTTTTCCATGGTAATATTTCTAGATGCTACAGGTCATCCATCTACTACTTTAGCTACTATTGGTTTGTTCTTCTCAAGCACCAGAATTCTATGTTTATCAACCAATCCTTCATTGATGAAACATGAGGAGGTTCTTGAATCTACTACGGTTGTAAGGGAAAGGGTCTTCTTAGGCATGATTAACTTGAGAGGGGCAATAAATGTTTCCATGGGTCTTGTTTGAATTATGAGATCCTTTCTTATATCATGGTCTAGTTGTATGGTCTCTTTTACAATTGAACTTCCTCGTTTTCCCTGCTCTACAAGGGTGACTTTGACTCTGGAGTTTGTTCTCTTGTTGGGACAATTAACTCAATATGGCTAGGGTTCCCATAATAGAAACATAACTTGTTATCACTCCTTATTTGTTTATCTTGTGGGGTTAGAGGTTGGAACCTAGTTATGTCTATTTGTATAGCTTTAGGAATATGCTCTTCTCTAGGAGTGGTGAAGTCTTCCTTCTACTTGTTTTTCTTGTTTCCTTTCAAAAAGGCAATTATCACATTGAATGGCTTGGATGATGTCATCATTCAATGTCTTCTCCTCTGGCATTGTGAGTAGAAGGTCTTTCACATCATCTCTTAAACCCATCTAAATAGGCTTATGAAATACTCTTTGTGCCTAGTGAGATCACATATCGATTGCCTAAATTTTGATGCATAGTTAGAGGCAAGTTAGTTACCTTGATGTAGCTTCTAGAGTTTTGTTTTTGCCACTCAACTCATATCTGCATCTCCAAATGTGGTGATGAGCTCTCAAAGAAACCCCTAATAGTCACGAAGTACAGCCATGTCCTTGTCTAAGATTAGGGCAAACCATGATAATGCTTGACCACAGAGAAGGGTTCCAATAAAAATGACCTTGGATGCATCATCAGGGTATCTATAAGGTTGCATGTGGATGTACAATTTAACTTGTTGTAGGAACCTGCGAAACTTCTTGTGATCACCATCAAACTTTTCGGGCATGAAAATCTTGATCTCTTTCATGAAGGATAAATTAGAATGTTTGTTCACTTGAATACTTCCTTGATTTGTTTGAAGACTCCCAATTTGTTCATATAATTATTGGATGAGTGCACCTATATATCCCAATTTGTTCCCAAGTCAAGATGTCCCACCTTGACTTGTGTTTGTTGATGAGTTAGGTCCTCGACTTGTTGTTGGAGACTCTAAAGTGATGCCACAATCTATTCATAAGTGTTCTCCATGATGCTTGGTCTTGGATAGAAGCTAGTCTTGCCAAAATATCAGGGGAGAATTAGATTGTGCCCTCTTACTAGACTAGACAAGATTTTAGAATTACGCTTTCGATTACAAGATCATCCATGTAGGGAAATAATACAAGAATATGTAACTGATACAAGAAGTCCCACAACTCGAGACTAATAGGTATAGATAACTCATCTAGAGATTATACAAAAGATCCCACAACCAGAGACCATAGATATGAAGCAAGGTATCTGGATTATAGGAACTACCTTTAATGGACTAGATACAAGGAATAACTAGAAAGGATATCATACTATGAGATTACAACAAGACATCTTAGGATGCCCAAGATACAAGACTAGAGCAAAGGACAATACTAGAACTCAAACTAGAACTTGAAAGTACTTACTTGGTGATCATGAATCCTTAGAACCACCCCTCCTTATATAGGTTTTCAAGGGTGGTTCTAAGGCAGTTATGAATTGATGATGTCATAGACTCAAAACAAGACCTCTAAGTGTGAGAACCATGCAAATAGAGAGTTGATCTTGGGGTTTTGGGATGTTCTCAATGCAATGGAAGTATTGGTTTCTCCAATTTCTTAAACAATCATGAGATATAGAAGTCACATGGAATCTGGGGTTCATGATGGTTTCCATTATCCATGATAGTATGAGTTTGCTTAAACTGTAGGTAGGATACAAGGTGACCTCAACCAATAATGTTGCATAGATAATTCTTGCCACCTGAGTGCCACACAAGCTACCGAGCTTTTTCCATTCCCTACGAGATTCCAATAAATGTCTAAGAATCCAATGGTCCATATTGACTTCTCTTTCTTCCGTGTTATTCTTACCATATTGCATGCAATATAAGATTGGCTTGAAATTGAGAGTGTACTTGTCAGCAGAAACTTAGATCTCATGGGGAATGCCTGGAGAATTCAAATCCATTAGAGATTTTCACATTCTGTGTTTTTTTTTTAGTGTTGATAATACTATCAATGATAAGCCTTGTATTCTCTAAGCTCCATGCTTCCTAGATAGACTCTTATCACACTGTGAATTGCTTCTTATACCCATTGAACTTTGTCACTATGGTGAAAAAAATGACATCCAACATCTATAAGGTATCCATGCACTTGATACACTTACTAAAATCTAAACATATCAATGGCAATGGAAGATATGCTCCACGTCCTAGTTTAGCCTAGATAGCTAGGATTTGATCTAATTCCTAGAGAATCTCAAATTCTTTGGTCAAGAAGTACATCTTGTACTTGGTTCCCCCATCCATGGAGAATATGTATTTGTTAATAGCCATAGGTCATCAATGTGTTTTTGAAACTACTACCCTATAGCTACATGAGGGGATCTAGGTAGTAGTGGTGTTACCACTTGCACTTGATATGAAGAACTTTCCATGAGAAATTGCCTTTCCTCTAAATCATTTAGACATTCTTGTTCATAGACATGTGTCATCGTAAGTGTTAGAAACATGGTACGTGAATACAGAAAAAAACTTGATTTTTTCAAAATGCTTAATATTCATGTTCCAAGTTCAAGTCTTCGTGAGGAGTATGAGGGAAAAAAACACTATTGTGATCTCTTATGATGTGTTTATGGTCTTTTCTCTTTTGGATTTTCCCATATTATGATAGACCAATATTTTTTATTCTTTGATTGATCCATAATCATATAACCATATTTTTCCATGGATTGAATAAGAGTTACATTACTTTTTCTTGGTGAAGATTCTAAACATAGAGCAATATTATGTGAATTCTACCAAGTGTATAGAGAGGGTTCATTTTCAATCATTATTTTATACATGAGTGTTATCAAAAGTGGATAATTGAACCTCTCATTATTCAAACCTCTTATGATTCTTTGTGAATCCAAACATGTTGAATTCGACAAATTTGCTAGATTATCACTAATTGATAAATATTTTTCATTGCATGCATATGTTGATGGGTTCACCTCATGTTGACCTTCCATGAAAGATATGAAGCTTGGTGCTTTTCCATTGGAATCAAGGTAGATGTGAAGACTACATTATCATTCATATTCACTTGCACATTCAAGGATTTTTTTGTTGATATATTTAGGTAGTGATGTGTGTGAACACATTAGGACCCCAGGTACTTTTTTCCCTCTTTAGGAGGTTTTTTCCCCGGCTTGTATATACACATGTAGCCTTGATGGATCACTTATCTTTGTACATTCTAGTGTAATGCATTTAGTATTGTGTGTTGTGTTCCAAGCTTCTTCTTCTTCCTTGTGTTGTTCATGTGCCTCCACAGACCTCAAACTTCAACAATTGATATCAGAGCAGGTCATCTAGGGCATTGTTGACACCCCTCTGATCACAGTCTTAGAATCATGATTTGAGCTTGTTTCAGCCTCTGAATGCACTATGACAATGCTTATGTGTCCAAAAACAGTTGAAGTGTGAGCACATGAATGAAGGAGTGTCCATGGATAATTTTTTGACAAAGATCAAAGATTTGAAGGAACAATTGATTTCCGCAGTCTTATCTGATAGTTCACGTGCAGACTGTTTTGAATGGTCTTCTTGATTCATATTAGAGTTTTTCTTCTACTCTTTGTTTGATGATGAAAGGCAATCCAAATGCCTTAATATTTGAGGAGTTAGTCTCTGTTCTATTCTAGGAAGATTAGTCTAGGCAGAATAGGTCCATTATGTGTGTTGCAAATCAAGCTTTCTTGGTTAATCAGAAAGGCAAAGGTAAATGGAACTCTTTTTCTAGTTAACGAAAATCTGCTAATTCTACACAATCAAAGAAGGATGATAGAGACAAGAAGAAAACAAAAAAGCAAATTTTTTTTTGCAAATACTATAAAGGAAATGATCATGTCATAAAGAGTTGTCCAAAACTGGCAGCTAAAGAGGCAAGGAAGGAAGAGGCTGGAATGGTTGTTGCAAAGGTCTCTACACCCAAAATAGAGTCTGCTAATCTTGTGTAGAATGAAGAATGGACATTTCCTACTATTTGTAGTTATGACATATCTTCTCATGAACAATGTATGTCTACACTAGACTCAAATGTTTGGTACTTTCATAATGGGGCAACCAAACATACTACCTCACAGTGCAGTTTTCAAGCCTGCCTTTATAGGGAATACTATCACATGCACCAAAAACTCCTCTTATCCTTTCACGGGACTTGCTAAGGTCATTCTGACTACTACCGATGGTAGTTCTTTTACATTATCAGATGTTTTATTTGTGCAAACGATCAAGAAGAATCTGTTATCAGTTTCAACTTTAACCAAGATTGACTTGGTTGTGAAATTTGTTGATGACAGATGTACAATTCATGATCTGTCAAATGGCGATGCCGTTATTGCTTCTGGAATTTTTTGTTGTGGGTTGTATAAGCTCATAGACTATGAAAAATCTATGAATGATTTAGCATGTGCAGTATATGATTCTCAAGCTATGTCAAATGCAAGGCTTTCACATGCACACTTTGGTCATCTAAATTTTGCTAGTTTGCTACACCTTCAAAAATCTAAAATGGTGTCCTCTTTGCCCAAACTTGAGGCACCTAGTAAACATGTTTGTGAAGGCTATATTTTGGGCAAAATGCAACATTCCTTGTTCCCAAAAGATGGTTTAGCTCGAGCTACATAGAAATTGCAGCTTGTTCACAGTGATGTTTGTGGTCCTATGCAAACACCCTCTTTTGGAAACTATCTTCATGACTTTCATTGATACTTTTTCCAGGCATGCATGGGTATATCCATTGAAAGAAAAGTCCGAAGTGTTTGTGTGCTTCAAACAATTTTTGGTTTTGGTTGAAAATCTATCAACATGTAAAATGGGCACCCTCCATTCTGATCGATAGGGGGTGGAATATATGTCTTCTAATTTTAATGCATTTTTGGTTGAATGTGGGATAAAACATCAATCTACAGTGCCATATATACCTCAACAAAAAGGAGTTCATGAAAGGAAGAATAGGTCACTCATGGAGGTGGCAAGGTGTTTGTCAAGCTTTACCACATAGTTTCTTGCTTGAGGTTGTTATGTGTGCAGCATATGTACTTAACAAGTGTCCCACTAAAGCATTGCAGTCTATCACTACATATGAGGCTTGGCATGGTTGTAAGCCATCTGTTGCTCACGTGCATGTTTTTGGTTGTTTGGCATATGCATTAGTCTCTGAACAACAACACATGTAATTGGATGATAAAGCAATGAAATGTATTTTTGTTGGGTACAATTCGGAAAGCAAAGGCTATCATCTATATTATCCACAAAATAAACACATTTTGGTTAGTTGTGATGTTGGTTTTGTGGAAAATGCTATTCAGTCATTACTTTCATGTACTAAGGAGACATCGAATAGCTCGAAAGACATGTATGAAACTTTGCTTCCTCTTTTTACAAGTGGACAGTCTAGTGTTGGTCCTAATGAGGCAACTTTTCACCCTTTATAGGTTTCATATTATGATATAGATCATTCCATTTCTGATGCAGATATACATGATGCACTTGTTGATGAGAGAATTGATATTGAGGAGGCAAAAACTATGCCAAAATGGCTAGTGCATACTTTGCATGACAACAAACTAGATACACCTCTGTCATATTGTACTCATTTAGGCTCTTGTAGTCTTTTTAGAATATGTGATGAGAATGAGCCTTTTTTGTTTGATGAAGCACAAAATTCTCAAAATTGGATGGCTGCTATGTAATCAGAATATGATGCTATCATGAAAAATGGTACTTGGTCTCTATGTGACTTGCCTCTTGGCAAGAATGCCATTGGCACTAAATGGGTATACAAGCTGAAGCGTAAACCTGATGGAGCAGTTGATAGGTATAAGGCTAGGCTTGTTGCAAAGGGTTATGTTGAAGAAAGAGGCATTGATTTTGATGAGACCTTTGCTCTTACTTGCCGAATGACTACTGTTTGTAGCGTTTGTGCACTTGCACCTCATCATGGTTGGAATGTACATTAGTCGGACATTAAAATTGCATTTCTAAATGGTGACTTGCATGAAGAAATGTATGTTTTTCAGCCCCGTGGCTTTGTGCAGAAAGGGCATGAAAACCAAGTGTGCTGTTTGAAAAAGGAATTATGTGGTTTGAAGCAAGCACCACGTGTTTGGTATGAAAAGATACATGCCTACCTGATTGCACATGGTTTTGAGAACAATCCAATTGAGAGCAGCTTATATGTTAAGTGTGCTAATGATGTGCTTATGATCATTGTTGTGTTTGTTGATGACATGCTGCTCATTCGTCCTCATGAGAAACATATTGCTGATTTTAAGGCTGATCTGCAGGCCTCATTTGAGATGTAGGATTTGGGGCATTTGCATCATTATTTGGGCAGTCAGTCTATGCAAGTTGATGGTAGAATAAGTTTGTGTCAGACAAAATATATTGACATATTATTGCAGCATTTTGGCCTTGAAAATTATAAACCTATTGCCACTCGTATGGAGACAGGTTTATGGTTGAGTCTTCATGATGCTAGAGACGCATTTGATGTTGTTCTCTATCAGCAAGCTGTTGGATGCTTGATTTACTTATGCATTACTCGACCAGATATTCAGTTTGCTATCTCATAGATGAGTAGGTTTATGCATCGCCTAGGTGTAAAGCATTGGCAAGTGGTTAAGTGCATCTTTCATTACTTGAGTGGTACCCGGCTACCTGGATTGTTTTATTCCAAGGGGGGATCACTACCACCAGATTTACATGCTTTTTCTAACTCTGACTGGATTGGTTGCTATGACACTCATGTGTTCACCAATGGTTTTGGCTTCATGCTTGGTAGCTCATGCAAGTTCTGAGGCTGAGTATAGGGCAGATTTCACAATGTGTGTTGAGTGTGTGTGTGGCTCAGATGCCTTGTGGCTAATTTGGGTGTTGGTCAATCATCTGCCACCACCATCTTCACTGACATTCAGAGTGCATTGGCAGTTGCGAGGAACCCTATGTTCCATGCTTGCACTAAGCACATTGAGGTGCAATATCATTATGTTAGGGAGGTTCTCTATTGAAGAGATCAATTTGGCATATGTGCCCACATAGGAGAACATTGTAGGCCCTTTTCACAAAGGCTCTGCCTAGGGAGAATTGTGAAGCTTTCCGCAAAGCTTTGGGCTTACTTCCTTTTGTGGATTGATTACACATAGCTTGTCACTTCCTTATACTTGAGTGTCAGCTCCTTGTTCATCGCATCACTCTCAGGGGGTATTTGTTGATATATTTAGGTAGTGATGTGTGTGAACACACTAGGACCACCGGGGCACTTTTTTCCTAATGTGTCACTTATCTTTGTACATTCTAGTGGTAATACATTCAATATTGTGTGTTGTGCTACAAGCTTTTGCTTCTTCTTGGTGTTGTTCACATGCTTTCGTAGACCTCAAACTCCAACATTTTTTGCATTAAGTCACTCTCTTCAATTGATACTCTTTGATATGAGCATCCAAATAAGACTTTTGCCTCTTTTCGTGGTGTAAATGCCTACTTATACTCTTAATCATGTCTCTTGCAGTCCCTTGAAGTTTTCAACAATGCAAGAAAGCTCATGTCCCATCCACTAATGCCCTTGAGCCACTCAAAGAGTAGGCTTAAGCAAATCTATTAGTAGAACAACTTGTTGTTCATTTACCACATTGAATGGACTGGCACTGAAGGTGATGTTGTAGGTGACCCTATAGACTCAAATTGCATGGTGCAATTTCTTATCCCAATTTGATCTACCAATATTAACCAATTCGGTCAAAATAGAGCATAAGACTTTGTTTGAACTTTCAAATTTTCCATTGGCTTGTGGACGATGGGGAGCTGATCTTTAATGATTGACCATGAATTCAATTACCAAGAATTCCACCACTTCATGGATGAAATGTGTCCTTGATGCTTGAAGAAGAACTTTGTTTGTGTGTAAGCATCATTTCTTTGTGTATCTCTTGCCATTAATATTTTTTTTAAGTAGTCTGTAGCTACTATGATGTATTTTTCATGAGATCCATGACAAAGAGGATGTAGCTAAAGTAGTATTTTCTTAATTAGTCAGTAGCTTCTAAATGAATACTTGGCTTGTTGGCATACATCACATCATGTGACATAAGTCTACAAACATCATCACCTTGATTGTTCTTTCTAGAGAAAAGTGTATGTGTTTTCTTGCCACACCAGAGTGGGTATTCTTGAGTAGCAACAAAAACTCTAACTCATGGACACAAATATATTGGAAACCATCTTTTCCACATTTGTACATATGATCACCAAACAAAGTGTAATATTTAACTTCCTCCTTGAAACAGTGTTTTCTTGGGTGGGATAGGTCTTTTGGGTGTTTTCTTGACCAAAAAATTGAATCATGGGTTGAATCCACTTGGAATTGGCAGCAAGTCTATACGAGATAGCATTTTTAATTTGGTTTGGATGTAGACCTAACAACTTGTTTAGATATTCAATCACATCCTTCTCCATGGTTGGGCAATGTATTCCATTTCACTTGAGGTTTTTTAGCATAATTGAGTGGGAAAAGTGTGATCCAAGAACACTCTTGTGTGCTCTTTCAATCAACATAAGATACTCACCTTCATCTACACAACAATACAGTATGCCTTGTTTGTCTTAATGGTATATGCAACCAGCATTGATTTGGAACGTCTCTGCTTCTCTAATTTGTTTTCATGAAAAGCAAACATTTGGGTGGATAGGTCCATAGGTAAGAACAGGAGTCAAGGGCTCTATCCACTTAGGGAAAACTTCCGCATTGAATAAATATGCATTAGGGATGTTGACATTGATTCCACTAGATGCTTCTCCATTGATTAATAAAGACAAGTGGTCTACTCTTACATGGGTTTTTCCTTTCTTCACTACTACCATGAAATCATACTCCATTAGGTGCAAGAACCACCTAACCAATCTTCTGATTGCATAAGGTTTATTTACCAAATATAGGAGTGCTTGATGTTCTACAAAATCATACTTGTTGGACAAGTAGTATCTAAAGTTCTTGAGCATGTAAACCATGTCAAGGCCGTCTCTTTCCATGGTGGTGTAATTGCATTCAACACTATTCAATTGTCTACATGCATATGCTATAGGGAAGTCCATTTTTCCATTGTCTATTGGTTGGGGTAAAATGTATCCTATAGCATTGTTGGATGTGTCCATATGTATGTGGAAAGGCTTATTCTAGGCAAAGCACTTTGAGAATAGAAGCCATCATCAATCATCGTTTAAGCTCCTTGAAAGAGTCTGAACAATCATCCATTCATTCATAATGGTTGAAAAGACCATAAAGAGGTTCGGCTATCACAACATACATATGAATGAACCTGCAATAGTAGCAACAATGAAACATGAAGGCTTCAACCTATTTATCATTCTTTGGCTTAGGTAGGTCAACAATGATCTTGATCTTCTCTTTATCTATTGAAATGCCAACTTGGGAGATGATGTTCCCAAGATTTTGATGGTGGTGCATTACATGGTATTTATCAAATATTTTCCTCAAATATGGTATATGTTGACTTCACACTTTCAAATTAGTACAGAGATTGTCCACATACTCTAAGAGATATTTTGACTTCACACTTTCAAATCAATACAGAGATTGTCCACATACACTTTGAGTCCAAGGGGAACTACACTAAAAAAAATCCCTATTTTGTGCCAAATGACATCTTGTATTGGCCTTTGAGGACCATGGATACTTGATTGTATTCCAAGAATCCATCTAGAAAACTATGAACTTCTTTTCCAGCCACCCATTCAATAAGTGATAAGTTATCAGCAAAGGATAACTCTCTCTTTTTGTTATTTTATTTACTTTCTTGAGATTGATACAAGTGCAACTTGCCATTCTTCTTGGACACAATCACTAGGGGTAAGGCTCTCTCTATGTGTTCAATTTCATATATGAAGCCAAATTTCAATAGTTTATCAATTTCTTATTTTATCTTTTTGGAATAGATTTCATTAAATGTATATGGTCAGTTCTTGTCTAGCTTGGCCTCACTCATCATATGGATACTATGAGAGAAAAATTCAAGATCTAATCCTTTCAAATCTTTATAAGACCAGGTAAATACATCTCCTTATTTTTGTAAGAGATTCACTAAGTCAATTTCTTCTTCTTGAGTCAGGTTATTAGCAATTTGTGTGGACATGTCTTTCCATTTTCTTGTGATGCTACTATCTTCTTAGTTTATTTATTGTCACAGGATTGATCATGCACAACTTCTTGTTAATTTTAATTTTCCTCTCTTCAATCATATACTTATTGAAATTCTAAAGGACTTAAAATATAGACTCCTCTGCCTCGTCTTTTTTCATGTGTTAGATCTCAACATCCTAACTTGATACATATCCTCAATGTAGGTAAAGGAATTTGATTGGCTTGTTGAATCGAGTATCCCTACTTTAGTCAAAAAATATCCAACAAAATCATAGGGTGTATACACTATGTGGGTAGGTCCTTTAGGTTCCTTAATACATTTTCAAATCTCTCACCTTCTCTTAACTTTCTCTGACCTTAACATTGTCAAATACAAAAACCATGAATAGATTGTAACCCTCTTCATCTTGACACTTGATTAGAGTCTGTATGTTTACCACCACATCCAAAGTAGCTAGGCAGTCAAGATGATTTTAAGATATCTGAGTGGCACTAAGGACACGTGTCTATGCTTAGGTAGAGAGAAAGCATCCATTATTGGTTACAGAGATTCTGACTATGCTGGTTGTGAAGACAATCATAAGTCTACATCAGGGTATGTTTTTCATTTTGGTGGAGGTGCTATCTCTTAGGAGATCTCGTCTTCAAGAATGTACAGCTATTTCCACCACAGAAGCAGAGTATGTTGCAACAAGTGAGGCATGTAAGGAAGCATTGTGGCTTTCTCATCTTGCTCGTGATATGGGTTTACCTCAGCATGTACCTTGTTCATGATCTCTCAAATGGAAACATTATTATTGCTTCTGGCATTTTATATCATGGGTTGTATTTTCTGAATGATAGTGAGAGTGCCATTGCTTTGGCTAAGAATCTGGTCTATCATGCAAAGACTAAGCACATTGAGGTGAGGTATCACTTCATTAGAGATTGCTTAGCCATTGAGCACATTATTCTTGAGAAAGTTCACACTCAAGATAATGCTGCAGATGCTTTGAATAAAGCTCTACCACATGATAGCTTTTGACATTGTTGTCACTTGATGGGGGTTACTTGATTTATGATCTTACACAGTCACTTTGTATACTATGTAACATGCCCATCAGGTCGGAGGTATAGTTTGTATACTAACACTCACGTATTATTTATCATTCTTTATTTTTCTCCCATAGTTACTTTGGCCATATTGGCCTTTAGTGGGAGATTGTTACCGTTAGTGTCCATGTGAAAGGCCGAATGGCCACCAGACACTTCTTTGTATATGTTCTTTAATAAAACATATAGTGTCTTGGTCAGTAACAGACTGTACATTTGACCACATTTGTAACACCTAAGAAGTCTATCTTCGTGCTCCATGTGTACTGTGTTTTTCTGCATATTTTGTAGCCTCTACGTGAAGTACCATGTGCAGAACTAGGAGCTTGGTTTTCTACTATGAGCATATTGTTGTGGAGAGCACACTTTGGTGCATCGCCATCAAAATACTTCATGGGCCACCACCTGAACAACTAGAGCTTGGTCAGTAGCCATCACATCCTAATAAGGTAGTGCCACTAAAATACACAATGGAAGAGAATGGTGAAAGGGCATTAGTGTTGTTCAATCCTTTCACTAAGTCTAGGATTTCTAATTCAAACCATGATTATGGTTATTATGCTTAAACATAAGAGACTAATGATTATTCTTTGAGATAAGCCTATGCAACTCAAAATCGGGATCAAGTTTCACATCAATATAAAGAGAATGGACATGAACATGTGGGAGTTTTGTATACCAGTCCTAGAACTCAACAGAATAATAGGGTAGGACCACCACAGAGAGATCTCATGTGCTTGAGGATTTACCCGAGAACCCTAATGATGTAAAGGTGACTCTTATGAACATGGTTTCTCATATTCCATCACATAGTGATAGTGATTATGTAGAGGTGCTTGAGTTAGTTAGAAGAGTTCAAATCAGATCCCAACTAGAGATGAAAAATGATTCAACAAAGTGAACAACCAAAAAGTTTTAAATCTTTTGGTCAAGATTTGGAGAAAACTATCAAGGGATGGAAAATCAATACTAAACATAAAGAAATTTTGATTGCTAAATCCAAGGAGAACTCAACAGATCAAGTGAAAAAGAAAAAGAAGTACATGTGGAAAGAGAGACACAAAAAACAATTTAATTCCCTTAAAAAGAAGATAATGGAAATGGAAATCTCTCTCTCTTTCACAACTCTCAACTACATGATAAAGAGTCAAAATTGGGAGTAAGATCAAAAGAGTGCAAAAAATTAGTCTCCAACAAAAGAGATGCATGATAGGCTCAATGATATTGGCAACCCTAATGTCCAAGGAGCTACAAATGATGATTAAATCATATCATATTAGGATATATGTTATTTAAAAGTTGATTAAGAAAAAGAGAGATTGGATATGTGTCGATGTATGATTGAAGTGGCTCAACAACTATAAGAGAAGGGAATTACTCCTATACCTAACACATGCATGTATGAGCCAATTTTCTACGAAAAGACTCATCATTTCAACCGTCCACAAGTCCAAAGATCATCATCAATACATCTTAAAAGAAGAAGACAATAAATCAAGAGATTAGGAAAATAGAACAATCCATCACAACACAAATGGAGCCATATGTTGAATCTTGGTCGTTGAGGACCTTGTACCTCCTCCTAAGGTGCCTCATTCCTGAGGATACTTGGAGAAGAAGAGGAAATCCAAAACACTCAAAAAATATGCAATTTTGCACATTCATAAGGTGCTTCCTTCACAGGAGTCATTAGTACAAGTAGAAGAAAGAAGTCTAGAAGTACCAAGAATAGAGGACTTGGCCTTCCAAAAAGAAGACATGGACTCCAACATCCTACATGTGACAATTCTTGGAAAGAACAAATACACCTAGATAAAGTTGGAGAGCATAGTAAGGGTGATCAAGGGAATACATGTATTCCCATCACTTCAAATGATTATATTGTGAACGCCACCTTGGACTTTGAGACAAGTGTACGGATTGCCATGAAGGCCATCTGGGTCAAATGGAGTAAGCTGACACTTAGACCAAAAAGAGTGAAGCTTCAACTAGTAGGTTCACATATTGAAAAATACCTAGGTTTGCTAGAAGGAGTTATCTTAAAAACATGTGGCATGGAACCTGAGCACACACTTTCAATATGTGACCTTGGAAAGCCAAAAAGCTATGAATTATTATTCGATGGAGCTGTTTGAAGGTAGCTTAAAGTGGTCCAAGGTTGGATTCATAACATAGTTTATATATAGCATCAAGGCACAACCACATGGATAGATTTGATTTTTTATTCCTATAGAGAAGTGCCACCACTTTAATGGATGTCATCCACCACAACATGGATGATGATGAGGAGGAGTCCATTTGAGAGTGAGAAAAATGGTGAAGGGATTTGGATGCATGAAGATACACAATGGTATATGTGAAAAGTCGTTACAATGAATCCAAGCAACATGTGTAGGGTAGCCATCTTGACCACTGGAGAGAAGATTTTCTCAAAATCAACACCATGTTGTTGCTTAAAACCCTTTGCAACAAGTTGTGCTTTATACTTTGGAGAAGCACTATCTAATGTGAATTTTAGGTTATATACCCATTTACATGGTAAAGTTTTCTTGCCCTTGGGCAAAGGTACTAAATCCCAAGTACCATTGTTGTGAATAGGATCCAACTCACTCTTCATGGCACGCTCCCACTTGACATGATCCTTTGACTGTGTAGCCTCTTTGTAGCAAGAAGGCTCACCGTAATTTGTTAGCATAACAAAATCTAAACCTAGAACATATCTATCACGTGGATGTGAGACATGAGCAGAATGTCTCAATGGTTGTTGAACAGGAACATGTGCAGTTTGATTTGAATGGACATTCTCTTGAACATCCCTATGTGCAACATTTTTATACATGCTAATTGGAGGACTAGTATCCTCAAACACCACTCTTCTCACTTCAACCTCCTTAATGGGTTGTTTATGCACCTTAGACTCATTGATAATGACATTACTACTTCTGATCACTGGCCATGTTTAATGATCCCATAAGTGATATCCGAATTGTCCTTCTCGACCATATCCAAGAAAAATGCATTTCTTTGACTTATGATCCAACTTTTGTCTAAGATTCTTGGGTATATGAACGGAGGCTTCACACCCAAAAACTTGAAGATGATCATAATATGGTGGCTTCCCTATCCATAACTCTTGTGCCACTTTTAGACCTTTGGCAATACTATGTGAAAGGTTAATCACATGAATTGCAGTCAATACTGCTTCTACCCAAAAGCCTTGTGAGAGGTTTGCATGATGCAACATAGACAATACTCTATCTTGAATAGTTCTATTCATCCTCTGAGCTACACCATTCTGTAATGGGGTATAAGGAGCTATAAACTCTCTATGAATCCCTCTAGATTGACAGAAAAGGTTAAATGCATGTGAGGTATACTCACCCCCATTATCTGAACGTAAAGCCTTAAGCTTGGTTTCTTTTTCAGTCTCAACTAAAGCAAGCTATTTTTTGAAAGTAGGGAATACCTCATCCTTTGATTTGATAGGATATACCCAAAAATTTCTAGTAGCATCATCTATGAAAGTGACAAAGTAAAGAGAACCACCTAAGGACCTAGTGGGCATAGGACCACACACATATGTATGAATGAGATCTAAAGGCTGAATTCACGAGTCAATGTGCGTTCTATGCACATTTTTTGGTTTGCTTTCCATATTGACAATGCTCAAAAAATGAAAAATCGGAGAAAGATAACACAGGTAAGTCGCCTGAACGAGAAAGATTTTCCATTCCACTATGAGATATATGGCCCAAATGACCATGCCAAATACAAGCCATAGGTTGTTCAGTAACAGCTAACAAGTGTTCTTTTTGTGATACAAATAAAGGATAAGTGAGCCAACTTTGCTTCCTTTTACAATAACCATATTGGCCTTTGATATGTGAAAGGACTGAGCATAGGACCACCTTGTAACCAAGGTCATCAAGTTGACCAACTGACATCAAAATGTGTGATAATTGAGGTACATGGCATACATTATGCATAGTAAATTTTGAACCATCAATGAACTGCACAACCACATCTCCAATCCCCACAACATCACACTGGTAAGAGTCACCAAGTCTCACGATACCAAGAGACTTTGCTGCATAATTAGAGAACCATTATCTATGTGGCGTCACATGGAAAGAAGCACCAAAATCTAGCAGCCACATGTGGGAAAGAGAATCAGCCATACGCACCTCAGTTGGCACAATACTATGAAGTGTCAACACATCAGCATCATCACAAATAGCATAAATTTCTTCAATCTTCATAATCGAAGTAGATGATGCAGGTAACTCTTTAACATGCACATCAACATTCTATCCTTTACCTTTAGCATTCTTTAATGCAGAAGAGTCTTTCTTCATGTGTCCTTTCTTATGAGAATAATGGCATTCGATATCCCTCTTCCTTGATTTACTCTACTCTTATTCCATTAACCATTCTTTTCCTTGTTCTTGCTCCTGCCATGTTGCTGATTCTTTCCTTGGTAAGAATCACGAACATTATATGCATCTCCACTCTGAGTGCCAACCATAGATTTTCTATGAATCTCCTCACTCAAAAGTGCTCCACATATGTCATCATAGATGATTTTGCCACTAGGTGCACTATTGCTAATAGCTGTGCAAAATGTATCCCATGATGATGGCAAGGATATTGCTTTCATTTCATCATCCATATCCATTTTCTGAGCATGTAACTTGGAGAATATAGCATCAAACTCATTTAGATGAGCAGCAACACTATTTGTGTCCTTCATATGAAGGTCATATAATTTTCTCATCAGACACACTTTATTTGATGTTGTCTCTTTTTCATATGTGTTGTTGTGTACCTAAGTCACAAAGCTTTAGGGACTTGTGCCCAAGAGACTAATTCTCGTTTGCCACACAAGTGCATATAGTGGTGGATTGACACACGCTTAATTATCAATCCCAAGAACCGACCTAACCAAACGTATGAGGACGTGTGCACTCATGATAGAAAGTGATGTGATTTAGCTCACATGCATGAGAAAAGACTAATCTACCTCTCAAACTCACTTAACTACTGAAAATGTCTGTCGCGATACCACTTATAGCATTTTTCACTAAATCGAGGATATCTCCTAGATCTGAACTCGGAATATGGCCAATACCAAGTTCATTTCGAAGCTCTTGACGAGACACATCTATTAGTGGTACTCTCACTTGATTCTAACAAATGTGCTTCAAGTTATGACCAAAATAGTGATTGGCGGGAAACACCCACACTCACTCCACAACTCGTACTAGCTCACACACACACTAAAGTAGCTCAAAAACAGTGGAGAGGAGTAGAAAATAGTCTCACACACACAGATTCCAAGCATTACACACACCTAGAAGATCAAAGAGAAGATGAAAATTTGCAAGAAAGAAGCAAATTCGAAAATCAGGACCTTTTCTTCTTCACAATGGCAAAAAGTCTTTACAAAGATTCATAAAATGACTTATGTACATGTGCCCTAAAAATGGTCCTTTCACATAAGTGACCGGCACTTTATTGGCTAATCTCTATTCTCCTACTATTTTACAAGAAATATATTACAATGATTTGGGGTTATGCATCTAGAGGACTCCTCTAGTGCATTTACATGGCTTGAAGGAATTTCCTATGACTTTGAAGAAGAAAAAATATGCCCATTAATTTTGAAAATTTTGGGGCTCCTCTTTTGTGCCTCTTTGCTGTGCAACACTCTCCCTCTCTTTGTCTTTGTCATCCCTTGATAGGCTTTTGCTTCTCGTTTGTAGCTCGTCTAAGACTTCTGAATACATGCACCCAGTGGTCGAAGAAGCGACAAGGACTGTCAGGCAATTTGTTATTTTATCTGAGGTATGTCCTTTGCTTCTGTTTGCCCCTTGGTATTCCTTATATCACATATCTGGGTTGTTGTATTAAGTCCGGCAATCGTGCATGCTATCAGTGGAAGGATTATTACCTGCCAATTATCTTCTTGCATTTCTTCATGGCTACTTCTTGGCCTTGATCCACCCTTGTTACTCACATACGTTCCCCTGTTGTATTGTGTTGAGCATGTTTGCCTTCTACCACTGCACGCCTTAGTTTGCTGACCTCTACTCTCTTTTAAGAGAGCATTACGTTTCAAAGGCCCTATTTTTGAATCTTCTTTGTCATCCTTCAGGACCTATTCCATTTCTTCTCACCGCACGCATATAGTGGACGAGGAGACACCTAGGACCTT
This sequence comes from Ceratopteris richardii, assembly GCA_020310875.1. Taxonomy (NCBI): domain Eukaryota; kingdom Viridiplantae; phylum Streptophyta; class Polypodiopsida; order Polypodiales; family Pteridaceae; genus Ceratopteris; species Ceratopteris richardii. The sequence goes on along the minus strand of CM035441.1, from coordinate 104,843,323 downwards.
CAGACAATTGGTTATCTTATCTGATGAAGCATCCTATGTGTTCTGTCTCTCTCCTCGACTTGTTTTGCTTCACCACCAGCTCTTAGTGGATGAGAAAGCTATGTGCAACCTCCCATGAACTGTCCTAGTTGTTATCTTTCTTTAATTCTACTCCTCAGGACCTGAGCCTTTGGCGTTGTTCCCTGATGCGTGCCCCTACGGGGCTTTGGGCAGAGAGTTGTTCTTTGTCTTGGTGATCTTCATTCCTTATTGAGAAACTTTATTCTTTGATTTTCTTCTTCTTCTCTTTTTGCTTGATTCCCCTTCCACACGTCCCTCCTCCTGAACTCTGTCATCCCCGACAGACTTTTTGTGGTGACATGAGTACGTTTGTATTGCAGCTTGCTCTCGTTGATTAAGCATATTGGCGTGACATCATGAATTCTTTCCATTGGCTTGATTTCACCCCATCTTCTGGTGCCTGTTGGTGATCCGCAAAGAAGCTTGTTTCATAGGCCACCAATCTTGCATTAAGATTGGAAGTGATTTTCACAAAAAATTATGAATCAATTTCAAAGAAGCCGGTGAAAAATACTTCTTCAAAAGTCTGCATATATGTGATGGGCAAGAACATGAGCCATGAGTATATAGCCATAAGTGTTAATCGGCTCGGGATAGTCGAGAGATAAAAAACAAGTGCTTCGGATCCCTGAGTAATGCCGATGAAGTTCAAAAAAGTATATTTGGCATGTTGAAAAACTTTGATAAATGTAAGTAGCATGCTTAGAATCTTATTAGTCATTTTTACTGCCAAATCAGGTATAGTGGTGTAGTGAGCAATCCAAAATTCCATGGTTTTAACCATGTATTCTTCCGTTGGTAGATAGTTATGCGGTGGACTTGGTAATAATGGATAGTTGAGCCACTAGTTATTTATGCTACGTTGGCGTTGTCCTTCCCAAAAATGCGTCCAAGAGTGTCTACGGGGTACTAGGCAAAAAGATGGATTTACTTGAAGTGCATATGCTGATGATTCACATTGTACCTCCAGTGTAGGGTTTTTTTCCAGAAGTTTTCTCCTCCATACAGGGTCAGCTCTTTCAAATTCCTCTTGAGTATAGTTGAATGTATTATTGCTGAACTGGAGGTTGTTGTCAGGCTCCTTATTTGTCGTGGTCTTTATGTATTGCTGTGTTTGCGCTTTAAGTAGTCCATATGGTACATTAAATGGTTTTAATATCTGTTCTAAAATTTTTCTTTCGATCTGAGCTTCCTTCATGACCTTTATTATTTGATCTTCAAATTCTGTAGTAAGTTGGGACACCAATAGTGCCCTCTCATTTTGGCTTAGTTCTGCAATATCCCGATGAGTACGTTCAGATTGGATCTTTGTTTCCTCCCTTATCGGCAAATGATGTAAGGGGGTAGAAAGAAGACGTACCTCAATCTCCTCAGTAGCCACTATGGAGTGTTGAACTACTGGTGTCCCCTCTGTTGCCTTCTGTGCGAGCTGATCTTGTAGTTGCTTTATCATCTCATCCTTTTGCTTAATCTCTTCGTTGGCCTTCAAAATTGTTTCCTTGTTTTTTTTGGATTTATTTTGCTACGATAGCGAGTTGATCAGTGTCTTCTTTACATTGCACCATATATCTATTTTCGGCCTTTTTCCATTTTGTCCTTAGAGCCACAGTATCATCCATATACCTCTTTTCCCATTCTGCAATGATGGCCTTCGCTTCCTTGCCAAGCTAATTCTCTCCTCATGTTCTCTTGTCTTTAGGAATTTCACTAGTGCTTCACTCCATTTGGGTGCTATTGTAGAGAAAGGTAAGGATGTATGATCCTCAAGAATGGTCTCCTGGAATTTGTGCAGTTACTAACATAATCATGGACAGCTTTAGGCATATCAGGCCAGTATACTCCTAATCGTTTCAATTCTCTTAGAGTTCCATGAATTCCTTTGTGTGTTTTCCATTTGTTTACATGAGCTTGCTCAATCAACTTCACTTGTTCATCTTCCTCAACACATCTAGATAGTACACCATTGGGTTCCTTATGGTAGACACTTCCTGCAATAATGTGCAAATTCCTTGACTACAAAATTTCCTTTTTACTCTCTTTATTGATTGAGTGTTGAGGGCCATGAGTGAGTATCGGAATTAGTTTTTCTGCCCACTTTGGACACACTTCCAGATTAAATAGGCAAGTGTCTAGGCAATTTGTTGGCACTCCAATTGGTGGTTCTCCATGTGTTAATCTAGAGAGGTGATCTGCTCTTACATGGGTATTTCCCTTTTTCACTATTACTTCAAAATTGAACTCCATCAATAGCAAAAACCATCTCACAAGTCTTCCCGTGTTACAAGGCTTATTGACTAGGTACAATACGGCTTAATGATTTATGAAGAACTTGAACTTGTTGGCTAAGAGATAATGTCTAAATTTTTTTACTGCATAGACCATTCCCAATCCCTCTTGCTTTGTAGTTGTATAGTTCCTTTCAGCTTGATTCAGTTGTCTACTCGCATGGGTGATTGGGTGATCTAACTTTCCTTTGTCTCCCGACTGAGCTAAGATGCATCCTACTGCGTAATTTGAAGCGTCCACATGAATATGGAAAGGCTTGTTCCAATTCAGTGTTTTCAGAATTGGAGCCATGCTGAGTCAGCTTTTTAACTCGTTAAACGCCTTTTCGCATTCATTAGTCCAAGTGAATTGAGTCAATAGTCCATACAAGGGTTTGGAAATTATGGCATACATGTGGATAAATCGACGATAGCATCCACAATCTCCCATAAATGCTTGCACCTTAATCTTGTCTTCATCTGTAGATATTCTGTTCCTAGACAAAACATGTTCAAGGTAATGTCAACCTTAGTCTTTCCCCTTCTTCAGACACCACAAGAGTGTAGCTTAGTGGCAAGAGATTGCCACGGTTAAGCAAGCTCTAGGGGGAATAGTATTGGGATGGGTGACGTCCCTAGAAGTATCGGGAACCTCTATCTTCCTTGATCGTTGAGGTCCTCCTTCATGCATAGCCAACGGCGCCAATGGTGACTTCGATGAATCGGATGACAAGGTATGCCAAGGTCTATGCCTTGGTCACCGCATTAGTCGTAAGCCTTGGAGAAAACCTTGGGTGGGTGGGCGGGTGCAAGTGAGGAACAATTTTTTTGCATTGAAACGCTATGATACTAGTGAAGTATTTCGATGGCGATGCACCACAGTGTGCTCTCCTTTTCAAGAGCTCCACGATGATATCCTCGGAGTAGAAAACCGAGCTCCTACGACTGCAGACGCTACTTTGCACAGAGGCTGTAGAGTATGCACAAAAACACAGTACATAGGGAGCATGAAGACAGACTTCTTAGGTGTTACAAATGTGGTCAAACTTAGTCTGTGACTGACCAGGCCACTATATGTTTTATTAAAGAACATATACCAAGAAGTGTCCAGTGGCCATTTGGCCTTTCATATGGACACTAACGGTAGCATCCCATACTGATTCTACCAAGGTAGCAAGGGATTGATGCCTAGGACCATAGGGCTGATTGTGACTCTAATATTCACTTTGTTGGTACTGTTGATATTGAGGTTGAGCTTGTTGACACTATGGTTGGTCTTGGTATCTAAATGACCCTTGACCCAATAGTCTATTAATGGTGTCAAGTTTCCTATTATAGACACTTTGTAATGGAGTGATTGATCATTTTTATCCAATCTCATAATATTGGAGATTTCCTAAATTCTATGGTGGCCTATTACCATCACTCTAGTTCTATTTTGGGAAAAATTTATAGAGTGGTCATCCCCATAATTGAGACATCACCTAAGTAGTGGTGGTTGCTCATGTTGATTCTTATCAGAAGAATAAGGGAGGTTCAATATTTTTGCTAACTTATCTACCAAATTATCAAGAGAATTGTATGCATGCACACTTGCAAGGCAACTTCCCTTTTGAGTATATTTAGAGAGCTCTAGATCTCTTGCTACTTTATCCTCATGATCCATGCAATCTTTGATGCACTCGTCCATAGTTGGGTGTCAAATATAGAATAAGCTATGTAGTTAACTACTTGTTAGTCCATCCATGAATAATGACACCCTAGCTTGTGAGGTAGACATCTTGCTATCTATTGCTTGAAGCATGATGTAGCTAATTAGGCCAACTCCAAGCTAGCTTGATTGAACTTATGGATTAGCAAAGATGTCTCACGGTGGGACCCTCTTTTTGAGATTTCTCAAAATAAATTCTTCTAGACAATTATTTACCATTGTCTTCTGTGTGTGTCTTGCTGCATTTGTGTTCCTTGTGTGCTTCGTGAAATTATGAAAAAAATCATTTATGAAATGTTTTGCTTTGAAGATGAATGGATCATAATTATATTTCTTTGGCTCTTTTGGCCTCTAGATCCATCTCAATTTTAGTTGTTGTTGTTGGTACGAATTGTTTTGTTGTTAGTTCTAGTAGAAGTTTTGAGATGGTTTTTCTATAGTTATGACGCATTTCTTTTGCAGCCATGCTAGCTTTTTTGTTGTTTGTCAACTTGATTTCTTCTGATTTTGGTGGAGATTTGCATCTCTTCTCCTCTCTCACGCTGCACTCCTCTTCCTTTTTACTTTATGCATGCAATGCCTCTAATATATGGAGGGTATGCCTCCCACATTCTTATTCAATGTCTTTGAAATAGACATTGGTTGATTTTTTTCTTTAGGTTTCCATGAACCTTATACGAATCCACAATGGTTGCTCCGTAGTTGAAAACCTACGATGATTGAATTGTGGCCTTAGTATCTTTTCGTGTTCAGGTAGTACGTTTGACTATTGCTAGACTGGCTTTTTGTTGTGTAATTGGATCCTCCATCTTACTCTCTAATGTTTCTATTATAGAAGATTCATGCTTCATTTTTTCATGAGGGGTTATAATAGACATATGACTCGAGAAACTTTTGATGCATTAATAAGACTTGTTGACAAGCGATCCTAACTAGCAATCACATTTCCGATGAGCAAGATCAAGTGATGGTTCGAGAAAACATGCTAAATTGTCAAATAGAGGGTAGAATTGGCTAGGTACATAGAAGCATGTACACACATGATGGTTAATGCATGGAAAGTTCTAGGAAACATGCAAGATGATTAAATACACACAACCACATTATACACTCGAGACGCTTGTAAGCCAACACTTGGAACAACAACAAACACTAAAATGGCTTGGATGGCTCCCCAAATGAGTTCACCAAATCTTTAAAGTATGTGATCATGAACGATTTTTTTTAATCTAAAAAGGAGCCGTTTTACTGATTGTGATTCTTTCTTGCATCAATGATGTTGTTGTTGTAGATGGCCACTAACCTCGTTAATAACTCATTGTTACAAAATGAAGTTGAAGATCCTTTACAAGTGTGAGTGATGGGATTCTATAGTAACCTCCGCCTTGTACCACGTTTACAAAATGATAGATCTATTTTTATAATTTTAAGAGTCTTTTCTTTGTTATAAAAATAAACCTATTTTACTCTCATGCAACATGCATCATGAATCATTTGAGGGAAATTCTAACATTGCAAAGATCTTTTTTTCAAGAAAGGAAGTTCGGCCAAGGCCTAATCTCCTATGCTCAAATTAATAAAAGAACAAGTATACAATGAATGGGCTTAGTGCCCTTGGGATTCCCTATATCCCACAAAGCAAGGGTAGGATGGCCTCGAGGTGTAATAGCTATGACGGTCCAAAACCAGTAGGAGACCTAAGAATCGATGGATGACTAACAATTTAAAGAGAGTTATTGAAAAGGTTAATGATTTTTTGTCACACTCATGAGCGACCCACTTGCTTTTAATCTTGTTTTTTTCCAAGAAAAAACAACCTATGGTGTCTTGAAAGATGGTTATTTTTTATAGTTACATATTCTTTTGCCTAAGAGGCCAAGAGATTTTTCAATTGACCGTTCTTTTGAATGGGCCAATTGCTTCTCCAAGTAGTGTTTGTTTCCGATTGATTCGCCTTTGTAATTTAATGTTTTTTGGGGTTTCCTCATAATTACCTTTTTGTAACTTGTGTATAACTTTGGCATCAAATTGAGTAGAATCTATGGTTGGTGTTATCATAGTGCTTGTAGCTTCTATTACCATAGTGCAAAGTCCTTGGACTTTTGTCTTTCATAAATTACAATTACCTCATGCATTTCTTCTTTACCTAGTACCTCAATAGGTTCTTGAGCTTCTACTACTTGAGGTTTCCTCTTGTTTGCTAAACTCTTTGGAAAACTATATATATATCCTAGCCAAGTGAGCCAACTTATAGCTTTTATGTACCGATTTCTGAGGTAAATTTGGTTGCAAAAGATCAAAGCTCAATATGAAATTATAGACAAGTCTTTTCAATGCATTGATTCCCACAATAAACTCATGTTAAGAGCTTGCTCCTTGCTTTAACTACCAAAGTATATAAGATACAAACACCACTTTACATTGGTTGTCTACTTCAAATGAAAATAGTAGATGGACATCGCTGTGTGGCATAATATAGTGATGAGCATGATGCATAAGAAAATTCATGAATAGTTTTGAAGCAATTTTGATTGCTAGCCTTTTTAGTTTGATAATGACTCTTGGCCTCTTGAAGTTTCTTAATCTCCTCCTAGCTAAAATTTGTGGCGGAGGCTACTAGAATCTTGGTACCTCTCTAACATGACTAACATAAATATGAATATTCCTAATATTAACATTCCTAGATATTATAGTGGCGTTTCTAGCTAGTGCTCCAAAGGTTATTTCCTTAGGGACATAAATTTGCATAATTTTGTTGCACCATTGATACCCAAAATACATAATTGGAAATTTCAAATAATCTTTTTTTTTTGAGAGTACAATGAATTTGAAAGATGCACACACCCGACCTCGTAAGGTAGAGGCACCCATCTTGGGGAACTTAATGGACAGCCATCTTTGGGAACTCATGGATATGTCCAGCCAAGATTTGAACTCAGGACTTCCTCGTTGAAATTCAAAGCATCAACCACTAGGCTATGGGCGCTTGGACTATTTCAAATAATCTTGTATTTCCTCCACCTCTTATGAATTTTTAACTTCAATAACTCTTTGGATTTCCTTAAGGAATTTCGAAACTACAATAATCTTGCACAATTGGTTGAGTTTTTCATGCATAATAAGTGAACCCTCTGGATCGCATGATGGACAACTTCCTTCTCAGGTCCTGTGAGCCAATGTGGCATCAATATTGTGATACTTTCTTTTTGGTAGTGTCAATGAACTAGCTTGTGTGGTTACCATGCTCCTTTTTGAATGGGTGTTCTCAAATAAGATACCATTCTATCATTGAAGACTAACATGTTAGTGTCATTTATAGAAAAGAATCTATGACATTTTCTATTCGTACTTTATCCTATCTAGAATTAGTAGATATTATCATACAAAGCAATGAGTACAATAACGATAGGGAAACATATTTGCGCTCAAGAAGCACTCTTTAGTTCCTATGCATATGGACACTTTGAAATGCGAGTTCTCACCATGGTAAAAAGGATGGGTGTGTATGTTGGGGTTCAACAACACATACCTACTAACTCAAGTCAAATTCACCCACAAGAACAAACCCTATCGCTGATCTGCTTCTCACACAAAAGGACTACTTGCATACAGAAATTCAGAGTCACCACTATCTAATTTCAATGATGCAAAAACAGAATTACTTATCTTGAACAAAGATCATCTACACACTTGTGCAGAACAAATATAATGGAAATACTTCATGAACGTCTTCATTTAAAGAGATTTCAACGATGAAAATGAGAAATACTACTAATGCCAATGTAATTCGTCAGGCTTGAATCACCACCAGCTTATGCCAAAAACAGGTATATTGACTCTCTTCTTCTGCCTGTTCATCTCTCTCCTTAAAAACGTTTTTTCTTCCCATTACATACTCGTGCAAACATAATACAACTACCATAATCACATGACATCCACCGTAACTAATTTATAACTGCTTCTTTTAAAATTCCAATAAAACAAATACAGATTCAGCAAAACTCCAAGTCTGCAACATCCGATTTAGCAAAATTCTGATTGATTACTTATCTTCCAACTTCTCACCCCTCAAGGTTTCCATTGGAGAGACTTCCTACATTATATTTTGGCTTCGAGAAATTCCGAAAAAAATCATTTATGAAATGTTTTGCTTTGAAGATGAATGGATCCATAATTATATTTTTTGGCTCTTTTGGCCTCTAGATCCATCTCAAATTTTAGTTATTGTTGGTACGAATGGTTTTGTTCTTAGTTCTAGTAGAAGTTTTGGGGATGGCTTTTCTATAGTAATGAAGAATTTTTTTTGCACCCATGTCATTCCTTTTTACTTTATGCATGCAATGCCTCTAATAAATGGAGGGTATGCCTTCCACATTCTTATTCAATGTCTTTGAAATAGACATTGGTTGATTTTTTTCTTTAGGTTTCCATGAACCTTATACGAATCCACAATGGTTGCTCTGTAGTTGAAGACCTATGATGATTGAATTGTGGCCTTAGTAGCTTTTTGTGTTCAGGGGGTGCCTTTGACTATTGCTAGACTGGCTTTTTGTTGTGTAATTGGATCCTTCATCTTACTCTCTAATGTTTCTATTATAGAAGATTCATGCTTCATTTTTTCGAGGGGTTATAACATACACATGACTCGAGAAACTTTTGATGCATGTTTAAGACTTGTTGAAAAGCGATCCTAACTAGCAATCACATTTCTGATGAGCAAGATCAAGTGATGGTTCTACAAAACATGCTAAATTGTCAAACAGAGGGTAGACTTGGCTAGGTACATAGAAGAATGTACACACGTGATGGCTAATGCACGGAAAGTTCTAGGAAACATGCAAGATGACTAAACACACACAACCACATTATACACTCGAGGCCTGTAAGCCAACACTTGGAACAACAACAAACACTAAAATGGACTTTCATCTTAAGTTAGCAAAGGAATCAAAATAGCGTCAATGGTGGGTTCCTTTCTAGTCTCTTGGTGATACACATCTATTGCAATATCGAATGCATTATGAGTTTTTTGCCCAAATTTATGGCCAAAAAACCAAGCGTCAAGAAGCATCTAATTCCACTCCAAGACTTCCTACACCTTACCCAAAGAAGAAAACAATGGAAAAAGGTAGGGAAGAGGTAGGTAACACACCTTAGCACGAATTAAAAACCATATAACTGCACACACAAGAGATAGAGGTGAAAAAAGAGGAATTATGACGTTCCACTTCTTGAAGTTAGTTTATATTCCAAAATGACAAGAAGTCTCTATAGATGAAGAGGAGATCACTTCTATACATGTGCCCAAACTCATACCCTTCCATACATTTGGATGGGAATTTGCAAAAACAAAATACTAACACTCTAAGGGTTAAAAAGTTATGATACATGGCTTTGCTCATTGGAGTCAACACATTAACACAATGTCATTACAAAAATTTGGGGGCTCATTTTTCTAAAGACTTGCCTTTAAATTTTGTATTTTATTCTCTGCAACACTCTCCCTCTCCTACTGTCTATCTTCCTTTGGATTTTCTTGCACTACATCTGAAGGAATGAAAATACTTGGATCTTTAGTTATAAGAATTCTTGAAGCATTCCACTAGGTAGAGATTTTTCTCATCTTAACAACCACTTCCATTTGGCCGGTTGTTTGAATTTATCCCATGTTTGATCTTTGGAAGCTTCACTTCCTTTAGTTTATGCTTTTCCCTGTAGCACCCACCTATCTTCTTATTAATTGCTTCCACTCTTGGGCTTGGTCATTCTTTCTTATGTCTTCTTCTTCTTGCTCTCCCCTTGTTCAATGGGGACTTGTGTAACTCTAGGGATAGTGCATAATCTCATATGCTTCCCCTCCTAAACTTTATCATCCTCAATAGTGTTGGAGATCTGACATATGCATTGTAGAATATTTGTTCTTTTATTTTATTGCAAATGAGTGTTTCATAAAAAAATCTTTCCATTGTTTGATCTTGACTCTATTATTAGGGGAAAACCTATTCAATGACAAATAATGTAACTCACACACAACCATCCTTGCATTGATGTTTTGGAATAATGTAATTCACACACAACCATGCTTGCATTGATGTTTTGGAATTTCCCAATGATAGGGCCGTTTCACACAAGGGTGGAGAAACAAAACAAAAAGTGATTGAATTCCACCCGGGATTATTGAAGCACACACAGGTCCTCTGCTAGCTTATTCACATATAGCATAGAGCATTTGCTTATTACGTTTCGAGCTTTCGCTTTATGTGAAAGCACAAGAAAATAATGAATCCAATACATTTTCAACTGCAACGAATAAAAAGCCTCCATCTATTCGAAAACGATCGAAGTTTCACTCAGGGTTGGAACAGGAAGGCCGGAACGTTTTTGACAAAATAGTTTTGTGAGATGGCAGGTAAATAATCCAATATGTGAATAATGTAGTCCACGTGGCAAGCAGTAATTGATTAGTACATAGTGAGCGTTGATTAATACAGTAATTGATTAATAATACTGAGTGAATAATGCAATCCACGTGTCATGGAGTAATTGATTAATACTGAGTGAATAATGTAGTCCACGTGTCATGCACTAATTGATTAATGCATACTAACCGAATAATGTAGTGCACGTGTCATGCAGTAATTGATTAATACATACTGAGCATCACATAGAACAATCGTGTCCCAGGCAGTTGTCTTGGTGGTTGGGCCTCTTGCCTCTTGAGGCGGGGGCGAGGGTTCAACCTCTGTTGGCAGCACTTGTGAGGGACATGTAAACCTTGGAATGATGTATCATGTGGCTAATGTGCCATCGCATATTCTACCCCATGGTAGTTGTGATCGACCGCTGTTCAACTCAGTTATGTTAACCCCTGTTCTTGTGAGATAAGGGGGGTCCCATGGGTACTATACCCTTCCTTGTACAGTTGCAATTTCAAAATTAAAGCTCGAGAGAGTGGGCAGTCGAACCTCCATTTTGAAAAAAAAACAGTCGTTGACTCAACGCCACCCGCATAAGAGTTTTAGACCCACGTCACGAAAGTTTACTGTCTTTCTTGTTTCGATCCCGGTCAAAGCGTTTCTTGTTGGCAAGTCAGATTTTCCAAGGAGTAATCCAGGCAGAACAACCTGTATACCACACACATGAACATAAATACGAGTACACACATATGTAGACATATATATGTATACATACATATATATGTGTGTGTGTCTGAAACTCGTATGAGAAAACATCAACGAAAATCAGCAAGGATTATAATTGATGGAAAAAGAAGATACTTATTACGCACATTTTAGGTGCAAACGCAAAAAATGGTTTTTTATTACCTTACCAATAGAGACGTTGATGTTCCTTGGTTACCATAAAATAAAGAAAAATCCGTGCATGGAAAAAGCTAGTGCATTGGAATTCTTCAATGATACTTGAATGTCATTATTGTGCTTCATAACTTGGATGATATCTTATGTGTTACTTTGTGGTAGTGAAGCCATTTCTCTTCATGCACAAAAGACTATTGGGTTAACCACAATATGATTGTCTATCTTATATTCATTTGTAAGTGCCTTTTCCTAGCTCATCGTTAGAAGAATTCTTTTGGGGTCGAAACAAGCCTCTAGACCTTTATATCCAAAATGACGCAAACTCATATGGATTCAAAGAGAGTTGTGTAGATTGTCAGCATGACACAAACTCACATGGATTTAAAAGAAGCCTTATAGATCATTGTGCTTACATGCAAAATGACACAAATGGAAACTCAATCATTTTGTCCTTGTATGTAGGTGGCACGATAATTGTTGGGAAAAGAAAAAGTACATTTAAAGCTATGAAATATCCACATAATGTTTTCCATGTGTTGGAAGTGGTAGTGGGCCACAATAACAATATATCAGAGGTTTACAAGATCTTCCAACATATGAACCTTAACATACACACCTTAAGACTCAAAAATAGATGAGTGAGAGATAGAGAGAGAATAGATAGGATTTCAAGTGTAACGGTAAGCTATGAGGCTCACCTACACTATCTATATTACAATGTAAAATTACAATGTGTGAATATGATACAAACTGACAATATCTATATCTAGACAGAAATAGGAACTAGATACAAGAGATTGTGTGCCTAAGAGGTATGAAAAGTGTGTGTGAGGATATGGAGAATAAGAATATTTTAGAACTATTGTACAACAAACCCGAATTCTGATCAATCTAAATAAAAAACAAGTGACCTAGCAAGTAAGAATGAAAATAGACTTGTTGGTCATAGTAAATCAACAATGGATGTTGATGGTTGTTGGAGTTTATTGATCTCCAAAGTACAGCTAGAAGTAGGTGAAACCCAACAGGACCTAGTTGACTTTTTCACAAACTTGTATGCACAGATCAATTTTCTTGTAGAGCAAACTTCTCTTTAGTCCCTTAGAATTTTCCAAAATTGGTTCATACACATAAACTAGACTCTAAGAGCTTTCCAACAAGCTATAGAACACCTCAAACGGATAAATACACAATGAGCTATGACCTCTGCAATATGCAGCTTTAATGGAGACCTTGAAACAGAGATGAGCCCGAGAACACACATCACTTGCAGAGACTACTGCTCTTCACTCACAACTCCAATGAATCTTAAACTTTCCAGAATACATGTAGAATTTGCGAGCTTTCTAACAAGCCAAAGAACACATGATTAGGATACATACACAAGGAGATATGACCTCTGCAAGTTTGAGGTTTAATGGAGACCTTCAGCAGGGGGTGAAACCAGAGAACACACACTACTTGCAGATAGTACTGCTCTCAGCACACAACTCCAATGATTATGCAAATTTACAGGAAACAAGTAAACAGTAAGAGCTTTCAAATGAGCTATCAAACATGTAATTTGGATATACAATGAGGGAGATACAAGCTCTGCAATCTCTGCATACAAAACTACAGCAGTGTAGAGATACACATATGACTCTCTTAGACATCCCACAAGATCACAACTTTTCTCCTCTTTTTATTGCATGGGAAACTAATCTAAAACCTTCCTAATACATCTAATATCATGTTAGACACTTGGGTGGAGGTATTACATGACTCAAGTGCTCAAATAAGCAAAGTATTGATGGACTTTGAGAACTAGCCACATCGACCTTCCACTAGGACACCACTGCAGCTCCCTTGTGACTCACTAATTTGACTCACCATGTTTTAGAACTCACGTGGTATTTTTGCTATCTTTTATGAATAATATGAGCCTTCATGAAGTATTTGAAGACTTCCCAAAGGTATTTACATAATTTGAAACTTGTACCCTACATAAAACAAATGTTCACAACATTCTCCCCCTCAAGTTTTAAAGGGTATTTCCTTCATGCCAAGAATATAGTTGAATCTTTGAAGCTTTGGTCCATCCAAGGATTTGGTGAAGATATCTGCAACTTGATCCTTTGTTCCAACAAAAGAAACCTGCGCTTCATTGTTCATGGCCTTCTCTCGAACATAATGATAGTGAACCTCTATATGCTTTGTTCTAGCATGAAAAATAGGATTTGAGGTCATATGAATGCTGCTCAAGTTATCCCCATATATCAGTGGTACATCAACCTGCACATTCAAGTCATGAAACAACTTTTTAAACCACATAACCACAGTAGTAGCCAATGCTAAACCTCTATACTCAACCTCTGTAGAAGATAAAGCAACTGTAGGCTGTTTCTTTGAACTCCATGTTAATGTCTTGTTTCCTGCTATTACCACATATCCACTTGTGGATCTTCTGTCATCTTTGCTTCCAGCCCAATCTGCATCACTAAAGACTTTAAGAGTTAGATCAGCATCATGACTATAAAATAATCCTTCGTTCATGGTACCTTTCAAATACCTAAGCACTCTTTTCGCTGCATGCATATGAGGTACTCTAGGTTCATGCATAAACTGTGACAATACTCCCACTGCATAGCATATATCAGGTCTAGTTTTTGTTGCATAAATCAAAGATCCTACCATGGATATCTATACATTCATATCATGCAACTCATCACCTTCCTTTGCACTCAGCTTTACATTACATTCCATTGGAGTAGAAACAAATTTACATTCCTGCATACCAAACCTTTTCAGCATATCATATATATACTTTCTCTGTATCAACCACATACCTTCATCGCTATACATAATTTCAATCCCAAGAAAGTATCTAAGCAAACCAAGATCTGAAATTCTATTCCTTTCCCAAATTACCTTTTATCTCATCAATTTCTTTTGCATCATTCCCTGTAATCAACAAGTCATCCACATAAATGCATACATAGACACACATGTCATCCACATGTTTTACATAAAGTGAAGGATCAACATGACTCGCTGTGTATCCTTGCAGCATAAGATACTTTACCAACCTTGCATTCCATGCCCTTGGTGCCTGCTTAAGACCATACAATGCCTTCTTTAACCTGCATACATGATTAGGAAATTTTGCATCCACATAACCATCTGGTTGTGACATATACACTTCTTCATTTAACTCACCATTAAGAAAGGCATTCTTTATATCGAGTTGATATATATTGCACCTTTTACTTGCAGCTAAAGCCAACAAAGTTCTTACCGTTGCCATGTTTGCTACTCGACTAAATGTTTCCTCATAGTCCACTCCTTGAGTTTGATTATATCCTTTTGCTACAAGTCTAGCCTTATATCTTGACACAATACCATCACTATTTCTTTTAATCTTAAAAACCCACTTGCAACCAATTACCTTTTGTTTTGGTGTCTTTGGAACTAAATTCCAAGTCTTGTTATCCTGTAGTGCTTCCATTTCTTCTCTCATTGCTTTCTCCCACTTTCATCTCCTTTTGCCTCATCATAACATATGGGTTCATTTTCCTGCTCAACTTTTGTCATAAAAGCATAATGAGTATTCATGAAAGATTCATAAGTATACCTTTGAGGTTGCTTACTCACTCTTGAAGTTCTTCTTACCTCCAATGTAGATGCTCTTCCTTTCTTATTAGGAACCTTTGATGATTCTCCATACTCACATACATCACTAATTTCCTCTCCTTCATCATTAACTTCAACAAGTTTGAGTTTACCTTTACTTTTAACACTTGGAGGTGACTCTTGCCTTAATCTTCCATTGAAAGGTGATCCTCTTTCTTCATCCAAACCACTCCTTTCATCATTTAAACTTCCTGATGGCTGAACTATGCATTCATCTCCTTCAACCACACCTTCTTCATTTTCATCCATGACCTGCAAACAGTTCTTATCTGCATAACATGAAAGTGATTCATCAAAGTTTACATCTCTTGACACAACAACCTTATTGGTATGAGGATTATAGCATCTATATCCTCTTTGAGTATCTGCATAACCAATAAATATACATTTTTATGATTTCCCATCAAGTTTAGATCTCACCTCACTAGGTACATGTACATAACATACACAACCAAATACTTTCAAATGACTTACACTTGGTTTCCTTCCATGCCATACCTCATATGGTATCAAATGATGAACTCCAGCAGTCGGAACTCTATTCATAATGTAAACACTTGTGCTAACAGCTTCAGCCAAAAAATAATTAGGCAAACACATATCATTAAGCATGCTTCTAGATGCTTCTGCTATGATTCTATTTCTTCTTTCTCCGACTCCATTTTGTTGTGGAGTATACCTGCATGTAACTTGTCTTTTGATACCTTCATCATACAAAAAATCAGTAAAAGCTTGAGAGAAATACTCTCCTCCTCCATCGGATCTTAGCTTCTTAACATATCTTCCTGTTTGCTTCTCGACAAATGATTTAAAATTTTTGAAACAATCAAAGACTTCACTCTTATGTTTAATGAAATACACAAATGTCATTCTACTATGAACATCAATGAATGATACATAGTACTTATTACCAGCCAAGGATGCCTCTTTAGTAGGACCCCATACGTCCGTGTGTATAAGATCTAGCAATCCACTGCTTACATAGCTTGAAAGCTTGAAAGGCTGTCTACTCTCCTTACCCATTTGACATGCTTTACAAAGATGCACCATATGTTGCTTAGTAAGATCTGGTAATCCTTCAACAATCCTCTTCTTTGATAGCTCCTTTAACCTGTGTACATTCATGTGTCCAATCCTTTTGTGCCATAGATCAAGCTCTGCTATTCGATGCATACCATAAGAGAAATAGTTTGTATGATTTGGGTTTACCTTGAATGTAAACAATCTACCTTTTTTCTTACCTCTAGCAATTAACCTCCTTTGCTTTGGATCCTCAATGAAGCAACCTGCATGATTAAATCTTATTTGCAAACCTTTTTCTACCATTTGACCAACTGTCATCGAATTCTTAGTAATCGTTGGCACATAAAGTACATCCTTCAAGCAATTTGTCTTACTCTTATCTTGCATAACAACATCTCCAACCTGCATAATCTTATGTGTTGTATCATCTTCTATTTCAACATGACCTTTACATGATGGATTATGCATATTTGAAAACCATGAAGCATCATGAGACATGTGATTAGAATAGCCACTATCTACATACCATACATCGCTATTGCAATTCATCTTAGTTTCAACATTCATCATAAGAAGAGAATCATAATCATCACTTTTACCTTCAACTGCATAATTTCCTTGTTGTTTACCTCTTCTTGAATAGCCTCCTCTTCGATTACCACCTTGATTACTTTCATTTTGATAAAAATCTTTGGCATAGTGTCCATACCTTCCACATATATAACAATTGTTCTTATCTTCACTCCTTTGTCTTTGATTGTAGTTGTAGTAGCCTCTCGTACCTCTAGCACTTGATCTTCCTCTTCCTCTTGTGTTGAAGAAGCCACTTGAAGTCCCTTGATCATCGCTCCTTCTTCCTCGACCTCTATTTGAACCTCTTCTTCCTTTGTTTCCACCTCTTGATGATCCTACATAAAGAGCTTGTCCTTGAGATCCTTTTTGATTTGAAGTAGAGCCATTCAGATTCATCTCCTCCGTGACCATCAGAGCAACAAGCTGATCAAAGTATGGCAATTCTCCTCTAACATAAACTGAAGTAATGAATGGTTTACATCTCTCATCATCCTTGAGTCCGTTGAGACTATGTGCAACCAAGTCATCGTCCTCCACATGAGATTGAATTGATCGTAGTTGATCTGCAATCTCTTTAACCTTCAACAAGTAATCATTGACCGATGTCCTTGTATCTTTCTTTATGTTATTCAACTCATTTTTGAGTTGAATCTTCCTTGCTCTTGTACATGTAGCATACAACCTTTCCAATGCAAGCCAAACATCTCTACTTGTGTCTAGATCTTGTATGTGTCCTACCATTGAATCTTGAATATTTTGTGATAAAATGAATATAACCCTTTTGTCTCTCTCATTCCAAAGTCTAAACTCCCTCAATTGTTGCTGATTTGGGTCCTCTGGTAATGTGGGTTTGATATTTGTGCCGTCAATCAAACCATACAAGCCTCTACCTTGCAAGTATGCTGTGATTCTAAACTGCCATGCTTGATAATTGGTCTTATCAAGCTTCTCTATTTATGCATGTTGGTCTCCCATAATACAAATGTTAAGCTTCCTCCTTTAAGCCTTCTTTCCAATGTGTGTGATGAGAAGAAATATAATATTTACCTTGTAAATGAGGTATGTGCACCTTTCTTTGCTTGGATGTTGCTTGAGATGCATCCTTGTGATCTTCTTCTACCTTTGTGTAGTGTTGATGATGAAATACTTCTTTGATAGCTTCAAATTCTTCATCAAGGTATGATAACCTTCTCCAAGCATCCAAGTACTTGCTCTGATACCAATGGTGGAGTTTATTGATCTCCAAAGTATAGCTAGAAGTAGGTGAAACCCAACAGGACCTAGTTGACTTTTTCACAAACTTGTATGCACAGACAAGTTTTCTTGTAGAGCAAATTTCTCTTTACTCCCTTAGAATTTTCCAAAACTGTTTCACACACATAAGCTAGACTCTAAG
Organism: Ceratopteris richardii; assembly: GCA_020310875.1. Lineage (NCBI taxonomy): Eukaryota > Viridiplantae > Streptophyta > Polypodiopsida > Polypodiales > Pteridaceae > Ceratopteris > Ceratopteris richardii. Next base: position 104,825,305 of record CM035441.1, on the reverse strand, counting down.
AGCTTTCCAACAAGCTATATAACACCTCAAATGGATAAATACACAATGAGCTATGACCTCTGCAATATGCAGCTTTAATGGAGACCTTGAAACAGAGATGAACCCGAGAACACACATCACTTGCAGAGACTACTGCTCTCAACTCACAACTGCAATGAATCTTAAACTTTCTAGAATACATTTAGACTTTGAGAGCTTTCTAACAAGCCAAAGAACACATGATTTGGATACATACACAAGGAGATATGACCTCTGCAAGTTTGAGGTTTAATGGAGACCTTCAGCAAGGGGTAAAACCAGAGGACACACACTACTTGCAGAGAGTACTACTCTCAGCTCACAAATCCAATGATTATGAAAATTTACAACAAGAAAGTAGACAGTAGGAGTTTCAAATGATCTATCAAACATGTAATTTGGATATATAATCAGGGAGATACAAGCTCTGCAATCTCTGCATACAAAACTACAGCAGTGTAGAGATACACATATGACTCTCTTGGACATCCCACAAGATCACGACTTTTCTCCTCTTTTTATAGCATGGGAAATTAATATAGAACCTTCCTAATACATCTAAAGTCGTGCTAGACACTTGGGTGGAGGTATTACATGACTCAAGTGCTCAAATAAGCAAAGTATTGATGGACTTTGAGAACTAGCCACATCGACCTTCCACTAGGACACCACTGCAGCTCCCTTGTGACTCACTAATTTGACTCACCATGTTCTAGAACTCACGTGGTATTTGAAGACTTCCCAAAGGTATTTACATAATTTGAAACTTGTACCCTACATAAACCAAATGTTCGCAACAATGGTAAGCTGGTAGAATCTCCTCTAGATAATCACCAAGACATAGACCACAACTCCTCCAAGAGTGTGAGAACTCATTCTTCAAGATAGAGCACCTCCTAGTTGATCACCTCCACAAGAGTGTGTGAACATTCTCTCTTCAAGAAGCCTTCCTCCTTCCATTGAGCACTTACCCTCCTTGAGATGATGCTTGAGTGATACTCACAATGAGCATGACCCTCCTTATATAAGTTTCGTGCTCCCTTCAAAAGCAGAACAAATAAAAAATAACTTGAAAAGCTATTGGTGCCAAACTACGATTGTGAAAATCTTTGCAGAAAAACATGTCGATGATTTTTTAAAGCAAATTAAAAAATCTTGTGTGCGTTGCAACTGAAAGGTATCAAACCCTTGCCCCAAACTTCAAGATACTTTCACGTAGCCATGATGCCTTTCGACTTTTGTCTCTGAATGCCTTGACATGTATTACATAGATATATCAAGCAAGGAACTGCTTGACTAAATAATGTAGTTCCAAATGGTTCGGAATCTGCTTGTGACTGTAATAACACATTGACATTCATAGGTGTCTTCATAGGTTTAGAATTTGTCATCTCAAACCTTTCCAATAATTTCTTAATGTTTCTGTTGTGTCATGTAGATACACTCATCTCTGTATTTGAACTCAATCCCTAGATAATAATGTAAAATCCCTAAGTCATTCACATCAAATGTATTCTTAAGTTGTCCTTTAAACAACTGAAGATCTGAATCCTTGGGAGCTATCATGATCATATCATCAATATATATGATAGTAATAATCAAAACATCCTTTTTAGCTTTAACATAAAGAGCGAGAGTTGCATCTGAGTTTTCAAACCAATAGATATAAGAAAAACATGTATCTTCTCATACCAAGCTCTTGGTGCTTGCTTTAGTCCATATAAAGCTTTGATAAGGTTGCATACTAAATGCTCTTTACCTTTTTCTTCAAAATCTTCTGGCTGCTTAACATAAACATCTTCATGTAGATCACCATTAAGAAATGTAGTTTTGATATCTAGCTGGTAGACTTTCCAACTAAAGAATGCAAATAAAGAAAGTACTGTCCTAGCCACTGTCATTCTAGGTGTAGGTGCAAAAGTCTCATCATAGTCAATACCTTTCTTTTGTGCATTACCTTTGACAAATAATCTTGCTTTATACCTGTCTTTAGTACCATCTGCTTTTCTTTTGGTTTTGAAGATCCACTTAACACCAATAGCTTTCTTATCTTTTGATAACTCACAAAGCTTCCAAGTTTGATCCTTATGGATAGAATCAATCTCTTCTTGCATAGCTTTCTTCCATACAGGACTATGTAGTGCATCTTGAACACTAGCTGGTCCATTCTCAACTGAAGTAAGGGCTAAAACATTATGAATCTCAAAATGTTTTGCATAATTTACCTTGTCTCCTTGTTGTCTCCTGGTCTGACTTCTTGTTCTTCTTCTGCATTCCTTTATACCATTGTTCTTCCAATTTTGATAAAACCACTTTGGTGTATTCCTGGAAAGTGGTGTTATCTTTTCTGGTTCTTGAGTATCTCTTTCTTATGGAACTGGAACCTTCTCCAACTTCATAAATCGGAACTTCAAGAGGAACTGATGATGGACTAGGTACTAGCGTACGTAATGAAATTCTCTCTTCACCTGTGTCTCTTAGGGTTTGAGAAGGTTCATCACCCCCCTTGTATGGCTGAATGTAAGCATCCAAATTCCTTCTGAAAAATGCATAGTCATCTTCTTTTATGAATTCTAGAGTCTCTTCCTTCTGATCATAAATCTAACTTTTTGCAATATATGCATTGTGTGAGAGCAGGATATCACCTCTATCTGGAACATAGAATATGTATTCTTTGCTTTCAATTGAATAACCAATAAAGATGGCTTTAATGGCTTTTACATCAAGCTTACCACAATCCTTATTCTCAATGTGAACATAAGCTGGGAAACCAAAAACTCTAAAGTAACTCACATTGGGCTTCTTCCCATAATAAGCTTCATAAGGTGTAAGAACATTTCAAGCTTTTGTGGAAGACCTATTTAGAATGTGATTAGTTGTATGTATTGCATCAAACCAGAACTTGGGAGAAAGCCTTTTGGATGATATCATACTATGCATCATCTCAACAAGTAACCTATTCTTTCTCTCTGCAACACCATTCTATTCTAGCGTGCAAGCAATAGTGAGTTGATGGGAGATACCTTTGTCTTCAAGAAAAGACTTAAAGTCTTTAGACAAGTACTCTCCTCCTCTATCACTTCTCAAAATCTGGATCTTTGACTAACTTTCATTTTCAACCATAGCTAAGAACTTCTTGAAAGTAGGAAAAACCTCTAATTTCACTTTAAGATCATAAATCTTGAGAAATCATCAATGTTTCACATCTGAATGTATGATCTTGTCTATGTCCAGCTTCAGATGTAGCATATTTTATTGACTTGCTCTGCAATACACATTAACATCATCCTGACATCATGAGTCTCTATTGTAGAGGGCATCATTTCAGAGTTTCTATGAAAGAAAAACCCTTAAAATTCTTTTGAAACTGAATTTTGTGTATTTCATCATTCTATTCAGAAAATTCAGTTTTTTAAAGATCAAGAAGGATTACTTCATTTTAAAGTTCATAATCACACATAATTCTAGTTGATTCCTTTGGTTTATACATGTTATGGGAAAGATGAAGATCAAAGAGGGTATAACTTGATCCAGATTATGTTCATAATTTATTTGCTGCTTCTTTTAATTCAACGTAATCTAAAGTGGGTTAACACTCATGGTCTCCATGTTCCTCAATGGCTACTTAAGGAGGATATCTAAGTCCGCTGATGATTAGAAATGAGTAGAAAAAATTGTACATTCATGCTCATGCGAAAGCCCGAATGGTTATCAATCACACAATGGCATAGGTTCGTTTGTGAGAAGGTAAGCAATTCTATTTTGTTCTCCCTTAAGTTGCATTTTTTCAACCCCTCCTCCATTGTTTGGTCATTTACAAGGGGGAAATTTCATTGAGCACCTCATGTTGTGGGATCTTATTGTATATAACCATTATTTTTCATGTTTTTGTCTCATGTTTTGATTTTCTACTTGTCGTTCTATATTCTTCGTTAGTTGATCATACAAAGCTCGTTCATATATTTACTATTATAATTATCCGAAACGTTTTTTAATTATCCGAAACTATTCAAAAATATACCTATATTTATATGATTGTTTTTTTTCATGGATAAGGTAAGTATATGTATATATATATATATATATATATATATATATATATATATATATATATATATATATATATATATATATATATATATATATATATATATAGAGAGAGAGAGAGAGAGAGAGAGAGAGAGAGAGAGAGAGAGAGAGAGAGAGAGAGAGAGAGATGTGTGTGTTCTCCCTTAAGTTGCATTTTTTCAATGATCTTCAATGATCTTCAATGTCTTTTATGTGTTACTTTGTCGTAGTGTATCTTATATTTATTTGTAATTTCCTTTATATCCAAAAGAAAGCTTTATAGATCGTCAGAATGACACAAACTCACATGGATTTAAAAGAAGCCATATAGACACAAATGACACAAATGGGAACTTGAACACATTTCGGATGTGAAAATCAAAAGAGATAGGAAGAAGCACATGCCCTATTTGTTATTGGGAAGGTACATTGAAAAAGTACTTATGAGGCTCCTATCGTGGAGTGCTTCTCTACGTTTCATGGAGGAAACCATGCAATGTATAGCTTGGGAGCAATCATGCATCTTTCTATGTATGGCACTAATGTACTAGATATCAAGAAAAGCCTACTTTTTGTTGGGAAGATGGATATGCATGTGCCATGGATATAGTAACCTCTTTGAAAAGGGACCATGAAAGCTCATTAAAGGCTCAAGCTCGATTTTTTAGGGCATTAAGAAAGGCACTCTTCATTTCTTGCATGGGAAAGCTTACTGCAAAAAGCTACTCTTAACTACATGCATGGGAAAACCCTTATGTGCAAGTTTATCGATTTGGTTGAGATTCATTCTCACAGGAAATTATTGCGTAAAAGGCTTGACCACATGAGAAAAAATCATGTAATCTTGACAAGTTTGATGTTGAAGGCACAAAACTTGACTTTTGTAATGAATGTCAATAAGGTTAGCAAGTAAAAGAATTCTTACTACTCTTGTGCCTCTCATAAGTCTAATGTGATCTTGTTCATTTTGATGTTTATAGCATGTCCACCATGTCTATGGGGGATACTCATTTCTTTGTTTCGTTTGTTGATAGCTACTCTACGAGGCTTTGGGTTTATTTGCTACAGTTGAAGGATGACAACTTTGCTGCATTTAAAAGATTTCATGCATTTTTTACCACTTGAGCAAGGAGAAGGCTGAAATGCTTATGCACGGATAATGGAGGTGAGTTCATAAGTGCGCAAAATCTTCACATTAAGAGGGAGCCCATAATCCCATACAACCCACTTTTTCTACAGGTGTGGTTGAAAGGTATAACAGGACTCCTAGAATCCCCGAACTCCCCTTGTGAGGCTAGAGCTTAAGCCTTACCTATAGTCAAGGCCCATACTACATAGCCCATTGGCCATCGTGGCTTGCTGCCCATCCTACAAGAGAGAAAGAAATGGATATGGATAATGAAATTGGTTTTGGCTGAAAATTTGTTAGCATGTAAAATGGGCACCCTCCGTTCTAATAGAGGGGGGGAATATATGTCTTCTGATTTTAATGCATTTTTGGCTGAACGTGGGATAAAACACCAGTGTACACTGTCGTATACAACTCAATAGAATGGAGTTGCTAAACGGAAGAATAGGTCACTCATGGAGATGGTGAGGTGTATGGTCAAGAATCAGGCTTTACCACCTAGTTTCTAGCTTTAGGCTATCATGTGTGTAGCATATGTACTTAACACGTGTCCCACTAAAGCCTTGCAGTCTATCACTCTATATGAGGCTTGGCATGATCGCAAGCCATTTGTTGCTCATCTGCATGTTTTTGGTTGTTTGGCATATGCATTAGTGCCTAAACAACATCGCAGAAAATTGGATGATAAAGCAGTAAAATGTATTTTTGTTGGGTATAATTCTAAAAGTAAAGGCTATGTGTTGGGTACAATTCTAAAAGTAAAGGCTATCATTTGTATCATCCACAGACTAAACGCATTCTGGTTAGCCGTCATGTTGTCTTTGTGGAAGATGCTATTCAACCATTGCTTTGATGTACTAAGGAGACATATGTTAGCTCCAAAGACATGTATGATACTTTATTGTCTCTTTTTACAGGTGGGTAGTCTAGTGTTGGTCCTAATGAGGAAACTTCTCAGCCTTTGCAGGTTTCATGTGATGATGTAGAAAATCCCATTTCTGATGTAGATTTACATGATGCACTTGTTGATGAGAGAGCTGATATTGAGGACGCAAAAAATATGCCAAAATGGCTAGTGCAGACCTTGTGTGACAGAAAATTAGATGCACCTCTGTCATATCGTACTCGTTCAGGCTCTCATAGTGCCTCTTTTGCATCAGATTTCTATGCTATGGCTACCTTTAGTGTCTGTGATGAGATTGAACCTGTTTCGTTTGATGAAGCACAAAATTATGAACATTGGATGGTTGCAATGCAATCTGAGTATGATGCTATCATGAAAAATGGTACTTGGTCTTTATGTGACTTGCCTCCCGGCAAGAAGGCCATTGTACTAAATGGGTATACAAGATGAAGCGTAAACCTAATGGGACAGTTGACAAGTATAAAGCTAGGCTTGTTGCAAAGGGTTATGCACAGGAAAGAGGCATTGATTTTGATGAAACCTTTGCTCCTACTTGCCGAATGACTACTGTTCATAGCATCTGTCCACTTGCAGCTCATCATGGTTGGAATGTACATCAGTTGGACATTAAAACACCATTTCTGAATGGTGACTTGCATGAAGAAGTGTATGTTTTTCAGCCTAGTGGCTTTGTACAGAAAGGGCATGAAAACTAGGTGTGTATGTTAAGAAAGGCTTTATATGGTTTGAAACAAGCACCACGTGCTTGGTATAAAAAAATACATGCCTATCTGATTGCACATGGTTTTGAGAATAGTCTGACTGAAAGCACCTTATATGTTAAGCATGCTAATGATGTGCTTCTAATCATTCTGGTGTATGTTGATGACATGCTGCTCATTGGTCCTCATGAGAAGCATATTGCTGATTTCAAGGTTGATTTACATGCCTCATTTGAGATGTCTGATTTGGGGCATTTGCATCATTATTTGGGCATTCAGTTTATGCACGTTGATGGTGGAATGGCTTTGCGTCAAACGAAATATATTGATACATTATTACAGTGCTTTGGCCTTGAATAGTGTAAATCGTTTGCCACTCCTATGGAGACAGGTTTACATTGAGTCTTCATGATGTTGGATTTGCATTTGATGTTGTTCTCTATCTGGTTGTTGGATGCTTGATTTACTTATGCATTACTTTGCCAGAAATTCAATTTGTTGTCTCACAGATGAGCAGGTTTATGCATTGCTCAAGTGTCAAGCATTGGCAGGCGGTTAAGTGCATCTACCACTCACTACTTGAGTGGTACTCGGCTGCTTGGGTTGTTTTATCCCAAGGGGGGATCACTACCGCCAGATTTGCATGCTTTTCTGATTCTAACTGGGTTGGTTGCTATGACACTCGTGTGTCCACTAGTGGTTTTTACTTCATGCTTGGTTGCTCATGTATATCTTGGTTGAGAAAGAAGCAGCCTATTGTGGCCACTTCCAGTTGTGAGGCTGAGTATACGGCAGCTTTCATAGCTATTGTTGACTCTGTGTGGCTCAGATGCCTTATGGCTGATTTGGGTGTTGGTCAATCTTCTGCAACCACCACCTTCACTGATAGTCAGAGCGCATTGGCAGTTTTGAGGAACCCTGTGTTCCATGCTCACACTAAGCACATTGAGATGCATTATCATTATGCGAGGGAGATGTTCTCTACTGGGGAGATCAGCTTGGCATATGTGCCCACACAGGAGAACATTGCAAAGCTTTTCACGAAAGCTCTGCCTAGGGAGAAGTTTGAAGATTTCTGTAAAGCTTTGGGCTTATTTCCTTTTGTGGAGTGATTTCCACATAGCTTGGCACTTCCTTATACATGAGTGCCAACTCCTTGTTCACCGCATCACTCCCAGGGGGTATTTGTTGATATATTTAAGTAGTGATGTGTGTGAACACTCTAGGACCTCCCGGGCACTTTTTTCCCTATTTAGGAGGTTTTTTTCCCCTGCCTTCTTCTTCTTCCTAGTGTTGTTCGTATGCCTCCACAGATGTCTAACTCCAAGAGATAGGCCTCTACAAAAACCATTCCAACCTCTTCCTTCCTTGCCTCTTTAACAACCAATTTTGGACAGCTCTTTATGACATGATCATTTACTTTATAGTATTTGCAAAAAAAAAATTACTTTTTTGTTTTCTTCTCATCTCTGTCATCCTTCTTTGATTGTGCAAAACTAGCATATTTCTGCTTACTAGTAGAAGAGCTCCATTTACCTTTTCCCTTCTAACTAGCCAAGAAAGCTTGATCTGCAACATGCATTATGGACATGTTCTACCCAGGCTAATCTTCCTGCAACAGAACAGAGACTAACTCCTCAAACGTTAAGGCATTTGGATTGCCTTTTATCATCAAACAAAGAGTAAAAGCAAAACTCAGATATGAATCAGGAAGTCCATTCAGAACAATATGCACAAGTGAAATATCAGGCAAGACTTCATCAGTAGAAATCAATTGTTCCTTCAAATCTTTGATCTTTGTCAGAAAATTGTCCACGGAATCTCCTTCATTCATGTTCTCACTCTCCAACTGTTTTCGAGGGTAAGCAACACGAGCCTCATTCCTTGCCTTGTATAAAGTGTTAAGTGTATCCCAAGCATCTTTGGCTATTCTACAAGAGCGAATATCAAGAATAATTGCACGTTTGACAGACAAGGCTATCAATGCATGTGCTTGAGGATCTCTACCATCCCAATGAATTTGCTCTACAGTAGGTGCAGTAGGAACTACAACATGAACATGAACATGAAGAATATCGCCACCTTCAATGCCATCTATATCACCTTCGACAATTGTTTTTGCAGGTGTAACAGGACGTTTTTCAACACCCTGCACAATATTCCATAGTCCTTTTGCAACCAATACATGATGCATCATATAAGCCCATAATGGGTAATTGGTACCATCCAACTTATTCTCAACAACCAACATATGGAATACATCATTGTTTTTAGCCATGGCCACTAAATGAAATACCCTGATGCAAAAAAAATGATTGTATCCCAAAAAGATGAATAGAACTACCCTATCAAGTTTTGCTAAACCTATAGCAGACTTTGAGACCCTTATACTAGCGAACTAAAACTTGTATATACCTTTAGCACAAAAAGACAAAATTTCTTGCACAAGTTCTATGATAGTGCGTTCGGAGGCCAAAACAAGCTCAGATCGCAATTTTGACACCACGTAGAAAAGTTATTTTGATCTCCTACTCATCTTGAGTATGCTCACCAATTTTCATGTGATTCTTAGACTGTGACTCGAGGGGTGTTGACGATGCACTAGGTGAAGCAATGACCTATGATGATACCAATTGTTGGAGTTCCGAGTCTATGGAAGCACGCAAACAACACAAGGAAGAAGAAGAAGCTTGGAGCACAACACACAATATTGAATGCATTACCACCAGAATGTACAAAAATAAGTAGCCCATTAGGGTAATAGGCATATATACAAGCCGACAGAAAAAAAACCTCCTAAAGAGGGAAAAAAGTGCCCCAACGGTCCTCGTGTGTTCACACACATCACTACCTAAATATATCAACAAATTAAAGATTCCATTGTTCCCACTCTTTGTTTTACCTTATATACATGTGTGTGTGTGCATCTTATGTGCTTCTATCATGCACGTTCACTTGGTCATGGTCATCATAACACCCTCACATCTCCGCGGATATACAATCATGATTGCTATTCATGTGTAGATGGAAGTGGGACTTGTGTGTGAGATCAATGATAAGTTTGTAAGTGTGTAGGAAGATCGTTTCTTGGTTTGGAGAAAGTTGATTGTTTTGAAGTGGCTGCATCATTAGGTTTTACTCAAGATAAGTAGGTTTTGATATCATATTTGGATTTTGCATGAAAAATGGAATGTATTATGCACTTGAAACACTCAATTTGGTGTTATATTTATAAATTGAATGACATTGTGTCCCTCAATTCTTCTTTACATTGACTTATATACTACTTCCAAAATGAACTACTTTCTCAACTTCTAGGCTTCTAAACTACTATGTCTAGTTATTCCATGTTATTCTAGCTTTGTATATAGATCTATGATAACTCAAGGAAGACTCTCCCCAAGTCTTACAAAATTTAGAGCTTTCTAAGTCTACTTTTTGCACTGTTTACAAAGAAAAGGCATCAATATATAAGTTTTGGTTGTTTTTCTTCATTCAACATCCTCCTTCTCCTCATCCTTTTGATGTCCTCATCAAAACTATACAAGCTTTGTTGTAATTTTTATTGTCTTTATTTTCTTCTGTAGATGTTAGATCTTTGCATGCTTTTTCTTTTCTTCAAAATTAATATCATTGATCAATGCAATCATGGCTTTTCTCTAATATAATGATGCTTTTCGAGCATCCACTATGTTTCTACTATGTTGTTCCAAAAATATATTCTCGTATGCTATTATTCTTGCCTCAAGACCCAGAGAGACTCTACGAAAAATCTATGACTCTTGTTCAAAAAATCTAGTAGTGAATGCATATTCAAATGTCTTAAGATGTATGTTTTGCATGAACATGACTCAAATAAAATAAGGCATTAAGCACTGCTGATTTTGACCTTCACTTATATCAAAAAGTAATGTTTTTATCATCGAATGAAATCCAAAAAAATTCATGGTCCTTATATTTAATTCTGTAAACGCTTTTCAACAAGATTTGACCATCTTGAGAATTTTGATTTGTATAATTATGGTATAGTATTGTACATCATTCAAGTCATTTATGAATCTGTCATAAATATTTAGCATATGAGAATTTTTTGGAAATCCTTCCCTTGGTGTGCCTAGTAAATTTGGAAAAAAGTAGCCAGGTCTTCGGGATTTGACCACTTTTTCTTCTTTCCCAAAATTGAGGCTAGTTTCTCCTTTGTGCACATGGACAATACACAAGATTAAGCCTTAGGTTTATGGGTGCCTCTATCCACACATGCTTGCACTCCTTGTGTTCTACCAAAAGAACTCTTCTCCAACTAGGATTTACTTTAATTTTTATGTTGGTACAAAATAGATATCCGAGTATTCCAAAAAGGGATCTGGCTCCTTGTCTAGTATTTGATCTAATACTCTTTTATATGTTCTCACAGATAGGTTAGAGGCACATCCAGGATATCAAAATTGGATAGTGTCTTGAGATGTTTCTTGATCCTATGTATTAAAATTTTGATTAGCTTTGCCTCATTTCTATCATAAAATTTCCATTGATATTTGATCTATCATTTCTATCTTCGATTAATGTACAAGTTTGCATGTCATGATTTTGATTGTCATTATCTCATTGAACATTCACTTATGCTCCTTCATCTCCAATCCCCATGTCTCCAATTGGAATGATTTTTTCTTCTTCAAACTCTTGATCTCCTTCATGAATATGCTCTTGGATTTTTTGTAACAACCTTTTAATTTGTTCTTCCGATTTCTTTTGCTCCTTTTGTAAGGTTGTATCCAGTTCATGTATGTTGCACTTCATATTCATTGCATATATTTCTACTTCTCTTTTTATATCTCTCTCGAAATTTTGATATTCTTAAAACATCTGATGCATTTGTATCTTGATTTTTTATTGTTATTGCATCTTTCTAGCTTTTTCTTGACTTTGGAAATTCTCTTTGTATTTCTTCTATTTTCTTCTTCCATTGTAATACTTGGTAATATGGCCATTTGGGATCCTTTTGAGAAGCAATGTAAATATTCTTTTAATACCTCTTTCAAATTCTAGATTTTTGCATCGGTTTCTTCATTTCTCTTTAGCATGTCTTTAGATTTCTCGACCATCTCTTTGACTTCATTAGACATCTAAACTACTATCACTTTGAATTCCTATTCATCTCCATATGCCTTGACCATCAGTTGTTCATTATTAAATTCCTTGTTTTCCTATACTTCCTCATTGTGGACTTGCTCTTTGATGAAAGATTAATCACCTTCTTGTATGTTCATATGCTCTACATCTTGGTCTATGATATTTGTTCTTTCTTGATGCATAATATTTCATTTAATAACAGTAGGCTTTTTCGTTGTGATTTTGACTTCATTTTGAATAGTATTATGAGTTTTGAGTGCATCCTTTTCCTTTGGAATCCTCACTTCTGGTTGTACTAGGACCAAACCACATTGACTTTCCTTCTCTTGAGGTTCTCTATCTCCCTTTAAATGTTGTGTTGCTTTGTACTCCTTGTCCTCCTTAAAAGTATATTTGAATATATTGATGAGATCTATCAGACCTTTTCTATTTCTTATTTTTGCTCTTCTTTTGTTGTTTCCTCTAATGCCTCTACATCTTCCATAACTACATCTATGTCTTGATTGTCAAGAGTGGTTATACCCACTACTTCTTCTTGTTGCTTCTTTCATTTGTCTCCTCTTGTATAAAGAGTTGCTTTGTTTGATTAGCCTTGTAATGATGTTCTTCTATAGTGGTAACAATCACTTTTTATTATTGCTTAGATTCCCTTGATTATTCTTGTATAGTAGGTTGTATAATCTGATTGTCTTCATTTTGTTGTTCCTCCAAAGTGGTGACAAACATTGTACCATGTTCTTCTTGATCATGTGTTCTTCTTGATCATGTTATATCTACTTCTTTTTCAAGTTCTTTCAATTTATGAATGTCAAACTCCTCTAGTTTCTTTTCTTCCTAAGATGGTATTTCAATGTCTGGAGGAATTGATAATCCTCATCTTCATTTTCATCTCCTTCAAATAGTTCCTCTTCCTCTGGATGTTGAGGGATACACATTAGTTGATCTATTCTATGTATCAATATAGAGCTTCCTGATAATAATCAAGGAGGTGCTTCTTGTAGTTGGGGTGTTGGTTCCTCATGTTTTCTTTGTTCATCTAGTTTTCGAATAGTCTTTTTATTCTCTTGCTTTGAATTTTTTTATCCTTCTTAGGGTTTACTTCTTTAATTGATTTAACCACTATTTTTCTTTTTTCCTTTGCTAAACATAAAGCATCAAACTATTGTTTCAATGCTTTCTCCCTCTAGACATAAGCAGTTTATCTTTACTTTCATCAAGTTTTCATGTAGTTTTTCATATATTTACAACTCCTTTTGAATCCAATTTGTAGCCTTATTTGAAAAATACTCGAGCTTTTTTTGGTACTTCTTTTCATACTTTCTCCTTTTATCTTCACCCCCTACAAATAATATGTATATAGACTTTGCTTTGCAATCATGGGAGGATGAGGTGCTATGTCTGAATGTTCTTGTCTTTGAGTAGCAACCACTTCTTCAGTAGTGGGTTCTTCAAAATTTATTGAGTACTCTCTTGGGTCTTCTTTCACCCTGATTGTGATGTCATCATCCTCTATTTTAGCAATTTTCAACCTCTTTTTCAAAGGCCTTGCTTCAATTACTTCTATTACCTTAGGCAAAAATTTGCATGCCGGTCTCTTTGTAATTGCCTTGAGGCTAGTGTCCATTTTGTTTGTCTTCTATCCTATTACCTTCTATGATTGTGTTGCTTGAGCTGCAATGAATTCTTCCATTTCTCTATAGCTAAGCATGGGTTCTAGTTCTTCTTCTTCCTACAATGTTTTATAGATGATTCTAGTTAGAATCTGTCCTTCTCCTAGGAACTTTTTGTCCTTCTAGTGTGTAGTTGATATATATATATATATATATATATATATATCAAGATATAGTTGTACATCTCCATGTTCTTTTCATTACCTCTATTCATGAATGCAAAGTTATTGGCTTGTGATGTTGTGTGTATCTAGTTATTTAACTAGAAAAAACTGGTTGATTGAAAAGCTAGATTGATTGCTTTAGGTTCAAAATTAGTGAATTTATTAATGTCTTTCTAAATTTTCATCCCCTTCCTTATGTCATTGATGTTATTTATTCATGCCTCCCTTGATAGGAAGGGCTTTCCTAATCAGTTTTTGATTGATGTGGAATCCTTTATATATTCCCTCAAAATCTGTGACATTATATTTGAAATATTCCTTCTGGTCATTTTTGTTCCAGGTATGCTTTTCCATTGATTCCATTACCTCAATACACCTTGGAATATCAATCATCATGGTTGGTGCTTCCAAGAATCCCTTGCTTCCCACATGTCCTCGAGCTTCTAGGATATACTCACTTTTGTTTAGCTTTTGGATATCTCTTGTAACTACTATGAACTTTAAGTTCCTGAATCTGACCAAGTAGATGTACTTATATACTCTAGCAAGATGCTTCTTTGCCTCTTCTGAAGTCTCCCCTGCATCTAGAAGCTAGGGACCCCTAGCTAGAGTGATCACTCTGTCCTTGAGCATTTCTTAAGCCATCTGCAAATGACTCCAATGTTTTTGTCATTACTCTTTGTAATATTTTTTATGATTTGTTTAAAATACCAATATTCCAATAAAAACATTACATGAAAAAGAATAATCATATATACATATACATTCGTATAAAAAAACTCTTTTACTTTTGGATAAAAAATCCTAAACGCATCTTTTCATGTGCACGTTTTTGTTCTTCAATTCAAAATATAAATTTATTACCTTAAAATAATTTAAAGTAATTTTTTTTTATCTTGATTATTTTATGCAAAAAATTTATAAAATTGAAGTATCTGTGTGTCTTTTAAAGAAATCATAAAATATTTATAGTAGTTATTTACAAAAATTAATGGAGAATTTTCTAGCTTTTGTTCTCTTCCACTGCCTTGGCCTCCTTCTGCTCATTCCTCCCCCTCCTAATTCTCTTTCAAAATGAGAATATAGGTTTGGTAATCATGGTTTCTTTACTGCTGAATGATGTATACTTGTTCATGTCTTCTCATTTGATTGTGTAAGTTTGGACCTTTTGAGTGCTCAAAGACTAGTCTCTAGTGTTATTAGAGTTTGTGCAATTTAGTGATCATCAAGGCTTATCAACGTACTTCTCATACAAGGACTCCAAAAGTTTCGTAACATTTCCTCCACACATTGCATTGTACAAATTTTTACAAAAAACAAATGAAATAATATATTACGAAGAATGGAAGAAACAAGAAATGAGCATCATCTCTCTTATTGATATCCCATTTTTTCCTTAATATTTTGAATTCTATCTTGTGCTTCATGTTGTGCCTCTTTTTTTACTCTTTCTAACTCATATTTTCTATGTGTTGCAATCTGTATCTTGTGCCATTGTTGATCATTAAATGGTTCTGGATATTTCTTGACTCTACAACCACTTAAGTAATTAGGCATCATTATTCCATCTAGGGTGGCCAATTGTATTGCACCACTTGGACCTAGCTTGTGTAAGATATATGGTCCATGATCTCTGTTGTATAATTTCTTACCCAACTCTTTTATTGTGAATGGCAATACCGAATCTCCTTCCTTCAAGTCTTTGTTTTTGGTATGCACATCAAAATACTCTTTTTGTCTCCTTTTATTTGCATATAAAGATTTTATTGCTTGAAGTCTTTTTTATCCTAATTTTTCCAATGCTTCAACCATATCTGCCAATTCATGTCCTTTCTATTCTAGGGTTTGTGATATTTTCAAGGTTGGAATTAGAAACGCCGTGGGAAGTATAGCATTTTCACCATACATCATGTTGAATGGTGTTGTTCTAGTACTGGTTTTATAAGTATCTATAAGCCCATAGATCATGATGTAGTTGCTTATCCCAATTTTATTTCTTGTTATTCACTATCTTCTCCAAGATTGTACATAGCACTTTGTTAGTGCTTTTTTCTAGACCATTGGCTTGAGGATGATATGGGACTGAAAATCTATGGATTACTAAAAACTCTTTCAACAGATAGCCTATGACACCATTCAAAAAATGGGTACCTCTATCACTGACAATTTCTATTGGTAACCCAAATCTTACAAAAATGTTTTCAAATAGAAATCTAGCTGTTGTTTGTGCATCCTTCCTTCTTGTTGCTCTAGCCTTTGCTCACTTAGTTAAGTAGCCAGTTGCTACAGTAATATACTCAACATGAGTATTTCTAGAATGAGGTGATATAGGTCCTATGAAATCAATTCCCCACTTTTAAAAGGATCTAAATCTAATTATTGGCAAGAGATGCATTTCATCTTTCTTTATTGGATTTTTTATTCTTTGGCATATGTCATATCTTTTTACAAATAATTCTACATCTTGATGAAGATTCGGCCATCAAAATCTAGCATAGACAATTAACTTAGCAATTTTCTTGGTTGAAAAGTGCCTTGATGCTGCTCTAGCATGTGCTTACTAGAAAATCTTGACATATTCATCTTCATGTACACAAATTCTCAAATATCCATCTTTTCCCCTTTTGTATATTTTTTCTCCTATCAAAGAGTAATCTTTGCATTCTATGTTCATCATTTTTTCATGGAAATTCTTTTTTTTATCTTTCCTTGATTCTAAGGCTGACTATTTCTTTACTCCATGATAGATTTTTATGAATTATGAACAAAGTGGCATGACCTACAAGTTGTTCTTGGCCTGTCTTGCAATTCTCAATAGAATAATGCACATCTCTTCTCTGCTCAGACCAATACACACCCAATCTATGCACATTTATTAGTCCTTGAGATTTAGATGCATGCATCGTATTTTGTGACTAATGTGCCTTCTCCATATAATTCCATTACTCTTTTTCCAACATACAAGTAACCGAAATTTCCAATTGATGAAGATAGTACAATCATCCATAGAGTAAGATATGATTTTAACATTGACCTATGTTTTCTCTGACATTGTGTTTCCTAAATTGAGGTCAAAAACTTAGTATTGGAATTATGTCATTGGCCCATCTAGGAACTACTTCAACTTTAAAGAGATAAGTGTCTAGTAACTCATCCTCTACTCCCTTAGGCTCTTCTCCATTATTCCATCTTGATAGATGATATGTTCTAATGTGATTTTTGCCTTGTTTGATTATCACTTCAAAATCAAACTCCATTATCAACAAATACCATCTAACTATTCTGCATATGTTACAAGATTTACTTACTAAGTATAGCAAAGCCTAATGATCCACAAAGAATTTGAATTTTTTAACAAGATGATAATGCCTAAATTTCTTAACAACATAACTCATCCACAATCCTTCTCTTTTAGTTGTTGTATAATTTTTCTCTACTTGATTAAGTACTTGCATATGCAATTAGGAAATCCAACTTTGTATCTTCCACTAGTTTATCTAAGATGCAACCTAGTGCAAAAATTGAAGCATCAACATGAAAATGAAAAATCCTTTTCCAATTTGGGGGTTTTCATATTGGTGTTGAACTTGACCATGCTTTGAGCTTCTTAAAATCTTCCTCACATTCATCATTCCATTCAAATTCTGTGATAAGAGCATATAATGGTTTAACTATTGTTGCATAATTATGGAAAAATCTTCTATAATAACCACAATGTCCCATGAATGCTTGTGATTCTTTGACTGTTCTAGGTCTTGGAATTTCAACGATAATCCTTGTTTTTCCCTCATCTGTGGAAATTCCATTCTTGGATATTATGTGGCTCAATGTTTTGCATTTTCTTACAAAAATATATACATTTCTCAAGGTTAAGACAAACTTTATAGATTTTTCATTTCAAGATATGTGTGAGGTCTACCAAGTGATTTGCTCTACTTGATGAAAAACTACTTAAGTCATCAACATACACTTCCATTATTTTTCTAAGAAATTCTTTGAACACATGACACATTAATCTTTGAAAGGTTGCAAGTGCATTATTTAAACCACAATGCATAACCCTAAATGCATAAACTACCCATTCTATTGCAAAAGCAATTTTATGTTGATCTTCAAGGCTTATAGCCACTTGACTATATCCGAAGAAACCATTTAGAATGCTATTTACTTCTTTTCATGCTATTCTTTCAAGCAAATGATCAATGATTGGAAATGGGTAGTTATCTCTTATATTAGTTGCATTAAGTTTCTTGAGTTTTATTCAAACCCTAAGTTTTCCATTTTTCTTTGGTACCACCACTATAGGGAATATCCACTCTATGTGTTCAATTTCATATATGAATCCAATTGACAATAACTTACAATCTCTTCGTTGATTTTAGCAGCATAGACAACATTGTGAGTATAATTTCTTTGTTCGGTAGGTTTAGAGCTAGGAGCTATGGGAATTTTATGAATACAGATGTTAATTGGATCTTCTCCTTTAAGGTGTTTATAATTCCAATCAAACACTTCTCTATATTCCTTTACCAATGCTACTAAAGCTTCTTGTTCTTCCTCTTGAACATCATTTGCCATTATTATTTTTCTTTTTTCACCTTCCTCAATTGTGACAAGGGCTTCTTTTACTAATTCTTTGGTCTTATTTTGGTTCTCTTTGAGGTTTTTGAAAAATCACCTTTCTCTGCTTCACCTCATATCTTTTAAAGTGTTCTGGTACATCTATTTTATTTTCTTCATCTTTTGTACCTTTTCCTTTCTTGTGAGATTTAAGTTCATGATTCTCTAACTGGTCTGATTCCAACTCCTTCTCTTTTGAATTCTATACAATGTTGATCATTTTGAATGGTATTATGTCTTAGCCTTCTGAATCGCACATTTCACTAAGTTTTCTTCACAAGCAGCTACAACTAGAGTTTCTAGTATTTGATCCCAACCATATGGTTAAAAATCTTTATCATCAAATTAAATGGTTATATAGCTTGGATCATCTATTCTGCTCTCTAGTTTACATTCTTCCTTAATTAACTTGTACATTCCTCCATTTTTTGGCTTACATAACCAAATCTGAGTTGTCCATCAAAGTCCAAATCTCCAATTGTGCTTGATGTTATAGAAGTGTCCTTTGTTTGATGAATTTCTTTTCCAATCCCTTGGTGATATATCATGTTGTGTATAAGTCCTCAGATTTACCTTGGTGATATTATTTTCATGTTGAAGGTATAGGTAATTACTTCCCCAATCTCGAACCACTTTAAGCTGCCTTAGAAATGCTCTTATATTATAATGTTATATGTGTTTAGCTATGTGGTCAATTTGTTCTAACAACCCTATTAGATATTCTATATGTCCGTTTGCTACACTTTATAGGTTTCAATTTAGGTCTCCCTTATTTTTTCCAAACTTCTTTTGTGATAATGGCTATTTCAGCTCCACTATCCAAAATGGCTTGCACTTTATTTCCTTAGAATTCCAAATTTAGAGCTATATTGCCTTCTTCACCTTCACAATATCCTCCTATTTTTATCTAATGGTACTTGCATTTGCATTGTTTTCTCTTTCCTTGAGTCATGTTCTTATGGCATTTGAGATAAAGAGATAATTGGACATGCTATCTAGCCTTTAATTTCACCACACTTACAAATATTTTCTTAGATGAATGTCACAACCCATATGCTACAAGGAGTGGTTGACTCCATGGTAAAGGACCAAAACATACTGATTGACATGTATGCAAGAGTGCAACTAAACATAAAGGTCATCTCCATAGAATTTTTATGATGTTGATTTGTTGGAAAAGACCCCATAGAGGAAGTACAAAAGAGGCTCCATGCACAAGAAGTCACACATTCCACTATCGTAGAGAGAATAAGGAACTATGGATAGACTTGTACCTACAACAATAGAATTGGAGGTGGTAAATAAATAAAACAAAGAGCTCTGCTATCAAAAAAAATTGAGATTTGCTATGCCATCTTTTGGGTGTGAAATTTGATGAGGAGGAACCCCTACTAGATGGCCTACCAAGGAGCAAGCCAAAGAATTCACAAGATGCATTTTTCTTTTTGCACAATTTTGCAGGCTGTTTGCATACATCTATAAATGATCTTGTATATACATATCTTCTTTCTAGGTTCCCTCTTGTTTTCAAGCACTTGTCATCCTAGATTTTGTGGCAAAAAAAAGGAGGAAATAGTAGTGCATTTCTCTCTCATAGAAAGAGAGAGTATATTGTTAGGAAAGTTGTGGAAGTTCTTTTATTGTGTCAAGGCGTAAATTTGCTACTAGAGTGTATTTTGAAATTGGGTGGAGCGGAACTTTACATATGCCCCTAGGTGACTACTTCACCTGGCAACATGGATGACTACTATAGACTAGTGGCAAGATAGAGAACTTCACTTTGGGAAAGTGATACTGAATTCACTTTGGGCAAGCGACATTGGATGACTACCATGGGTTACTAGTGATTACAAATTTGGGCAACCACTAGCACATCAATTTGGGCAAATCGTCTCTACAATAAGGAGCGACTACCAAATTGTTGCCAAGGCCACTAATTTATCACCTTCAGCCACTACTTTAGGTGACCACTTGAAGGCTTAGATCACCTCCCACATGCACTTGCCTAGGCACACTCTCGCATGGTAAAATTCCAAGACCACCATTGGCATAGTTAGTGTAACTACCTAGACCACCACTCCTCATGCTACCACATCCTTCCTAGCTTAGGCAATTACCCTCAACCCAAAATATCTAGACAAAGCACTCTTTGTTATAGGCTCAACTCAAGGTAGTCACAAAACTAGCTTTATCAACCATATCTTTATATTATGTTTTTATGGTTCATGTAATAAATTGAAAGGGAACTTCGACATGGGATCAATTCATTAATTTGATTTATCTATAAAAAATTGAGTTTTTAAAGGAAATTTAGACATTGAGATTAAAACGATAACTTATCATTATATTTGTGTGATTCTAAAGAAGGGAATCAGATGAAAGTAATTATGATCTATGAAATTTGAGGGTTAACCACAATATGATTGTGTATCTTATATTTATTTGTAATTGCCTTTTCCTAGCTCATTGTTAATTAGAAGAATTCTTTTGGGGGTTGAAACAAGCCTCTAGACCTTTATATCCAAAATGACGCAAACTCATAGGGATTCAAAGAAAGCTTTATAGATCCTTACTCGCAAAATGACACAAATGGAAACTCAATCCTTTTGTCCTTGTGTGTAGCTGACATGATAATTGTTGGGAAATGAAAAAGTACACTTAATGCTATGAAATTACCGCATAATAGTGAAGCCATTTCTCTTCTTGACTAAATAATGTAGTTCCAAATGGTTCCGAATCTGCTTGTGACTATAATAACACATTGACATCCATAGGTGTCTGCATAGGTTTAGAGTTTGTTATCTCAAACCTTTCCAGTAATTTCTTAATGTATTTCATAACTTGGATGATATCTTATGTGTTACTTTGTGGTAGTGAAGCCATTTCTCTTCATGCACAAAAGACTATTGGGTTAACCACAATATGATTGTCTATCTTATATTCATTTGTAAGTGCCTTTTCCTAGCTCATCGTTAGAAGAATTCTTTTGGGGTCGAAACAAGCCTCTAGACCTTTATATCCAAAATGACGCAAACTCATATGGATTCAAAGAGAGTTGTGCAAAATGACACAAATGGAAAAGAAAATGTCACTAGAAGATTCATAAACTTTTCGTTTGAGATTTTCTCCCTTAGGAAAGAAAAGAAAAAGTACATTTAAAGCTATGAAAAGAAAAAGTACATTTGAGATAATTGTTGGGAAAAGAAAAAGTACATTTAAAGCTATGAAATATCCACATAATTTTTTCCATGTGTTGGAAGTGGTAGTGGGCCACAATAACAATATATCACAGGTTTACAGGATCTTCCAACAGATGAACCTTAACATACACACCTTAAGACTCAAAAATAGATGACTGAGAGATAGAGAGAGAATAGATAGGATTTCAAGTGTAACGGTAAGCAAAGAGGCTCACCTACACTATCTATATTACAATGTAAAATTAGAATGTGTTAATATGATACAAACTGACAATATCTATATCTAGGAAGAAATAGGAACTAGATACAAGAGATTGTGTGCCTAAGAGGTATGAAAAGTGTGTGTGAGAATATGGAGAATAAGAATAGTTTAGAACTATTGTACAACAAACCCGAATTCTGATCAATCTAAATAAAAAACGAGTGACCTAGTTAAGAATGAAAATAGACTTGCTGCTCACAGTAAATCAACAATGGATGTTGATGGTAAGCTGGCAGAATCTCCTCTAGATAATCACCAAGACGTAGACCACAACTCCTCCGAGAGTGTGAGAAATCATTCTTCCATAGAGCACCTCCTAGTTGATCACCTCCTCAAGAGTGTGTGAACACTCTCTCTTCAAGAAGCCCTCCTCCTTCCATTGAGCACTTAACCTCCTTGAGATGATCCTTGAGTGATACTCACAATGAGCATGACCCTCCTTATATAAGTTTCGTGCTCCCTTCAAAAGCAGAACAAATAAAAAATAACTTGAAAAGCTATTGGTGCAAAACTACGAATGTGAAAATCTTTGCGAAAAAACATGTCGATGATTTTGTAAAGCAAATTAAAAAATCTTGTGTGCGTTGCAACGGAAAGGTATCGAACCCTCGCCCCAAGCTTGAGGATACTTTCACATAGCCATGATGCCTTTCCACTTTTATCTCTGAATGCCCTGACATGTATTACATAGATATATCAAGCAACGAACTGCTTGACTAAATAATGTAGTTCCAAATGGTTCCGAATTTGCTTGTGACTGTAATAACACATTGACATCCATAGGTGTCTGCATAGGTTTAGAATTTGTCATCTCAAACCTTTCTAGTAATTTCTTAATGTATTTCTGTTGTGTCATGTAGATACACTCATCTTTGTATTTGAACTCAATCCCTAGATAATAATGTAAAATCCCTAAGTCATTCACATCAAATGTATTCTTAAGTTGTCCTTTGAACAACGGAAGATCTGAATCCTTGGGACCTATCATGATCATATCATCAACATATATGATAATAATAATCAAAACATCCTTTTTAGCTTTAACATAAAGAGCGAGAGTTGCATCTGAGTTTTCAAACCAATAGATATAAGAAAAACATGTATCTTCTCATACCAAGCGCTTGGTGCTTGCTTTAGTCTATACAGAGCTTTGATAAGCTTGCATACTAAATGCTCTTCACCTTTTTCTTCAAAACCTTCTGGCTGCTTAACATAAACATCTTCATGTAGATCACCATTACGAAATGCAGTTTTGATATCTAGCTAGTAGACTTTCCAACTAAAGAATGCAGATAAAGAAAGTATTGTCCTAACCACTGTCATTCTAGGTGTAGGTGCAAAAGTCTCATCATAGTCAATACCTTTCTTTTGTGCATTACCTTTGACAAATAATCTTGCTTTATACATGTCTTTAGTACCATCTGCTTTTCTTTTGGTTTTGAAGATCCACTTAACACCAATACCTTTCTTATCTTTTGATAACTCACAAAGCTTCCAAGTTTGATTCTTATGGATAGAATCAATCTCTTCTTGCATAGCTTTCTTCCATACAGGACTATGTAGTGCATCTTGAACACTAGCTGGTCCATTCTCAACTGAAGTAAGGGCTAAAACATTATGAATCTCAAAATGTTTTGCATAATTTACCTTGTCTCCTTGTTGTCTCGTGGTCTGACTTCTTGTTCTTCTTCTGTATTCCTTTATACCACTATTCTTCCAATTTTGATAAAACCACTTTGGTGTATTCCTGGAAAGTGGTGTTATCTTTTCTGGTTCTTGAGTATCTCTTTCTTATGGAACTGGAACCTTCTCCAACTTCATAAGTCGGAACTTCAAGAGGAACTGATGATGGACTAGGTACTAGCATACGTAATGAAATTCTCTCTTCACCTGTGTCTCTTAGGGTTTGAGAAGGTTCATCACCCCCCTTGTATGGCTGAATGTAAGCATCCAAATTCCTTCTGAAAAATGCATAGTCATCTTCTTTTATGAGTTCTAGAATCTCTTCCTTCTTATCATAAATCTAACTTTTTGCAATATATGCATTGTGTGAGAGCAGGATATCACCTCTATCTGGAACATAGAATATGTATCCTTTGCTTTCAATTGCATAACCAATAAAGATGGCTTTAATGGCTTTTACATCAAGCTTACCACGATCCTTCTTCTCAATGTGAACATAAGCTGGGAAACCAAAAACTTTGAAGTATCTCATATTGGGCTTCTTCCCATAATAAGCTTCATAAGGTGTAAGAACCTTTCAAGCTTTTGTGGAAGACCTATTTAGAATGTGATTAGTTGTATGTATTGCATCAAACCAGAACTTGGGAGAAAGCCTTTTGGATGACATCATACTATGCATCATCTCAACAAGTAACCTATTCTTTCTCTCTGCAACACCATTCTATTCTAGCGTGCAAGCAATAGTGAGTTGATGGGAGATACCTTTGTCTTCAAGAAAAGACTTAAAGTCTTTAGACAAGTACTCTCCTCCTCTATCACTTCTCAAAATCTGGATCTTTAACTAACTTTCATTTTCAACCATAGCTAAGAACTTCTTGAAAGTAGGAAAAAGCTCTAATTTCACTTTAAGATCATAAATCTTGAGAAATCATCAATGTTTCACATCTGAATGTATGATCTGCAACTTCCTTGTGGTTGTGATATATCCACTCTTCTTGAAAGGTAGTTTGTGAAGCTTTCCTTCAAGACATCCTTCACATCACTCTACATCATCTATTAAAGCAAAAGTAAACAAACTCTCCACCATGCCTTGATCTGTGATAAGCTTGAGAGCTTTGTAACTGATATGACCAAATCTAGCATGCCATAACTTCATGTTACATCTCCAATCATGGACACATTTGTACCTTGTTTGGCTTGAATATCACATCGTGAGTTACTTCCATATGAATATTATGCTTTTCTTGTTTCGTTTTCATACATCCAACACGGAATTTGGTTTTCTTATTGGCTTCAACTTCAAGAGCTTTTATGCAGGTGAAGTCTATGATGCAATTTTCTAAGCCAAAGAGCTGAAAAATTTAACGTGGATTCTTCCAATATTTGTGAGGATTTGCATCCGTGATTATGAAAGAAATGCATAGCACTTAAGTCATTATCTTCTCGCTATGTAGAACCTGAAAACCATGGAATATAAGGACCTTTTTGTGTGGGGTTTTGAGAAAGATCTCATCGTTTCTAATTGAGGTTGTCCTTAATTATGGGATAAAGCACGTAAGAAGTCATTATGTCTATCATACGTAATTTCTTTTTTTACTTCTCAAAAAAAGTTTATTGCCTTCTAATCTTACGGTCTTGCTTTGGATGTAGCAATTATTATATGAGTAACTTCTGTTATTGCAGTAGATTATTATCCAGTCTAATGTTCACTTAACAAAGAGAGAATATTAATTTTCTTGCATGGAAAAAGAGTTGATTTTGTGATGATTGTTGCGCTTGATCTTTATAAGAGTTCATGTTTGTGTTCTGTTTACAAGGCTTTTGTTTTTGTTTTTGTTTAGAGTTTACGTTCTCTGCCAAATTTGGTTGCTTTGAACAATGAGGGGACACAAAGAGAGATTAAGAGAGAAGGGAAAATTTATCTCAATCTAGTTATCTAAGAGTATGATATGTATAACACACACATGAACATAAATATGAGTACATACATATGTAGACATGTATATCTATACATACATATATATATGTGTGTGTTTGTAACTCGTATGAGAAAACATCAATGGAAACCAACAACGATTATAACTGATGGAAAAAGAAGATACCAATAGAGAAGTTGATGTTCGTTGGTTACCATAAAATAAAGAAAAATCCGTGCATGGAATTCTTCAATGATATCATATGTGTTACTTTGTCGTACCTTTTCCTAGCTCATTGTTAATTAGAAGAATTCTTTTGGGGTTGAAACAAGCCTCTAGACGCAAACTCATAGGGATTCAAAGAAAG
Source organism: Ceratopteris richardii (assembly GCA_020310875.1). Lineage (NCBI taxonomy): Eukaryota > Viridiplantae > Streptophyta > Polypodiopsida > Polypodiales > Pteridaceae > Ceratopteris > Ceratopteris richardii. Next base: position 104,799,452 of record CM035441.1, on the reverse strand, counting down.
CTTTATAGATCGTCAGAATGACACAAACTCACATGGAAACTCAATCATTTTGTCCTTGTGTGTAGCTGACATGATAATTGTAGGGAAAAGAAAAAGTACACTTAATGCTATGAAATTAGCGCATAATATCTTCCATGGAGGATTAAGGAGGACTTGAACACATTTCGGATGTGAAAATCAAAAGAGATAGGAAGAAGCACATGCCCTATTTGTTATTGGGAAGGTACATTGAAAAAGTACTTATGTGGCTCCTATCGTGGAGTTGTTCTCTACGTTTCATGGAGGAAACCATGCAATGTATGGCACTAATGGGCTCGTTTTGCATGATGTGAGATATGTACTAGATATCAAGAAAAGCCTACTTTTTGTTGGGAAGATGGATATGCATGTGCCATGGATATAGTAACCTCTTTGAAAAGGGACCATGAAAGCTCATTAAAGGCTCAAGGTCGATTTTTTAGGGCATTAAGAAAGGCACTCTTCATTTCTTGCATGGGAAAGCTTACTGCAAAAAGCTACTCTTAACTACATGCATGGGAAAACCTTTATGTGCAAGTTTATCGATTTGGTTGAGATTCATTCTCACAAGAAATTATTGCGTAAAAGGCTTGACCACATGAGCAAAAAGGGCCTTGATAAATCATGTAATCTTGACAAGTTTGATGTTGAAGGTGTTAGGAAAGATGGATGGATCCTCCAGAAGATTGAGTAGGTGCTGCTAATCCTGCTTTACACCAGCCCTCAGTGACTCCAGATATGATTAGTAGACACCCTTAGCTTCCAAATGATACCAAGAGATCATATATGTACTTTTCAAATGATGTGTGTATTGATCAAATCAAAACAGACTACTTGATACCTCACAAATCCAAGAAAACTTGCTATTTTGGTATTGACACCTGCTCAGAGTTATGCTCAGTATGACCAGTACACTTACAATTGGCAAAATTCCTTCTAGAGGTATTCTATTAGCTTAGTAAGCTACCATTTGCAAGTGGAATGAGATAAAATGAGAAACTATACTCAGAGAAATCACTTTAGCAAAATTATGGACACCTCCGACTTTTTAGGAAGTATGCAGACAAATACCAGTGAGCACTTCGACCAGGATTTCTCAAAATTGGCTGAACCAAGTTGCTTCAAACTTTGTATGCTTGTAGTATGCTTTGAGCTGGATCTAGCAAGCTTTGAATCACTTGCTTTGGTGCAGTAGGCACTGAGATATGCCTCTTTGAAGTTGAAAGACTTGAAGTAGTATACTCAGAGAACACAGAGTTGATGAATGTAAAGACTTGTATTAATTCACAATGATGTACAACCTCATTGGCATCATAAGTGTAGCCTAATGAGCTTGAGTGTTGTGGGCTATGGTGTAGCACTCACAGACACTCAATGATAGTGTAAATGAATCTCGGATGTACGCTCACTGCCCGTGAGTTTTCTTCTCACTTTTATATGAGTTGGAGGTTGATTTGAATTTCAAATTCAAATCTAAGGCTCCCTATAATCACTCCTCTAAAAGTAGGGAGATATTCTCTCAACTCATACCATCTAATTCCACGAATCTATTAGGTAAGTGATTACATAAAAATGCCAAGTCATTTTAGACTTTTACAAGAGGTAGAGAAGTAATAACTCATAAGCTAGTGTTTCTATGCTACTTGCTTCATGTGAAATCTTCTTCAAGGATTCCAAGCCAAATGTGTAGGCTTGATTTGCACCAACAGCTCCCCCTCAAGCCAAACATTTTGGCTTAATTCTTCATCTTCAATCTTCAATCACATCCTGCAATCCAATCATGGATTTGAATCTGCATAATTTGTTTCCATCCAAAGCTTTAGTGAGTAAATCTACACATTGCATATTAGTAGACACATAGGTCAACTGAATGTCCTTGCTAAGCAACTTCTCTCTCACATAGTGGTAATGAACCTCTATGTGTTTTGTTCTAGCATGATATATTGGATTAGCTGCAAGGTGAAGAGAGCTTGTGTTGTCTCCAAAAATAATTGGGGGCCTAGTGTATAGGCCTAGTTCTGTATACAAAAGCGTTAACCAAATAGCTTCTTGAGTGGCATTGGCTAGCCCTCTATACTCTGCTTCAGTGGATGACAATGCCACTGTGGGTTGTTTCTTGGCTGACCAAGAAATAGGTTTATCACCTGCAAAAGATAAGTATCCTGATGTGCTCCTCCTATCATCCTTGCATCCTACCCAATCTGCATCTGAATACACTTTAATATCAATATCTGATGTATAAGGAAGGTACAAACCATGATTCTGAGTTCCCTTTAGATACTTCAAGATCTTCTTTGCAGCCTCAAGGTGAGGTACTCTTGGTTTGTGCATGAATTGACTTAGCACACTAACTCCATATGCTATGTCAATTCTAGTCAAGGTAGCATAATTCAAACTACCTACCATACTTTGATATCCTGTAATGTCTTGGACTTCATCCCCTTCATGAGCACTTAGCTTTAGGTTGACTTCCATTGGAGTACTAGAGACTTTAGCATCCTGCAAGCCAAATTTCTTTAACATGTCCTGCACATACTTCTTCTGAGTGATATATATACCTGAATTAGTATAAACCAATTCAAGTCCTAGAAAGTATTTCAATAATCCAAGATCATTGATCTTGAACTCCTTCATCATCTGATTTTTGATGCTTCTGATTCCTTGGACATCATTTCTGGTAATGATGATGTCATCAACATAAACACAGAGATAGATTACCTCTGAATTGCTCCTTTTGATAAACAATGAAGTGTCTGCCTTGCTCATAGTAAACCCTTGGTCTTGGAGGTATGTTGTCAGTCTATAATTCCATGCTCTAGGTGCCTGCTTCAATCCATATAAAGCCTTCTTCAATTTACAAACATAATTTACCTTCTTGGGATCTTCATAGCCAGGTGGTTGTGACATGTAGACTTCTTCAGATATCCATCCATTCAAGAAAGGATTCTTGACATCTAATTGGTACATGTTCCAATTCTTGGATGCAGCTACACTCACCAATACTCTGATTGTTGGCATCTTAGCCATAGGAGAAAATGTCTCCTCATAATCAATGCCTAGGGTTTGTGCAAAACCCTTGGTTACCAACCTAGCTTTGTACCTGTTGATTGTACCATCAGAGTTTCTCTTTAGTTTGTAGATCCATCTGGATCCTATCACCTTCATAGAGTCCTTCTTGGGTACCAAGTCCCAAGTGTCACTTTCCTTGAGAGCTTCTATTTCTTCATCCATAGCTTCTTTCCATTCTGGTTTGGTGATTGCCTCTTCATATGAACCTGGTTCTTCACTTAACAAGTCCTTTGCAAGATAAATTGAATGCTTAGTAACAAGAGATGTATCATACCCATATCTGATAGGCTTCATACTTTCTCTCTGAGATCTCCTCATTGCTTGAGTTGAAGATTCTGGTAGATCCTCAAGCTTCTTTATCTTTAACTTGCCTTTGGACTTCCATGCCTTGAATTCTTCAAGATTGATTGTGTCATCATCTTCTGAACTTGAGTCTTCCTTCTGGATTGGTTCCTCCCTTGAGAGTTTTGGAAACTCCTCTTCCAAATCATAGGGTAGACTAACCTTCCTGCATTCATTCTCATACCATGAGTCATTCTCATCAAAGATGACATCTCTGCTTACCTTGAACCCTTTATTGGTTGGGTTGTAGAATCTGTACCCTTTTTGATTCAAGTCATAACCAATGAAAATACATTTTTCTGCTTTAGGGTCTAGCTTTCCCCTTACCTGTGAGGGAATATGCACATATGCTACACAACCAAAGATTTTGCAATGATCCAATGATGGTCTCTTACCATGCCAAGCTTCATAAGGTGTCATTCCATCAAGAGACTTTGATGGCAACCTGTTTATGAGATAGGTGGCAGTAGATACACTTTCTGCCCAAAGATAATTTGGCAATTTCTTTTCATTAAGCATGGACCTGGCTGTTTCAACTATAAGTCTATTCCTTCTTTTAGCTACCCCATTTTGTTCAGGTGAGTACCTTGTGGTTATCTCCCTCTTGATGCCTCTTTCCTACAAGAAGTCCTCAAACTCATTTGAGAAGTATTCACCTCCTCCATCTGACCTTAGCTTCTTCAAGTTCCTTCTTGTTTGATTTTCAACTAGTGCAAGATATCTTTTGAAACAATTAAACACTTCATCCTTGTGCTTCATGAAGTATAACACAGTCCATCTGCTATAATCATCAATGAAAGATACATAGTACCTTGATCCTAAAATGGAGGGATCCTTGCTAGGTCCCCAAACATCTGTGTGCACCAAGTCTAGGTAGTCTTCATGCATAAAACCTTTCCTTGTATAAGGTAACCTGTGAGACTTACCAAATTGACAAGCACCACACTTGTAAATCATGTGTTGCTTGGATACATTAGGTATCCCAAGCACACATTGATCTCTGCTCATTTGCTTCAAGGTCCTTTCACCTATGTGCCCTAGTCTCTTGTGCCACATTTCAAGTTCTGAAAGTGTCTGGTCCTTGTAGCTATACAAAGCAATATTCTTTGTGTCTTCTAATTCAAAGGTAAATAATCTACCTGATTTTTCTCCCTTGGCTATCCTTTTGAATCCATGTCTTGGGTCCTCCACATATGCTCCATGTTGAGTGAATCTGACCTGCAAACCTTTCTCCACAATCTGACCAACACTCATTAAGTTTTTGGTAATAGTTGATACATAAAGTACCCTGCTCAATAGGTTCTGGTTACCATCACAAGTTTTTACATTTCCAATCTTTACTACAGAATGCTTAGTATCATCACCTGTCTGTACTTGATATTTGCCCTTGGGTTCCTCAAGATCAGAGAGTAGTGCCACATTGCCTGCTACATGATTAGAACACCCTGAATCAATATAAAACAGATGATCATCATTGATACCTGACTTGGAAGTCATATTCATGATCAATAGGGAGTCATCCTGCTCCTCTGTGTAGTTGTTGTAGTCTTTCCTATTTCTGAATCCTCCTTGGTAGTTACCATTATGGTTGTTGTTGTAATTGTTGTTGTAGTTATTGTTGTAGCCATTGTAGCCTTGGTGTTGGTTGAACCTTCCTCTGCCTTGAGAGTATCCACCTCTTTGATAGCCTCTTCCTCTCTGATTTTTGTAGTTTTTGTAGCACTCATCTGTGGTGTGATTAGACAGTCCACAAATGTTACATGGTGATGAATTGTAGGGTCTCCCCCTACCTTGCTTACCTCCTCTGCCCCTGCCTCTTGAAGATCTACCTCTCCCTGCATAGTTGGCTTGGGAGGTAGAACCTTCATCTTCTTGCCTTTTTCCTTTACCTTTGTCTTTAATCTTTTTATCAGTATATAGGGCAGAAGGAGTGTTACCTTTAGATGTATCTCCAACCTTTGTGAACTTTGCTTCATGTGTGAGTAGTTGGCCCATCAGAGTTGTGAGATCTGGGGTATGTATGTCCATGTAGAGATCCAATGCAGTGGTGAAGCTTTCCCACTTATCATCTGCCTTTAGTCCATTGGTTACTTGCCTTACTATTTGTTCCTCTTCAATCTCCTCTCCAATGCTTGCCAATTGGTCTGCCACATCCTTGATCTTGGTCACAAATTCTGAGACTGATTGCTTTGGTTGCATCCTAATGGTTGTGAATTCAATCCACAATTGATTCTTCCTGGCCCTTGTATTAGATGAGAAGTATGATGACAAGGTTTCCCAAGTTTCTTGGGAGGTCTTACAATTCCTGATCTTTACCATTCAAGCCCTCAACTGCCTTTGCAGCATCATCTCCAATCTTCTATGACAGCCCCCTTTTTTGACCAAGAAGTTGTCGTGTTACTTCCAAATACTTCTCATCAATCATCAAATCCACTCTTCAAGTACCTGAAATCAAACGTATTTTCCTGCCAAATAGAACCACATTAGTGCATCAAAACCAACCATTTTCTGAGCTAACAGGGGCCCCAATCCTCTTTGTGAAGAAGAAAGATGGCTCCCTATGTCTATGCATAGATTACCCAACACTTAACAAGAGCATGATCAAGAGCAAGTACCCCGTCCCAGTGATGGAAGAACTTCTCGACTCCCTCGACAAGGCTCGATGCTTCACATTAATTGACCTCCATTTCGGGTACCACTAGATTAGAGTGGCACAAGGACACATTGAGAAGACTGCATTTTGGATGCATTATGGAAGCTATGAATGGCTCATCATGCCATTCGAACTCACAGGTGCCCTAGCCATTTTCTGTCGGGAGATGAACGATGGCTTTTGGGATATGCTGGACCTTTTCCTCATCCTTTACATTGATGACCTGCTTATTTATAGCCTCACTTTAGAGGAACACTATGAGCACGTTTGGGCTATCTTGCAACATTTATGCAAGCACTGGCTTTTCGCAAAGCCTAGCAAGTGCACATTTTAAATGAAAAAGGTGGAATTCTTGGGGCTCATTGTTTTTGAACTTGGACTTTGCATCAACCCCTAGAAAGTAGAAGTGGTCCTTAAGTGGGAACCCCAGAAATCCGTGAAAGAGGTGTGGGAATTAATTGGTTTCTGCCAATTCATCCAAGGGTTTAGGAAGACATCGGCTTCACTCCTTGAATTGATCAAGAAAAAAGAACCATTCAAATGGGGGCGTGACCAAGAACAAGCCTTTGAAGCACTAAAGGTGGCCATGTGCAACACACCTATCCTCAAGCTCTTGAAATTTGACAAAACATTTGAGGTCCACATGGATGCCTCCGGTTCGGCAATCGGTGGCATGCTCATGCAAGATGGGTAGCCTGTAGCTTACAAATCCCACAAACTCACTAGGCCCGAACTTAGGTGGAACATGCATGAACAGGAAATGCTCATGGTGATCCATTGCTTACACAAGTGGAGGCACTATGTCTTGGACAAGCATACAAAGGTCTTCACCAAAAACATATCTTTGAAGTACTTTGCTTCCCAACCAAAGCTGAGCCCAAAACAAGCAAGGTGGTAGGACTTTCTCTCCAAGTTTGACATCGAAATCCTTCACAAACTGGGCAAATAGAACTTCATGCCAGATGCATTAACTCAAAGAACCAAAATCCAAGCAATATCCATCGTCTCCTCAGAATTGAGAGGTAGAATTCAACGAACCCAGGAGCACGATGCCCATGTCCAAGACATCATGAATGAGGTTTGAAGCACCAACCAACCCAGCTGCTATACAATTCAAGAGGGCATACTATACCACAATGGCAAGATCTACATGCTAGATGACTTCGAGCTATGCAAGGAGTTGCTCTAGGAAGCACATGATTGCAAGGTGGCTGGCCATGGTGGTCAAAACAGCAGTTATGAGATGCTACATAAGCACTTCTATTGGCCACACATGAAGGCTCAAGTACAAGAATATGTGGAAATGTGCCCGATGTGCTAGCTTGTATGCCAAGATAGAATCAAACTCGTAGACCTTCTTCAATTGGTACAGGTTCCAAACCGACCTTGGGACAGGATTAACATGGATTTTATCACCAAGCTTCCACCATCCCAAGGGTATAACATGATATTCGTCCTAGTGGCCAAACCTCCACTCAATGCAAAGGCAGTGGCCCACCTCTTCTTCACACACATTGTGAAGTACAACGGGCTCCCCTTGGCCATTTTGTTCGACTATGACGGACATTTTTTGAGCTGACTATGGACCAAACTCTTCCGCCTACTAGGAACACAACTCAGATTCTCGTCAACTTACCACCTCCAAACAGATGGATAGACTGAGCGACTAAATTGGACAATCGAAGATTACATCCACAACTATATCTAAACCGATCAGAAGGATTGGGCCAGATAGTTGGACATCCTGGAATTACACTACAATGCACCGGTCCACTCGAGCACAAAGATGACACCATTTGAATTGGGGATAGGCAAGGAGGTCATTACGCCCTTAGTGCTTACACAAGACTCCATGCTCTCTATGAATGACCTCTACTGTGGAGCCTTTTTGGATCAGTGGAAAATGAAGTTAGAAGAGGCCAAGTCCAACTTGCAGCGAAGCAAAAAGCACATGGCTAGATATGCAAACAAGAAGAGATGGCCTGGTGAAGTCTTTCAAGTTGGCGACTTAGTCCTAGTTAGTGTAGGAAACATCACTCTTCCCCAAAACATAACGCACAATTTCAACCATCGGCACTACGGTCCCTACAAAATATCCAACCAAATCAAACCAGTTACATATTAGTTGGAGCTTCCAACATGGCACAATTCCATAATGCCTTCCATGCAAGTCTCCTCAAGCGGTTCAAACCCGACACAAAGTATGGACCCGACATTCCTATGCTTCAAGATGGCAAGAGCTAGTTCGTTCTAGAGGCTATCATCCGAGACCACACCACTTGCGAAGGGCCTTGGTTCCTTATCAAATGGAAGGGCTATCCTTTAATCAAGTGGAATGGATCCTAGCTTTTGCAAATATTACCGAAACATTTAAGCCAATGTTGGCTTTTAGCCCTTTTTAATATTCCCACTTTTTGTAATCACACCAACTTTTGTAAGACCCAAACCCGCTTGTTGAGGGCAACAAGCTCTCCAAGCCAGGGGAGGATGTCACAAGCTCTGTTTTTCTATCAAGCCCATCTTGGTAATAGTACCCCATAGTTGTGCCAAATTGTGCGCAACTATGGGGTACCATTACTCCTCATGCCAAGCTCTCATTGCGGTCCCTTGTAAAGCGAATTGTGAACATAATATAAAAACGTGTTCTTTGGCAATCATCTTGGCATCCGTGTCTAGTTTCGTGCATGCTTGGGTTGAATATCTCATTACCTAGCTACACTTGTGTAGTCATAGGTCACTGGTTTTAGAACACACTGATGCATTATGGGCTAAGAGAAATTACATATTCTTCACTAATTGGGGAATCAAGTACAAAATGTACTTCTCGACTAAAGAATTTAGATGTTTTGTATATATAAAAAAATCATCGTTATGTGGGCTAAGCTAGGATGCAGAGTGTTTATTACATTGCCATTGAAAAAACTAGATTTCTTTAAGTGTATTGAGCTCATGTATACCTTACACATGATGGATGACATTTCTTTCACCACACTGAAAAATTTCAATGGATGTAACAAGCAAATCATGGTGTGGAAAAGACTATATTAGAAGCATTGAGCTTCAAAAATACAAAGGTTTCCATTAACAATGTTATCAATACTAAACAGGGGACAAATAATGTGAAAACCTTGAGGTATCAAGACGTTCTCCATGAGGGCCAAGTTGTTCTCACCCTATGACATCACCATCTTGATTTCAAGTACATAGTCCCTTTCAAGTCGATCTTATATTGCATGAAATATGCTAAGAACAACCTGTAAGCAAGAGAAGGCAGTATGGCCCCTTGGATTCTTAGTCATTTATTGTAATCTCATAGTCAGTGGAAAAGACTTGGCACCTTGTGTGGCACTTAGGCATTGATGAGCATTATCTACGCAATATTATGGGCCGAGATCACTTCTTGTGCTACCTACGCTTTAAAGAATCTCACACCGTACCTAAAACGAATTAGAACTCCCACTTCTAATGAGGTGGAAAATTTTGCATGGAGACAATGCATGAGGGGAGCTCAAATCTCAATAAACTATCAAGCCAGTGTTGCCACACTCTCCATAGAGGGAAGAACCAAAAAATCTTTTGGTCCCTTAGCATCTTCCCCTGCAACCGCCACTGATACTAGTCCTATAGGACAAGTTAAGGTCACTCCTTGTAAAAACCCAAATTGTTGATCTAGTATAGATTCCACAAGTTATTTTTTTCTAGATGAGGGCATAGAGGAGAAGGGATAAATCCCCTTGAAGAAAAAGAGAGATATCATTATATCATCACTATCTCCTCCCTCATCACCCCCTAATCAACCAATGGCCATCAAGCACAACATTGCATTTGGGGTCGGAGTAGATGTGCAAGAAGATGGAGGTAAAGAAGATGGAGTTCCATTTGTAGAGAAAGAAGTTTAGGAAGAAATGGAAGTTCATACGGAGATGGAGTGGCATATTCTATAAAATACACATTAGGAAGAGGTTCACATAATAGATATTTTGTGTGAAACATATGATCTAGACAAAGAAGACAAGGGAAATAGAGATCAAGACATCATTGTCCTCCAAGAGTCTAAAGATAAAGATGAATTCAACACAACCACCGTTGAGAAAGACTTTCATGATGTTCACACAAATAGGACTATTTTTGAAGAACCATTGATCACAACATCTATCGCTATAAGAAATCACACCCTAACATCCATTTCAAGCTCATCAGACCCACTCAGTCCATCTTCCATTGTGACATTAGTCTTGCAAGAGATGCACCTTCCAACATCTCATATCACTACAACCTTCATGCACACACACACACACCACCACCACTGCACTCACCCATGCACCATCAAGCACTCACAACATCATCATCACACTTTCCATGACTTTAGAACCATCCCAACACACCATAATGTCTATGCATCTTGTTGATACCCATCCCCCACTAGTAAACCTTCCACCCATCTTTGAACAAAATTTCCCAATTTTGTCTTCTATTCAAGCGATCCAAAGAAATTTATCTGGACAACAAGATCAAGAGAAAATAGTCCTCTGAAAAGAATAAGAACCACTAAAAGAGTTAAAGGAACAAAATGCTTAACTGATTGAAACTAGTGAATTGAAGGAGAAAAGAATACATGTAATGAAGGTTGAGTTGTAGAAGGAGTAAAATGAAAATGGCAAACAATGACAAGACCTTCGGGATTTAAGGATGATTTAGTTGATGTAACTTCACTATGTCTTCCATCACATGAACCATAGGAATGTATACATGAGCTAGAGGAAGACAAGGAGTCACTACATGAGCATCATGTGCAAGAGACAAGAGACAATCATAGAGTCTAGGGCTAGTCACACCACAAGTGAAAGGGCATTTGAGTCCACACATCCCACACACAAAGACACAACCATTTATGACATGTTTGATATGCCAAGTGATGCACTACATAAAGAACAAAAAGAAGGATCAACATAGGAAGAGGGGGAAGATATCCCTGACAGGGCAAGAGAATTACCATTGATAGATTTGATGTAGGAAGAAAGGTTCCTCGTACTACAAGATCTCTGCAATTTCTTCGATCATGATGACCGAATACAACACATAACCTCCATCTTGACAAGGTGCAGTAAATCTCCCTTGAACGTGTCAAGCAAGACAATCCAAAGGTGCAAAAAGCTATTTGCAAATAATCCATTTTTCAAACGAATTTGGGAGTGGTCACCAAAGCATTTCATGTACAATCCTACATATTTCTTAGTCCAAGACACTATACATGACACTATAAAAATGCATAATCTTGTAGGGAGGCCCAACTATGTTGACAGAATTTTTATATGCTAACCCCATTAAAAGAAAATGGAGGCCCAACTTTAGATTACATATTCGAAACAATTGAGTATGGATATGTTGTTCTATGGACAGTTCTTGATGTGGCATGCAAGTTATTGATCGAAATCCTAGAAATTCTCAAGGTTTGCCTAACAAATTGCAATAAAGAAGAGGCACCATATCTCAAGAAATTTACCGTCTGTCATTGGGTAAGACCTCTCTTATATGATCTAATTCAAATGCCAGATCATGACACTCTAATGAGCATCTTTAGTCATGTTATAGATCGAGTCACTTCCTCTATACCTTTGAAGAATCTTGTTTCATTAGATCTTGTGAATATCACATTGAAGTATTCCTTAATTAAATACAAGATTTGCATCACATTTGGTACCATAGAGATTTATCAATGCCACCTTAGCCTAGCATAATCAACAGTCACTCTAAGCACAACATGATGGAATAATTTGATGGTCTAGCTGGTCGAGAAGCACAAACAACACAATGTAGTGGCTCACGGAATAGATAACCCCCTCAAATTCCCATCAAGGATGATAGAGTCCAAGAGAGACGTTTTCATATAAAGAGAGTAAGCATGGGTCCCCTAAATTCTTCACTGTACAATTTTCTAAAGGATAAAGTGTACCATGGGCCCTACAAAAGGCTAAGAATGTCAAATCACTTAGATAAGAGCCAATGAATAAAGAAGAAAGCAAAGGTTGAAGGTTTGGGCAAAGTGGGTACTTTATGTCATATTTACACTTAGGAAGTGTATTGTTTTATTTTTGAGACCCAAGTATTGTAACAATGCTCAATCTCGTAAAGGACAAGGAGTCCTTCTGCCTAAAGGAGCTCATACCCAAGCTATCTAGGTTTCTTTTTTGTATTTTTCAAAACTCATTTTGGATTAAAATTGGCCTTAGGACTTATTTTTTTAAGGTATGGACACTTTTTTAAGTGTCACCAAGGCCATTAGTCTTTGTATAATAGATAATAAAATCCTAAATGTACTTAATTTTTTATTCATTTGAATGAGAATTCCATAAATATTGCTTCATGTTTTTTCTCTCACGTGCTTCTTCATTTCGAGCTTACATGGTGCATTCGAAGTGTCCAAACCCACCATGTCTACCTAGGAAGACTATTTTTGCACATGTTTGGTGCTTTTTCCTTTCTATTTACTGCATGATTCTTGTCTTTACTTCTCTCAGACACTTGTTATGGACTCCATATCCTTGTGAAGGCATGTCTATGTACACTTGGTTGGGTCACTACTCCGGTTTATAATTTGATGTTTGATCCAAGCCACTTGATGTTGGTGAATCATTATATTGATATTGTGTTTGTATTTCTAACTCAACAATCTTCATCTGTAATCACACAATTTGGATCAATGGGTGCTTTGGGTTATACTTCCTTGTTGCACCTCGAAACTCATTGAAGCATTTTTGAAAGTCAAAGGGAGAGAAGATGGTTGAAGTTGTGAAGAACTGAAGCAAGAAGTATCGTGGGTGTACTTAACTAATGCAACATGCTAATGAAGGCCCTAGAAAGTCAAAAGTATCCCTCAAATTAGCCATTTTTATGTGAAAATCCACTTATAGTAATATTTTTGAAATCCATTTCTTGTAATTTACTCCATATTTGTGCAAGCTTAGGAGTGTTCAAACTTGAGGAGTGATTCCCTAAACCTCTAAAATTTTATAGGATTTATTACACCCAAACTGGACAATGAATGAGGGTTTAGGACCTATTTTCAACTAGGGTGAATAGTAGAGTGTGAAGAGGGTTACTTTTAAAACTCACCTATGAAAGTGAACTAGCCCTCATTTTTAAGTCGCCTCTTGTTCTTGTCATTCTCTCTTCTAATAAAGGTGATTTTCTTGGGAGGTATTGTCTCTTATTCATGAGTGAGTCTTGTTTTGCATGTGTGTTCATGTATGCATATGCACATGTGTGAGATTGGTTGTATGTGTGCATATGTGTGCCTAACTCCTAGTGTGGCAAAGGTCTTCATACCTCTGACTCATCTCTTGGATTGACATTTTGGAGGGCAAAGATCCATTGCTTGATGTTAGTTGGTAAGTATGTCATGTGAGCAGGTCTACATCAAACACTTTGGTGCCATTTCCATGAAAGCATCTTTCCGGTTGTCATGCTCGAGGATTCCACCTTGGAAGATAAGAGTTCTAGAAGCTTATTTTCTTGTTTGGGAGTTCATCACCATTATTTTCAGCTCATTTTCATTAGATTTAAGTGAATGAATAGTTAGATACAATAGATTTTGTATATTTGTAGGGTTAGGGATTTTAGGTTAAAGTTGGAGATTTCCATTAAACTAGCAAGTTCATCATCCCCTTCATTGTGAAGATGGTGTAAGTTTGTGAAGTAGCTTGTAAACTAGGTAGGCAGAGTATTTATTCTTCAAGCACCAAAAAAATGTAAGTGTTAAGGGGTTCAAACTGCTCACTTGGCTATAATAGATCATTCAAAATTTCATGGGGCACTTGTATGTGTATCCAAGAGCTTATGTGAGCTTGTATGAGCATTGATGCTGATTTTTTGGGGATTTGTGTATAATGCGGCATTCAAAAGGGAGCAAGAGGAGAGCAATGCTTTGTATTGCTTATATGGTTAGGCCATGATTGCTATACATCACATAGAAATCATGAGTGATTGTTGAAGGAGGTAAGCTAATTATGGAAGGACCTTTGATGCATGTTTGCATTAGAAAGAAGTTGTAGGCTATGGAAATGGTCCTAGCACATTGGGCAAGTACGTGTCTTTGCATCCAATGGGTGGAAAATTTGGGCAATCATGCGAGTGTATAGAGAAAGAAAGAATCATTTCTGAGGTGTAAGATTGCATCGTTACCTTGGAAAATGACTAAGGCATTGGAAAACAATTGTGAGGATTGAAAGACTATGAGTACTTAATTGAAACATGTTCCTAGCACAAAGAAATTGCTTGAGGAGATAAGGGTATTTTTGGTAAGCTTTTGAGTGACATTTGAAATAGTTGACATAAGTGATGATGTCATCAGGGTTTTTGACTCAAACAACTAAGAAATCCCAAGTTGAAAGACTTTCAATTGCCCAACTTGGTAGGACAATTGTGATAGGAAAAGGTGAAGCTAAATAAAGCTTTCTTGCAAAATAAGGTCTACCAAGAGGTTTTACAAGGTAAAAAATAACACCTTGATCACAAAAGAACAAAGATTGAAACACCTTGCCTATCCATGACTACTCTACATAGCAATTAATCCCACACATGTAAGGGGTTTTAGAATGCTTTTGTGTGTTTCCATCCTTCAGAGAGTAAGGGAAGCCTTTGCGGTATGTTTGATTTCATATCGAATACACAAATTGACCAAAAACAACTTATGATTTCCCTAAGAATGCATCCCCAGGTAGAGCCATTGTGAACATGAATGGAAGGTTCTTCACCTTGATTAGATTATATTTCCACTCTTAAGAGCCACAACATATTGCAAATGCAATATAACCAAAAAATTCATAGAATGGTGCCAATTGAACACTCATAATTGCTCTGTGTAGAGATATTGTTCTATGGACTTTTGCATCCCTTTGAGCACTAAAAGGCACTAACGATATCTCAGAGTCCTCAGAAAACCAGAACCAGATCAAGAAAGAAGTTATCAAGAATCTACCAAAGGATAAAAAAGTTCATCCATGGCTACCTTGACTCTACCTTTGGTAGAGCAATCATTGGCAGGACTTCGTGGGTTTTTGGACCATCTATTGATCTCATCTGAATTCCAAGGACTTAGAATAGGTAAGAACCAATTCATAGTTTTTTTTCAAAAGACATTCAAATCCCATTCATGAATGCTTTATGTAGAGCAACTTTCTAGAGGAAATAATGCACACTTGACTTCATCGAAGGCCTGATATGCATTCCTAAAGGGTAAACAATAAACATTAAGTTTTTTTCCATCAAAAGAATATGCAAGGGAGACCCAAACCAACTCATCATTGCACTAGCTACTAGATCCATTTCTTGAGTGCTTATAAGATTTTTGATGCAACCTTGAGTGATTTGGTATTGTGAGGGGACTTTTTCATTGAAAGGAAGCCCAAAAAATCAAACTTTTAGTGAATCTTCATTGCATAATTGCCCTTGCAGCCTAGAGCAATCATGAGTGGAATTTTGTGATATTTTTGGGCACCTTATGCTTGGTTGAGAACTCAAGTCTTCATAGGGGTAGGAGAAGAGATATTGGATAAGGGAGCCACACATTAAGATCCTTCACAAGTCTTATTTGCATGTTTTAATCCTAGGATCCTGATTTAACATAGATTGTTTTTTATAAAAAATCCATTTTCAAGCTTTAGATCTCGCCCAAAAGCTCATTGTTCTACTTTTAGATATGATGCTTTGAAGTTGACCTTGAGTTGGGAGTGAGTTTCAAGAGCTTGCCAATAAAGGTTGGCCATCAAGGGTGGGGGAGGGGGTTAATACCTTAAGGAAAGACTATTTTATCTTCGATTATCTAGGAGATTTTGAAAATCCTTTGGGGAACCATGGCACCCTTCTTTTCCTATCCTTTTTATGAAAAGCTTGGGGCATCAAAAGCTCAAAATTTACCCATCACTACTCAAATGATGCTAGCTTGCAAAATCCAATAATCTGATTCCCTAGTGAAAACATACTTTGCCCCAAAATCAAGTGAGTCATTTCGGTGCTTTCCATAGTCCTTAGAGTGAGGAATAGCTCAGATACACATCCATGAAATGAAAATCCCCCTCTCAGGAGAGACAACATATGTAGATGAGGGAGGGTGGAATTATTTCCTTCTCTCTCCATGCTCCCAACATTTGTACTCTCTTCAAGGGAAACCACTATTTAAAAACAATGTACCATACATATTGGCACAATGCCCTCGAGATCAAGTAGAACTACCTAGACACCAACACTAGAATTGTTAGAGCCTAATCTAAGCACCCAAAAGCTAGATTTGGGTAGAGATATTGGATCCATTGGCGTAGCAAGGATGGTGAAGAGTGTCTTCGATAGAGGCATATACTAGATTCCATGAGGCTAACTTAAACCAGCTACTCAAAGCCAACCAAGTGGAGGATTTTTTCACATAATATCATGCCTTTGGCCTAACATTAAAAGAGCTTGTCATGAGATGGCTTCAAATGCTAAAGTGTGAGGAGTTTAGGAACATTGATGGAATCTTGTATGCATTCATCAGTGAGTTTATACCCATCGGGGTTGAACATGACACTATTATAGAGATTCTGCACTTCAAGCAAAGTCCCATCAAAGCAATAAGAGAAGTTATGTGGATATTAACGCATTACATGGAATATTATCTTCAGCTATCCTCTGATGAAAAGTTGACCACACTCTTTCTTGATGGCCTAAACAATGCAAAATTAAGAGCAGACATCTTTTGGATGAAGCCTATTTCATTAATGGATTGTATGATGAAATGGAAAACGACCTAAGCCTTACCCTCACTAGGCTGAAACCCAAGGATAACAAAAAGACACAATAATAATCCACCTTTGGAAACCCAACTAAAGAGGGATCGGGAAATATGATTGTAAAAATCTACAACTGGGGGGAAATGTTCCACCATTTTGATGATTTTATGGATTGATATGCTGGAAATATCACCAGAACGTTCCCAGCCAAACTCCACTTCAAGTAATAGAGAAATCATCTAGTCATGTGTCTCCAAATCTACATAGTCCATGCTTACATTCTCCTCCTAGATTTCCCACATTGCCTACCCTAAAGCCTAGGCAAATGGAGTATCTACAACAAGACCTAGAGCTTTATCATCCAAATCCACTTGTTCCAAAGTGCTATGTAAATTTGTCAGGCTTACAAATTCACTAGAAGCGCTTCCTAAGGGGCAATTTAGACCCTCCATGCACACTTGAAGAGCCCTAAAAATAGTTCAAGGACAAACCTTAGTTCCACAAAAATATTTCTAAAGGTCCATGAGTCCACACAACGAAGGTGAAATTCAAAGCATGTCTAAATACACAAATTTAAAGTTAATTCAAGGGGTGAATTCTTGACAGCCTAGTCACCACCATGGATAATGCCCATCAGGAACCCAATCATGCCAATAACATCCCTACAAGAATCGCCTCATTGTCCTAGGTGCATAATGGACCATCTATTAAGGGACTATCACTATGACACAAATAAAGCTCAAGAGACAAATCCTATAAGTGTAGGGAGCTCTACTGTTGATGAAGAGAAGCCTGCTTGAGAGGAACAACTTAAAAACACCCTGAAATCTCAAGTGAAAGAGCACCTTGAAGTCTCAAGTGAAAGAGAAAACTTAGAGTATCTCTTAGAACCTTAACCATCTTGTATAAGCCAATACACGTCCCAAACACTCTCATCGATTGTGCAAAGATCAAGATATTGTCATGGTTGTGGGATCACACATTGGCTCAAAAAATTCCCAAACAATTCAAGAAGAGTGATGGTAGTTATCCACTCCTACCTACTATCCAATGAGTTTGACATGAGCGAGAGTAATGAAGAGGATGAAGTCTCGATCCAAGTAGTAAGCATAACACAAGCCAAGAAGAAAGCTTTGATCATACCATAACAATATGTCAATTTGATAACTATACAACTTACAAGCTACTCTTAGGACATTTGCTTCTAAGAAAGCTCAAGATAATGCAAGACTGGGGTCAAAATTCTCTATAGTTGCATGTGGTTGTGACCACAAAAGTCAATTTACACAACTTTTCTCACTAAGACATTGCAATGGAATCCCATAATAATGAGAATGTTGCAGATGATTCTACCTCCATTCATAGTGCTAATACCAATGATTTTAACTAGATGAATGAAGATACACATATCTAGCTCTCTCAATATGTGGCAAGGGAGGGATAAATAGCAAGGAATCTGAAGCCCCCACATGGACTCAAATATTGGCTAGTATGGATGTATGCATGAACAAAAAATTGGGAGAGAAATTTTGCGATGAAGATGGGTTTGGTCTCTTTATTATTGACATCTTCATGTCAAAAGACCCAGTCTTAGATGAAGTGCTTGATGAACTATAGTACCCATTTGAGGACTACAAATCTGTAGAGATGAATCAATGATCCTTGGGTAGAGTCCTTGAACTAGAGCCTAACTTGATAGTAGACATCATGATGGATGAGTATCATGAATCCCTAAGAGATGATTAATACTTTAGTGTGGACAAAGAGCTTCCTAAGAACCAAGACACAATTGTGGCTCCAAAGCAATAAGAGAATACATATGAAACATGAGTGGAAGACAAGGAAAATCAACAAAACGTCATCTTCGAGACAAGATCAAAAGCACTAATCCAGGCAATCTTGGATTTGAAGTTCTTGAAAGATTCAAGAAGTACAAAGTTGGGAATATAAAAATAGTGGTACAAAAGTCTAAGCAAGAGGTCACTTTGGGTGTAGCTTATGAAAACAAAGATCAAACCAAGCTAGTGATGGTGGCAATAGAAAATGACATAGAACTCTGCACCTACATAGGAAACAATGTCTCTATTGAAGAAAAAAGAGACTTGGTTAGTCTATTGCATGAATAACAAGATGTCTTTGCATGGATTTGTAAAGATTCGATGGGTGCAAATCTAGAGAAATGCTAACATAGGATAACACTGACAACTAATTCAAAACCGATGGGTCACAAAACAAAGACCCTACATGTATAATGATGTGTACTCTCGAAGAATTAAAGAAGAGATCGATAAACTTTTGATAGCCAGGTTTGTTTATGAGATAGAACTTACTAAGTAGGTATTGCCCATAGTGGTCTTTGTGAAGAAGAATGAAAAGTTACAAGTAGGCATAAATCTCAAGAAAGTCAATGCAAAAATGATCTACGATAATTAGGCCTTGCCTATCACTAATCATCTTCTTGAAATAGTGGCAAGCCATAAACGTTATAGCTTCTTGAATGGCTTCTCAAGTTATAATCAGGTCGTAATTTTTTAACATATATCATTCAGAATATCCTTAGCATAATTTTCTCCCGCTCTAAAATTAATACAGCCTTTGGAAAATTTTTTCCCGTCTTCTTTTGTTTATCACTCTCTTTCATATTTTTGTTTCTCTCAATAGGTTCATGTTTTATCACCAAAACCTTGTTTTTATCCTCCTTGATTCGTCATTGGTTTCTTTTGCACTTGGCATCCTTTGATTGGCTTTTTGACCTCTCTAATCTCTCTTCTCATAGCCTCTTATTACCTTGAATAGTGTGCTATAAGGCACATAGGTATTCTAGTTGTATTCCTTTGTATAGACGGCCACCTTGATAAAGTCATTTCTCTCTATGGATTTATCCACTTAATGCATGTGATATCTTATAGGAAAGTGCATCTTGTGTAGTTTTGTTGATCTAAATATCTCTAAGAGATTCTTATGAGGTAGCTACATAGTGGAATTCTTCTGAACCTCTATTTTTTGCTTATGAGGTAATTTATATTTAGGTCGTACATTTGGAATCTATTTGGAATGATCTATATCTTCTTAGAATCATTGGATATCAAAGTTGTGACTGAATGAGCCTAGAATATGCAAGTTTCTAACACAAGGGTTTCTAGAAGAGGTTCGATAACTTCCACTATGCATATTGGAGTGAATTTTATCCACATTTGGTATCAGGAAATTGGTATTGGAGAACATGGTTGCAAAAAGAAGAGGCGCTTGAAGCAGACTGAGAGAAATGGAAGGAAGGATTGGATCTATGTGCCTATGGTTTTACATGGAGTGTGCACATGAGCTATGGAGGTGAATATTTTTTATGTAAGAATTATTTTTTTTATGTTATTTGAAGTCATAAACTCTCTTTTCCTACTCTCTACTACATATTCTTGATCATTGAATCTTGTTATAAGTGATACTAATTACTTAGCTGAAGCCTTATGAGAAGCCTATACAAGAAGATGAAGATTCAAGCAAAGAGTCTTGGATGTGCAACTACATCTAGTTGTATATGAATATTGTGTGCATGCTCAAGATCTTACATTCAACTAAATGAAGTGCAATATTCTATTATGTACATCCCTTGAGGTTGAAGCTCATATGTATTATAAAAAATAACATTATATGCTTCTTACTTAGTGAAAGAAATCTATGTGTGCATATGTGTAAAGTTTATGCTCAAGATGAATGATAGTTTTTTAGAGCCATGCGTAGCTTGAATTTAAATTGTAAATGATAGTATACGTGTGATCATGCTATGATAACTAAAAGCATCTGATTCTTGAGTTCAGATAGGACACCTAAAACGAATGGTACTATTTTGGAGCCAAAGAAAGATGGGAAAAGTTGGGATGAAACAAGGACACAAAACATAGAATAAGTGAAGGTCTAGTCAAAGGTTGAGTTATTTCATGATAAAAATTCATGATCAGACATGTGCTACATTCAAATAAGAAAATATACATCAAATGAATGTTTTGAATGGAGATGAACAATTCAAGTGTTTAGGGCCACCCGAAGTTCTCCAATGTCCCTTATTGCTTGAATTGGTTGTGTCGAATAACGCAAGCCCTTAATTTCTTTCATGTGCATTCCATGAAATAAATCAATGGTAAGGCATTTCTAGTACTCACAAAAAGCAAATATGCATAAAACAATTGGTTTCAAGATTGCAAGAAATCGCAAGAAGTGGAGAGAGTTGTCAACAAACTTGGAGTGGGTTTCATCAATTTGAAAATCATTTTGAGAAGATGAAGACATCAAAGAAGGTTGAAACCTAGGATCGAGTTCCCAAAAAGAAGTAGAATACTTCAAAGAAGGTTTGTGATAAAGTGTTGAAGTTTTAACAAGGACTTGACGACATTTCCCAAGGTTATAAGAAACAAAAAGCAAATGAAAATACAGAAGGAAGAGTCCCTAGGAAGTGTGATAAATTAGCTGAATTTGAAGAATGTAAAGAAGTCCATTCACAAACCTAAGGGCCGAAGACAACCCACATTGTGTGTGGTGGTAAGTTCAAAGCATGGACCAAGTGAAGGTCTAGTTAAAGGTTGAGGCCAGCAAGGACACCAAAGAGAGTGGCAAGCCTATATAAAGGCAATTAGAACCATCCCAAGAGGAATGGAAAACCTTATTAGGTGAAGGAAGCACCAAAGATCAAGTGAAACATGTTGAGGCTATAATTAAGACCACATAAAGAGAATGGAAATCCGATTTCAAGGCACCTAAGTGCTATCCAAGAGGAATGGGAAGCCTTTTTAGGTGCAAGAAGCACCATTGTTGAGGTTGAGGGTGGTGTGAAAACTAGAATGTTAATGTGCTAAGATCTAGGAAGCATTTCAGCCATTATCATTAAATTATTGTAAGGGAAAGGCCCAGAAACAAAAGGGGAAGTATGGATTGCATAATTATTGTCAAGTGAGTGGCATTCTTTCTCTTTCACATGTACCATACAAACAAAGAAAAGAATGAGGAGACTAAGGAAAATAATTCCATTGTGAACTCCAAAGAAGAATGTCGAGAGCATGTGGATGAGCTCCCAATTATTGCAGATTTTCTATTTTTCCTTGTGGATGATGAAGAAATCTTGGAAATATGTAAGCTCCAAATGCTTCAGATGAAGGGAAATGCATGAACGACTTCATGTATGATTAGCCCATTATTGATTTTGCAATTGTACAAGCAAACATGAAGTGTGAAGAAAAGATTCTGATACAAGGGAGAGTGGGCTTTCAAGAATTTAAAGATCCAAGAAGAGACCAAAGACAAGAACGTGTAGCCAATACAAATTTCAACTCCTTGTTCATTGCATCACTCCCAGGGGGATTTGTTAATATATTTAGGTAATTATGTGTGTGAACACACTAGGACCATTGAGGCACTTTCTTCCCTCTTTAGGAGGTTTTTTCCCCCACCTCGTTTATATGCCTATTGCCCCAATGGGTTACTTAGCTTTGTACATTCTCTGGTAATACATTCAGTATTGTGTGTTGTTCTCTAAGATTCTTCTTCTTCCTTGTGATGTCTGCGTGCTTTTGCAGACCTCAAACTCCAACATGTATGTGCCTTATAGCACACTATTTGGGGCAAGTATCATATGTTATGCTGCGGGAATGCCAACATATGCTTGTACACCATCTCCTTATACTCTCTACAAAACAAATATGATTAAAGATCTTCAACTTCAAGTGAATGAGCATAGGATGTTGTGTCTCTTCATCTACCCTTGCATCTTCTTTTCACTCTTGACCTTCCATTTCTTGTCCTCTGTCCTTCCATTGCCTTGGGTGATTTTGGGTGCTTTAAGTCACTCCATATGGGTAAGGATGTGGCTTCTTTGTGTAATCAAGATCCTTAAGCATATTTTACCTTTTCTCCAAGTCATAAATAAGCTTGCACCTTTAATTCTCAACACACCCCCTCAATGCTATAAGTGTAGTGTTCATTTCTTCAATAATTAACATTAATTTGAGATTTCAAGAAATACATAAATGGTGAAGTGGTAAATGATGAGAGGTGATTTTCCTTCAATCTATTCCTTTTTCTCCTCCCTTTGCAAACTATCTTCGTGAATACCTTCATGGCATCCTGTCTTCTAATTTTTTGTGCTCTTCTTTGATCATATTTTGTCCAAAAGCTTCAAACTTCTCCCTAGGTAGAGACTTCATGAAAAGGTATGCAATGTTATGGGCACATATGCCAAGCTGATCTCTCCACTAGAGAACCTCTCCTTGACATAATGATAATGCACCTCAATGTGCTTAGTGCGAGCATGGAACACAAGGTTCATCACAACTACTAATGCACTATGGCTATTAATGAAGATGGTGGTGGCACAAGCCTGACCAACACCCAAATTAGCCATAAGGCATCTAAGCCACACACACTCAACAATGGCTATGAAAGCTGACCTATAGTCAACTTCACAATTGGAAGTGGCCAGTGGCCACAACACGCTGCGTCTCTCTCAAACAAGATATACATGAGCTATGAAGCATGAAGCAAAACCACACGAGTGTCATAGCAACCTGCCTAGTCAAAGTCAGAAAAAGCATGTAAATCTAGTAGTAGTGATCCCCCCTTGGGATGAAACAATCCAAGTAGCCAGGTACCACTCAAGTAGCAAAACGTGCGCTTAATCGCCTGCCTTGACACCTGGGTAATGCATAAACTTGCTTTTATGAGACAACAAATTGAATATCTGGCTGAGTAATGCATAAGTAAATCAAGCATCCAACAACCCCTTGATAGAAAACAACATCAAATGCATCTCCAACATCATGAAGACTCAAACATAAATGTGTCTCCATAGGACTGGCAATAGGTTTGTAGTCTTCAAGGAAGAAACGTTGCAATAATGTGTTAATATAGTTCATTTGACATAAAGCTATTCCACCATCAACCTACATAAACTGAATGCCCAAATAATGATGCAAATACCCCAAATCAGACATCTCAAATGAGGCATGCAAATCAGCCTTAAAATCAGCAATATGGTTCTCATGAGGACTAGTGAGTAGCATGTCATCAACATACACAACAATGATCAAAAGCACATGATTAGCACGCTTAACATATAAGGAGCTCTTTGTTGGACTATTCTCAAAACCATGTGCAATCAGATAGGCATGTATCTTTTCATACCAAGCACATGGTGCTTGTTTTAAAACATAGAATGCCTTCTCCAACTTGCACACTTTGTTTTCATATCTTTTTGCACAAAGCCATGGGCTAAAAAACATACACTTCTTCATGCAAGTCACCATTCAAAAATGTAGTTTTAATGTCCAACTGATGTACATTCCAACCATGATGAGCTGCAAGTGCACAAATGCTATGCAAAGGTCTCATCAAAATCAATGCCTCTTTCCTATGCATAACCCTTCGCAATAAGCCTAGCCTTATACCTTGTCAACTGTTCCATCCGGCTTATGCTTAAGCTTTATACTCACTTAGTGCCAATGGACTTCTTGCTAGGAGGCAAGTCACATAAAGACAAGGTACCATTTTTCATGATAGCATCATATTTTGATTGCATTGAAGCCATCCAATTTTTAGAGTTTTGTGTTTCATCAAATGAAATAGGCTCATTCTCATTATAGAGACTAGAGGCAGACATAGCATAGCAATGTGATGCAAACGAAGCATTATGAGAGCTAGAATGAGTACGATATGATAGAGGTTCATCTAATTTGCTGTCATGCAAAGTCAGCACCAGCCATTTTGGCATAGTTTTTGCCTCCTCAATATCAGTTCTCTCATCAATGAGTGCATCATGTAAATCTCTGCATCACAAATGGAATGATCTACATCATGACATGAAACCTGTAAAGCCTGAGAAGTTGCCTAATTTGGAGCAACACTAGACTGTGCACTTGTGAAAAGAGGTAGCAAAGTATCATACACGACTTTGGAGCTAATAGATGTCTCCTTAGTACATGAAAGTAATGGCTAAATAGTATCTTCCACAAAAACAACATCACAGCTAATGAAAATGCATTTAGTCTATGGAAGATACAAACAATCACCTTTACTTTCAGAATTATACCTAACAAAAATACATTTTAGTGCTTTATCATCCAATTTCTTGCGTTGTTGTTCATGCATGAATGCATATGCCAGACAATAAAAAACACACAAGTGAGCAACAGATGGCTTGCAAGCATGCCAAGCCTCATATGGAGTTATAGAGTGCAATGCTTTAGTGGGATACCTGTTAAGTACATATGATGCACACATAAAAGCCTCTATGTGGTAAAGCTTGACTCTTGACCATACACCTCACCATCTCCATACGTGAATTGTTATTTCATTCAGCAACTCCATTTTGCTGAGGTGTATATGTCACTGTACACTGATATTTTATCCCATGTTTAGCCAAAATGCATTAAAGTTAGAAGACATATATTCCCCCCTCAATTAGAACGGACGGTGCCCATTTTACATGTTGATAGATTTTCAGCCAAAACCAAAAACTATTTGAAGCACATAAACACTTCGGGCTTTGCTTTCAATGGATATACCCATGCATGCCTGGAAAAATCATCAGTGAAAGTCACAAAGTAAAGATAGTTTCCAAAAGAGGGTGTCTACATAGGACCATACATATCATTTTGAACGCTACAATTTCTGAGTAGCTCGAAATGAACCATCTTTTGGAAAGGAGGAACGCTGCATTTTGCCCTAAATACATCCTTTAGAGACATGTTTACTAGGTGCCTCAAGTTTGGGCAAAAAGACACCATTTGAGATTTCTGTAGGCATAACAAACTAGCAAAACTCAGATGACCAACGCATGCATTCCAAAGATTTGCATCTGACATAGACTGAGAATCATGTACTACACATGTTGAATCATTCAAAGATCCTTCATAGTCTATGAGCTTATACAACTCACAACATAAAATTTCGAAAGCAATAATAACATCGCCATTTGACATATTAGGAACTGTACATCTATCATCCAGAAATTTCACAACCAATCCAATCTTACCTAAAGCTAAAACTAATAATAGATTCTTCTTGATCCCTGGCAAAAATAAAGCATTTGATAATGTAAAAGAACTACCATCAGTAGTAGTCAAAATGATCTTACCAACTCCCATGATAGAATAAGAGGAGTTGTTGGTGTGTGTGATAATATTCTGTATAGGGGCAAGCTCGAGATGTGAAGAAGCTGCACTATGAGGTAATATGTTTAGTTGCCTCACTATCAAAGTACCAAACATCTGAGTCTATGTAGATATACACTGTTCAGGAGAAGAGGGGTCAAAACTGCAAATAGTAGTAAATGCCCATTCTTCATTCTGCACTAGATAAGCAGAATCTATTTTTGGTGTAGAGGCCTCTGCAACAACCATTCTAGCCTCTTTCTTCTTTCCCTCTTTTGTAGCCAGTTTTGGACAACTCTTTATGAAATGATCATTTGCTTTACAGTGCTTGCAAAACAAATTTTGCTTTTCTGTTTTCTTTTCGTCTTTGTCATCCTTCTTTGATTGTGTAGAATTAGCAGATTTATGCTCACTAGTAGAACAACTCCATTTACCTTTGCCCTTCTGACTAACCATGAAAACTTGATTTGCAACACGCATAATGGACCTATTCTGCCTAGATTGATCTTCTTGCAACAGAATATAGAAGAACTTGTCAAATGCTAAGGCATTTGGATTGCCTTTCATCACCAAACAAAAACTAGAAGCAAAACTCTGATATGAATCGAGAAGACCATTTTAGAACAATCTGCACAAGTGAACTGTCAGGCAAGACTTCATCAGTAGAAATCAAAGTGTTCTTTCAAATCTTTGATCTTTGTTAGAAAATTGTCCATGGAATCACCTTCATTCATGTGCTCACTCTCCAACTGTTTTCAGAGGTAAGCAACACGAGTCTCATTCCTTGCCTAGTACAAAGTGGTAAGCGTATCCCAAGCATTGTTATCTTTTTTGCAAGAGCGAATGTGAAGAATAATGTCACGTTTGATAAACAAGGTTATCAATGCATGTGCCTTAGCATCTCTACCATCCCAATGAATTTTCTCTATAGTAGGTGTAGCAGAAACCACAACCCAAATAAGAATTTGCAGAATATCAGTATCTTCGATGCGATCTGCATCAGCTTCAATACTTGTATTTGCAGGTGTAATAGGATGCTTTTCAACACCTTGCACAATATTCCACAATCCTTTTATGACCAATACATGACACATCATATAAGCCCATATTGGATAATTCATACCATCCAACTTATTTTCAAGAACCAACATATGGAATACATCACTGCTTTCAGCCATGGCCATTGACTAAAATACCCTCATGCAAAACATTGATTGTATCTCAAAAAGTTGAAAATAACTACCTTGTCGAGTTCTACTAAACCTCTAGCAACCTTGGAGATGATTATATTGGCAAACCAAAACTTGTATATATCTTTGGCACAAAAAGACAAAATAGCCTGCACAAGTATTGTGTTAGTGCGTTTGAAGGACAAAATGAGCTTAGATCACGATTTCAATGATTTCGTGTGATTCTGAGACTGTGATCGGAGGGGTGTCAATGAGGCCCTAGATGAAGCGATGACGTGCTCTATATACCAACTATCAGAGTCTGAGGTCTACGAAAGTATGTGAACAACAGAAGGAAGAAGAAGAAGCTTGGAGCACGACACACAATATTGAATGTATTACTAGAGAATGTACAAAGATAAGTAACCTATTAGGGCAATAGGCGTATATACAAGCCGGAGGGAAAAAACCTGCTAAAGAGGGAAAAAAGTGCCTTGGTAGTCCTAGTGTGTTCACACACGTCACTACCTAAATATATCAACAATAGGTATTCTAGTTGTATTCCTTTGTATACACAACCACCTTGCGAAAGTCATTTCTATTTGTGTATTTATCCATTTAATGCATATGATACCTTTTAGGAAAGTACATAATATGTACTTTTATTGGTCTAAATGTCTGTGAGAAATTCTAATCTAGTAGATACATAGAGGAATTCTTTCTTCTGAACCTCTATTTTTTGTTTAACTTGAGTGGAGAGGTAAGTTGTCTTTAGGTAGTTGGTTGCTTGACCAACTAACTCGTTGGAATGATCTATATCTTTTGAAAAATATGATAATGTATACTTAGCATTGACCAAGTGAAGCTCTAAAAAAAGATTGAGGTATTTCATGATAAAAGTCCATGATCAGGTATGTCTTACATTCAAATAAGAAAATATACATGAAATGAGTGTTTTGAATGAAGATGATCAATTCATACAATTAAGGACATCGAAAGTTCTCTGATGTTCCTTGTCACCTGAATGGGTCCTATGGAATAATGCAATCCCTTAAGTACTTTCATTTGCATTCCATGACATAAATCAATGGTAAGAGACATTTCTAATACTCAAAAAAAGAAAATTTACATAACATAAATTGGTTTCAAGGTAAATGATCAATTCAAGTGATTAGATCCATTCCTTGTTCACTGATTGCTCTAATCTCTTGAATCCACTGTATCTTGTTTCTCCCTTACCCAATTATGACATGTGAAATTCATTACATAAACAAATGAAGAACATTCTTTAGAAAAATGAAAAGTCAATAACCATCATATACTTGTTATTAATGGAGAGGACCGATTCAAGAAATTAGAACCATTCAAGCTTCTTCGATGGCCCTTATTTGTTGAATCGGTCAAGTCCAAGGAAGTTTCGTATTTCTAGCAATACAATCAAGCCCCTCTCAACTGAAGAATCCCCCAACATGTGTGCTGAATTGTGTGTCGTGAGGAGTTGCTATGTGAATGTTGGATTCCAATGCTAAAATATTGTGTGATCTTTTCATGTAACATAGTTGACATCATAGAAGACAAAAAACATAATTTTTTTGTTAGAAAATGGGTGGGAGGTCTAGCAGTGGGGTATGGGCATCAATAAGATGTGTGGTAATTATGGTGTGTGGGGTCAGTTTTGAAGTCATGGAAAGTGTGACGATGTTGCGAGTGGTTGATGGCACTCAAGTGAGTGGTTTTGAAGTCATGGAAAGTCCAATGGCCCTTATTCCTTGAATCGATCAAGTCCAAGGAAGTTTCATATTTCTAGCAGTACAATCAAGCCCCTTTCAACTAAAGAATCCGCCAACAAGTATGATGAATTGTGTGTCGTGAGGAGTTGCTATGTGAATGTTGGATTCCAATGCTAAAATATTGTGTGATCTTTTCATGTAACATAGTTGACATCATACAAGACAAAAAACGTAATTTTAAGTTAGAAAGTGGGTGGGAGGTCTAACAGTGGGGTATGGGCATCAATAAGATGTGTGGTAAGTATGGTGTGTGGGGTCGGTTTTGAAGTCATGGAAAGTGTGATCATGTTGCGAGTGGTTGATGGCACTCAAATGAGGGTGATGGCTGTGCAAGGATGCATGAAAGTTGTAGTGATATGAGATTCCAGAACTTGCATCTCTTACCATATAGTGTTGCAGTGGAAGATGGATTAACTGCCATATAGTGTTGCCATATAGTGTTGCGGTGGAAGATGGAAATGAATGTAGGGATATGATTACTTAAAACACTACGTTATAGAATAAATTAGGCAATGGTATCAAATAATTGGGCATGTTGATCATAATTGGGTGTATATATGTAATGCGCTCTTACATTGAGTAAATTCGGGAGCAATCATGGGGCTCAAGAAATTGGGTATATTGGAATCTTGAGTGCAAGGAGTGCACAAGACAAGCTACTCCATAATGTGAAGGAGTGGCATACAGGTCGATTGCACAAGTAATTGGAATATTTTGTATACTTCTGTGTGTGCTTCTTTGGCTTAACTACTATGCATACAGAACATTTTGTCTGATTCTAGACAAACATATTGTAATCTTTTATGCTAATCAAGACAGAGAGGCTTTCGATTCGATTGTCTTTCTTCTTCTTCTCCATTCTTCTCCTTCAAACAATGAAGCCCCTTTCAACTAGAGAATCCCCCAACAAGTGTGATGAATTGTGTGTTGTAAGAAACTACTACCTCAAGAGTGGATTCCAATGTTAAAATATTGTGTGATCTTTGCATGTGACATAGTCGACATCATAGAAGAACAAAATGTAATTTTTTGTTAAAGAATGGGCAAAAGGTCTAGCAGTGGGGTATGGGCATCAATAAGATGTGTGGTAATTATTGGAGAACCAATCACAAATTGGACATAAAGTTGAAGGTCAAAGTCTAAGAAGAAAAGCACATGCCTATGTGAAGGGACAATTTCACACATGTACTATATTTGTAAAGTTAGACTTAACTTTATTTCTAGATTTTCAAAAGTCATGAGATTGAGAAAATCTATATAAGTTAGTTTGTATCAATAGATGTGATGCCATTGAGAGAGAGAAAACGATAGAGAGTGAGAGAATGTGAGAAAGAGTTTATTTTGTATGACTGAGAAATAATCGGGCTATAGAAGTTCTGTGTATGAGACTCTCTCCTCCATCTTTTTGCTTTGCCTTTTGTGTTAATGAGTTCAAAACTTCAAGTTTTCCAAGCAACTCGATGCTTGGCATTGATTTTGTGTTGATAAGTCCTTGTTTTATTCTCTGAGTTTTATCTACTTCTAAATCTTCTTGAAAATATGAAGTTTCTAAAGCAAGTCAATGCCTGGCATCAAATTCCCACATAAAAGTGGTTTTCTTCATACCTGTGGGTCACGAGCTATTTTAGGCACTAAAAACATTGCTGAAAACACACCAACTTGATGCGTGGCATCGAATTCTTGTTGCAAGTCGATGCTAAGTTGAAAAATTTTATTTTTAGATAGGCGCGTTTACTTAAGCAAGCAAAATTTCCTATTTTGATAGTTAGACATGGTCATCTTATGAAGGCCATAACTTGGTGTGTAGTGAAGATTTTTAACAAGTATAGCTTCTTGGAAAGATTTTCTCTTCTACTTTCATCCACCAAAAAATCTTTGCTAAATAATATTTGTGCTAAGAGAAATAAGATAGAGAGTAAAGGTATGTCATTTCACTGACTAGAAATTTCTAGAGAAGTGAAGTTCTTAGTTTTGGCTATCATTTTTCAAAGTTCGGAGAAGCATTGAGTTAATGTTGACCATAGAGGTTGTCTAGTGTCACATTAATTCATTTCTTGTGATGTTTCATACATCAAGAAGTGGTATCAGAGTAGAAAGGTTCTAGAGAGTAGAAGGCATCGAAGGTACGAGAAGTTTTGGAAAGTTTTCATTAAAGTTTGAAAGCTGAAGTATTCAAAGACACAAGGCATCAAAAGATTGTTTCAAATGTATATTTATACACAAGGAACTCCAAAAGGTATTATTCTTTATCCTTTAAACTCACAGGTTGAGGCAAAAGAAAAGAATTATGGAAGATCATATCTCCATTGGTAAACTAGACAAAGATAATTATGTTGCATGGATAATGAGAATGGAAGCCTTACTTATGAGTAAGGATCTCATGGTGTACATAAGAGGTGAAGAAGAGAAGCCAATATTTGAAGATGAAAGCTGATCAAAGAAAGAGGAACTGGATGCTTTAAAGCATTGGCAGAAGAAGGCTGCAAGTGCAAATGCCTACATCTATAATACAATTTTAGATCATTTGCTACCACACATCAGAGGATTGGAATCAGCTGAAGATATATGGAATGCATTGGAATATCATTTCCAAAGTACTACCAAAGCAAGGAAAGCAAGTCTATGGTCAGAGTTTACTACATTCAAGAAGAAGCCAAGTCAAAGTATTAGTGATTATGTCACTAAGATGAAGGATCTAACAGATAGTCTTGGATGCATAAATGAAGATGTTGAAGATCATAGATTGATTGCTCAATTGCTTGTAGGTTTTAGAGGAGATGAAAGGTAAAAATCTTATGTCTTGTCAATGAAACTCTCATTGAATCATTATGTTGCATATTTGAATCAATTGCTTGGTTTGCTACTCACATTTGAGCAAGACTGAGATAAAGGACAAAGTTCTGCAATGTACATGAAGGACAAGAAGAAAGGAGATAAAGGTAAAGCAAAGGATGAAGAGGAAACGACTTCTCAAGTTTATTATGCAAGAGGTAAAAGCACTGGCAGAGGAAGATCAAGAGGCTTTGGAAGAGGAAGAGGTAATCAAAATAACAACAAGAAGTCTTTTTGGATTTGTGGATTGAGTAATCATTTGGCTCATGACTGTCGGCACAATCAACAAGGATCAAATCAAAATTAGAATAACAATAACAGAGGCAAAGGTGGAAGATATCAAAGTAGTTTTCAAATAGGTAGACAAAGTCAAAGAGGAGGCTAGGGTAGATGTGCAGGAAGAAGTTGGGACATATTAAATCCTACAACACCACCTACTATGCAAACGATACATAGAATGAAAGTCATACATCATTTCTGATGAATTCAATTAGTACATCAGATAAAAAAAATCTAAAGGTATTTTACATTGGCTCTAGATGTTCTAACCATTTATCACAAAACATAGAATTGATGTCAGAATTGGGAAAAGGCATTTCTAGTCATCAATTCAAACAGGTAAATTAATTCATACAATTCATACAATACAAGACATAATGTAGATTCAAAATTAAAAGTGAAAAGCAAGAGTCGAGCAAATTTTCTAACCAATGTTTTGTATGTTCCCACAATACCTAAAAACTTGATTAGTGTGGGACAGATAGTTGAAAAAGGTTTTGAAGTCAGGTTTACAAATGAAGGAGTATTTCTTGAAGATCTAGAGAATGGATATTATCAAATTGTTTGTGGTAAGAAAGAAGGTAGACTCTTTACTTGAAAAGTGCAAGGGAATATTGGTCAAGATTTGCTCACACATGGTGAAGGAGTGATTATAGAACTTGATCTCTGGCATAAGAGATTAGGTCATTTCAATGAAAGAGGAATTAGAGCTATGATTGCAAATCAGCCTGAGGATTACCAAATGTGCAGAGTCAACATATGATTTATAAATGTGAAGCATGTCAGATGGGAAAAGCACACAGGTTACCATTTCAGAAGAAAGGATTCAAACATGATGGAGTACTAGAGCTTATTCATACAGATGTATGGGGCCATGCAGGTGAATGGAGATGAAGAGTATATGCAAGCAAGTACATACAGAAATGGATTAACAATAAGAAATGAAGAAGCTCCCATATTTGATGAAGAGGCGTTCTGAGACACATATGAAGAATGTGAACCAAGGAGGTCAAGTAGAACACGAAGGCAACTAGAAAGGTATTCTTATGATACTTCTTACATAACTCAGAATAACTATGCATATATGGTCAAAGATGATGAAGAACCTAAGAACTATGATGAAGCAAAAGGAAAGAAGCAATGGGAAGAAGCAATGAAGGAAGAATTCAATGCACTAGAGGAGAACAAGACATGGGGACTTGTTGCTAAACCAAATGGTAAGAAGGTGATTGGAAATAAATGGGTTTATAAAGTGAAGAAGTTTGCAGATGGAGGTATAAGTAGATACAAAGCTAGACTGGTGATGAAAGGCTATGCCCAAACTTATGGCATAGATTATGATGAGACATTTAGTCTTGTAGCTAAGATGTCAACTATAAGGACAATCATTACTATTGTAGTTTAAAAAGGATGGGCTCTGAGTCAGGTGGACATAAAGAATGCATTCTTGAATGGATACATATCAGATGAGGTATACATGGAACAACCTCAAGGGTTTATAGATTCGAGGTATCCAAATTTTGTTTGTAGATTGAGAAGAGAACTCTATGGATTGAAGCAAGATCCAAGAGCATGGAACTATTGACTGGTGAAGTATATAAATGAACTTGGATATCAAAGTTCAAAAGCAAATTCAAGTCTACTCATCAAAACAACTGAGGAAGGTACAATATACATTTGTATTTATGTAGATGACATTATAATCATAGGTACTTCAGATGAAAGAATCAAGGAGGTAAAGAGATTACTTGAGAAAGAGTTCAAGATCAGTGATCTAGGAAAGTTATCATAGCTTCTTGGAATGGAAGTCACTTATACAGATCATGGCATATATGTAACACAAGAAAGGTATCTTCTGAACCTGTTTAAGAAGTTTGGTATGGAAAATTGCAGAGAAGCTTCAACTCCACTTGAAGTTAATCACTAGCTCACTAAATGTGATGGTACAGAATACAAAGATATGAGGAAGTATGAATCTCTTGTGTGTAGTTTGATTTAAGCTACACTAACAAGACCTGATCTTAGTTATACAGTGGGAGTTTTGTCACAATTCATGCATTGTCCAAAGGATCCACATTGGATTACAGGTCAAAGAGTTCTTAGATATATCAACGGAACTATAAAGGAAGGATTATATTATCCTTTGACTTGAGATTTGAAGTTGAGAGCCTATAGTGACTCACACTAGGCAAGTAATGAAGATGACAGAAGATCAACTCATGGCTACATGATATACATTGGTGATAAGCCTGTAAGTTGGTCTTCAAAGAAACAACATATAGTAGCATTATCATCAACTGAAGCTGAGTACAAAGAACTTGTAGAAGCAGCTAAGGAGGTCATATGGATGGATACATTATTCAAAAGATTGGGCATTAATCAAGGTATATCTACAATACATGGAGATAACATGAGTTCACTTTATCTTGCAGCAAATCCAGTATTTGATGCAAGAACAAAACATATAGATATACATTATCATTTCCTAAGAGAAAAGGTAATGGAGAAAGAAATTGAAGTGGAGTACATTTCTACAAGGGATCACATAGTAGATATAATGTTAAAGAGCTTGCATGGTGTGAAGACCAGTAAATTCAAAAGCATGGCAGGAGTAAAAAGAAAAGAAGAAGATATGAAGAAATAGAGAATATCAATTAGTAATTGAGGGGGAGTTGTTAGAGAACCAATCATAAATTAGACATAAAGTTCAAGGTCAATGTCTGAGAAGAAAAGCACATGCCTATGTGAAGGGACAATTTCACACATGTACTATGTTTGTAAAGTTAGACTTAATTTTAGTTCTAGAATTTCAAAAGTCACGAGATTGAGAAAATCTATATCAGTTAGTTTGTATCAACAGACGCGATGAGATTGAGAGAGAGAAAAAGATAGAGAGTGAGAGAATGTGAGAAAGAGTTCATTTTGTATGAATGAGAAATAGTTGGGCTTCTCTAAGTCAGAAAGCACCTGCAAAATTTTTGACTTTTCATAGCTATCAGAAGGAATAATAGAAGTTCTATGTATGAGACTCTCTCCTCCATCTTCCTGCTTTTCCTATTGTGATAATGAGTTCAAAACTTCAAGTTTTCCAAGCAACTTGATGCCCGGCATCGCGTTTTTATTGATAAGTCCTTGCTGTATTCTTTGAGTTTTACGTACTGCTAAATCTTCTTGAAAATATGTAGTTTCTCAAGCAAGTCGCATTGAGTTTCACCATAACCTCAATGTCTTGCATCGACTTCCCACGTAAGAGTGGTATTCTTCATACCTGTGGTTCACGGGGTTATTTTAGGTGCTAAAAAAAGTGGCTAAAAACACACCAATTTGGTGCCTGTCATTGAACTCTTGTTGCAAGTGGATGATAAGTTGAAAGCTTTTATTTTTAGATAGGCGCGTTTACTTAAACAAGCAAAATTTCCTATTTTGACAGTTAGACATAGTCATCTTGTGAAGGCCATAACTTGGTGTCTAGTGAAGCATTTTTAGCAAATAATAGCTCGTTGGAATGCTCTTCTCTTATACTCACATTAGCAAAAAATCTTGGCTAAACAATAATTTTGGTAAGAGAAATAGGGACAAGAGTGAAGGTACGTCATTTTAGTGACTAGAAATTTTTGAGAAGTAAAGTCCTCCATTTTGGCTATCATGTTTCAATGTTTGGAGAAGCATTGAGTTAATGGTGACCATAGAGGTTGTTTAGTGTCACATTAGTTCATTTCAAGTGATGTCTCATACATAAAAAAGAGTAATTATGGTGTGTGGGGCTGGTTTTGAAGCCATGGAAAGTGTGATGATGTTGCGAGTGCTTGATGAAATCGAAGTGAGGGTGATGGTTGTGCAAGCATGCATGACAGTTGTAGTCATATGAGATTCGAAAATTCGCATCTCTTGTGGGCTAATGCTTTAGTGCAAGA
This sequence comes from Ceratopteris richardii, assembly GCA_020310875.1. Classification (NCBI taxonomy): domain Eukaryota; kingdom Viridiplantae; phylum Streptophyta; class Polypodiopsida; order Polypodiales; family Pteridaceae; genus Ceratopteris; species Ceratopteris richardii. The sequence goes on along the minus strand of CM035441.1, from coordinate 104,763,489 downwards.
TGGATCAAGTGGCTCTAAAGAGCTAGAAATGAATGTAGGGATATGATTACTTACAACACTATGTTATGGAGTAAATTAGGCAACGATATCAAATAATTAGGCAACGGTATCAAATAATTGGTGCTTTTATGTAATGTGCTCTTACATTGAGCTCATGAGACGGTACAAAGTATTACAGAGCAAATTAGGGAGCAATCATTGGATGCAAAATGGACGTGTGTTTTTGTATGTGCATGTGACTGTGTACCATGAGTAGTAGTCAAAATGATCTTACCAACCCCCATGATAGGATAAGAGGAGTTGTTGGCGCGTGTGATACTATTCCCTGTAGGGGCAGGCTCGAGTGAAGTGAAGAAACTACATTGTGAGATAATATGTTTGGTTGCCCCACTATCAAAGTACCAAACATTTAAGTCTATTATAGACATACAATGTTTAGGAGAAGATGGGTCAAAACGGCAAATAGTAGTAAATGACCATTCTTCATTTTGCACTAGATTAGGAGACTGTTTTTGGTGTAGATGCCTCTGCAACAACCATTCCAGCCTCTTTCTTCTTTGCCTCTCTTGTAGCAGTTTTGGAAAACTCTTTATGAAATGATCATTTGCTTTATAGTGCTTGCAAAACAATTTTTGCTTTTCTGTTTTCTTGTTGTCTCTCTCATCCTTCTTTGATTGTGCAAGGCCTTCTGAGTAGCCATGGAAGCTTGATATGCAACATGCACAATGGACATGTTCTGCCTAGATTGATCTCCGTGCCATAGGACAATGATTAACTCCTCAAAGGTTAAGGCATTTGGATTGCCTTTCATCGTCGAACAAAGAGTACAACGGTACAAAGTATTTGTTGGGTGTGTGTAGAAGTGTGAGAGACACACAAGAAGCACACACAAGGAGCGCAAACACAATAGGACACACGGAGAAGATGATGGCTAGAATAGCTCTCTCTATTGATGATAAAACTGAACTGAAGTATGAGGTGAATAATATCCCTAAGTAAAAAGTACCACCACATATGAGAGTATCAAGTATGTGGTAACATGGGGAAAAATCCTCTAGCCAGCACTAGAGTAAAAAGTGCCCATGTATAGGGAAAAGGTTCACATCAAAGCTACTCAAGGAACACATAAGTGTAACAAACCCCCTGGAGCGAATGATGTGAACACATACAGTGAGTGACAGATCAGCCCCCACAAGGTAATAAGCCTAAAACTTTGCAAAAAGCTTCAAACTTTTCGTGTAGAAGAGCTTTGGTAAATATGTTTGCCACATTATCTTGTGTAGGCACATATACCAAATCAATATCTCCTGCATGAAGGCTCTCTCTCACATAGTGATAATGCACCTCAATATGTTTGGTTCATGCATGAAACACTAGGTTTTGTGAAATAGCCAAAGCACTCTGACTATCAGTGAGAATATGCATAGCAGCATCAATCTCCATGCAAAGATCCATCAATAGGCGTCTCAGCCATATACACTCCACTGTAGCTGTGAAAACTGCCCTGTACTCAGCTTCACAACTTGATGTCACCACTGTAGGTTGCTTCTTACTCAACCAAGATATGCATGAGTCTCCAAGGAAAAAGCAATTACCACTAGTGGACACACGAGTATCATAACAACCAGCTCAATCACTATCTGTAAAGCATGCAAGCATGACTGAATATCTCTGCCATAAAAGAGACCTAAGCTCAAAGTGCCTCGGAGATATCTAAACACACATTTCATCGCTTGCCAATGCTTAGTGGCAAGGCTATGCATGAATCGACTCAACTGAGAAACTGCATACTATATATGCGGACTTGTGTTGCATGCATATATAAGACATCCCACACCTTGCTGATAAAGAGAAGTGTCAAATGCATCATTGGAATCCTCAACTGAGAACCTGAATCCTGTCTCAAATGGTGTGGAAACTGGCTTACAATCCTCAAAGTCAAAACGTTGAAGTAGTTTTTCAACATACCAACCTTAATGGGCAGCCAATGCAAGCACAGTACGAATGGTGGTCATACGTGAAATAGGTGCAAAAGTTTCTTGCCATATTGTCGCGCATATCCTTTGGCAACTAATCTAGCTTTGTAGCGATCAATGGTACCATCAGATTTTCTCTTAATTTTGTAAACCCACTTTGTACCAATGGCATTCTTTCCTTTTGGCAATTCACATAACTCCCAAGTACCATTCCTATGTATGGAATCCATTTCTGATTACATAGCACTCATCCATTGTGGATCGTCACATGCATCTTCAAAAGAAAGTGGCTCTTCATTACATGCTGTAGCAATAAGAAAATAATCCACAAAATTACTTGATGCATGGGAGCTTGATCTTGTTCTACCAAGTGAAGGTGCACTCAATTTGCTATCTTGCAAAGTTTGTTTCAGCCATTGGCATAGATTGTGCACTCTTGACAGACATGCGCTCATTATGTAAATCTTCAACATGTATATCATGCGTGGGCTGAATTTCATGCTCATTTTCAGCCATATTTTGATGCAAATGTTTAGCCATATGTGACTGGAAATTTCCAATAGTTTGGACATTTTTTGGTTGAAACTTTTCAGCCATGTTTGGTTGGAAATTCTCTGCATTTTCAGCCCTATTTGGCTGGGATTTTTTAGCCCTTTGAGCCTCAGTTGGCTGGTCTACATGGCCATAGTCAAGCGCACCATTTTGGAACAAAGGCATGAGTGTATCGAACACATCTTGTGAGCTAACTGTTGGCTGTTTTTTGCATTCAAGTAGATGGAAAACTGAATTTTCAGCAAATACCACATCTTCACTCACAAAATTGTGTTCGTCAATGGATGGTACAATCGATATCCCTTACTTTCAGCACTATAACCAACAAATATACATTTCTTTGCCTTGTCATCAAGTTTGTGACGTTGTTGTGATGGCACAAGAGCATATGTCAAACAACCAAACACACGCATATGACTAACCATAGGCTTATGACCATTCCAAGCCTCATAAGGAGTGATGACTCTGAATGCTTTTGTAGGGCAGTGATTCAACACATGATTTGCACACATGACCGCTTCCATCCAAAACTTATCAGGAAGATGCTTTCCTTTAACCATACATCGTGCCATTTCAAGAAGTGTTCTATTTTTATGCTCGACAACACCATTCTACTGAGGTGTATATGGCACCGTACATTGGTTTGAAATAACTCTTTCACGAAGAAAAGCATTAAACTCATGTGACATGTATTCACCACCATGATCTGTGCACAGAGTCAAAAGCTTTTGTGAAGAAAAATTTTCAGCCATAGCTAAAAATGCTTTGAAGCAAGAAAAAACATCATTCTTTTCTTTCATAGGATACACCCATGTATGGTGAGTAGCATCAGCAATGAAGGTAACAAAATATACATGCTTCCCAAAAGATGGAGTCTTGACGGGACCACATACATCACTATGAACAAGCTGCAATTTTCTTGTAGTGTGTGTATGACTATCTTTTGGAAAAGAAGCATGATGCATATATATATATATATATATATATATATATATATATATATATATATATATATATATATATATATATATATATATATATATATATATATATATATATATATATATATATATATATATATATATATATATGTTTTTCCAAGAATGCAACCTTCACATGCATGTTTTTCAATGGAATCAAGTGTAGGCAAGCCAATAACCATGCCCTTCTTTTGCAAGTAGAGCACATTATTGAAGTTCAAGTGACCAAAACGAGCATTCCAAAGCTCCATTTCAGCCATGGAAGAAGTATGAGCAACCAAGTCATTCGAGGCAGTCCTCTTGTATGTATCCATGCGATACAAACCATTACATAATGTACCAAACATCACAATAATATCGCCATTGCTGAAATCATGAACCATACACTTATCATCAAGAAAGTGTACATGAAGTCCAACTTTGGCAATCAACGGAAGTGAAATTAAGTTCTTCTTGATATCGGGCACATACAATGCATTTTTCAAGAGAATCACACCTCCATTTGCAGCCGTAAGCTCAATTTCTCCTACTCTAAGAGGCATTGTTTGCACACACCACATGTCCTCCTTTGGCTGCATGTTTCAAAGAGGCAACAAATCTTTTGCATGATGTTATGTGCTTTGAAGCACCACTATCAAAGAACCAATCTGAATCAGCCTCACTCACAACCATACATTTAGAATGCAAAGATGCATCATAATGACATGTAACATGCCCAAAAATCTTGAGCCATGTTAGCTTCATCATTCTTTACATTTGCTGAATTTTCAACAATTGACATGTCGGATTCCTTCTTCTTTTCATTGCGTTTAGCAAGCTTTCTACACTCATCAATAGCATGACCAACCTTCTGGCGATATTTGCATCTCTTCTTCTTTTGAAAATCACCATCATTAGAGGAATGAGTGGAAGAGGAAGCTTGAGGCTTTGGTTTTGATGAGCCCAAAGCTGAACCATACTTGCTTTTCCCCTTTTGTGAGATAGCAAGTGCTTGCGTTCCCTCAATCAAACCGTTCCTATTCACTCTAGATTGCTCTTTTTGCAAAAGAAGAGACACAACCTCATCAAATGCATACATATTAGGATTTCCTTTTGCAACCAAATGCAGTGTAGTAGCAAAGCTTTGAAAAGATTCTGGTAATCCTTCAACAATGTAGAAATGAGTGATGTATCCGGAATAATCTCATCTATGTTTGCCAATTGCTCTTTCAAGTCCTTGATGCATGTCACATACACATCCACTAACTCATTTTCAGCCATGCATACATCCTCAAGTTGCTTCCTCAAGTATGCAACACATGCTTCATTATGCATGGCATACAAAGAAGCAAGAGTATCCCATGCCTGTCTCAATGTAGAACATGACCGAATGTGTGGAACTATATGATGCTTCACTGAAAGTGCAATCAAAGCATGAGCTTGAGCATCTTTTCCATCTGTGACAGTAGACTGTGAAGTAGAAGCACTTGTGAGTCTTCGATCTACATCTGCCACTATGTTCCAAAGTTTTTTAGCAACAAGAACATGCTTCATCATGTAAGACCACATCGGATAGTTGGTCCCATCAAGCTTATCTTCAGGCTAAACAAGTCATTGCTGCCCACCATTTCACAAAAGAACAAGAATCTGACAAAATCTTCACTTCAACGAAAGCTGAAATAAGTGCTGAAATTTCAGCTCACAAAATGTCACTCTGATGGCAATTCTGACTGTACAAATGGCTTTGAAATGGGGGTAAAACTCCAGCGCACCTGGTGGAAATGTTTCTTGGCTGCTGAAAATCACAGTTCTATGCTCCGAAGTCGATTTGCATTGTTAAAGTGCGCACGCATCGTGACGCGCAAAACAAAAACTTGAGGAGGAGCTGAACCTACTTTGATACCACTGTTGGGTGTGTATAGAAGTGTGAGAGACACACAAGAAGCACACACAAGGAGCACAAATGCAAGAAGGCACACGAAGAAGACGATGGCTGGAATAGCTCTCTCTATTGACGATAAAACTGAACTAAAGTAAGAGCTTAATAATATCCCTAAGTACAAAGTACCACCACATATGAGAGTATCAAGTATGTGGTAACATGGGGAAAAAACCTCTAGCCAGAACTAGAGTAAAAAGTGCCCATGTATAGGGAAAAGGTTCACATCAAAGCTACTCGAGGAACACATAAGTGTAAGAGTATTGCGGAGCAAATTAGGGAGCAATCATTGGATGCAAAATGGACGTGTGTCTTTGTATGTGCATGTGACTGTCCATGATGTAGAACGTGTTGGTATGCAATGTTTTATACATATATGTGTACGGTTGTCTATTTATGTTTTCTACCTACATATAGATTTTGTTCATATGCATGTATGCTCATATTTTCATGAGTTTGTTGTTAGAAATATGCATGTGGTTATCCAAGAGTGTGGATGTGATTTTATATGTATGTGTGGTGGTATGTATGTTATGCATGTGATTGTCCATGACTTGTGGTTGTCCATATGTGTGAATTGCATGTGCTTGTCTAGTTTGCTTTCATCCCACTTGACCCATAGATTTGCGAGATGTATAAGTTGTGGTATCTTCGCGAATCATGCTTGTTTTCTCTTTTGTATTTCTAGCTTTGGTTTTTTTTTTTGCTAACACCTAGAGATAAAGCCTTTTAGAATTTAACGAGAGTGGAAACCTTTTATTACATTTTAAAGAAACAAGAAACCTTGTGTCTCAAGTGTTGAGAAAAACTAAAATATGCTTAAGAGACTGAGGTCTCATGGAGGGGGTGAATACTTCTCCCAAGAGTTCAATGATTATTTTTGGAATGTAGGTATTAAGAGAGAAATCACCTACATGTATACACCACAACAAAATGGTATAGTAGAAAGAAGAAATAGGACTTTGGTTGAGTTTGCTAGAGCTATGCTGAAGGAGAAGAATTTTCCAAATAATCTTTGGGTTGAGGTAATAAATACAGCTACATATCTTGTGAATAGATTACCATGTACAACTCTAGATGGAATGACTCCATATGAAGGTTGTTGAGGTAATAAACCAACACTAGATCATTGTAAAGTGTTTAGATCAATTTCATATGCTTATGTCCCATCACAACTTAGACATAAACTTGAACCAAAGGCAGAAAAATATGTGTTCATTGGTTATGATGAAAAGTAGATGAGTTACAGGTTTTGGAATCCTCTTACCAAACAATTTCTTATTTCTAGAGATGTTACATTTGATGAACATAAAAGTTGGTATGCAGATCAAAGTCATACAGTTGAAGAATTTGAAGAAGACGTAAGAAGATGTGAAAAAGTAAAATCAAGTGTGCAGGTGAATGGAGATGAAGAGTATATGCAAGCAAGTACATCCAGAGATGGATTAACAAGAAGAAATGAAGAAGCTCCCATATTTGATGAAGAGGTGTATCGAGACACATATGAAGAATGTGAACCAAGGAGGTCAAGTAGAACAAGAAGGCAACCAGAAAGGTATTCTTATGATACTTCTTACATAACTCAGAATAACTATGCATATATGGTCAAAGATGATGAAGAATCTAAGAACTATGATGAAGCAAAAGGCAAGAAGCAATGGGAAGAAGCAATGAAGGAAGAATTCAATGCACTAGAGGAGAACAAGACATGGGAACTTGTTGCTAAACCAAATGATAAGAAGGTAATTGGAAATAAATGGGTTTATAAAGTGAAGAAGCTTGCAGATGGAAGTATAGCAAGATACAAAGCTAGACTAGTGGTGAAAGGCTCCTTGCTTCAATCCGTATAGTGCTCTTATCAATCTGCAGACAAGATTTGAATACCTGGAATCTATAAACCCTTGAGGTTGTTCCATGTATACCTCATCTAATATGTGTCCATTCAAGAATGCATTCTTTATGTCCACTTGACTCAGAGTCCATCCTTTTGAAGTTGTAATAGCAATGATTGTCCTTATAGTTGAAATCTTAGCTACAAGTCTAAATGTCTCATCATAATCTATGCCATAAGTTTGGGCATAGCCTTTCACCACCAGTCTAGCTTTGTATCTCGCTATACGTCCATCTACAAGCTTCTTCACTTTATCAAACCATTTATTTCAAATTACCTTCTTGCCATTTGGTTTAGCAACAAGTTCCCATGACTTGTTCTCCTCTAGTGCATCGAATTCTTCCTTCATTGATTCGTCCCATTGCTTCTTTCCTTTTCCTTCATCATAGTTCTTAGGTTCTTCATCATCTTTGACCATATATGCATAGTTATTATGAGTTATGTAAGAAGTATCATAAGAATACCTTTCTGGTTGCCTTCTTGTTCTACTTGACCTCCTTGGTTCACATTCTTCATATGTGTCTCGATACACCTCTTCATCAAATATGGGAGCTTCTTCATTTCTTCTTGTTAATCCATTTCTGGATGTACTTGCTTGCATATACTCTTCATCTCCATTCACCTGCACACTTGATTTTACTTTTCACATCTTCTTACCTCTTCTTCAAATTCTTCAACTGTATGACTTTGATCTGCATACCAACTTTTATGTTCATCAAATGTAACATCTCTAGAAACAAGAAATTGTTTGGTTAGAGGATTCCACAACCTGTAACTCATCTACTTATCATCATAACCAATGAACACATATTTGTCTGCCTTTGGTTCAAGTTTATGTCTAAGTTGTGATGGCACATAAGCATATGCGATTGATCCAAACACTTTACAATGATCTAGTGTTGGTTTTTTCCCCACCAAGCTTCATATGGAGTCATTCCATTTAGAGTTGTACATGGTAGCCTATTCACAAGATATGTAACTGTATTTATAACCTCAACCCAAAGTTAATTTGGAAAATTCTTCTCCTTCAGCATAACTCTAGCAAACTCAACCAAAGTCCCGTTTCTTCTTTCTGCTAAACCATTTTGTTGTGGTGTATACATGTAGGTTATTTCTCTCTTAATACCTACATTCCAAAGATAATCATTGAGCTCTTGGGAGAAGTATTGAACCCCTCCATCAGACCTCAATCTCTTAAGCTTTTGACCTGTGACTCTCTCTACATATGCATGAAAATGCTTGAAAGCTCCAAACACTTCTGATCTTTCTATCAAAACATACAAGGTTATCCATCTTGTAGCATCATCAATGAAAAGAACATAATACCTTCAACCACTGATAGATCCTTCTTTTGTTGGTCCCCATACATCATATGAATAAGCTCTAATACTCCATCATGTTTGAATCCCTTCTTCTGAAATGGTAACCTGTGTGCTTTTCCCATGTCACATGCTTCACATTTATAAATCATATGTTGACTCTACACATTTGGTAATCCTAGTACACACTGATTTGCAATCATAGCTTTAATTCCTCTTTCATTGAAGTGACCTAATCTCTTATGCCAAAGATCAAGTTTTGTAATCACTCATTCACCATGTGTGAGCACAACTTCACCAATATTCCCTTGCACCTTTAAAGTAAAGGGTCTACCTTCTTTCTTACCACAAACAATCTGATTATATCCATTCTCTGATCTTCAACAAATACTTCTTCATTTATACACCTGACTTCACTACCTTTTTCAACTATCTGTCCCACACTAATCAAGGTTTAGGTATTATGGGAACATACAAAACATTGTTTAGAAAATTTGCTCCACTCTTACATTTCAATTTTAATTTTGAATCTACACTATTACTTGTATTATCACCTGTTTGAATTGTATGACTAGAAATGCCTTTTTCCAATTCTGACATCAATTCTATGTTTCGTGATAAATGATTAGAACATCTAGAGCCAATGTAAAACACATTTAGATCTTCTTATATGATGTACTAATTGAATTCATAAGCAATGATATATGACTTTCATTCTGTGTATCATTTGCATAATTGTAGTAGGTGGTGTTGTAGGATTTATTATGTCCCCAACTTCTTCCTCCACCTCTACCATAGCCTCCGCTTTGACTTTGTCTACCTGTTTGAAAATTACTTTGATATCTTCCACCTTTGCCTTGCTATTGTTATTCTGATTTTGATTTGATCCTTGCTGATTGTGCCAAGAATCATGAGCCAAATGATTACTCAATGCACAAATCCAACAAGCCTTCTTGTTGTTATTTTGATTACCTCTTTCTCTTCCAAAGCCTCTTGATCTTCCTTTGCTAGTGCTTTGGAAATGATATTCCAATGCATGCCATATATCTTTAGCTGATTCCAATCCTCTTATGTGTGGTAGAAAATGACCTGAAACTGTATTATAGATGTAGGCCTTTGCACTTGCATCCTTCTTCTGCCAATGCTTTAAAGCATCTAGTTCCTCTTTCTTTGGTCGGCTTTCATTCTCATTACCCATGCACCATAATTATCTCTGTCCAGTTTATCAATGGAGATATGATCTGCCATAATTCTTTTCTTCTGCTTCAACGTGTGAGTTTAAAGGATAAAGAATAATACCTTTTGGATCTTTGTGTATAAATATACTTTTGAAACAATCTTTTGATGCCTTGTGACTTTGAATGCTTGAGCTTTCAAACTTTAATGAAAACCTTCCAAAACTTATCACACCTTCGATGCATTTTGCTCTCTAGAACCTTTCTACTCTGATACCACTTGTTAATGTATGAAACATCACAAGAAATGAATTAATGTGGCACTAGACAACCTCTATGGTCACCATTAACTCAATGCTTCTTCAAACTTTGAAAAATGATGACCAAAACTGAGAACTTTACTTCTTCAAAAATTTCTACACTACAACATATCAGTCGTATACCAAGGCTTGTATCGAGGAAATTGAATGGGCGCATTTTTGCCCCGACATCGGTGTAGGTGTCGGTACACACATCAGAATTAAAGCCCCGATATAGACGTCGATATAGCCATCAATATAAGCATCGGTATCACCATAGCTATGAGCGTCAAACATACCGAGACTCATATCGATGCTTATACCGATGCTTGCACTGGGTGCACCGTCACCTATACTGGTACCCATTAGGTGTACCGACACTTATTCCAATGGCATTATTGGGACTACCATCGCCTATACCGATAAACATATCTGCAAAATGTTTTTGGGGAGAGTGTATTGTATTTTGCTACAGCAACATTACCATGATGTTGCTTAGCAAAATACAATATGCTCTGCCCAAAAAAAAAAACGAGTACATGTGATGTGTACTCTAATGGCAACCAAAATATGATTTCATAAAACAGAATATTATTGGACACAAAAGAGATAATCAGAATGAACCATAAACCATGAACCATGTACAAAAAGAGTTATATATTTCATAAATGAAGCATGTACAATACTGTGGCAAACCACTTTCATATATGGGGCTTTTACAAAATGTGGCAAACCATTTCCATATAAGAATCAAATACAAAATTTTAGTGCCCCAGTGCCATACACATGCAAAGAATGTTCCATATCAACAGTCCTGCAACAAAGAACATTCATGAAATGAGATAAATTCACATGAGATTTACAAACAACAAGTAAAAAGCAAGTTTATAAATTCATCACCTCATCACAAATGCTCCCATGAAACGACTGTACCGTGTCCCTCCAAGTCCTCCAATAGCGCAATCAATCGATGAAGATATCCATAAGCCTCCTCCATTCGTGTTGGAGGACGACCCATTGCCAACTTCTGCAACAAATATACAAAACATTAGAGGAACATACATGAGAAGCTTAACACAAACAAATTCAATAAACCAAATGGTGACCTTTCTTTGTGGCCAGCCATGGTGGGATGTTATAATTGGCAAAATATACAAGCCATGTGCTCCATGAAGAGCTGCATAAACCCAATGGATTTACTCCATCCATAGCTAGGCCTAGACGTATGGACCGAGGCTCACTAGCAAACTCTGGCCACTTACTATCTATGAGCTTCCAAGCATCAAAGTCAACACGCACTCGCATTACACCATCTGTAGACCTGCTCTTTGCATGCCATGACATTAACTTAGCTATAGATTTGCATCTAAACATGTTCTTAATTCGTGGAATAATAGGAAAGTGGTGAAGAACCTTTGCGGGGATTGCTTCGCCTACAAGGTCTTCTCTAAATCTATTTGCTCCACACTTTGGACATACGTGATGATCCTCATACTCCTTTCGAAAGAGGATGCAATCATCCGAACAAGCATGAATCTTAGTGTAATCCATTCCAGTGGAGTGTAAAATTTTTTTTTGCATCTCGAAGTGTTGGAGGCATGTCATTGCCCTCTAGCAAAAATTGATCTTTAAGAAGCCTGCAATAAGCAATTAGAACGATATTAGTAAATAAAGTTATTTTGATACAACAATGAAAGTTTATTTCAAATCCACTTACCTGAACAATTCAGTGACACTACTATTTGACCATCCATAAATGGATTTCAGATTGAGCATCACGAGTGACACACATAGTACAAATATCTTTGCTCCATTGTAAAGTGGTAAACGAGCTAGTCTTCACATTTTTTTGTATTCTTCGTCCACTTCTAATCGTGGAAATTCTGTTGTGTCCATGAAACTCTCGACATCTTCTCCACCATCATGATCTTCATCCATCTCATAAAATGCTTTGAGCATTTCTTCCATATGTTCATTCCGTGTAATGCTATTAGTACTTGTTTGTACGTCTAACTCTCTTTTTGTTCTCTTTTGTCCACGAGGGGTTACCGGAGCAATGTCCTTCGGGTCCATCTGCTCACCTGGGGACCATGAAAATGGTAGCGTAGGTTTTCTAGTCCACTTTTATCAAAGGATCCATACTCTCTAGCGTGTGCAGTACAAATCTGCCATTTTTGATAAATTTGATACTTGCACTGAGTGCAAGGCATGTCATTCTCTCTTCCGGATCCAAACTCGCCATATGATATAATATGGACATTTTAGAACATTTGATTTTTTTTGTTAAACCTAATAAAAATCATACCCGTAAAGAATTAAACCTGAAATACTAAAACCTAAAGACTTAAACACCTAAAACCATAATCCTAAAAACCTATATATGTGTATATGTGTTATATGTTTTATATATATATCTATTTCGTATATAATTAAAATCTTATTTTTATATATTTAATTATATATAATTAATTTATTTTTTTAAAACACTACCTCTTTTCATACTTGTTTATCTATACAATTTTCTTATTTTCAATATATATATATATATATATATATATATATATATATATATATATATATATATATATATATATATATATATATATATATATATATATATATATATATATATATATATATATATATATATATATATTCAACTTTTTTCTTAATTTTTTCTATACTTTTTCTTTATATAAATTTAATTGAATTATATGTATATAAAAACCATAAAACCCTAATCTTAAAGATCTAGACTTAAAATATGTATATTTATGTATGCATGTGTATATACATGTATAAATATATTATATGTGTATGTGTGCATATATTTATTTATATATTCAGATTTTTTCTTAATTTTTTCTTAATTTTTTCTTAATTTTTTCTTAATTTAAATTTAATTGAATTATATATATGTAAAAACCATAAAACCCTAATCTTAATGATCTAGACTTAAAATATGTATATTTGTGTACGCATGTGTATATACATGTATATATGTCTTATATGTGTATGTGTATGTGTGTATATATGTTATGCATGTGTAAAAACCCTAAAACCCGAATCGTAAAGACCTAGACCTAAAACATGTATATATGTGTATGCATGTGTATATATATGTGTATGTGTATATATGTGTATGTGTATATGTGTATATATATATATGTGTAAATATATATGTATATGTGTATGTGTATATATATTTACTCTCGTAAACAATCTTAAAATTAATCCTATTTTTATATATTTAATTATATATATATAATTAATTTATCTAAAACACTAGCTTTTTTCATATTTATTTATCTATACAATTATCCTATTTTATATATATATTTATTTATATATTCAGATTTTTTTCTTATTTTTTCCTATATTTTTTCTTTATATAAATTTAATTAAATTATATGTATGTAAAAACCCTCAAACCCTAATCTTAAAGATGTAGACCTAAAATATGTATATTTGTGTATGCATGTGTATATACATGTATACATGTATTATATGTGTATGTGTATGTGTTTATATATGTTATGCATGTGTAAAAACCCTAAAACCCTAATCGTAAAGATCTAGACCTAAAACATGTATATGTGTGTATGGATGTGTATATATATGTGTATGTGTATAAATATGTGTGTGGGTATATATATATATATATATATATATATATATATATATATATATATATATATATATATATATATATATATATATGTGTGTGTGTGTGTGTGTGTGTGT
>CM035441.1:104377135-104747135 GCA_020310875.1 Ceratopteris richardii | reverse complement strand
TTATTTAGCATAGATTTTTCGGTGGATGAAAGTAGAAGAGAAAAGCTTTTCAATAAGCTATTACTTGCTAAAAAGGTTCACTACACACCAAGTTATGGCCTTCACAAGATGACCATGTCTAACTATCAAAATAGGAAATTTTGCATGTTTAAGTAAAAGCACCTATCTAAAAATAAAAGTTTTCAACTTAGCATCCACTTGCAACAAGAATTCGATGCCAGGCATCAAATTGGTGTGTTTTTAGCCATTTCTTCAGCACTTGAAATAGCTCCGTGAGCCACAGGTATGGAGAAAACCACTTTTATGTGGGAATTTGATGTCAGGCATCGACTTGCTTTAGAAACTTCATATTTTCAAGAAGATTTAGTAGTAGATAAAACTCAGAGAATAAAACAAGGACTTATCAACACAAACTCAATGCCAGGCTTCGAGTTGCTTTGAAAACTTGAAGTTTTGAACTCATTAACACAATAGGCAAAGCAAGAAGATGGAGGAGAGAGTCTAATACATAGGACTTCTATAGCCCGACTATTTCTCAGTCATACAAAATAAAATCTTTCTCACATTCTCTCACTCTCTATTTTTTTGTCTCTCTCAATCTCATTGTGTTTGTTGATACAAACTAACTTATATAGATTTTCTCAATCTCATGAATTTTGAAATTCTAGAAATAAAGTTAAGTCTAACTTTACAAATATAGTACATGTGTGAAATTGTCCCTTCACATAGGCATGTGCTTTTCTTCTTAGACTTTGACCTTCAACTGTAGGTCCAATTTGTGATTGGTTCTCCAACAATTACCACACATCTTGTTGATGCCCATACCCTACTACTAGAACCTTTTCCCTTTCTTTAACAAAAAATTACATTTTGGTCTTCTATGATGTCAACTATGTCAGATGCAAAGATCACACAATATTTTAACATTGGAATCCAATATTTAGGTAGCAACTCCTTACAACACACAATTCATCACACTTGTTGGGGGATTCTCTAGTTGAAAGGGCCTTGATTCTTTGAAGGAGAAGAATGGAGAAGGAGAAGAAAGACAATCAAATCAAAAGCCTCTCTATCTTGATTAGCATAAAAGATTAGAATATGTTTGTGTAGGATCACACAAAATTTTCTCTATGCATAGCACTTAAGTCAAAGAAGCACACACATAAGTATACAAAATATCCCAATTACTTGTGCAGTTGACCTGTATGCACCTCCTTCACCTTATCGAGTAGCTTGCCTTGTGCACTCTTTGCACTCAAGCTTCCAATATACCCAATTTGTGGAGGCCCATGATTGCTCCCGAATTTACTCAATGTAAGAGAACATTACATAAAAACGCCCAACTATGATCAATATGCCCAATTATTTGATATCATTGCCTAATTTAATCTCTGGGTGTTTGCAAATAAACAAAGCAAGAAATACAAAAGAGAAAGATGGCACGATTCACAAAGATACCACAACTTATACATCTTACAAATCTATGGGTCAAGTGGGACGAAAGTTAGATAGAAAAGCACATGCAATTACATATTCACATACATGGACAACGAGAAGTCATTGACAATTACATGCATAGCATACATATGCACATACTACCACACATACATATAAAATCACATCCACACTCTTGGATAACATATGCGGTCAGAAAACATGAATAGACCATTGTACACATATATGTATAAAAATTCACATATAAATACGTGTACATACATGAACAATCACATGTACATACAAAGACACATGTCCATTTTGCATCCAACTATTGCTCCCTAATTTACTCTGTAATACTTTGTATGGTCTCTGTTGATATATTTAGGTCGTGATGTGTGTGAACACACTAGGACCGTTGGGGCACTTTTTTCCCTCTTTAGGAGGTTTTTTTCCATCAGTTTGTATATACGATTATTGCCCGAACGGTCTACTTATCTTTGCACATTCTCTGGAAATACATTCAGTATTGTGTATTGTGCTCCAATCTTCTTCTTCTTCCTTGTGTTGTTTGCATGCTTCCCATTATGGGCTGTTGAGGATAAGTTGGATGGTACCAACTACCCATTATGGGCTTATATGATGTGACATGTATTGGTTGCAAACGGACTCTGGAACATTGTGTAGGGAGTTGAAAAACGTCCTTTCACACCTGCAACTATTACAACTGTAGGTACTGAAACTGATGCAGAAGGTGTTGAGGATGATGATATTCTCCATATTCCTGTTCCTGTTGTGGTTCCTGCTACACCTACTGTAGAGCAAAATTGTTGGGATGGCACAGATGCCCAGGAACATGCATTGATAGCTTTGTCTTTCAAACATGTCATTATTCCTCACATATGCTCTTGCAGAATAGCTAAGGATGCTTGGGATACACTTACCACATTGTATCAAGCTAGGAATGAGGCTCATGTTGCTTACCTCTGAAAAAAGTTTGAGAGTGAGCACATGAATGAAGGTGATTCTATGGATATTTTTCCAACAAAGATCCAAGGATCAAAGGAACAATTGATTTCTGCTGATGAAGTTATACCAAATAGCTCACTTGTGTAGACCATTCTAAATGGTCTTCCTGATTCATATCAGAGTTTTGTTTCTACTCTTCATTTGATGATGAAAGGTAATCCAAATGCCTTGTCATTTGAGGAGTTAGTCTCTACTCTATTGTAGGAAGATCAGTCCAGGCAGAACAGGTCCAATATGCGTGTTGCAGATCAAGCTTTCCTGGCTAGTCAGAAGGGCAAAGGAAAATGGAGCTCTTTAACTAGTAAGCAAAAATTTGCTAATTTTGCACAATCAAAGAAGGAAGACAAAGATGAAAAGAAATCAGGAAAGCAGAAATTGTTTTGCAAGTATTGTAAAGGAAATGATCATATCATAAAGAACAATCCAAAACTGGCTGCTAAAGAGGCAAAGAAAAAAGAGGCTGGATAGGTTTTTGCACGAAGAAGAATGGGCATTTACTATTGTTTGCACTTTTGACCCATCTTCTCATGCACAATGCATGTCTACAGTAGACTCAGATGTTCGGTACTTTCAGAGTGGGGCGACCAAACATATCACCTCCTAGCGCAGTTTCTTCACTTCATTTGAGCCTGCCCCTATAGGGAATACTCTCACATGCACCAACAACTCCTCTTATCCTATCATGGGAGTTGGTAAGATCATTTTAACTATTGTTGGTGGTAGCTCTTTCACTTTGTCAGATGCTTTATTTGTGCCAGGGATCAAGAAGAATCTATTATCAGTTTTAGCTTTAGCCAAGATTGGCTTGGTTGCAAAATTTGTTGATGACAGGTGTACAGTTCATGATCTTTACTCCATGACTTTCATTGATGATTTTTCCAGGCATGCATGGGTATATCCATTGAAAGAAAAGTCTGAAGTATTCATGTGCTTCAAACAATTTTTGGTTTTGGTTGAAAATCTGTCAGCATGTAGAATCAGCACCCTCCATTCTGATCGAGGGGGCGAATATATGTCTTCTAATTTTAATGCATTTTTGGCTGAACGTGGGATAAAACACCAGTGTATAGTGCCATATACACCTAAAAAGAATGGATTTGCTAAACGAAAGAACAGGTCACTCATGGAGATGGCGAGATGTATGGTCAAGAGTCAGGCTTTACCACATGGTTTCTAGCTTGAGGCTGTCATGTGTGCAGAATATGTACTTAATAGTTATCCCACTAAAGCCCTACACTCTATCACTCCATATAAGGCTTGGCATGATTGCAAGCCATCTGTTGCTCACCTGCATGTTTTTGGTTGTTTGGCATATGCATTAGTGCTTGAACAACATCGGAGAAAATTGGATGATAAAGTAGTAAAATGTATTTTTGTTGGGTACAACTCTGAAAGTAAAGGTTATTTTTTGTATCATCCACAGACTAAACGCATTTTGGTTAGCCGTGATGTTGTTTTTGTGGAAAATGCTATTCAGCCATTGCTTTCATGTACTAAGGAGAGATATGTTAGCTCGAAAGACATGTATGATGTTTTGCTGCCTCTTAGCCTTTTCAGGTTTCATGTGATGATGCAGATCATTCCATTTTTTATGCAGATTTATATGATGCACTTGCTGATGAGAGAGCTGATATTGAGCAGACAAAAACTATGCAAAATGGCTGGTGCAAACTTTGCAATGCCAAAATTGATGAGACCTTTGCACCTACTTTCCGAATGACTATTGTTCATAGCATATGTGCACTTGCAGCTCATCATGGTTGGCATGTACAACAGTTGGATATCAAAACAACATTTCTGAATGGTGACTTGCATGAAAAAGTGTATGTTTTTCAACCCCATGGCTTTGTGCAGAAAGGGCTTGAGAACCAGGTGTGCAGGTTAAAGAAGGCATTATATGTCTTAAAGCAAGCACCACGTGCTTGGTATGAAAAGATACATGCCTATTTGATTGCACATGGCTTTGAGAACACTCCAACTAAAAGCACCTTATATGTTAAGCGTGCTAATGATGTACTTCTGATCATTGTGGTTTATGTTGATGACATGTTCCTCACTAGTCCTCATGAGAGGCATATTGCTGTTTTTAAGGCGATTTACATGCCTCATTTGAGATGTCTGATTTGGAGCATTTGCATCACTATTTGGGCATTTAGTTTATGCAAGTTGATGGTGGAATGGCTTTGTGTCAAAAGAAATATATTGACACATTATTGTAGCATTTCGGCCTTGAAGACTGTAAGTCTATTGCCACTCCTATGGAGACTGGTTTATGATTGAGTCTTCAAGATGCTGGAGATGCATTTGATGCTATAATCTATCAGCAGGCTATTGGATGCTTGATTTACTTATACATTACTCAGCCAGATATTCAGTTTGTTGTCTCACATATGAGCAGGTTTATGCATTGCCCAAGTGTCAAGCATTGGCATGCAGTTAAGTGCATCTTTCGCTACTTGAGTGGTACTGGGCTACTTGGGTTGTTATATCCCAAGGGGGGATCATTATTGCCAGATTTGCATGCTTTTTCTAATTCCGACTAGGCTGGTTGCTATGACACTCATGTGTCCACTAGTGGTTTTTGCTTCATGCTTGGTAGCTCATCTATATCTTGGTTGAGCAATTAGCAGCCTACTGTGGCCACTTCCAGTTGTGAGGCTGAGTATAAGGGAGCTTTCACAGCAACAATTGAGTGTATGTGGCTCAGATGCCTTATGGCTGATTTGGGTGTTGGTCAGTCTCCTACCACCACCATCTTCACTGATAGTCAGAGTGCACTGGTAGTTGTGAGGAACCCTGCGTTCCATGATCGCACTAAGCACATTTAGGTGCATTATCATTATGTCAGGGAGAGGTTCTCTGCTGGGGAGATCAGCTTGGCATATGTGCCCACGCAGGAGAACATTGCAGAACTTTTCATTAAGGCTCTGCCTAGGGAGAAGTTTGAAGCTTTCTACAAAGCTTTGGGCTTACTTCCTTTCATGGAGTGATTTCCACATAGCTTGGCACTTCCTTATACAAGAGTGCCACCTCCTTGTTCACCGCGTCATTCCTAGGGGCATTTGTTGATATATTTAGGTAGTGATCTGTGTGAACACACTAGGACCACTGGGGCACTTTTTTCCATCTTTAAGAGGTTTTTTTCCCCCGACTTTTATATATGCTTATTGCCGTAATGGGATACTTATCTTTTTACATTCTCGAGTAATACATTTAGTATTGTGTGTTGTGCTCCAAGATTCTTCTTCTTCGTTGTGTTGTTCGTGTGCTTCCGTAGACGTCTAACTCCAACAATCTCATGAACTCAATATAAGAGCAAATCATATAAAAGCACCCAACCGTGATCAACATGCCCAATTATTTGATACCATTGCCTGATTTAGTCTATAACGTAGTGTTTTAAGTAGTCATATCCCTCAGATCTTTAGAGCCAGTTAATCCATCTTCCACTACAACACTATATGGCAAGAGATGCAAGTTCTAGAATCTCATATCAATACAACTTTCATGCATCCTTGCACAACCGTCACCCTCACTTGCGTGACATCAACCACTCGCAACATCATCACACTTTCCATGACTTCAAAACCGATCCCACACACGCTAATCACCACACATCTTATTGATGCCCATACCCCAGTGCTAGACGTCCCACCCATTTTCTAACAAAAAAATTACGTTTTTCGTCTTCTATGATGTCAACTATGTTACATCAAAAGATCACACAATATTTTAGCATTGGAGTCCAACATTCACATAGCAATTCCTCACAACACATAGGTCATCACACTTGTTGTGGGACTCTTTAGTTGAAAGGGGCTTGATTGTATTGCTAGAAATATGAAACTTTGTTGGACTTGACCGATTCAAGAAATTAGGGCCATTAGAGAAGCTCAAGTGGCTCTAATTTCTTGAATCGGTCCTCTCCATTAATAACAAGTATATGATGGTTATTGACTTTTCATTGTTCTAAAGAATGTTCTTCATTTGTTTATGTAATGAATTTCACATGTCATAATTGGGTAAGGGAGAAACAAGATATAGTGGATTCAAGAGATTAGAGCAATCAGTGAACAAGGAATGGACCTAATCACTTTAATTGATCATCTACATTGGAACCAATTATGTTATGTATATTTTCTTTTTTGAGTATTAGAAATGTCTCTTACCATTGATTTAGGGCATGGAATGCAAATGAAAGTACTTAAGGGATTGCATTATTCCATAAGACCCATTTAGGTGATAAGGAACATCAGAGAACTTTGGATGTCCCTAATCACATGACTTGATCATTGCAAGAGAACAAGGATTACGACCACCACATGCTTGAGAGATGACTCTCCTCCCAACCTTATGCCTGTATATATAGCTGCTTGAACTAATGAGGACCACAAATGTAACTAGAGTCCACAAGTGCATGTGCAATCTCCTCCACTCCTTTCATATCCACCACTAGAGTCTATTAGTGGCTGGAGTGATCTCAACCACTACTTTAGTACCTTCCACTAGAGTCCACTAGTGGTTGTTGTACTCACCTCTTGAGTTAAGTCCACTGGACTCAAGTTAACTCACGTTAACTTTAGTTAGAAGGCTCTAGAGCTCTTTGGGCAAAACCCTCTTCCCATGCTCCCCATGGGAGTTGAACCCAAGACCTCTTCCTTCACAACCATGAGACTTAACCTCTAGGCTAAGTAGATTACTTGAATATGAGAGCACATGACTTATTCTTGAGTCTACTCTTGAGATCTTTGGTCCTATAGACGAGTGACCAAACGGTATCCGATTTCAGATCTGTCTGAAGCCATCGGATCCCTAGATCATAGACTTACTTTATTACATTCTTCCCCCCTTGGGAAAGATTTTCTTCCTCGAAAATAAAGCTATATATATAACTGTAGGCAACCCCCGAGCCCCATGTTCTAAAACTGGAAGAACATGGTCATGTTCTAGAACTGGAAGAACATGTCTCATCTCTGTGGTGGCATCCTTGCCCAAATGATTCAAAATACTATCTGGTTTTGTACTTTGATGAACGGGACAAAATACAAACCAGTGAAGAATAATGAGGGTGGATCTAATGACATCCCTGGCTAATTCACAGTTTCTGGATGTGCGATCTAGGCACAAACATGTGAACTAGGTGGATTCAAATTACTAGTCCATTTCTAGGCATAACTGGTGCATGGGCTTAGTAATGAAGGTGGGATTCTTATCCCTCGCAAGACTTTGAGAACTCTTGATTCACTTGAATTTGTTTTGGAGAACTTGAAGTTTGATTGTCCCATACATCTAACTATAGATGTTTATACAATGGTTTACTTTGATCTAACAGTTACTTGATTTTTTCACTCGACTAGAGGACTACTTTGTCCTTATGAGTTGAAAAAATCCGATGTAAACTGTAAGAGAAAGTTTACCTATTTCGGTGGAATCAACCATACTAACTTCACCAATTCAAATTCAAAATGAAAATTGTCCAACTTAGGACACTTTTCTCAAAGACTTTTAACTGAAAGTTCTTGGGAATTGTCAATCTGATGAGCAATTCCTAACTTCCCTATTCTAGAGTATACTGGACTCCAGGAAATCATTTATGCTATACCTTGAAGCAAACTCAAATGGATAAGTCCACTTAGACTTATCACCTTTTGAAGATTGAAAAGGTTCTTGTACATAACATCTATCTAGGATGTTCAAGTTAGTTATTTATTCTAACCGGCTAACCCTGGTCTTTTGCAAAAGGAATCAGATACTATATCTGAGTCAATTTCAAAAGATTTGGAAAGCGGAAAGAAATAACTAAGACTCTGTACAACCATTTCAAACATAAATTTGTTATGAGTCAAAGACTAGATGACTCAGGACTTCAACTTTGCAAAGATCTATTTCAACAGGATATAGAAGCATTGTCTTTATCTTTAAGAGAAATAAGCTGGATTCTCAAAAAGATTCAAAGAAAATAAAAAACATCATCCAACCACAAGATACTAGTGTGGTAACCAACATCAGTGTGTCGACCCACTGAGGTTCTATCGATGAGTTTAGTTTTCAAATAATGCTTCACTTGAGACTAAGTTCATGTCACATTCAGTCTTTTCGACTCCTAATCGTGAATGCAATTCTTGTGCATTTCTTTGAGTTTAAAAGAGTGAATTTATCAAGTTACACTAGGAACTTGATACTTGACTTAGTCAATTGAATCTTTAGTTGAAAAGATCAACTCAAAGTCAAAGTCCAACTTCTTTCAGAAATTTATCAAATATTTCTGATCAATAACGCTTAAGCTTGAAGTGTTCTAAGAAGATCTTGGAAGTTCCTTACTTCATATCTTCAATTTCCTTGATCTTGAAGTCATCTTGAAGTATCGTAAGATACTACTTTCATTCTTTACGAATTAAACTTTCCTTGAAGTCTTAATTCCCTTGAGGATGAAACCTAACTTCAAAAATCCAAACTAGGACTAAAAGATAATTATCATCCCACGGTCCGATGTCCCATACCATCTTTCCTACATCAATCTGAGTATAAAATCTGGTGTCCCATACCACCCTATTTTATATTCACATTAATGTGTGGGTGATTCTTATCCTAAAGTCTAAACATCTCTTGATAGAGTATCTTCTAGCTTTAATTCTTGACAAGAATTTTGCAATTTCGGGTACTATCTCTATCTTGATATTCTAGGTTTTAATCCTCTGACATGATCGTTTCACGATCTTGTGCTTATCCTTGGGAACTTGAAAAACCTTTAATAGAATATCTCCAATCCTTTTTACTAGGGTTTTCAAATGAAAACTAATCAGAATTCCAAGTTCTTGAATTTCTCAAATTCAAGTTCAATTGGTTATTCTTGACCAATTTTGTAGCGACAAGAGCTTTTGACTTCTTGTCTTTAGATTCCTTTGTTTACTGTTGCTTTAGGTACCTACCCCGGGGACTTTATTTAGGAATCTCTTTACTACTTAAGTCTTAAGCATCCACTCATGCTTTCTGGATTTGTACCAAAATCCCTTTAAGGATAGGTAAACACTTATGTTTTACCTTCCACAGACTTAATTACCATTTTCACGGTTGCAGACTACATTCTTGGAATTTCTTTACTCTGTTCAGACTTGGAACAACTTACTCTTTTTCACAGTTTTCCATCGAATAAATGGAACCTGAGTGAATAATTCCCAAAAGGAATTTTATTGCCAATACTTGGGCAATCTATAAAGTAGTTCCAATCGCACATTCTTTGGACAATCATGGCCAAATTTGATCAAGTCTCGTTGATACTTGCGACAAAAATAAAGACTTAGTCTTTATCTTTTAAGATCTCTTAAACTATCTAAAGCTTCTTTGCTTACCTGCAGGATTTTTAGAGATCTTTCTCAAGTCCAAGCATACACTTATGCCTCTTAGATTCCAAAGCTAAGAATCTTTGATATACCTTTAGATTATATCACTATTTGGACTTAATTAACCAATACTGATGGTTTGGGAATTGCTAAGGAACTACTTACAGACTAAAGAGTATGAAGAATTTCATTCTCAATACTTGAAAGAATGCCATTCTTCAAAGACTTGCGATTCCTTCTAAGGAATCAAATA
The DNA here is from genome assembly GCA_020310875.1 of Ceratopteris richardii. Taxonomy (NCBI): domain Eukaryota; kingdom Viridiplantae; phylum Streptophyta; class Polypodiopsida; order Polypodiales; family Pteridaceae; genus Ceratopteris; species Ceratopteris richardii. The sequence goes on along the minus strand of CM035441.1, from coordinate 104,737,079 downwards.
ACTTGAGCAAATGATTCATCTTGGAATCTTTTGCAATGTTAAAAGAACATTTGAAAGAAATTCTTTCAAATAATATCCAAAAACTTTACTGATTCAATTGTATTCATCTCCTGAGTATCAAACTAGAGACAAAATATCACCTTTTGGAGATGGTTTCCCATGCCACTATGAAAGTTTAAGTTGAACTTTCATTTATGTGATATCGACTTCTATTCTTGAGTTTGATACAAAACTCATTATTATTGGTCAATCTTCAGATGTTACTAGAGTCCTTTAAACATATTTCACCAATCAAAATTATGTTTAAAGTCCAAGCATCTATTGATGATTGATCCAATAGTAATGTTACTGTGAACACAACTTTGAACTTTATAACTTGTTTAGGAGAAGTTCATGGATTGAAAATCCATTTCTTGGAACTTTCTATTCCTAAATGAAAAGTTCACACTTGCTTCAAGTCCTTAGGGACTTATATTAGTTTCCTAAAGATTGCTTAGCTAGTTGCATCATTTACCAGAGATGCAACTATAGAACCTAACATCCTTTTATTGACGTCAAGGATCAATTGATGTTGAGGTTTGACCTTTGATTTCATTCCATTCTACCATGCAAATGCATGTATCTACATGCAAAAGCATATGCTCACATGTGTATGCATGCATGTTCTTTGCATGCCTAAAAAATAATACAACAATCATGCATGAGCTTGATGCACGATTTTTTCTTGTACTAAGAATGTATATCATGCAATCCTGATGCATGTATATCCTTTCCTTTGTCCTAATGCACTATGATATAAAAACATACCCTTGAGGTGCAATAGAAAACTTACTCAATGGAAAGGAAATATGTATTTAAACTACCAAAATACATTCTTTGATGCACAAGGATCTTTTTGAAATCAAGTCTTTCCTTAATGCAAACTAATGCTTGAAATAAGAAATGGATTGTTTTCATTATCCTAATCTAGACTTAATCGATTGAAATCTTGGCTATTTCAATGTGCATCTAGGATTAAGTGTAGAATAATGAAAACAAGATAAATCAAGCATTAAGATCAAGCAGAAACTGGAAAATACTTAGCTTTGATCAAAGCTTCGTCCATCCCTTGATCCTTTGGAAGAGTGATTCATCCTCTTGATCCTTGCCAGGAGCTATTCACCATTCTTGAAGCTTCCTCATCAAGAAATAGTCTTGGATGACTTGGTTCGTCGAGATCGACTAACTTAGGCCTCCGGATCTTCACTCCACAGCTCCACTTCCTTCAAGCTTTGCTCAATCTTTGATTCTCCTTCTTTGTTTCTTTGGCTAAAAGCAAAATAATCCTCTGGTTCCAGGCTGCAAGAACTGATTTGGGTCTTTGAATGGATGAGAGGATTTAACTTCTTGGATGGATAAAAGAAGTTGTACTTCAACTCTAATTACTGCTTTAGTAGACTTTGTTCTGCAGTAGCCAAGTAAATCAAGGTGGGCGCGTGGCTACGTCCCTGATCTTCCAATGAAGCGATCTGAGATCGATCCCCGCCGGCAGCAGCGTGCGATAACTCCTTTTGGTCTTGGCAAGAGCTTGATCAAGAATTTATAGCACCAATCAGCTTCCTGGACGTGATCCCGCCGTGGGCGCCTTGGATAAGCAATCGCAGTCCTAATGGGGGGGCGAGGGATCGATTCCCCTCAGCCACACACAAAGTCTAATCTTTTATTTTACTATGCTTCTTCTCAAGCTAAGGCTGTCGCCACCAAGATGAATTCGGCACGCAATACAAGAGAGCCGCAAACGAGAATTTGCCAAGAAATGCACGCATAAAGTAATGAGCAAGAAGTTATGGAGAGAAAGATGATGAACCCACTCCAAGGTCACCATGAGAGCTTGGCTCTGATACCAATGCAAGAGAACAAGGATTACGACCACCACATGCTTGAGAGATGACTCTCCTCCCAACCTTATGCCTGTATATATAGCTGCTTGAACTAATGAGGACCACAAATGTAACTAGAGTCCACAAGTGCATGTGCAATCTCCTCCACTCCTTTCATATCCACCACTAGAGTCTATTAGTGGCTGGAGTGATCTCAACCACTACTTTAGTACCTTCCACTAGAGTCCACTAGTGGTTGTTGTACTCACCTCTTGAGTTAAGTCCACTGGACTCAAGTTAACTCACGTTAACTTGAGTTAGAAGGCTCTAGAGCTCTTTGGGCAAAACCCTCTTCCCATGCTCCCCATGGGAGTTGAACCCAAGACCTCTTCCTTCACAACCATGAGACTTAACCTCTAGGCTAAGTAGATTACTTGAATATGAGAGCACATGACTTATTCTTGAGTCTACTCTTGAGATCTTTGGTCCTATAGACGAGTGACCAAACGGTATCCGATTTCAGATCTGTCTGAAGCCATCGGATCCCTAGATCATAGACTTACTTTATTACAATCATCTTCATTCAAAACACTCATTTCATGTTTATTTTCTTATTTGAATGTAAGACATATCTGATCATGGACATTTATCATGAAATACCTCAATCTTTTTTGAGAGCTACACTTGGTCAATGCTAAGTATACATTATCATATTCTTAAGAAGATATAGATCATTCCAAGTAGAGTTAGTTGGTCAAGTAACGAACTATCTAAAGATAGCTTACCTCTCCACTCAAGTTAAACAAAAAATAGAGGTCCAAAAGAATTCCTCTATGTATCTACTAGATTAGAATTTCTCGTAGACATTTAGACCAAGAAAAGTACATATTATGCACTTTCGTAAAAGGTATCATATGCATTAAATGGATAAATACACAAATAGAAATGAATTTAGCAAGGTGGTTGTCTATACAAAGGAATACAACTAGAATACCTATTGTTGATATATTTAGGTAGTGATGTGTGTGAACACACTAAGACTATCGGGGCACTTTTTACCCTCAGAAGGTTTTTTCCCCTCGTCTTGTATATATGCCTATTGCCCTAACAAGTTACTTATATTTGTACATTCTCTAGTAATACATTCAGTATTGTGTGTTGTGCTCCAAGCTTCTTCTTCTTCCTTGTGTTGTTCACATGCTTCCATAGACCTCAAACTCCAATAGTTGGTATTAGAGCACGTTGTTGCTTCATCTAGGGCATCGTTGACATCGATCACAGTCTCAGAATCACACGAAATCATTGAAATCACAATTTGAGCTCATTTCGACCTTCGAACCCACTAACACAATACCTATTTTGTCTTTTTGTGCCACAGATATATATAGATTTTGGTTTGCATCACAAATGGAATGATTTACATCATTACAAACGTCCAAAAGATTAAGAAATTGCCGCATTTTGGACCATAACTAGATTGTCCACCTATAAAAGGAGGTACCAAGTGTCATACACTTCTTTAAACCTAAATAATGTCTTGTTAGTACATGAAAGTAATGGCTGCATTGCATCTTCCATGAAAGCAACATCACGGCTAATCAAAATGCGTTTACTATGTGGATGATATAGATGATAGCCTTTCCTTTCAAAACTATCCCCAACAGAAATACATTTCATTGATTTATCATCTGAACTAGATTTTTATTCACGCACTAAGGCATACTATAGACAAGCAAAAGCATGCAAATGAGCAGCAAATGGCTTGTGACCATGCCAAGCCTCTTATGGAGTGATATACTATAGTGCTTTGGTGGGACACGTGTTAAGTACATATGCTTCACACATAAGATCCTCAAGCCAGAAGCTATGGTAAAGCGTGATGTTTGACCATACACCTTTCCATCCCCATGAGTGACCTATTCTTCTTTTTAGCAACTCCATAATATTGAGGTGTATATGGAACTATACATTCATGTTTTATCCCTCATTCAGCTAGAAATGCATTAAAATGAGAAGACATATATTTTCCCCCTTAATCAAAATGGAGGGTGCTCATTTTCCATGCTTACATATTTTTAGCTAGAACCAGACCATGTTTGAAGAACATAAACAATTTGTACTTTGCTTTTAGTGCATACACACATGCATGCTAAAAAAAAATCATCAATAAAAGTCACGAGGTAAAGGTAGTTTCCAAAAGAGGCTATCTGCATAGGACCACAGATATCACTATGAAAAAGCTATAAATGTTTGAGTAGCTCAAACTGAACCATCTTTTGGGAACAAGGAATATTTCATTTTTCCCAAAATACATCCTTCACAAACATGTTTACCAAGTGCCTCATGTTTGGGGTAATGTTGAAACTAATAACATATTTTTCTTAATCCTTTGAATAAAGCATCCAACAATGTAAAGGAACTACCATAAGCAATAGTGAGAATGATCTTACCAACTCCCATGATAGGATAAGAGGAGTTTTTGGCACATGTTCCCCACTATCAGAGTACCTAACATCTAAGTCTACTGCAAACATACACTATTCATGAGATGATAGGTCATAATTGCAAACAGTAGTAAATGCCCATTCTTCATTATGCACAAGATTAATAGAATATATTTGGGGTGTAGAGGTCTATGTAACAACCATTCTAGCATCTTTCTTCTTTTCCTCTTTTGCAGCTAGTTTTAGACAACTCTTTATGACATTATCATTTCCTTTATAGCTTTTGCAAAATAATTCCTAGTTTTCTATTTTTCCATTTTTATAGTCGACCCTTTTAAGAGTTGGAGCATTCATCAAAAGTCCTTTCAATTTTTTCATAGCTAATGTATGCTTACCAAGCCAACAAAATTTCTAATGTTTTCTTAATTAGCTTTACAAATCATCTACCACGTGTGCAAAGTGAGGAATCCATATAAAGTAGAAGACACATGCTCCTAAAAAACATCTCACTTCACTCAAAGTCTTACAAATGTTTTCCATTTTATTGATTGCTTCTAGCTTTGGAGGATAAGGTTTACGACCATAAAAGCCACACCAAAGTCTAACTATAGCACTCAAGAATGTGAGCTTTGAAAAACTTTCTAAATCCATCATTATCCATAGTAAGGTCATTATCTATTTTTGCATAGCCCTTACTCAAAATATCATCTATAAATGGCATATTAATGTGCGGAGTCAAATTGTGCGACATTACATTCATTGCGTTCATTATGTGTGCAACTGAATTTTAGGCACCTTGAGGAAACGTGCAAATGCGAACCAATCCTAGAGGCATTCTCATCATAGTAATGTCTCTACTTTAAAATTCCAATTGGATTTGATCATAGCCAAAATATAGATCTCCCATCGAATATATAGCATGTCTTATAAATGCTTTAGTAGACTCATCAACAGTCCATCCAGTGCCCACATTTCTAATTGTCACTTTATTGAGTGGTTGAAGATCTTGGATAAATCAAATTTTTTCATTCTTTTTTAACATAGTGAACCAACCCTTTGAGTATGGGGCAAATGAATATTCTAAAATCTACATAGTTATCTTCTCTTTAAGTAAATTCATCAACTCAGGAATATGTGCTTTAGGAACAAGTATAGAATGCAAATTCCAAGAAATATGTGGAATCATAAAGATAGTCATCGGAGTCACAATATTAGGATCTACACATCCTATTTCATGGGGATAAAGCGAAAAGGCATTTCCATGTCTTCTCATAACTTTCTCAAAATAGTCTTTATCTACAGGCAAAAGGAAGCCATTAGCATCAATCATAGCTTTCTTGATAGTTTCATCTGTGAATTCATGTCCAATCTTGGATTTATCACAAAGAATTGGATCATGAAATACTTACTTTACCATCTTTTCATGCACTCATTATAGGTAAAGGTTTTGCAACTTGCTTAACCTTTTTATCGTCTTTTTTATATTGGTCTCCTATTTGGGCTCAAAGTCATCAATCTTCTATAGCTCATTACTCCACTCACCTAAAATTGTATACATTTCTAGTAATGGTAGTGTCAGACACTGATCTACAGGGATCAGTGCTTGTGATCCATAGGGATCATTGATCCACAGGGATCAGTCTATAGACTAATCCCTGAGGATAAATGATCCCTATGGATCACATGCACTGATCCCTGTGGATCAATGTCTGACAGGTAGTGGAACAATATTTGTCTAAACTTGATCTTCAATTATGAATTTATCTATTTCTTCCATACTATTAGTGCAAGAATTATTATACATATTCTTTCATCCATTTCAAGTAGGCCATCAATTTTAAATTGGTTTTCTTGTTTTGTAATTTGTTTGTTTATTTTTCTTGGAATTATTTTGCTATGTACAAAAGAAATTTGCCTTAGGAAAAAAACAAAGAAAAAATCTTTGATAGCATTTGAAGCTTCATATGGGAAATCAACTCTATATGTACCACTATTTAACCGCATAATAGCGGCACTTACTCAAAATCTTGTTCCATATGCATCCGAGGGATTTTCCTCAATGACTATAAATTTCTTATGAAAATTGTAATAAATTTCACAGACTTTAGTGTTGGAGTCTAAGGTCAACAAAATCACGCAAACAACACAAGGAAGAAGAAGAAGCTTGGAGCATAAAACACAATACTGAATGTATTACCAAGTGAATGTCCAAAGATAAGTGACCCATTAGGGTTCTAGGCATATGTACAAGCCAGGAGAAAAAAACCTCCTAAAGAGGGAAAGAAGTGCCTTACTACTCATAGTGTATTCATGCACATCATTTCTAAAATCTATCAACAAATTTCCCCTCAGCATGATGCGGTGAACAAGAAGTTGGCACTCATGTATAAGGAAGCGCCAAGCTATGTGGAATCAATCCAAAAAAGGAATTAAGCACAAATCCTTGCATAAAGCTTGAAACTCCTACCTAGGGAGAGCCTTTATGAAATGGTATGCATTGTTCTCTTGTGTGGGCACATATGTGAAACTCATCTCTCCACTAGAGAGCATCTCCCTCACATAATGATAGTGCACCTCAATGTGCTGAGTGGGAGCACGGAACACAGGGTTCCTTGCAACTTCAATGCACTTTGATAGTCAGTGTAGACAGTGGTGGCAGAAGACTAAACAACACCCAAATCAATCATAAGGCGAGTGAGCCACACACACTCAAGAGTCATTGTGAAAGTTGCCCTATACTTAGGCTCACAACTAGAAGTCACCATAGTAGCCTGTTTCTTGCTTAATCAAGATATGCATGAGATACCAAGCATGAAGCAAAAACCACTAGCATACAAATGAGTTTCATAGCAACCATTTCAATTAGTGTCAGGAAAAAGCATCTAAATCTATTGGTAGTGATCCCCCCTTGAGATAAAACAATCCAAATAGTCGGCTACCGCTCAAATAGCAAAAGATGTGCTTAACCTACTCCCAGTGCTTAACTCTTCGGAAATGCATAAACCTCCTCATCTGTGAGATACCAAACTGATTGTCTGATGGAAAAGTCTTATGAGAGCAAGAGTTCCATATGATACTCTAGGGGTCATAATGCATGAGTACTCAAAGATGCCTGATGATGAGCTGGACTATACGATCCAGATGCTTACCCAATGATCAAAGGAGGACTCTTCTGAGGCTCCACATGCACAAAGACAGCTATCTGCTCATGGGTATATTTTTTTTCATAAAATTCTTTAATGATATTATAACACATATTTTTATTTATTTTTATCTATCTATTTTCAAGACACCTATACCACCTCCAGATCATGATAGCAGAGCAGAGTTGCCTATGGGGACATGCATAGGCACCTTAGGTCTAGAGTGCGATATAGAGGCAGAGTGGAACATTGTGTACATAGGAAATGGATTGGAGTTCAAGAGAAGAATGCGGGCATTATGCGACTCTTACCTGAGCCATTTCCACTTACCATCGAAGTAAGTATAAATTCTACATATAAATTAAAATAAATATCTTATGTTTTATTTACATGATTTTTTTTTTTATTTTTGTAGTGAGCATGATGAGAGGGATAAAAAATACGTACTTAGTTCACTTGAGATAGAGTTTGGCTCAGGATGGTCTTATAAGTGGTGTCTAAAAGAGATGAGGACACTTATGGCTCATCATGCATTGCTTTTATTTATATATATGTGGATATGAGTATGTGTGTTTGCGTATGTATGTATGTATATGAGAGAGAGAGAGAGAAAGAGTGAGACTAGAGGTACAAATACATGCATACACACACATATACATCATACATGCACATTTACACACATATACACATACATGCACATTTATACATACACACACATACATGCACATTTTTACACACACATACACATGCATGCAATTACACACATATAATGAATACACATAGACACATACACATACTCACATACACATACACATACTCGCATACACATACACATGCACCATACACAAACACCATATCCTGGAAAATCATGAATAGTCCAACCCACAATACCACGAACCGTAATATGTCTTTCATTGATGTTTTCGATACATCAATGACATTAATACCTCTCCATAACTCTTGGAGATCGTCAATGAGAGGAGCAAGATATATATTCATATCTTTAACTTGTCTTTTGCCTAGGATTAAAAGTGAAAGCATTAAATGTTCCTTTTTAATGCTAAGATATGGCAGAAGATTGTAGTTTATGATTACCACTGGCCATGTTGACCATTTACTAGATTTCATGGAGAATGGATTAACCCCATCTAATGCAACTCTTAACTTTAGATTCTGTGGATTTTGTGCAAATTCAGGCCATGTAGAATCAATATGCTAAAAAGCAACAATATTATGAGGAATAATGATTATTCCATCAGTACTTTTATGATCATGTCCCCATGTCAAAAGCATTGAAAATTTGGGGCTTTGAAACATATGTCTAATCCGTGGAGCCAATGGAAAATGTCTCAATACCTTTTTTGGGATTTTACCTTCTTCGCCCTTATATCGAGGAGATTGACATTTGGAACATGTCAAAGAGTCTGCATATTCACCTCTACAAAATACCATTGTTAGGACATGCATGTATACATTGATAATCTATACCAAGATTGTTGATTATCTTCTTCATTTCTTCATGTGAGGTAGAAAGAATATTCTGACTTGGTAAAAACTTTTCAGATAATAACCTGTAAGTTCATCAAAAAAAGATATATAAAAAAAGTAAATAAATAAATATACATATATATATATATATATATATATATATATATATATATATATATATATATATGCATATAATTTTATATATGTGTATGCTTATGTGTATGTGTATGTGGATGTGTATATGCATGTCTATATGCATGTGCATGCGTATATATATGTGTATGTGTATATGTACATATGTATGCATATGTGTTTTATAGGTGTATATGTATGTATATATACGTATGCGCATATGTATGCATATATGTATATGTATGTGTGTATACATGTGTATGTATGTATGTATGTATGAATGTATATATATGTATGTATATGTATGTATGCATGTGTAGCGATGTATATTTGATTTCGTTTTTAATTGTTTTTTGTATAGTGTGGTTTGCAAATTTTCATATCTAGACCATTCAATCATCTGGTGGTTTCCCATTTTATAGTCAATCTATTAGCTATCTTGCTAAGTTGTTTACAGATATTAACTATCAGTTACCTATGAAGGTATTAAGTCATATGTAAAATGCGAGGATCAAATTTTTTGCGAATATTTTGAAAGATGTATTAATAGTTTTAAAAGATGGGCGGACAAAAACTATCCATTCAAATCAAGTTCTTGTTCTTACCTTATCTAAAGTAAGAATAAAAACGTGCATTGAATGGACAATTTTTGTCTGCCCATCCTTTAAAATTATTTTTCCGTCCTTCAAAATCTTCAAGATAAATTTGCTCCTCCCATTTTACATATGACTTAATACCTTCATTGGTAACTGATACTTAGTATTTGTATTCAAAAGAGTTAGTAGCATAGGTATTAGGTCGACTAAAATACGAGAAACATATGTGTCAAGAAGATTCTAAAGGTTGGGTGGACAATTCTAAAGGCTAGATGGACAGAACATCTTCATTCGATACAGGTATGTATAATTTGACCTTACTCTCATAACATGTGTATGTGTGTATATGTGTGTATACATTCATGTATATTATGTATATGTTTATATATACATGTATATATATACATATATATATATATATATATATATATATATATATATATATATATATATATATGTGTGTGTGTGTGTGTGTATGTGTGTATATGTGTGTATACATTCATGTATATTATGTATATGTTTATATATACATGTATATATACATATATATATATATATATATATATATATATATATATATATATATATATATATATATATATATATATATATATATATATATATATATATATATATATATATATATATAGAAAATTGAAAATTATACCTTAATATTGTCGAAACATATACATTACTCCATCCAAAAGGATTTTGAATATTGAGAATAAGTAAGCTCGCACTTAATCATGTCAAACGACTTCCTTCATATACATGCTTTAGACATCCCTCTTGAAGATATTTCTCATTTTTAGAAATATCAATGCTCTCACTCTCATTTTGATACCAATCCTCAATAAAATCTGCCATGCCATCATCTTCATCATTGTCGCACAAATCTTGTACTTTAACTTCTTTTGAATATAGATCTTTCAACCTTGCATATTCCACAGGATCGCTTTTCCATAGCCTCCTCATAGAAGCTTCTGATAAATGAGGTATTACTGGCAATTGTGAATGGTGTGGAGGAATATCATCAACATCATATGTTGGAATCTAGACATGTAAATAAAATTCATTAGTATTCCATAAATGATAAAAAGTAAACTTTAAACATAAAATTAAATATATAAGTTATCAAATATGGATAGAAAATTTTTATTCTCTTTAGCTAAAAGGTGCTCATCGAGGTCTACGCCATCCATAATTCACCAATAGTTCATCACCAACATGTAATGTAGTAATAGCATTGAAAACTATGTATCTTGATACATCTCTATTCATGTATGGTGATTCATGCATGTGTAAGTGTATATGTGTGTATATGAGTATGTGCATGTGCATGTGTATGTGTGTGTATATGTATGTGCATGTATATGTGTAACTCTATGTGTATATGTGTGTATGTGCATGTATATGTGTATATGTATGTATGTGCATGTGTGTGTGCATGTGTATATGTGTGTGTACGTATGTGCATATATATGTGTATATATGTGTATAATGTATGTATATGCATGTGTATATGTATGAAACATGCATGTGTAGGATGCATTTCCATTTCCATCCATGTGCATGCATGTGGATGTGCATATACATGCATTTAAGTATATGTTAATGTGTGTACGTGTGTGTGTGTGTATATATATATATATATATATATATATATATATATATATATATATATATATATATATATATATATATATATATATATATATATATGTATATGGAATAATGCATGCATGTAAGTCTTTTTATGTGGTTGTAGAAATGTTTGTGCATATGCATGTGTATGTGTGTGTATGTCTAAGTGTATGTGCACATGTATTTGTGTGTATATATGTGTGTGTGCATGTGTATATGTGTATATGTGTATATGTGTGAACGTGCATCTTCATCATGTATAAGTGTATATGTGCATATCAATAAGTGTGAGTATGCTATCTAATGAAAATAACACAATTCAAATGATATACAAAGAATAGAAATTGTACTTACAATAGTTAGCCATACTTTTTGCTTGGTTAGCTTCTTGAATAGCTTGCAATAAAGAGAGAGAGAGAGAGATCAGAGAGAGAGAGAGAGATAATTCAAAGAGAGAAAGATGTAGAAAGAGAGAAATAGAGACAGAGAGAGACAATAAGATAGAGCTTAGGCAAAACAACAATTTTGCATATACTTGTTTCAACTTGTAAGCACAACGCAATTGCGAATGTTGGAGAGCTCTTGGATCTGATGCATGAAAATGCCGATCAAAGAGCCTCCAACATTTTAATTTTTTTTCGTCAACAGACCATTGTGTAAATGATGGTAACGCGTCATAAAAACCACTCAAATTGGCGTCACATAAGCGATATTTTTAGCATCGCTTATGCGATGCAAAAAGCGTCGCTTATGTGATGCTTTTTTAAACCGTCGTGTTAGCGACGCTCTATGCAAGCATCACACACCCCATCGTGCCACACGTCAAAAAAAACATCGTTTGGCTTGTCGTTTAATCGACAGTCTCTGCTCGATGCTCATTGCGATGCATTTTTCAATTTTATAGCGACAAAATTGTGTCGCCTTAACCATCGCTATGTGCCCGTATTCCTTGTAGTTTTCTAAAAATTCACACCAAACTTTTGAAATTGCTCTATAACCTTTCCTACTCACTCGGACGCTATCACAAATCTTCTGAATTTAAGATGGTTCTAGTAACAGATTCATTTCTGTCATGAGTTTTTGGAAAACAAAACATTTCAAGCATGTATTTTCATTTAGTTTCAATAGGCTAAAAACATCATTTTGTCTCATAATCTCGTTACAAAAATGTATGTGCTCAAAAGTGCTCCACATACTGAAACCTAACACATTTGTCACATGATCTCTTACAATTTTCATTCTTTTCTTTTTCTGGCCAGATTTTTCAGGCAAATCTAAAGAAGGTTTTACTTGTTTTGACCACATTCTCAAACCTATAGGAGTTTCTTTCCTTTTTTTAAAAGACTCAAACTGAGAAGATAAAGTGGATAATTTGTTTTCTGCCTCCCTCATATGTAAATCCTTCTGATGTAGTGTTTTTTGTAGATAGTTTATGTATTGTACATAATTCCTTGAAATCTCCCAGAGCCTTGAACAATAGCCTCGTAAACCATCCTCACCATCTCCTACAAATCTAATCAGATCATGAAGATTATGAAAAGGGGGATTCCTTCTAGTTTGTGGATCAATTGGATAAACAGATCCATGTGTCCATATGTTGATATGTTTCTTGCCTTCCTTTCACAATCCATCCACTTCAGGAGGATGAAGAGCCCTTCGGAATACTTTTCTTGTCGTTGCATACTCATGACTAACTGCAATGTTGATATGGAACTTATCACAATGATTTTTGTTGTTTGAAAGCTTAGCGAGAGTATTTGGGTTAAGCTTCTCCATGGTCTTCTATGAAAAGTGATCGACAAGTATCTAAAATGACGTGAAAGAGAGAAGCAGGACCGCTATGAAAAGTAGAGTAAAAAGCGCAAAACGTCATGAGCACACATTATATAGGTCTGTGAACAAGAGGAAAATTCCAATTTTGATCAATGCCCGATGAGAACAAACTTTGAGGCGTAAGATATCACACAAACTTTTCATGATTATCACACGAGTTTCTCTCTCTTCAAAATTTGCATTAGATACGTTTTAAATGAACTTACATGGAATTTCTTAAAGGATTTGACAACTTTAATCCAGATTAAGCACAACTAATTGAAATCCTTACATGGCCCTTTTTGGGTTGTTTTTTGCCCTAATGCAATTCATCAACTCAAGAATATGTGTTTTAGGACTTGGTATAGAATGGAGATTCCAAGGAATATGTGGAATCATAAAGATAAATAGCGAAGTCACATTATTAGGATCTGCACACCTGATTTCATGGGGATAAAGCGAAAAGGCACTTCCATTTCTTCTTACAACTTTCTCATAATAGTCTTTTCTTGCAGGCAAAAGGAAGCCATTAGCATCAATCTGAACTTTCTTGATAGTTTCATCCTATGAATTCATGTCCAATCTTGAATTTTCCAATCTAATGGATTTTCCACCTTCCACATTGGTTTTTACCATGCAAATCTCTAGTTTGGAGCCACATCCATGGTTTGTCCTAAATTTTATTACTTTTAATTTTTTTTCTATTGCTATAACAAAAATCAAAGGAAGGTATAAAGTGTGATGGGGCTTAGACTTCCCATCCAGCACAGATTCCTTCTCGGAATTTTTATGGATCCTATTTCCCGTTCAAAACTAGATAAGCAAAGGCATTCCATACTGTTCTCAAACAGGTACTACTAGGAAGGATAGAGACAACAATTTCTTTCTAGAAGATATGTAGTTTCTATGAATGGTATTTCAACCTCCACTTACATCCATGACGGAGACTTCAATGGGCTTAAAAGAACATGTGTATGCCTCCTTGTTATTTCTTTTCGCTTGTACACAATCCAATGTATTTCCTGGTTAGGCCTCCTCTCAAACTACTTTCAAGCGTGCACAAATAATATTTCTTTGGTCTGCATTTGTGGATAAAAACCATCAATCTTCTGTAGCTCATTACTCCACTCATTTGTGGATAAAAACGACTCTGCTGACCTGTTTCACGTAGTGTGAGAGGGAGAAATATTTTTTTACGTCGCATTTTTCTTTTTCTCAAAACTTGAGACGGAAGGTTTCTTGTTTCTTTAAAATGTAATAGAAAGTTTCCACTCTCGTCAAATTCTAAAAGGTTTTATCTCTAGGTGTTAGCAAAAAAAAAAAAAAAACAAGGCAAGAAATACAAAAGAGAAAACAAGCATGATTTGCAAAGATACCACAACTTATACATCTCACAAATCTAGGTGCTAGTAAAAGAGGCAAAGAAGAAGAGGCTAGAATGGTTGTTGCAGAGGCCTCTACACCAAAAATGGAGCCTACTAATCTAGTGCAGAATGCAAAGTGGGCATTTACTACTATTAGTAGTTTTGACCCATCTTTTCCTGAACAATGTATGTCTATAATAGACTCAGATGTTTGGTACTTTGATAGTAGGGCAACCAAAACTTTTATCTCACAATGCACTTTCTTCACTTCACTCGAGCCTGCCCCTATAGGGAATAGTATCACACATGCCAACAGCTCCTCTTATCCTATCATGGGAGTTGGTAAGATCATTTTGACTACTATTGATGGTACACAGTCACATGCACATACAAAGGCACACGTCCATTTTGCATCCAACGGTTACTCCTTAATTTGCTCCGCAATACTTTGTACCGTTCTACTCTCTGTTCGACGATGAAGGCCAATCCAAATGCCATAACATTTGAGGAGTTAATCACTATCCTATGGCACGAAGATTAGTCTAGGATGCCATCACCCTCACTTGGATGCCATCAAGCACTCGCAACATCATCTCACTTTCCATGGCTTCAAAACCAACTCCACACACCATAATTACTCTTTTTGATGTATGAAACATCACAAGAAATGAATTCATGTGACACTAGACAACCTCTATGGTCACCATTAACTCAATGCTTCTCCAAACATTGAAAACACTACAACATATAAGGGGCATACCGATGCTGCATATACCGACGGTCACAGTCGACGTCGGTATGGGCCTCGGAAAATGTCACTTAGAGATACCGACGGTCAAGTGACCGTCGGTATGAGCGTTTTAAACGGATCGTCGGTGTGGCCCACACCCACCGGTATGTGCATCGGTATATGCTTCGGTGTAGGCATCGGTATAAGCGTCGGTAATTTACTGGGAACTAACGATGCGTATACTGATGCCCATACCGGCGCCCATACTCACGGCGAGTTTTAAACATACCGCGAACCCAAGAGAAAAACTTCACATTTTTGCGCGTGTTTGAATACTGTTGGTCTTATGTCGAACTTGCACGCGCGAACTGAATTGCGACCTGCATTGTCTTGTGCACACA
Organism: Ceratopteris richardii; assembly: GCA_020310875.1. Classification (NCBI taxonomy): domain Eukaryota; kingdom Viridiplantae; phylum Streptophyta; class Polypodiopsida; order Polypodiales; family Pteridaceae; genus Ceratopteris; species Ceratopteris richardii. The sequence continues at coordinate 104,721,466 of CM035441.1, read as the reverse complement.
CACACACACAGATCTCTCTCTCTACACACACACACACTCTCTCTCGGCTTAGATCTCACATCTTGGTAAGTGTTGCACGTACTGTTAGCATTTGTGTTTCTCTATGCTTTAGGTTTTATAATTTCTCTTTTCTTCGATTTTTATAGAAGTTCTTTGGCGTCGATTGTTTGGAATTGGATGATAGACGACATACATTACGCTTTGACGACAACGATCCAACAGAGGGGCATACTTGTAAGTGATTGTTTTATTCTCTATTGATAGAGAGAGAAGGAGAGAGAGAGAGAGAAGGAGAGAGAGAAGGAGAGAGAGAAGGAGAGAGAGAGAGAGAGAGAGAGAGAGAGAGAGAGAGAAAGAGAGAGAGAGAGAGAAGAGAGAGAGAGTGAGAGATAAAGAATAATGTAAGAAAGGAAGATAGAGATAGGAAAATGGAGCATACATACACACACACATTTAGACACATACATGTACACACATGCATACATACACACATACATGTACACACATGCATACATACACACATACATGTACACACATGCATGCTTACATACACACACCTATACACACATGCATGCTTACATACACACACATATAGACACATGCATGCATACACACACATATAAATTTACACACATGCATACATACACACACATGCATACACACATACATACACACACATATATACACATATGCATACATACATATACACACACACACATATACACACATACATACACACACACATATATACACACATATACATACATGCATGCATACATACACACACATATACACACATGCATGTATACACACATATACACATATACACATATACACATATACACATATACACATATACACACATGCATAGATACACACACATGCATACACACATACATACACACATACATACACACACATATATACACATATGCATACATACACATACACACACACATATACACACATACATATATACACACATATACATTCACACACACACATATACACACATGCATGTATACATACACACATATACACACATGCATGTATACATACACACACATACACATACACATACACACACATGTATACACATGCATACACATACACACACATGCACGCATACATACACATGTACACACACATGCATGCCTACATACACACACATACACATACACACACATGTATACACATGCATTCATACACATGCACACATGTACACATGCATACATACACACACATATATACACACATGCATACATACACACATATAATCCTATTTTTATTTTGAAGTTTTTTTTTACATCAAATATATAAAAATAGGATTAGGGTTTTTACGCTATTTACACATACATACACATACACATATAATATATATATATACATGTATATACACATGTATACAGAAATATACATATTTTAGGTCTAGATATTCAAGATTAGGGTTTTAGGGTTTAGGCATACATATCACTCAATTATATTTATATTAAGAAAAAATATAGACAAAAATAAGAAAAAAAATCTGAATATATAAATAAATATATATATAAAATATGATTAGGGTTTTAGGATTAGGGGTTTAGATTTTGATAGGTGTTTAAGTATTTAGGTTTTAATATTTCAGATTTAAGTATAATTCTTTCTGATTAGGGTTTTAGGGTTTTAATATGTAGATAACATATATACACACACACATATACATATAATACATACATACATGTAGATACACATGCATACAAAAATATACATATTTTAGATTTAAATCTTTAAGATTAGGGTTTTAGGGTCTTAACACCTACATAACATATATGCACATATAATACATATATACATGTATATACATATGTATACATAAATATACATATTTTAGGTCTAGATCTTTAAGATTAGGGTTTTAGGGTTTAGTATAACTCAATTATATTTATATTAAGGAAAAATATAGAGAAAAATAAGAAAAAAAATCTAAATAAATAAATAAATATATATATATATATAAAATATGATTAGGGTTTTAGGATTAGGGGTTAAGATTTTTATTGGTGGTTAAGTATTTAGGTTTTAGTATTTCAGATTTAAGTCTAAATCTTTAAGATTAGGGTTTTAGGGTTTTAACACCTACATAACATATATACACACATACACATACACATATAATACGTATATACATGTAGATACACATGCATACAAAAATATACATATTTTAGATATACAATTTTAAGATTAAGGTTTTAATTAAATAAATATAATTAAATATATAAAATTAAATATATAAAAATAGGATTACGTAAGGAAAAAATCTGAATATATAAATAAATATATATATATAAAATAAGATAATTATATACATAAATAAATATAAAAAGAGCTAGTGTTTTAAATAATTTAATTAAATATATATAATTAAATATATAAAAATACGATTACGTAAGGAAAAAATCTGAATATATAAATAAATATATATATAAAATAAGATAATTATATATGTAAATAAATATAAAAAGAACTAGTGTTTTAAATAATTTAATTAAATATATAAAAAGATGATTACGTAATGAAAAAATCTGAATATATAAATAAATATATATATAAAATAGGATATTTATATAGATAAATAAATATAAAAAGAATTAGTGTTTTATAAAATTCAATTAAATATTTATAATTAAATATATAAAAATAGGATTAAGTAAGGAAAAAATCTGAATATTTAAAAATAATATATATATAAGGTAGGATAATTATATAGATAATAAAATATGATAAGAACTAGTATTTTAAATAAATAAATGAAATATATATGATTAAATATATAAAAATAGGTTTAAATTTAATCATTTTAAATAGAGTGAATATATATATACAATACACAAACACACATACTTATACACCTATCTATATGCACATATATATACATATACATATATATATATACACATGCATATATATATATATATATATATATATATATATATATATATATATATATATATATATATATATATATATATATATATATATATATATATATATATATATATATATATATATATATATATATATATATACATGTTTTAGGTCTAGGTCATTTGGATTAGGGTTTTACAGTTTTAACACCTACATAACATATATACACACATACACATACACATATAATACATATATACATGTATATACACGTGTATAGAAATATACATAATTTAGGACTAGATCTTTAAAATTAGGATTTTAGGATTTAGGCATACATATAACTCAATTAAGAGGATAAAAATCTGAATAAATAAATAAATATATATATAAAATAGGATCAATCAAGAAAAAATCCGAATATATAGATAAAATAGGATAACTATATAGATTAGGGTTTTAAAATTAGGGTTTTAAGTTTTTTTAGGTATTTAAGTATTTAGGTTTAGTATTTCAAATTTAAGTCTTTAAGAGTTAGATTTTTAGGTTTAATAAAAAAACAAATGTTCTAAAATGTCCATATTGTAGCAGATGGCTTCTTTGGATCCTGAAGAGAGAATGGCATTTCCTTGCACACAATGCAAGTATCAAATTTATCAGAAACGACGGATTTGTACTGCACATGTTAGAGAGCATGGATCCTTTGATAGGAGTCGACTGGAAAACCTACGTTATCATTTGCATGGTCCCCCAAGTGAGCAGATGGACCCAAACGACATTGCACCGGTAACCTCTCGTGGACAAAAGAGAGCAAAAAAGGACTTAGACGTACAAGCAAGCACTAATAATATTACACAGAATGAACATATGGAAGAGATGCTTGAAGCATTTTATGAGATGGACGAAGATCATGATGGTGAAGAAGGTGTCAAGATGGACACAACGGAAATTCCACGATCAGAAGTTGATGAAGAATATGAAAACATGCAAAGATTAGCTCGTTTACCACTTTACAATGGAGCAATGATATCTGTACTACGTGCTTCACTCGCGATGCTCAATCTGCAATCCATTTATGGATGGTCAGATAGTAGTGTCACTGAATTGTTCAGGTAAGTGGAGAACAAATTGGCTTTCATTGTTGTGTCACAATAACTTCATTTACTAATATCATTTTAATTGCTTATTGCAGGCTTCTTAAAGATCAATTTTTTGCCAGAGGGCAATGACATGCCTCCAACACGTGGAGATGTGAAAAAACTTTTACAGTCCATTGGAATGGATTATACTAAAATTCATGCTTGTCCGAATGATTGCATTATCTTTCGGAATGAGTATGACTATCTCCACATATGTCCAAAGTGTGGAGCAAATAGATTTAGAGAAGATGTTGTAGGCGTAGCAATCCCCGCAAAGGTTCTTTGCCACTTTCCTATCATTCCACGAATTAAGAACATGTTTAGATGCAAATCTATAGTTGAGTTAATGTCATGGCATACAAAGAGCAGGTCTACAGATAATGTAACGCGAGTGCCAGCTGACTCTGATGCTTGGAAGCACATAGATAGTAAGTGGCTAGAGTTTGCTACTGAGCCTCAGTCCATACGTCTAGGCCTAGCTATGGATGGAGTGAATCCATTTGGATTATGCAGTTCTTCATGGAGCACATGGCCTGTGTGTTTGGTCAATTATAATATCCCACTATGGTTGGCCACAAAGAAAGGTCATTTATTATTAGCTCTTATTGTACCAGGTAAGTATAAGGTAAAAAACATGGATGTATATCTTGCACCATTTGTGGAAGAACTGCGCATTTTATGGGATGCGATTATTGTGTGTGACATGTCTCAACCTAGAAGAAGACGAGACATGCGATTGCAAGGCATACTTATGTGGACAATGCATGATTGGCCTGGTTATGGTGAATGTTCAGGTTTATCGATTTTGGGTTACCATGCTTGTCCTTTATGCGGACCACGACTCGAGGCACGCTATTCCAAAGCGCTACGTAAAACTGTCTATGAAGGACATCATAGATATTTGCCTGATGGACATCATAGTCACCTCTAGAAGAAACGCAAGAGTGAGACGGGATAAGAGCGGTTTGCTTCAAATCGACTCCACAAGATTATGGACAGATGAAAGGGATACATTTGTACTTCCCGAACACTGTGAGCAAGTTGTTTTTATACCAGATTCAAAAGACCCAGAGTGGCTATTTGTTTTACAAGTCGCTCCACGTAGTAGACAAATTTTTGAAAACATAGATATATAAGAAAGTCCATCTCTAGTGGACTCAGAGATTCATTCGATAGTCGAGGAGGAAGAGATCATTGTTCGAGAAGAAGAGGTCATTGAAGAAGAGGTCATTGTTCGAGAAGACGAAGCAATAGATGATGATCAGGAGGAAACCAGCATAGCAAGCGATTTAGAAGTCATCCATATAGAGATAGATATTCTCGGTGCATTCGATCTTCAAGACGATGCTAGAATAGAAGACTTTTGAATAAAACACTTGTATGTACTAATTTTTGTTTTTTTTTGTTTATTCTCTATATTACTTTTCTTATCGCATGCTAATTATTTGAGTTCTTTTATTACAAAGCACGATGGGAGACAGTCCTCCAGTCACTCCACATTCCATGACAGAGGAACAGTTTTTGGAGTATCTCTCAGGTTTCTTCTGCGTATATGGCCGCTGCATCACAGTATTGGATCGCTCGTGGTAGCACTCCTCCCGGCCTCACTCCTAGCGGCCTTACTCCTGCCGGCCTCACTCCCGCTGGCCTCACTCGCACCGGTGTCACTCGCGCCGGTGTCACTCCTGCCGGTGTCACTCCTGCGGGTGGTGCTACTCCCATAGGAGGTATGTCTCCTAGCTTTGTGACTCCACCACGACCATCTTTGCAGCCATCTCCTATTGGGTCTACTAGTAGACATGTGCGTTCGACACCTGAGCGCGATACAGGTTCTGGTCCGTCTCGTAGATCGAGGTCACGCTCTGGAGTAGGAGGTTCTAAGAGTGGATCTACAGGTAGGTTTGGAGGCAGAGAAGGCCGTTGTTGTGGAGGCAGTGCGACGGACATTGTGTTGCCCGCTTCTACTCCTAGGACGAGTATCTCAGATGTAGGTACGCCATGCAGTACACCACGTGGAACACCACGTACACCTTGGGGTGCTCATGACCATGATGACTCCAAGGTGTATAGGATCTGAGATGGAGCTCCGGTGATGGATGCGGCTGGCAAAGCAATGCGTGCACGCATATGACAGCTTTGCTCCATCCAGTTTGGACACTCCATCATGCTGAAATGGAGTGAACAGGATAAAGATCGAAAGAATTATATCACACAAATGATTTACCAGGAGTTCCGACCAGCTGATGGACAGTCTATTGTCAGTTCAGAGTGGATTGTGCAGACCGCACGTGAGGTCATGTCCCATCGACGATCCGAGGCACGTGATGCATTCAGAGAAGGCTTACCAAAGCCTATATGGTTAGATGCTGAGGAGTGGGACATGATTCGTGACGAGCAGTAGCAGACTCCTAATCGATATCGCCAACAACGAAATGCCGCAGCCACACGTTTAGATACGATTGGACCATCACATTTGGGCAGCGGTGGATATGACACGATGTGTCATGAGTTTGTAAGTACTATTTCATTTATTGAATTTATTTGTGTTAAATTTCTCATGTATGTTTCTCTAATCTTTTTATATTTGTTTTAGGAGCTGGCAATGGGTCGTCCTCCAACACGAACGGAGGAGTCTTACGGATATAGTCATGGGTTGACTGCACTATTGCAGGACTTGGAGGGACGCGGTGCGGTAGTTTCATGGGAGCATTTGCGATGAGGTAATTAATTTATAAACTTGGTTTTTACTTATTGTTTGTAATTTTCATGTGAATTTATCTCATTCCATTAATGTTCTTTGTTGTAGGATTGTTGATATGGAACGTTCTTTGCATGTGTATGGCAGTGCAAGACCAATATTTTATATTTGATTTTCATATGGAAATACATTGCTTTGCCACATTTTGTAAAAGCGTCATATATGACAGTGGTTTGTCACACTCTTGTACATGCTTCATTCTTGAAATATATAACTTCTTTTGTACATGGTTCATAGTTCATTGTGATTATCTCTTTTGAATCCAATAATACTCTGTTTCATGAAATCATATTTCGGTTATCATTAGAGTACACATCACATGTACTCGGTTTTTTTTGGGCAGAGTGTATTGTCTTTTGTTAAGCAACATCATGGTAATGTTGCTGTAGCAAAAGACAAAATACTCTGCCCAAAAGAAATTTGCAGGTATGGTCGTCGATATACGCGACGGTACTCCCAGTAGTGTCATCGGTATAATCGTCGGTACACCCAGCAGGCGACGGTATAACCGTCGGTACACCCAGTAGGCGACGGTATCTCCAGCAGAAGCCTCGGTATTTGCGTCGGTAATACCGACGCATATACCGACGCTTTGGTACCAACGCACAAACCAAGCTTTACACCGGCATCGCGGGAAATTAAGCCGTGTTCATTTTCCTCGGTAAAAACCTCGGTATAACATCGATCTGTTGTAGTGAAAATGGTAGCCAAAATTGAGGACTTTACTTCTTCAAAAGTTTCTAGTCACTGAAATGACATACCTTCCCTCTTTTACCTATTTCTCTTACAAGTTATTGCCTTCAAAAGTTCCAAGAAGCTATTACTTGCTAAAAATGCTTCACTACACACCAAGTTATGGCCTTCACAAGATGACTATGTCTAGTTGTCAAAATAGAATTTTTGCATGTTTAAGTAAAAGCGCGTGTCCAAAAATAAAAGTTTGCAACTTATCATCGACTTGCAACAAGAGTTCAATGCCAAGCATCAAATTGGTGTTTTCAACCACTTTTTCAGCACCTCAAATAGCCCCGTGAACACACAGGTATGAAGAAAACCACTTTTATGTGGGAATTTGATGCCAGACATCGACTTTATGGTGAAAATCGATGGGAGGCATCGACTTGCTTCAAAAAACTACATAATTTCAAGAAGATTTAGCAGTATAAAAAACTCAAAGAATCATGAACTTGTCCATTTCTTCCATACTATCTGTGCAAGAGCTATACTTAAATAGTCCAGAAATGCTTTCATGCATTTCAAGTAGGCCAGCTATGTACAAAAGAAATTTGTCCTAAGGAAAAATACAAAGGAAAATCTTTGATAGCATTTGAAGCTTCATACGGGAAATCAACTATATATGTCATGGATGGATAAAGCTTTGCCAATAAGATCATTACACTAAAAGTGGAGATTGAGCATTTGAAGCTTCATACGGGAAATCAACTACATATGTCATCAGTGTTGATTTTTGACGGCCATATTGCCCGTTTTGGCCATTTTAGACTGTAAAAAAATGGCATAAATATTATTTAACTTTAAAAAATTACATTAAAAAAGGAAAATACAGGTCCCATTTGTACATAACCGTCAGAATTGAAGGGCATGGTAGACCGTCAAAATACAACACTGTATGTCATGGATGGATAAAGCTTTGTCATAAGATCATTACACCAAAAGTGGAGATTGACCATTACACCAAACGTGGAGCTTGTGCGGTCGGGGAGTGTGTTAGATACAGTATATAATTTTACTGCCTGGAGGTGCTGCGTGATGAAGCACGCGCCTCTAGCGACAGAAATGAGCGAAGATCTACAGTGAAGAAGGCATTGTAGTGAGACGGCAGAAGGGATCAATCACCCTTTCTTCTGGTGCTTCTTTTTCATGGCGTCCTTGCAGTGTTTCCGCTCATGCTTCTCGTGTAGTGCAAGCGAAGTTGCTCCGATTGCCACTGCAGTGGCCACATGCTCACGTACTTTATGCGTATGACGATTCTCAGGGTGTTTCTTCGCTTCGTGCTTTTCGTGCTGCACAAATTTGTATATGTATATATATGAGGGCGAGAAAGAGGAAACGACCCAAGTATTCATCATAGGTAGAGATAAATTAGCGCGAAAGATTGAACTAGTATAATGGCGACAACACTTACAAGAGCGAAGGCCCCAGCAGCCAATGCGCACGATTCTGCAGCGTGCTGACGGTGCTTGTGCTTCCGCTCCTCCACTTTGAGGTCAGTCTCGTGTTTGTCTACCTTGGTTGCTGTTCCGGGGGAAAGCTTCGAATACAGGGCGTGAGAACTGGAAACCATTGTGTGTGTGTGAGAGAGAGAGAGGGGCAGAGAGCAGTGGCGCAAGGGACTGGACGGTGCAGGTGTTGATCGTTTATAACACCGGATTTATTGCGTGTATGGATTGGCTTACGCTAGACTCCAGCACATTTCATTAGCGGGGGGGGATAGGTCGTGCGTGTGTGACGCGTTTTCGATATGATTTACGCAAATTTTGAAACGACAGGTTGCTGACCTGTTTCACGTAGTGTGAAAGGGAGAAATATTTTTTGATGAGGCATTTTCCTTTTTCTCAACACTTGGGAGGGAATGTTTCTTGTTTCTTGAAAATGTAATAGAAGGTTTTCACTCTAGTCAAATTCTAAAAGGCTTCTTTAAAATGGACTAATAGAAGCTTCCATGTCTTGTCACAAGGGCTTGCACAATCAAAGAAGGATGACATAGACGACAAGAAAACAGAAAAGCAAAATTTGTTTTGCAAGCACTGTAGGGGCATTTACTACTATTTGCATTTTTTACCCATCTTCTCCTGAATAGTGTATGTCTATAATAGACTCATATGTTTGGTACTTTGATAGTGGGGCAACCACACATATTATCTCACAATGCAGTTTCTTCACTTCACTTGAGCCTGCCCCTACAGAGAATAGTATCACACACGCCAACAGCTCCTCTTATCCTATCATGGGAGTTGGTAAGATCATTCTGACTACTAGTGATGGTACACAGTCACATGCACATACAAAGACACACGTCCATTTTGCATCCAACGATTGCTCCCTAATTTGCTCCGTAACACTTTGTACCGTCTCATGAACTCAATGTAAGAGCCACTACAACACATCAAGGGCATGACGATGGGCATACTGACGGTCATGCATCGACGTCGGTTTGACCATCAAAACATTTTGGAAAACCAACTAGGCAATCAGATGGGATCTCCATGTACACCTTGGGGAGCGTATGACCATGATGACTCAAAGATATATCACATATATAATGGAGCTCCAGTCATGGATGCAACCGGGAAGTCTATGCGTCAGCGCATTCGACAACTTTGGTCCATAGGGTTTGGACATTCTATAACGTTAAAATGGAGCGAACAGGATAAAGATTCCAAAAATTATATCGCACAATCGATATATGAAGAGTACCGGCCAGCACCTAGGCATCCTATTGTGAGTTCGGAATGGATTCAGCATACGTCACACGAGGTGATGTCTCATCGATGGTCCGAAGCTCACGATGCTTTCAGAGCAGGCTTACCGAAGCCTGTATGGTTAGATGTTGAAGATTGGGAATCGATTTAGGATGAGCAGCAACATATTCCTAATCGATATCGTCAACAACAAGATGCGGCAGCCACACGTTTAGATAGAGTTGAAACGTCGCATTTAGGTACCGGCGGATACGACAGTATGCGCTACCGATTTGTAAGTATCATTTTAATTATTGAATTTGTTTGTGTTAAGCACATCATGTATGTTCATCTAACATTTTGCATATTTATTATAGGAGTTGGCAGTGGGTCGTCCTCCGACACGAACCGAAGAAGCTTATGGATATCGTCATGGATTGGCTACACTGTTGTAGGACTTAGAGGGACGCGGTGCAATCATTTCATGGGAGAATCTATGATTAGGTAAACTTATAGCTTGGTTTCGTATTTTATGTTCTCTAACTTTTACCTTCAACTTTATGTCTAATTTGTCAATGGTTCTCAAACAACTCTTCCTCAATCACTAATTGATATTCTGTGTTTCTTCATATCTTCTTCTTCTCTTTTTACTGTTGCCATGCTTTTGAATCTACTGGTCTTTACACCATGCAAGATCTTTGTCATTATATCTACTATCTGATCCTTTGTAGAAATGTACTCCACTTCAATTTCTTTCTCCATTACCTTTTCTCTTAGGAAATGATAATGTATATCTGTATGTTTTGTTCTTGCATGAACTACTCGATATTTTGCAAGATAAAGTGAACTCATGTTATCTCCATGTATTGTAGGTATACCTTGATTAATGCCCAATCTTTTGAATAATGTCTGCATCCATTGACCTCCTTAGCTACTTCTATAAGTCATTTGTACTCAGCTTCAGTTGATGATAATGCTATTGTATGTTGCTTCTTTGAAGAACAACTTATAAGATTATCACCAATGTATATCATGTAGCCATGAGTTGATCTTCTGTCATCTTCATTACCTGCCCAGTCTGAGTCACTATAGGCTCTCAACTTCAAATCTGAAGTAAAAGGATAATATAATCCTTCCTTTATAGTTCCTTTGATATATCTAAGAACTCCTTTGGACAATGCATGAATTGTGACAAAACTCCCACTGTATAACTAAGGTCAGGTCTTGTTAGTGTAGCATAAATCAAAGTACCCACAAGAGGTTGATACTTCCTCATACCTTTGTATTCTATACCATCATATTTATTGAGCTTGTGATTAACTTCAAGTGGAGTTAAAGCTTCTTTAAAATTTTCCATATCAAACTTCTTTAACAAGTTCAACAGATACCTTTCTTGTTATACATATATGCCATGATCTGTATAAGTGACTTCCATTCCAAGAAAATATGATAACTTTCCAAGATCACTGATCTTGATCTCTTTCTCAAGTAATCTCTTTACCTCATTGATTCCTTCCTCTACTTTTAAGCTTTGATATCCAAGTTCATTTAGATGCTTCAATAGTTCCATGCTTTTGGAGCTTGCTTCAATCGATAGAGTGTCCTTCTCAATCTGTAGACAAAATTTGGATACCTGGAATCTATAAAGCCTTGAGGTTGTTCCATGTATACCTCATCTGATATGTATCTATTGAAGAATGCATTCTTTATGTCCAAGTGACTCAGAGTCCATCGTTTTGAAGTTGTAATAGCAATGATTATCCTTATAGTTGAAATTTTAGCTGCAGGACTAAATGTCTCATCACAATCTATGCCATAAGTTTGGGCATAGCCTTTCACCACCAGTCTAGCTTTGTATCTGGCTATACCTCCATCTCCAAGCTTCGTCAATTTATAAACCCATTTATTTCCAATTACCTTCTTACCATTTGGTTTAGCAACAAGTTTCCATGTCTTGTTCTCCTCTAGTGCATTGAATTCTTCCTTCATTGCTTCTTCCCATTGCTTCTTGCCTTTTGCTTCATCATAGTTCTTAGGTTCTTCATCATCTTTGACGATATATGCATAGTTATTCTGAGTTATGTATGAAGTATCTTAAGAAAACCTTTCTGGTTGCCTTCTTGTTCTACTCGACCTCCTTGGTTCAGATTCTTCATATGTGTCTCGATACACCTCTTCATCAACTATGGGAGCTTCTTCATTTCTTCTTGTTAATCCATTTCTAGATCTACTTGCTTGTATATACTCTTCATCTCCATTCACCTGCACACTTGATTTTACATTTTCACATCTTCTTACCTCTTCTTCAAATTCTTCGATTGTATGAGTTTTATCTGCATACCAATTTCTCTGTTCATCAAATGTAACATCTCTAGAAACAAGAAACTGTTTGGTTAGAGGATTCCACAATGTGTAACTCATCTACTTTTCATCATAACCAATGAACACATAATTTTCTACCTTTGGTTCAAGTTTATGTCTAAGTTTTGATGGCATATAAGCATATGCAATTGATCCAAACACTTTACAGTGAAAGAGAGAGAGAGAGAGAGAGAGGCAGAGAGCAGTGGCGCAAGCGAGTGGACGATTCTTGCTGAGTGTGCTTTGCAGGTGTTGATCGTTTATAACACTCGATTTATTGCGTGTATGGATTGGCTTGAGTTCGGCTTACACACTTACAGTAGACTCCAGCACATTTCATTAGCAGGGGCATAGGTCGTGCATGTGTGACGCATTTTCGATATGATTTATGCAAATTTTGAAACGATAGGCTGCTTACTTGTTTCACGTAGTGTGAAAGGGAGAAATACTTTTTGATGAGGCATTTTTCTTTTTCTCAACACTTGGGAGGGAAGGTTTCTTGTTTCTTGAAAATGTAATAGAAGGTTTTCACTGTAGTCAAATTCTAAAAGGCTTCTTTAAAATGTAATAATAGAAGCTTCCATGTCTTGTCAGAAGGGCTTGCACAATCAAAGAAGGATGACAGAGACGACAAGAAAACAGAAAAGCAAAATTTGTTTTGCAAGCACTCTAAAGCAAATGATCATTTCATAAAGACAAGTATCCATCTTCCACTAAAGCATTAGCCCACAAGAGATGCAAATTTTAGAATCTCATATGACTACAAATTTCATGGATGCTTGCACAACCATCACCCTCACTTGGATGCCATCAAGCACTAGCAACATCATCTCACTTTCCATGCTTTGAAAACTAGACCCACACACCATAATTACTCTTGTTGATGTATGAAACATCACAAGAAATGAATTAATGTGACACTAGAAAACCTCTATGCACACCATTAGCTCAATGCTTCTCCAAACATTGAAAAATGATAACCAAAATTGAGGACTTTACTTCTTCAAAATTTTCTAATCACTGAAATGACATAACTTCACTCTTTTTCCTATTTCTCTTACCACAAATCTTTCTTAGCCAAGATTATTTTGTAGAGGAAAATATAAGAGAAGAGCGTTCCAAGAAGCTATTACTTGCTAAAAATGCTTCACTACACACCAAGTTATGGCCTTCACAAGATGACTATGTCTAACTGTCAAAATAGGAAATTTTGCATGTTTAAGTAAAAGTGTCTGTCTAAAAATAAAAGTTTTCAACTTATCATCTACTTGCAACAAGAGTTCAATGCCATGCATCAAATTAGTGTGTTTTCAGCACCTGAAATGTTGATATATTTAGGTAGTGATGTGTGTGAACACTCTAGGACTGCCGGGGCACTTTTTTCCCTCTTTAGGAGGTTTTTTTTCCCCGGCTTGTATATACGCCGATTGTCCTAATGGGCTACTTATCTTTGTACATTCTCTAGTAATACATTCAGTCTTGTGTGTTGTGCTCCAAGCTTCTTCTTCTTCCTTGTGCTGTTCGCGTGCTTCCGCAGACGTCTAACTCCAACAATTGGTATCAGAGCAGGTCGTCGCTTCTTCTAGGGCGCCGTCGACACTCCTCCGTTTGCAGTCTCAGATTCGCACGAAATTTGGTGAGCATACTCAAGGTGTTTCCGAGATCAAAACAGCTTTGCTGTGTGGTGCCAAAATCGCGATCTGAGCTCGTTTCGGCCTCCGAACGCACTATCGCAGTGATTGTGCAGGCTATTTCGTCCTTTTGTGCCAAAGGTATATACCAGTTTCTGTTCGCCAGTTTAAGCATCTCGAAGTCTGCTACAGGTCTAGCAGAACTCGTTTGGGCAGTTTCGTTCAACTTTTTTAGATACAGTCAATTTTCTGCGTCAAGGTATTTTAGTCACCGGCCATGGCTGAAAGCAGTGATGTATTCCGTATATTGGCTGTTGAGGATAAGTTGGATGGTACCAACTACCCATTATGGGCTTATATGATGCGACATGTACTGGTTGCAAAAGGATTGTGGAACATTGTGCAGGGTGTTGAAAGACGTCCTGTTACACCTGTAACGACAGGTACTGCAAATACAGGTGTTGGAGCTGATGAAGATGGTGTCGAAGATGATATTCCGCAGATTCCTGTTCGTGCTGCTGTTTCTGTTGCACCTACTGCAGAGCAGATTCGTTGGGATGGCAGAGATGCCCAGACACATGCATTGATAGCTTTGTCTGTCAAACGTGCCATTATTCCTCACATTCGCTCTTGCAGAACAGCAAAGGATGCTTGGGATACACTTACCACCTTGTACCAGGCTAGGAATGAGGCTCGTGTTGCTTACCTCCGAAAACAGTTGGAGAGTGAGCACATGAATGAAGGTGATTCTATGGACAGTTTTCTTACAAAGATCAAAGACCTGAAGGAACAATTGATTTCTGCTGATGAGGTTATACCAGATAGCTCACTTGTGCAGACCGTTCTGAATGGTCTTCCTGATTCATATCAGAGTTTTGCCTCTACTCTTCGGTTGATGATGAAAGGCAATCCGAATGCCTTGTCATTTGAGGAATTAGTCTCTGTTCTGTTGCAGGAAGATCAGTCCAGGCAGAACAGGTCCATTATGCGTGTTGCAGATCAAGCTTTCCTGGCTAGTCAGAAGGGCAAAGGAAAATGGAGCTCTTCTACTAGTAAGCAGAAATCTGCAAATGCTGCACAATCGAAGAACCAGGATAAAGATGAAAAGAAATCAGAAAAGCAGAAATTGTTCTGCAAGTACTGTAAAGGCAATGATCATATCATAAAGAACTGTCCAAAACTGGCTGCTAAAGAGGCAAAGAAGAAAGAGGCTGGAATGGTTGTTGCAGAGGCCTCTACACCAAAAACAGAGTCTGCAAATCTTGTGCAGGAAGAAGAATGGGCGTTTACTACTGTCTGCAGTTTTGACCCATCTTCTCATGATCAGTGCATGTATGCAGTAGACTCAGATGTTTGGTACTTTGACAGTGGGGCGACCAAACATATTACCTCGCAGCGCAGTTTCTTCTCTTCACTCGAGCCTGCCCCTACAGGGAATACTGTCACATGCGCCAATAACTCCTCTTATCCTGTTATGGGAGTTGGTAAGATCATTCTGACTACTGCTGATGGTAGTTCTTTCACTTTGTCAGATGCTTTATTTGTGCCAGGGATCAAAAAGAATTTGTTATCAGTTTCTGCATTAGCCAAGATTGGCTTGGTTGTGAAATTTGTTGATGACAGGTGTACAGTCCATGATCTCTCAAATGGCGATGTGATTATTGCTTCTGGCATTTTATGTCGTGGGCTGTATAAGCTCATAGACTATGAAAGATCTGTGAATGATTCGGCATGTGCAGTTCATGATTCTCAGGCTATGTCAGATGCAAAGCTTTGGCATGCACGCTTTGGTCATCTGAATTTTGCTAGTTTGTTACGCCTGCAGAAATCTGAAATGGTGTCCTCTTTGCCCAAACTTGAGGCACCTGGAAAACATGTTTGTGAAGGCTGTATTTTGGGCAAAATGCAGCGTTCTTCCTTTCCAAAAGATGGTTCAGTTCGGGCTACGCAGAAATTGCAGCTTGTACATAGTGATGTCTGTGGTCCTATGCAGACACCCTCTTTTGGAAATTACCTTTACTTCGTGACTTTCATTGATGATTTTTCCAGGCATGCATGGGTATATCCACTCAAAGCAAAGTCCGAAGTGTTCATGTGCTTCAAACAGTTTTTGGTTTTGGCTGAAAATCTGTCAGCATGTAAAATGGGCACCCTCCGTTCTGATCGAGGGGGGGAATATATGTCTTCAGATTTTAATGCATTTCTGGCTGAACGTGGGATAAAACACCAGTGTACAGTGCCGTATACACCTCAACAGAATGGAGTTGCTGAACGAAAGAACAGGTCACTCATGGAGATGGCGAGGTGCATGGTCAAAAGTCAGGCTTTACCACATAGTTTCTGGCTTGAGGCTGTCATGTGTGCAGCATATGTACTGAACAGGTGTCCCACTAAAGCGTTGCAGTCTATCACTCCATATGAGGCTTGGCATGACCGCAAGCCATCTGTTGCTCATCTACGTGTTTTTGGTTGTTTGGCATATGCATTAGTGCCTGAACAACATCGCAGAAAATTGGATGATAAGGTAGTAAAATGTATTTTTGTTGGGTACAGTTCTGAAAGTAAAGGCTATCGTCTGTATCATCCACAGACTAAACGCATTCTGGTTAGCCGTGATGTTGTCTTTGTGGAAGATGCTATTCAGCCATTGCTTTCATGTACTAAGGAGACATCTGTAAGCTCCGAAGACATGTATGATACTTTGATGCCTCTTTTTACAGGTGGACAAGCTAGTGCTGGTCCTAATGAGGCAACTTCTCAGCCTTTGCAGGTTTCATATGATGATGCAGATCATTCCATTTCTGATGCAGATTTACATGATGCACTTGTTGATGAGAGAGCTGATATTGAGCAGGCAAAAACTATGCCAAAATGGCTGGTGCAGACTTTGCGTGACAGCAAATTAGATGCTCCTTTGTCATATCGTACTCGTTCAGGCTCTCATAGTGCCTCCTTTGCATCAGATTGCTATGTTATGGCTGCATCTAGTCTCTGTGATGAGAATGAGCCTGTTTCTTTTGATGAAGCACAAAATTCAGAAAATTGGATGGCTGCTATGCAATCTGAATATGATGCTATAATGAAGAATGGTACATGGTCTTTATGTGACTTGCCTCCTGGCAAGAAGGCCATTGGCACTAAGTGGGTATACAAGTTGAAGCGTAAACCTGATGGTACAGTTGACAGGTATAAGGCTAGGCTTGTTGCAAAGGGTTATGCACAGGAAAGAGGCATTGATTTTGATGAGACCTTTGCACCTACATGCCGCATGACTACTGTTCGGAGCATTTGTGCACTTGCAGCCCATCATGGTTGGAATGTACATCAGTTGGACATTAAAACAGCATTTCTGAATGGTGACTTGCATGAAGAAGTGTATGTTTTTCAGCCCCGTGGCTTTGTGTAGAAAGGGCATGAAAACCAGGTGTGCAGGTTAAAGAAGGCGTTATATGGTTTAAAGCAAGCACCACGTGCTTGGTATGAGAAGATACATGCCTATCTAATTGCACATGGTTTTGAGAGCAGTCCAACTGAAAGCACCTTATATGTTAAACGTGCTAATGATGTGCTTCTGATCATTGTTGTCTATGTTGATGACATGCTGCTCACTGGTCCTATTGAGACACATATTGCTGATTTTAAGGCTGATTTGCATGCCTCATTTGAGATGTCTGATTTGGGGCATTTGCATCACTATTTGGGCATTCAGTTTATGCACGTTGATGGTGGAATGGCTTTGTGTCAAACGAAATATATTGACACATTATTGCAGCGTTTTGGCCTTGAAGACTGTAAGCCTATTGCCACTCCTATGGAGACAGGTTTACGATTGAGTCTTCATGATGCTGGAGATGCATTTGATGCTGTTCTCTATCAGCAGGCTGTTGGATGCTTGATTTACTTATGCATTACTCGGCGAGATATTCAGTTTGCTGTCTCACAGATGAGCAGGTTTATGCATTGCCCAGGAGTCACGCATTGGAAAGCGGTTAAGCGCATCTTTCGCTACTTGAGTGGTACTCGGCTACTTGGGTTGTTTTATCCCAAGGGGGGATCACTACCGCCAGATTTGCATGCTTTTTCTGACTCAGATTGGGCTGGTTGCTATGACACTCGTGTGTCCACCAGTGGTTTTTGCTTCATGCTTGGTAGCTCATGTATATCTTGGTTGAGCAAGAAGCAGCCTACTGTGGCCACTTCCAGTTGTGAGGCTGAGTATAGGGCAGCTTTCACAGCGACTGTTGAGTGTGTGTGGCTCAGACGCCTTATGGCTGATTTGGGTGTTGGCCAGTCTTCTGCCACCACCATCTTCACTGACAGTCAGATCGCATTGGCAGTTGCGAGGAACCCTGTGTTCCATGCTCGCACTAAGCACATTGAGGTGCATTATCACTATGTCAGGGAGAGGTTCTCTGCTGGGGAGATCAGCTTGGCATATGTGCCCACGCAGGAGAACATTGCAGACCTTTTCACGAAGGCTCTGCCTAGGGAGAAGTTTGAAGCTTTCCGCAAAGCTTTGGGCTTACTTCCTTTTGTGGAGTGATTTCCACATAGCTTGGCAC
Organism: Ceratopteris richardii; assembly: GCA_020310875.1. NCBI lineage: Eukaryota > Viridiplantae > Streptophyta > Polypodiopsida > Polypodiales > Pteridaceae > Ceratopteris > Ceratopteris richardii. Next base: position 104,702,686 of record CM035441.1, on the reverse strand, counting down.
TTCCTTATACATGAGTGCCAGCTCCTTGTTCACCGCATCACTCCCAGGGGGGATTTGTTGATATATTTAGGTAGTGATGTGTGTGAACACTCTAGGACTGCCGGGGCACTTTTTTCCCTCTTTAGGAGGTTTTTTTTCCCCGGCTTGTATATACGACGATTGCCCTAATGGGCTACTTATCTTTGTACATTCTCTAGTAATACATTCAGTCTTGTGTGTTGTGCTCCAAGCTTCTTCTTCTTCCTTGTGCTGTTCGCGTGCTTCCGCAGACGTCTAACTCCAACATGAAATAGCCCCGTGATCCAAAGGTATGAAGAAAACCACTTTTATGTGGGAATTCGATGTGAGAACTGGAAATCATTGTGTGAGTGAAGGCATTTTTTGATGAGGCATTTTTCTTTTTCTCAACACTTGGGAGGGAAGTTTTCTTGTTTCTTGAAAATGTAATAGAGGGTTTTCACTCTAGTCAAATTCTAAAAGGCCTCTTTAAAATTTAATAGAAGCTTCCATGTCTAGTCAGAGGGGCTTGCACATTCAAAGAAGGATGATAGTGACGACAAGAGAAAAGAAAAGCAAAATTTGTTTTGCAAGCACTCTAAAGCAAATGATCATGTCATAAAGCCACTTGATCCATCTTCCACTAAAGCATTAGCCCACAAGAGATGCAAATTTTAGTATCTCATATGACTACAACTTTCATGCATGCTTGCACAACCACCACCCTCACTTGGATGCCATCAAGCACTCGCAACATCATCTCACTTTCCATGCTTTCAAAACTAGCCCCACACACCATAATTACTCTTGTTGATGTATGAAACATCACAAGAAATGAATTAATATGACAGTAGACAACCTCTATGCACACCATTAACTCAATGCTTCTCCAAACATTGAAAAATCATAGCCAAAATTGATGAATTTACTTGTTCAAAAATTTCTAATCACTAAAATGACATACCTTCACTCTTTTGCCTATTTTGCTTACAACAAACCTTTCTTAGCCAAGATTATGTTGTAATGAAAATATAAGATAAGAGCGTTCCAACAAGCTATTACTTGCTAAAAATGCTTCACTACACACCAAGTTATGGCCTCCACAAGATGACTATGTCTAACTGTCAAAATAGGAAATTTTGCATGTTTAAGTAAAAGCGTTTGTCTAAAAATAAAAGTTTTCAACTTATCATTGACTTGCAACAAGAGTTCAATGCCAAGTATCAAATTAGTGTGTTTTCAGCACCTGAAATAGCCCCGTGAACCACAGGTATGAAGAAAACCAATTTTATGTGGGAATTCGATGCCAGACATCGACTTTATGGTGAAACTCGATGCGAAGCATCGACTTGCTTTAGAAACTACATATTTTCAAGAAGATTTAGCAATATATAAAAACTCAAAGAATAAAACAAGGAATTATCAACACAAACTCAATGCTAGGCATCGAGTTGCTTAAAAAACTTCAAGTTTTGAAGTCATTATCACAATAGGCAAAGCAAGAAGATGGAGGAGAGAGTCTCATACACAAAACTTCTATTATTCCTTCTGATAGCTATGGAAACTCAAAACTTTTGCAGGTGCTTTCTCACTCAGAGAAGCCCGACTATCTCTCAGTCATACAAAATGAACTCTTTCTCACATTCTCCCACTCTCTATCTTTTTATCTCTCTCAATCTCATTGCATGTGTTGATACAAACTAACTTATATAGATTTTATCAATCTTGTGACTTTTGAAATTCTAGAGCTAAAGTTAATTCTAACTTTACAAATATAGTACATGTGTGAAATTGTCCCTTCACATAGGCATATGCTTTTCTTCTTAGACTTTTACCTTGTCTAATTTGTCAATGGTTCTCGAACAACTCTTGCTCAATTACTAATTGATATTCTATGTTTCTTCATATCTTCTTCTTTTCTTTTTACTCCTGCCATGCTTTCGAATCTACTGGTCTTCACACCATGCAAGCTCTTTGTCATTATATCTACTATCTGATCCTTTGTAGGAATGTACACTTCAACTTCTTTCTCCATTACCTTTTCTCTTAGGAAATGATAATGTATATGCAAGAGAACGAAGGATTACGACCACCACATGCTTGAGAGATGACTCTCCTCCCAACCAAATGCCTCTATATATAGCTCTCTCCAGGGGACTGCCTTCTTGGGCAGGTGGATGCTAATCATCCAAGTGTCAGCCATGTAACTACATGTACGCCAAGTGTCCAGTGGATGCTTCTAGAAGGTTCTAGAGCTCTTTGGGCAAAATACTCTTCCCATGTACCCCATGGGGATTGAACCCAAGACCTCGTCCTTCACACCCTTGAGTCTTAACCATTAGGCTAAGTGGATTACTTGGTTACAAGAGTAAATGACCTACTAGTAAGTCTAGACTCGAGATCTTTGGCCACACAAACGAATGACCAAACGGAATCCGATTTCAGATCTGTCTGAATCAATCGGATCCCTAGATCACCAACTTACTTTATTACATTCTTCCCCCCTTGGAAAAGATTTTTGTCCTCGAAAATAGAGCTATATACATACTGTAGGCAACCCCCGAGCCTCATGTTCTAAAACTGGAAGAACATGGTCATGTTCTAGAACTGGAAGAACATGTCTCATCTCTGTGGTGGCATCCCTGCCCAAATTATTCAAAAGACTATCTGGTTTTGTACTTTGATGAACGGGACAAAGTACAAACTAGTGAAGAATAATGAGGGTGGATCTAATGACATCCCTGGCTAATTCATAGTTTCTGGATGTGCAATCTAGGCACAAACATGTGAACTAGGTGGATTCAAATTACTAGTCCATTTCTAGGCATAACTAGTGCATGGACTTAGTAATGACGGTGGGATTCTTATCCCTCGCAAGACTTTGAGAATTCTTGATTCACTTGAATTTGTTTTGGAGAACTTGAAGTTTGATTGTCCCATACATCTAACTTTAGATGTTTGTACAATGGTTTACTTTTATCTAACAGTTACTTGATTTTTTCACCCGACTAGAGGACTACTTTGTCCCAATGAGTTGAAAAAATCCTATGTAAACTGTAAGAGAAAGTTTACCATTTCGATGGAATCAACCATACTAACTTCACCAATTCAAATTCAAAAATGAAAATTTGTCCAACTTAGGACACTTTTCTCAAAGACTTTTAACTGAAAGTTCTTGGGAATTGTCAATCTGATGAGCAATTCCTAACTTCCCTATTCTAGAGTATACTGGACTCCAGGAAATCATTTATGCTATAACTTGAAGCAAACTCAAATGAATAAGTCCACTTAGACTTATCACCTTTTGAAGATTGAAAAGGTTCTTGTACATAACATCTATCTAGGATGTTCAAGTTAGTTATTTTATTCTAACCGGCTAACCCTGGTCTTTTGCAAAAGGAATTAGATACTATATCTGAGTCAATTTCAAAAGATTTGGAAAGCGGAAAGAAATAACTAAGACTCTGTACAACCAATTCAAACTTTGAATATACATAAACTTGCTATGAGTCAAAGACTAGATGACTCAGGACTTTTTACTTTTCGAAGATCTATTTCAACAAGATATTGAAGCATTGTATTTATCTTTAAGAGAAATAAGCTGGATTCTCAAAAAGATACAAAGAAAACCAAAAACATCATCCAACCACAAGATACTAGTGTGGTAACCAACATCAGTGTGTCGACCCACTGAGGTTATGTTGATGAGTTTTGTATTCAAATAATGCTTCACTTGAGACTAAGTTCAAGTCATATTCAATCTTTTTGACTCCTAATCGTGAATGCAATTCTTGTGCATTTCTTTGAGTCAAAAGAGTGAATTTTTCAAGTTACACTAGGAACTTGATGCTTAGTCAATTAAATCTTTAGTTGAAAAGATCAACTCGAAATCAAAGTCCAACTTCTTTCAGACATTTATCAAATATTTCTGATCAATAATACTTAAGCTTGAAGTGTTCTAAGAAGATTTTGGAAGTTACTTACTTCATATCTTCAGTTTCCTTGATCTTGAAGTCGTCTTGAAGTATCTTGAGATTCTTCTTGAATTTAAACTCCCTTCTTTGAAGTTTTAATTCCCTTGAAGATCAAACCTAACTTCAAGATCCAAACGAAGACTCAAAGATAATCATCAACTCACGGTCCGATGTCCCATACCATCTTTCCTACATCAATTTGAGTATAAAATCTGGTGTCCCATACCACCCTATTTTATACTCACTTTGACGTGTGAGTGAAATTTATCCTAAAGTCTACAACATCTCTTGATAGAGAACCTTCTAACTTTAATTCTTTGACAAGAACTTCACAGTTTTAGGCACTATCTCTATCTTAATATTCTAGGTTTTAATCCCTTGACATGATCGTTTCATGATCTTGTGCTTAACCTTGGGAACTTGAAAACCTTTAATAGAATATCTCCAATCTTTTTTGCTAGGGTTTTCAAATGAAAACCAATCAGAATTCCAAGTACTTGAATTTTCTCGAATTCAAGTTCAATTGGTTTATCCTTGACCAATTTCGTAGTGACAAGAGCTTTTAGCTTCTTGTCTTTAGATTCCTTTCTACTAATGCTTTTAGGTACCTATCCTGGCCAGGAATTTTATAGGAATCTCTCTACTGCATAAGTCTGAGCATCCGCTCATGCTTTCTGGATTTGTACCAAAAATCCCTTTAAGGATAGGCAAACACTTATGTTTTACCTTCCACAGACTTAAGTACCGTCTTCACGATTTGCAGACTACATACTTGGAATTACTTCACTCTGTTCAGACTTGGAACAGCTTACTTTTTCACAATTTTCCATTCGATAAATGGAACTTGAGTGAATCATTCCTAAAGAAAAGTTTTATTGCCAATACTTGGGCAATCTACAGGGTAGTTCCAATCGCATGTTCTTGGACAATCATGGCCAAGCTTGATCAAGTCTGGTTGATACTTGCGACAAAAATAAAGACTTAGTCTTTATCTTTTAAGATCTCTTAAACTATCTTAAGCTTCTTTGCTTAGCTGCAGGATTTTTAGAGATCTTTCTCAAGTCCAAGCATACACTTATGCCTCTCAGATTCCAAAGCTAAGAATCTTTGATATACCTTTAGGTTATATCACAAATAGGACTTGAAATACCACTTCTAGTGGTTTGGGATGTCCGGGAACTACTTACTTATTGTTTAAAGAGTATGAAGAATTTCATTCTCAATACTTGAAAGAATGCCATTTCTTCAAAGACTTGAGATTCCTTCAAAGGAATAACTTCAGCAAATGATTCATCTTGGAATCTTTTACAATATTAAAAGAACATTTGAAAGAAATTCTTTCAAATAATATCCAAAAAATTTACTGATTCAATTGTATTCATTTCCTGAGTATCAAACGAGAGACAAAATATCACATTTTGGATATGGTTTCCCATGCCACTATGAAAGTTTAAGTTGAACTTTCATTTATGTGATATCGACTTCTATTCTTGAGTTTGATACAAAACTCATTATTATTGGTCAATCTTCAGATGTTACTAGAGTCCTTTAAACATATTTCACCAATCAAAATTATGTTTAAAGTCCAAGCATCTATTGATGATTGATCCAATAGTAATGTTACTGTGAACACAACTTTGAACTTTATAACTTGTTTAGGAGAAGTTCATGGATTGAAAATCCATTTCTTGGAACTTTCTATTCCTCAATGAAAAGTTCACACTTGCTTCAAGTCCTTAGGGACTTATATCATTTTCCTAAAGATTGCTTAGCTAGTTGCATCATTTACCAGAGATGCAACTATAGAACCTAACATCCTTTTATTGACGTCAAGGATCAATTGATGTTGAGGTTTAACCTTTGATTTCCATCACCCCTTGGGATGAAATCAAATAAAAAATTTATAAAATCTTGGTACCTTTATATCTTGGCAAAACATTTATATCCTAAAGAGGTTTTGCCTTCATCATTCCTTGGACCTATCATATAATATGAACTTATGTGTATTTTGGGAAGAGTTCATGAATCAATTAAGATCCTCTACTTGGAACATCTACCTTCCCAACAATAAATTCATCTTAAACATGGTAGGAGAATGATCTCACATGAAATAGAAGGCTTGACTATTTCATATCTCAATTCCAAAAAGTTACTTACTAAGGTTTCATCATGAGATACAAATCTTGAAACCACAAAGAAACTTCTTTAAACTTTCGAAATCTTCTAAATAGAAGAGTACTCAAGGAACTTGGAAATATAGTTGACGTTCTCATCCAACCTTGGGATGCTTGAGAAGTTACATAAAGTATGTAACTAATCAAGTAAAGCTTATCCGCATGACTTTCTAAGTACATCTGGGACTTAGAGTCATCATACATCACAAAAGAGTTTGCAGTAATTAAATTTTCTTGGTCATCAAGAAAATTTATTACTTAACTTTCTCTTAGTGCTTACTTATACCTAGCAAGACATCTATCATACTTAATTATCATTAAGTATTTGTCTTTGATAGCGGAGTATCAACTTGGGAAGAAATCGACTAATTACTTGAGTTGCAAACTAGAACTAGTATGTCTTTGCAACTAACTAGTCCTTGGTCTTCCCTAATGTCAAACTGCGAGCTTTATAAAGTAAGCTAAATACTAAGAGAGTACATTCTCATATCTACTTGCAAACAGCATTCCATTCTATCATGCAAATGCATGTATCTACATGCAAAAGCATATGCTCACATGCATATGCATGCATGTTCTTTGCATGCCCAAAATAATACAACAATCATGCATGAGCTTGATGCATGATTTTTTCCTTGTACTAAGAATGTATATCATGCAATCCTGATGCATGAATATCCTTTCCTTTGTCCTAATGCACTATGATATAAAAACATACCCTTGAGGTGCACTAGAAAACTTTACTCAATGGAAAGGAAATATGTATTTAAACTACCAAAATACATTCTTTGATGCACAAGGATCTTTTTGAAATCAAGTCTTTTCTTAATGCAAACTAATGCTTGGAATGAGAAATGGATTAATTCATTATTCTAATCTAGACTTAATCAATTGAAATCTTGGCTATTTCAATGTGCATCTAGGATTAAGTGTAGAATAATGAAAACAAAATAAATCAAGCATTAAGGCCAAGCAAAAACTGGAAAATACTTAGCTCCACATAGAGCTACGTCCTTCCCTTGATCCTTTGGAAGAGTGATTCTCTCAAGACTTTGGTCCGAATTCAAAGTTGGTTTAACTTTGATCACCAAAGGCCTCCGGATCTTTACTCCACAACTCCTCCATCAAACTTTGCTTAAAACTTTGGTAGTCTTCAGATTTGCTCACCAAAGATACGCAATCGGATTCGGTTGGGGTAATCAGCAAACTCCAAAGATTAATCAGAATGAGAAGATCTGGGCTCGGGATTAGCAGAGCAGAGATATGATTTGAGCTGAATAAAATATGCAGAGAAAATAATCACAAAAAATTTCTGCCTCAGTGGATAAGGCTTTGAAGTCTCTCTGCAAGGTCGTGGGGTCGATTCCTGGTGCTCTGTCGATGAAACTTCAGATTTTTTTGGCCGGTTGAAGAAGTCTGCTTCAACGCAAAGTCAGTATAATTAGTGACGTTCTCACAGTACTCTATGAACGTCTGTGGCTTTTAGGGATAGGCGAAAGCGCTGAGAATTAGAGATTCTGGGTTCGATCACGCTCAGGCACACAGTAGAAATAAATACTACTTTTGTTCCTGCCTTCTTCAGCGCTAAATGGCTCTGATACCAATGCAAGAGAACGAAGGATTACGACCACCACATGCTTGAGAGATGACTCTCCTCCCAACCAAATGCCTCTATATATAGCTCTCTCCAGGGGACTGCCTTCTTGGGCAGGTGGATGCTAATCATCCAAGTGTCAGCCATGTAACTACATGTACGCCAAGTGTCCAGTGGATGCTTCTAGAAGGTTCTAGAGCTCTTTGGGCAAAATACTCTTCCCATGTACCCCATGGGGATCGAACCCAAGACCTTGTCCTTCACACCCTTGAGTCTTAACCATTAGGCTAAGTGGATTACTTGGTTACAAGAGTAAATGACCTACTAGTAAGTCTAGACTCGAGATCTTTGGCCACACAAACGAATGACCAAACGGAATCCGATTTCAGATCTGTCTGAATCAATCGGATCCCTAGATCGCCAACTTACTTTATTACAGTATATGTATATGTTTTGTTCTTGCATGAAATACTCGATTTGCTGCAAGATAAAGTGAACTCATGTTATCTCCATGTATTGTAGGTATACCTTGATTAATGCCCAATCTTTTGAATAATGTCTACATCCATATGACCTCTTTAGCTACTTCTACAAGTCCTTTGTACTCAGCATGAGTTGATGATAATGCTACTGTATGTTGCTTCTTTGGAGAACAACTTACAAGCTTATCACCAATGTATATCATGTAGCCATGAGTTGATCTTCTGTCGTCTTCATTACCTGCCCAGTTTGAGTCACTATAGGTCTCAACTTCAAATCTGAAGTAAAATGATAATATAATCCTTCCTTTATAGTTCCTTTTGATATATCTAAGAACTCCTATGGACAATGCATGAATTGTGACAAAACTCCCACTCTATAACTAAGGTCAGGTCTTGTTAGTGTAGCATAAGTCAAACTACCCACAAGAGGTTGATACTTCCTCATACCTTTGTATTCTTTACCATCATATTTATTGAGCTTGTGATTAACTTCAAGTGGAGTTGAAGCTTCTCTACAATTTTCCATACCAAACTTCTTCAACAAGTTCAAAAGATACCTTTATTGTGATACATATATGCCATGATCTGTATAAGTGACTTCCATTCCAAGAAAATATGATAACTTTCCTAGATCATTGATCTTGATCTCTTTCTCAAGTAATCTCTTTACCTCATTGACTCCTTCATCTGAAGTACATGTGAATATAATTTCATCTACATAAATACAAATGTAGATTGTACCTTCGTCTATTCTTTTGATGAGTACACTTGGATTTGCTTTTGAACTTCGATATCCAAGTTCATTTAGATGCTTCACCAGTTTATAGTTCCATGCTTTTGGAGCTTGCTTCAATCGATAGAGTGCTCTTCTCAATGTGTAGACAAAATTTGGATACCTGGAATCTATAAACCCTTGAGGTTGTTCCATGTATACCTTATCTGATATGTATCCATTCAAGAATGCATTCTTTATGTCCAGTTGACTCAGAGTCCATCTTTTTGAAGTTGTAATAGCGATGATTGTCCTTATAGTTGAAATCTTAGCTACAGGACTAAATGTCTCATCATAATCTATGCCATAAGTTTGGGCATAGCCTTTCACCACCAATCTAACTTTGTATCTGGCTATACCTCCATTTGTAAGCTTCTTCACTTTATAAACCCATTTATTTTCAATTGCCTTTTTACCATTTGGTTTAGCAACAAGTTCCCATGTCTTGTTATCCTCTAGTGCATTGAATTCTTCCTTCATTGCTTCTTCCCATTGCGTCATGCCTTTTGCTTCATCATAGTTCTTAGGTTCTTCATCATCTTTGACCATATATGCATAGTTATTCTGAGTTATGTATGAAGTATCTTAAGAATACCTTTCTGGTTGCCCTTGTTCTACTTGACCTCCTTGGTTCACGTTCTTCATATGTGTCTCGATACACCTCTTCATCAACTATGGGAGCTTCTTCATTTCTTCTTGTTAATCCATTTCTAGATGTACTTGCTTGCATATACTCTTCATCTCCATTCACCTGCACACTTAATTTTACATTTCCACATCTTCTTACCTCTTCTTCAAATTCTTCAATTGTATGGGTTTTATCTGTTGATATATTTAGATAGTGATATGTGTGAACACTCGGACCACCGGGGCACTTTTTTCCCTCTTTAGGAGGTTCTTTTCCCTCGGCTTGTATATACGCCTATTTCCCTAACGGGCTACTTATCTTTGTACATTCTCTAGTAATACATTCAGTATTGTGTGTTGTGCCCCAAGCTTCTTCTTCTTCCTTGTGCTGTTCGCATGCTTCCGCACACGTCTAACTCCAACAATTGGTATCAGAGCATGTCATTGCTTCATCTAGGGCGCCGTCGACACTCCTCCGGTTGTAAATCTCAAAATCACACAAGCTTTGGTAAGCATACTCAGCGTGTTTCCGAGATCAAAACAACCTTGCTATGTGGTGCAAAAATTGCGATTTGAGCTCGTTTCGGCCTCCGAACGCACTATCACAACGCTTGTGTAGGCTATTTCGTCTTTTTGTGCCAAAGGTATATACCAGTTTCTATTCGCTAGTATAAGTATCTCAAAGTCTGCTACAGGTCTAGCGAAATTCATTTAGGCAATTCTGTTCAACTTTTTGAGACATAGTCAATTTTCTGCATCAAGGTATTTTAGTCACCGACCATGGCTGAAAGCAGTGATGTATTCCATATGTTGGCTGTTGAGGATAAGTTGGATGGTACCAACTACCCGTTGTGGGCTTATATGATGCGACATGTATTGGTTGCAAAAGGACTGTGAAACATTATGGAGGGTGTTGAAAAACGTCCTATTACACCTGCCATTAGAACTGCAGGTACTGAAGATGATGCAGAAGGTGTTGAAGATGAAGATATTCTGCATATTCCTGTTTGTGCTGCGGTTTTTGCTGCACCTACTACAGAGCAGATTGATTCACTGGGATGGCAGAGATGCCGAGGCACATGCATTGATAGCTTTGTCTGTCAAATGTGCCATTATTCCTCACATTCGCTCCTGCAGAACACCTAAGGATGCTTGGGATACACTTACCACATTGTATCAAGCTAGGAATGAGGCTCGTGTTGCTTACCTCCGAGAATAGTTGGACGGTGAGCACATGAATGAAGGTGATTCTATGGACAATTTCCTAACAAAGATCAAAGACTTGAAGGAACAATTGATTTTTGCTCATGAGGTTATACCACATAGCTCACTTGTGCAAACCGTTCTGAATGGTCTTCCTGATTCATATCAGAGTTTTGCTTCTACTCTTTGGTTGATGATGAAAGGCAACCCAAATGCCTTGTCATTTGAGGAGTTAGTCTTTGTTCTGTTGCAGGAAGATCAGTCCAAGCAGAACAGGTCCATTATGCATGTTGCAGATCAAGCTTTCGTGGCTAGTGAGAAGGGCAAAGGAAAATGGAGCTCTTCTACTAATAAGCAGAAATCTACAAATGCTGCACATTCAAAGAACCAAGACAAAGATGAGAAAAGTAGAGATTGTTTTGTAAGTACTGTAAAGGGAATGATCATATCATAAAGAACTGTCCAAAACTGGCTACAAAAGAGGCAAAGAAGAAAGACGCTGGAATGGTTGTTGTAGAAGCCTCTACACCAAAAACGGAGTCTGTTAATATTATGCAGGAAGAAGAATGGGTGTTTACTACTATTTGCAGTTTTGACCCATCTTCGCATGAGCAGTGCATGTCTACAGTAGACTAAGATGTTTGGTATTTTGACAGCGGGGTGACCAAACATATTATCTCGCAGCGCATTTTCTTCTCTTCACTCGAGCCTGCCCCTACAGGGAATACTGTTACATGCACCAATAACTCCTCTTATCCTATTATGGGAGTTGGTAAGATCATTTTGACTACTACTGATGGTAGTTCTTTCACTTTGTCAGATGCTTTATTTGTGCCAAGGATCAAGAAGAACTTGTTATCAGTTTCTACATTAGACAAGATTGGCTTGGTTGTGAAATTTGTTGATGACAGGTGTACAGTTCATGATCTGTCAAATGGTGATGTGATTATTGCTTCTGGCATTTTATGTCGTGGGCTGTATAAGCTCATAGACTATGAAAGATCTGTAAATGATTTGGCATGTTTAGTAAATGATTCTCAGGCTATGGCAAATGCAAATATTTGGCATGCACGCTTTTGTCATCTGAATTTTGCTACTTTGCTATGCTTATAGAAATCTGAAATGGTGTCCTCTTTGCCCAAACTTGAGGCACCTAGAAAACATGTTTGTGAAGGTTGTATTGTGGGCAAAATGCAGCGTTCATCCTTTCCAAAAGATGGTTCAGTTCGGGCTACTAAAAAATTGCAGCTTGTGTTGGAGATAGACGTCTGTGGAAGCACGCGAACAACACAAGGAAGGAGAAGAAGTTTGGAGCACAACACACAATACTGAATGTATTACTAGAGAATGTACAAAGATAAGTAGCCCATTAGGGCAATAGTCGTATATACAAGCCAGGGAAAAAAAAAACCTCTTAAAGAGGGAAAAAAGTGCCCTGCGGTCCTAGAGTGTTTACACAAATCACTACCTAAATATATCAACAAATCCCCACTGGGAGTGATGCGGTGAACAAGTAGCTGGCACTCATGTATAAGGAAGTGTCAAGCTATGTGGAAATCACTCCACAAAAGGAAGTAAGCCCAAAGCTTTGCGAAAAGCTTCAAACTTCTCCCTAGGCAGAGCCTTCGTGAAAAGGTCTGCAATGTTCTCCTGCGTGGGCACATATGGAAAGCTGATCTCCCCAACAGAGAACCTCTTCCTGACATAATGGTAATGCATTTCAATGTGCTTAGTGCGAGCATGGAACACAGGTTCCTCGCAACTACGAATGCGCTCTTACTGTCAGTGAAGATGGTGGTGGTAGAAGACTGACCAACACCCAAATCAGCCATAAGGCGTCTGAGCCACACACACTCAACAATCGTTGTGAAAGCTGCCCTATACTCAGCCTCACAATGGGAAGTGGCCATAGTAGGCTGCTTCTTGCTCAACCAGGATATACATGAGCTACCAAGCATGAAGCAAAAGCCACTAGTGGACACATGAGTGTCATAGCAACCAGCCCAATCAGAGCCAGAAAAAGCATGCAAATCTGGCAATAGTGATCCCCCCTTGGGATAAAACAACCCAAGTAGTCGAGTACCAATCAAGTACCGAAAGATATGTTTAACCGCCTACCAATGCTTGACTCCTGGGCAATGCATAAACCCACTCATTTGTGAGACAGTAAACTGAATATCTGGCCGAGTAATGCATAAGTAAATCAAGCATCCAATAGCCTGCTGATAGAGAACAACATCAAATGCATCTCCAGCATCATGAAGACTCAATCGTAAACCTGTCTCCATAGGAGTGGCAATAGGCTTATAGTCTTCAAGGCCAAAATGCTGCAATAATGTGTCAATATATTTTGTTTGACACAAAGCCATTCCACCATCAACGTGCATAAATTGAATGCCCAAATAATGATGCAAATGCCCCAAATCAGACATCTAAAATGAGGCATGCAAATCAGCCTTAAAATCAGCAATATGCCTCTCATGACGACCAGTGAGCAGCATGTCATCAACATAAACCACAATGATCAGACGTACATCATTAGCACGCTTAACATATAAGGTGCTTTCAGTTGGACTCTTCTCAAAACCATGTGCAATCAGATAGGCATGTATCTTTTCATACCAAGCACGTGGTGCTTGCTTTAAACCATATAATGCCTTCTTTAACCTACACACCTGGTTCTCATGCCCTTTCTGCACAAAGCCACAGGGCTGAAAAACATACATTTCTTCATACAAGTCACCATTCAGAAATGTAGTTTTAATGTCCAACTCATGTACATTCCAACCATGATGAACTGCAAGTGCACAGATGCTCCGAACAGTAGTCATATGGCATGTAGGTGCAAAGGTCTCATCAAAATCAATGCCTCTTTCCTGTGCATAGCCCTTTGCAACAAGCTTAGCCTTATACCTATCAACTGTACCATCAAGTTTACGCTTCAGCTTGTATACCCATTTAGTGGCAATGGCCTTCTTGCCAGGAGGCAAGTCACATAAAGACCAAGTACCATTCTTCATTATTGCATCATATTTAGATTGCATAGCAGCCATCCAATTTTTTGAATTTTGTGCTTCATCAAACGAAACAGGCTGAGTCTCATCATAGAGACTAGATGCAGCCATAGCATAGCAATCTGATGCAAAAGAGGCACTATGAGAACCTGATCCAGTATGATATGACAGAGGTGCATCTAATTTGTTGTCACGCAAGGTCTGCACCAACCTTTTTGGCATAGTTCTTGCCTGCTCAATATCAACTCTCTCATCAATAAGTGCATCATGTAAATCTGCATCAGAAATGGAATGATCTGCATCATCACATGAAACCTACAAAGGCTGAGACGTTGCCTCACTAGGACCAACACTAGAATGTCCACCTATAAAAAGAGGCAACAAAGTATCATACATGTCTTTGGAGCTAATAGATATCTCCTTAGTACATGTGGCTGAATAGCATCCTCCACAAAAACAACATCACAAGTAACCAGAATCTGTGGATGATACAGACGATAGCCTTTACTTTCAGAACTGTACCCAACAAAAATACATTTTACTGCTTTATCATCCAATTTTTTGTGATGTTGTTCGGGCACTAATGCATATGCCAAACAACCAAAAACACGCAGATGAGCAACAGATGGCTTGCGATCATGGAAAGCCTCATATGGAGTGATAGACTGCAATGGTTTAGTGGGACACCTGTTTAGTACATATGCTGCACACATGACAGCCTCAATCCGGTAAACTATGTGGTAAAGCTTGACTCTTGATCATACACCTCGCCATCTCCATGAGAGACCTCTTCTTTCGTTCAACAACTCCATTATGTTGAGGTGTATATGGCACTTTACACTGGTGTTTTATCCCATGTTCAGCCAAAAATGCATTAAAATCAGAAGATATATATTCCCCCCCTCGATCAGAATGGAGGGTGCCCATTTTACATGCTGACAGATTTTCAGCCAAAAGCAAAAACTGTATGAAGCACATAAACACTTCAGACTTTGTCTTCAATGGATATACCCATGCATGCCTAGGAAAATCATCGATGAAAGTCACGAAGTAAAGATAATTCCCAAAAAATGCCTATTCAAGATATTTGGGAATTATTCAAGTCCCATTTGTATTACTCACCATGTTAACTTCTTAAGTTTGAGCCCAACCTTGATGCCCCATTTATGATAAAATTATCCTTAATATTAAAGTGTTAGTTTAGTATACTCCAATCAAGCGATAATAACATGTAGTAGTGTGTGAATGAGTCAAAAACTTAAACATTGGGACACAAAGAACTGTCTCAAAATCTTGTGTAATTCCCATTTTTCTTGAATAGGCCTTAAAAGAAGGTGTTTGCATAGGACCACAGACATCACTATGTACAAGCTGCAATTTTTGAGTAGCCGGAACTGAACCATCTTTTGGAAAGGATGAACGCTGCATTTTGCCCAAAATATAGCCTTCACAAACTTGTTTTCCAGGTGCCTCAAGTTTAGGCAAAGAGGACACTATTTGAGATTTCTGCAGGCATAGCAAACTAGCAAAATTCAGATGACCAAAGCGTGCATGCCAAAGCTTTGCATCTGACATAGCCTGAGAATCATTTACTGCACATGCCAAATCATTTACAGATCTTTCATAGTCTATGAGCTTATATAGCCCACGACATAAAATGCCAGAAGCAATAATCACATCTCCATTTGACAGATCATGAGCTGTACACCTGTCATCAACAAATTTTACAACCAAACCAATCTTGGCTAATGCAAAAAGTGATAACAGGTTCTTCTTGATCCCTGGCACAAATAAAGCATATGACGAAGTGAAAGAACTACCATCAGCAGTAGTCAAAATGATCTTACCAACTCCCATAACAGGATAAGAGGAGTTGTTGGCGCATGTAACAGTATTCCCTGTAGGGGCAGGCTCGAGTGAAGAGAAGAAACCGCGCTACGAGGTAATATGTTTGGTCACCCCATTGTCAAAATACCGAACATCTGAGTCTACTGCAGACATGCACTGCTCATGAGAAGATGGGTCGAAATTGCAAACAGTAGTAAATGCCCATTCTTCTTCCTGCACAAGATTAGCAGACTCCGTTTTTGGTGTAGAGGCTTCTACAACAACCATTCTAGTCTCTTTCTTCTTTGCCTCTTTTGCAGCCAGTTTTAGACAGTTCTTTATGATATGATCATTCTCTTTACAGTACTTACAAAACAATTTCTGCTTTTCTGATTTTTTCTCATCTTTGTCTTGGTTCTTCGTATGTGCTACATTTGCAGATTTTTGCTTACTAGTAGAAGAGCTCCATTTTCCTTTGCCCTTTTGACTAGCCAAGAAAGCTTGATCTGCAACACGCATAATGGACCTGTTCTGCCTGGACTGATCTTCCTGCAACAGAACAGAGACTAACTCTTCAAATGATAAGGCATTTGGATTGCCTTTCATCATCAAACAAAGAGTAGAAGCAAAACTCTGATATGAATCAAGAAGACCATTCAGAATGGTCTGCACAAGTGAGCTATCTAGTATAACGTCATCAGCAGAAATCAACTGTTCCTTCAAGTCTTTGATCTTCGTTACGAAATTGTCCATAGAATCACCCTCATTCATGTGCTCACTCTCCAACTGTTTTCGGAGGTAAGCAACACGAGCCTCATTCCTAGCTTGGTACAATGTGGTAAGTGTATCCCAAGCATCCTTCGCTGTTTTGCAAGAGCGTATGTGAGGAATAATGGCATGTTTGACAGACAAAGCTATCAATGCATGTGTCTGGGCATCTCTGCCATCCCAACGAATCTGCTCTGCAGTAGGTGCACCAAAAACCGTAGTACAAACAAGAATATGCAGAATATCATCATCTTCGACACCTTCTACATCAGCTTCAGTACCTGCAGTTGTAATAGTTGCAGGTGTGATAGGACGTTTTTCGACACCCTGCACAATGTTCCACAGTCATTTTGCAACCAGCATATGTCGCATCATATAAGCCCATAACGGGTAGTTGGTACCATCCAACTTATCCTGAACAGCCAACATACGGAATACATCACTACTTTCAGCCATGGTCGGTGACTAAAATACCTTGATGCAGAAAATTGACTATATCTCAAAACGTTGAACAGAACTGCCCAGAGGAATTCCACTAGACCTATAGCAGACTTTGAGATGCTTATACTGGCAAACAGAAACTGGTATATAGCTTTGGCACAAAAAGACAAAATAGCCTGCACAAGCGCTGTGATAGTGCGTTTGGAGGCTGAAACAAGCTCAAGTCGCGATTTCGGCACGACAAAGCGAAGTAGTTTTGATCTGGGAAACAGCTGAGCATGCTCAGCAAAATTCGTGCGATTCTGAGAGTGCAAACGGAGGAGTGTCGACGGTGCCCTAGATGAAGCGACGACCTGCTCTGATACCAATTGTTGGAGATAGATGTCTACGGAAGCAGGCGAACAGCACAAGGAAGGAGAAGAAGCTTGGAGCACAACACACAATACTAAATGTATTACTAGAGAATGTACAAAGATAAGTAGCCCATTAGGGTAATAGGCGTATAGCTTGTACATAGTGATGTCTGTGGTCCTATGCAGACACCTTCTTTTGGTAATTATCTTTACTTCGTGACTTTCATCGATGATTTTTCTAGGCATGCATGGGTATATCCATTGAAGGCAAAGTCTGAATTGTTCATGTGCTTCAAACAGTTTTTGGTTTTGGCTAAAAATTTGTCAGCATGTAAAATGGGCACCCTCCGTTCTGATCGAGGGGGGGAATATATGTCTTCTGATTTTAATGCATTTTTGGCTGAACATGGGATAAAACACCAGTGTACAGTGTCGTATACACCTCAACAAAATGGAGTTGCTGAATGAAAGAACAGGTCACTCATGGAGATGGCGAGGTGTATGGTCAAGTGTCAGGCTTTACCACATAGTTTCTGGCTTGAGGCTGTCATGTGTGCAACATATGTAGTGAACAGGTGTCCCACTAAAGCACTACAGTCTATCACTCCATATGAGGCTTGGCATGACTGCAAGCCATCTGTTGCTCATATGCATGTTTTTGGTTGTTTGGCATATGCATTAGTGCCTGAACAACATCGCAGAAAATTGGATTATAAAGCAGTAAAATGTAGTTTTGTTGGGTACATTTCTAAAAGTAAAGGCTATCGTCTCTATCATCCACATACTAAACGTATTCTGGTTAGCCGTGATATTGTTTTTGGAGACATCTGTTAGCTTCAAAGACATGTATGATACTTTGCTGCCTCTTTTTACAGGTGGACAGTCTAGTGCTGGTCCTAATGAGGCAACTTCTCATCCTTTGCAGGTTTCATGTGATGATGCTGATAATTCCATTTCTGATGCAGATATACATGATGCACTTATTGATGAGAGAGTTGATATTGAGCAGGCAAGAACTATGCCAAAATGGCTCGTGTAGACCTTACGTGACAGCAAATTAGATGCACCTCTATCATATCGTACTCGTTCAAGCTCTCATAGTGCCTCTTTTGCATTAGATTTCTATGCTATGGGTGCATCTAGTCTCTGTGATGAGAATGAGCATGCTTCGTTTGATGAAGCACAAAATTCAGAAAATTGGATGGCTGCTATGCAATCTGAATATGATGCAATAATGAAGAATGGTACTTGGTCATTATGTGACTTGCCTCCTAGCAAGGAGGCCATTGGTACTAAGTGGGTATACAAGCTGAAGCGCAAACCTGATGGTACAGTTGATAGGTATAAGGCTAGGCTTGTTGCAAAGGGTTATGCATAGGAAAGAGGCATTGATTTTGATGAGACCTTTGACCCTACATGCCGTATGACTACTGTTCGGAGCATTTGTGCACTTGCTGCCCATCATGGTTGGAATGTACATCAGTTGGACATTAAAACTGCATTTCTGAATGGTGACTTGCATGAAAAAGTTTATGTTTTTCAGCCCCATGGCTTTGTGCAAAAAGGGCATGAGAACCAAGTGTGCAAATTAAAGAAGGCATTACATGGTTTAAAGCAAGCACCACGTGCTTGGTATGAGAAGATACATGCCCATCTGATTGCACATGGTTTTGAGAACAGTCCAATTGAAAGCACCTTATATGTTAAGCGTGCTAATGATGTACTTTTGATCATTGTTGTTTATGTTGACGACATGCTGCTCACTGATCCTATTGAGAAGCTTACTGCTGATTTTAAGGCCGATTTGCATGCCTCATTTGAGATGTCTAATTTGGGGCATTTGCATCATTATTTGGGCATTCAGTTTATGCATGTTGATGGTGGAATGGCTTTATGTCAAATGAAATATATTGACACATTATTGCAGCGTTTTGGCCTTGAAAAGTGTAAGCCTAGTGCTACTCCTATGGAGACGGGTTTATGATTGCGTCTTCATGATGGTGGAGATGCATTTGATGATGTTCTCTATCAGCAATCTATTGGATGCTTGATTTACTTAGGCATTACTCGGCCAGATATTCAGTTTGTTGTCTCACAGATGAGCAGGTTTATGCATTGCCTAGGAGTCAAGCATTGGTAGGCAATTAAGCACATCTTTCGCTATTTGAGTGGTACTCGGCTACTTGGGTTGTTTTATCCCAAGGGGGGATCACTACCACCAGATTTGCATGCTTTTTCTAACTCTGATTGGGTTGGTTGCTATGACACTCGTGTGTCCCCTAGTGGCTTTTGCTTCATGCTTGGTACCTCATGTATATCTTGGTTGAGCAAGAAGCAGCCTACTGTGGCCACTTCCAGTTGTGAGGCTAAGTATAGGATAACTTTC
Source organism: Ceratopteris richardii (assembly GCA_020310875.1). Lineage (NCBI taxonomy): Eukaryota > Viridiplantae > Streptophyta > Polypodiopsida > Polypodiales > Pteridaceae > Ceratopteris > Ceratopteris richardii. The sequence goes on along the minus strand of CM035441.1, from coordinate 104,683,074 downwards.
ACAGCGACTGTGTAGTGTGTGTGGCTGAGATGCCTTATGGCTGATTTGGGTGTTGGTTAGACTTCTACCACCACCATCTTCACTGACACTCACAACGCATTGGCAGTTGCGAGGAACCCTGTGTTCCATGCTCGCACTAAGCACATTGAGGTGCATTATCACTATGTCAGGGAGAGGTTCTCTGCTAGGGAGATCAGCTTGGCATATGTGCCCAAGCAAGAGAACATTGCAGACCTTTTCACAAAGGCTCTGCCTAGGGAGAAGTTTGAAGCTTTCCGCAAAGCTTTGGGCTTACTTCCTTTTGTGGAGTGATTTCCAGATAGCTTGGCACTTCCTTATACATGAGTGCCAGCTACTTGTTCATTGCATCACTCCCAGGGGGGATTTGTTGATATGTTTAGGTAGTGATGTGTGTGAACACTCTAGGACCGCCGGGGCACTTTTTTCCCTCTTTAGGAGGTTTTTTTCCCCCGGCTTGTATATACGCCTATTGCCCTAATGGGCTACTTATCTCTGTACATTCTCTATTAATACATTCAGTATTGTGTGTTGTGCTCCAAGCTTCTTCTTCTTCCTTGTGCTGTTCACGTGCTTCCGCAGACATCTCACTCCAACATTATCTCCATACCAACTTTTCTGTTCATCAAATGTAACATCTCCAGAAACAAGAAACTGTTTGGTTGAGGGATCCACAATCTGTAACTCATCTACTTTTCATCATAACTAATGAACAAATATTTTTTTGCCTTTAGTTCAAGTTTATGTCTAAGTTGTTATGGCACATAAGCATATGCAATTGATCCAAACACTTTACAATGATCTATTGTTGGTTTATTACCCCACCAAGCTTCACATGGAGTCATTCCATTTAGAGTTGTACACGGTAATCTATTCACAAGATAGGTAGTTGTATTTATAACCTCAACCCAAAGATAATTTGGACAATTCTTCTCCTTCAAGCAAACTCAACAAGAGTCCTATGTCTTCTTTCTGCTATACCATTTTGTTGTGGTCTATACAGGTAGGTTATTTTTCTCTTAATACCTACATTCCAAAGATAATCATTGAACTCTTGGGAGAAGTATTATCCCCCTCCATCATATCTCAGTCTCTTAAGCTTTTGACCTGTGACTCTCTCTACATATGCATGAAAATGCTTGAAAGGTCCAAACACTTCTTATCTTTCCTTCAAAACATACAAGACTATCCATCTTGTAGCATCATCAATGAAAAGAACATAATACCTTCAACCACTGATAGATCCTTCTTTTGTTGGTCCCCATACATTTGTATGAATAATCTCTAGTACTCCATCATGTTTGAATCCTTTCTTCTGAAATGGTAATGTGTGTATTTTTCCCATCTGACATGCTTCACATTTATAAATCATATGTTGACTCTGCACATTTGATAATCCTCGTACATACTGATTTGCAATCATATCCTTAATTCCTCTTTCATTGAAATGACCTAATCTCTTATGCCAGAGATCAAGTTTTGTAATCACTCCTTCACCATGTGTGAGCAAAGCTTGACCAATATTCCCTTGCACTTTTAAAGTAAAAGGTCTACCTTCTTTCTTACCACAAACAATCTCATTATATCCATTCTCTGAATCTTCAACAAATACTCCTTCATTTGTAAACCTGACTTCAAAACCTTTTTCAACTATCTCTCCCACACTAATCAAGTTTTAGGTATTGTGAGAGCATACAAAAAATTTGGTTAGAAAATTTGCTCCACTCTTGCATTTCACTTTCATACCACTTGTTGACGTATGAGACATCACAAGAAATGAATTAACGTGAGACTCGACAACCTCTCTCATCATCATTAACTCAATGCTTCTCCAAACTTTGAAAAATGATAGCCAAATCTCAGAACTTTACTTGTTCAAAAATTTATAGTCAGCGAAATGACATACCTTCACTCTTTTGCTTATTTCTCTAAGCACAAATATTATTTAACAAAGATTTTTTGTGGACAAAAGTAGAAGAGAAAATCTTTTCAACAAGCTATTATTTATTAAAAATCTTCACTACACGACAAGTTATGGCCTTCACAAGATGATCATGTCTAACTATCAAAATAGGAAATTTTGCCTGTTTAAGTAAAAGCACCTGTCTAAAAATAAAAGTTTTGAACTTAGCATCGAATTGCAATAATAATTCGATGCCTCGCATCGAATTGGTGTGTTTTAAACCATTTCTTTAGCACCTGAAATAGCTCCGTGAACCACAGGTATGAAGAAAACCACTTTTATGTGGGAATTCAATGCCAGGCATCGACTTGCTTTAGAAACTTGATATTTTCAAGAAGATTTAGTAGTAGATAAAACTCAAATAATAAAACAAGGACTTATTAACACAAACTCAATGCGAGGCATCGAGTTGCTTGGGAAACTTGAAGTTTTGAAGTGATTAACACTTTAGGCAAAGCAAGAAGATGGAGGAGAGAGTCTCATACACAGAACGTCTATAGCCCGACTATTTGTCAATCATAAAAAATAACCTCTTTGTGCTACAAGATGGATATCCTTGTATGTTTTGAAGGAAAGATAGGAAGTGTTTGGACCTTTCAAGCATTTTCATGCATATGTAGAGAGATTCACAAGTCAAAAGCTTAAGAGACTGAGGTCTGATGGAGGGGGAGAATACTTTTCCCAAGAGTTCAATGATTATCTTTGGAATGTAGGTATTAAGAGACAAATAACCTACATGTATACACCACAACAAAATGGTATAGCAAAAAGAAGATACAGGACTTTGGTTGAGTTTGCTAGAGCTATGCTGAAGAAGAAGAATTGTCCAAATTATCTTTGGGATGAGGTTATAAATATAGCTACCTATCTTATGAATAGATTACCGTGTACAACTCTAAATGGAATGACTCCATATGAAGCTTGGTGGGATAATAAAACAACAATAGATCATTGTAAAGTGTTTGGATCAATTGTGTATGCTTATATGCCATCACAACTTAGACATAAACTTGAACGAAAGGTAGAAAATTATGTGTTCATTGGTTATGATGAAAAGTAGATGAGTTACAGATTGTGGAATCCTCTAACCAAATAGTTTCTTATTTCTAGAGATGTTACATTCGATGAACAGAAAAGTTGGTATGCAGATAAAACTCATACAATTGAAGAATTTGAAGAATAGGTAAGAAGATGTGAAAATGTAAAATCAAGTGTGTAGGTGAATGGAGATGAAGAGTATATACAAGCAAGTAAATCTAGAAATGGATTAACAAGAAGAAATGAATAAGCTCTCATAGTTGATGAAGAGGTGTATCGAGACACATATGAAGAATGTGAACCAAGGAGGTCGAGTAGAACAAGAAGGCAACCAGAAAGGTATTCTTAAGATACTTCATACATAACTCAGAATAACTATGCATATATCGTCAAAGATGATAAGAACCTAAGAACAAGGAAAAGGCAAGAAGCAATGGGAAGAAGCAATGAAGGAAGAATTCAATGCACTAGAGGAGAACAAGACATGGGAACTTGTTGCTAAACCAAATGGTAAGAAGGTAATTGGAAATAAATGGGTTTATAAATTGAAGAAGCTTGCACATGGAGGTATAGCCAGATACAAAGCTAGATTGGTGGTGAAAGGCTATATGCCCAAATTTATGGCATAGATTATGATGAGACACTTAGTCTTGTACCTAAGATTTCAACTATAAGGATAATCATTGCTATTACAACTTCAAAATGATGGACTCTGAGTCAATTGGACATAAAGAATGCATTCTTGAATGGATATATATCAGATGAGGTATACATGGAACAACCTCAAGGGTTTATAGATTCCAGGTATCCAAATTTTGTCTACAGATTGAGATGAGCACTCTATCAATTGAAGCAAGCTCCAAAAGCATGGAACTATAAACTGGTGAAGCATCTAAATGAACTTGGATATCAAAGTTCAAAAGTAGAGGAAGGAATCAATGAGGTAAAGAGATTACTTGAGAAAGAGATCAAGATCAGTGATCTTGGAAAGTTATCGTATTTTCTTGGAATAGAAGTCACTTATACAGATCATGGCATATATGTATAACAAGAAAGGTATCTGCTGAACCTGTTGAAGAAGTTTGGTATGGAAAATTGCAGAGAAGCTTCAACTCCACTTCAAGTTAATCACAAGCTCAATAAATATGATGGTATAGAATACAAAGGTATGAGGAAGTATCAACCTCTTGTGGGTAGTTTGATTTATGCTACACTAATAAGACCTGACCTTAGTTATACAGTGGGAGTTTTGTCACAATTCATGCATTGTCCAAAGGAGTTCTTAGATATATCAAAGGAACTATAAAGGAGGGATTATATTATCCTTTTACTTCAGATTTGAAGTTGAGAGCCTATAGTGACTCAGACTAGGCAGGTAATGAAGATGACAGAAGATCAACTCATGGCTACATGATATACATTGGTGATAAGCTTATAAGTTGGTCTTCAAAGAAGCAACATACAATAGCATTATGATCAACTGAAGCTGAGTACAAATGAATTGTAGAAGTAGCTAAGGAGGTCATATGGATGCAGACATTATTCAAAAGATTGGGCATTAATCAATACATGGAGATAACATGAGTTCACTTTATCTTGCAGCAAATCGAGTATTTCATGCAAGAACAAAAGATATAGATATACATTATCATTTCCTAAGAGAAAAGGTAATGGAGAAAGAAATTGAAGTGGATTATATTTTTGCAAAGGATCAGATAGTAGATATAATGACAAAGAGCTTGCATGGTGTGAAGACCAGTAGATTCAAAAGCATGGCAAGAGTAAGAAGAAAAGAAGAAGATATGAAGAAACACAGAATATCAATTAGTGATTGAGGAAGAGTTGTTCGAGAACCATTGACAAATTAGACATAAAGTTGAAGGTAAAAGTTATAAAACATAAAATACGAAACCAAGCTATAAGTTTACCTAATCATAGATTCTCCATGAAATGATTGCACCGCATCCCTCTAAGTCCTACAACAGTGCAAGCAATCCATGATGATATCCATAAGCTTCTTCGGTTCGTAAAGGAGGACGACCCACTCCGAACTCCTATAATAAATATGCAAAATGTTAGATGAACATACATGATGTGCTTAACACAAACAAATTCAATAATTAAAATGATACTTACAAATTGGTAGCGCATACTGTCGTATCCGCGGCTACCTAAAGGCGACGTTCCAACTATATCTTAATGTGTGGCCGCATCTTGCTGTTGACCATATCGATCAGGAGTATGTTGCTACTCATCTTGAATCGATTCCCAATCTTCAACATCTAACAATACAGGCTTCGGTAAGCCTGCTCTGAAAGCATCGCGAGCGTCGGACCGTCGATGAGACATCACCTCGCGTGTTGTATGTTGAATCCATTCCGAACTCACAATAGGATGCCCAAGTGTTGGCTGGTACTCTTCATATATCAATTGTGAGATATAATTTTTGGAATCCTTATCCTGTTCGCTCCATTTTAACATTATAGAATGTCCAAACTCTATGGACTTCCTAGCTGCATCCATGACTGGAGCTCCATTACATATGTGATATATCTTTGAGTCGTCATGGTCATGCGCTCCCCAAAGTGTACGTGGAGATCCCATGTGATCCAATGTGGAGATGTTAAAATGCATGTGTATCCATATGCATGTGTATGCATATGCATGTGTATGCATATGCATGTGTATCCATATGCATGTGTGTATGCATATACATGTGTGTATGCATATGCATGTGTGTATGCATGTGTGTATTTGTGTATGCATATGCATGTGTATACATATGAATGTGTGTAAGCATATGCATGTGTGTATGCATATGCATGTGTGTATGCATATGCATGTTTGTATGCATATGCATGTGTGTATGCATACACACATGCATATGCATGTGTGTATGCATACACACATGCATATGCATGTGCGTATGCATATGCATGTGTGTATTTGTGTATACATATGCATGTGTGTATGCATATGCATGTGTGTATGCATATGCATGTGTGTATGCATATGCATGTGTATGCATATGCATGTGTGTATGCATATGCATGTTTGTATGCATATGCATGTGTGTATTTGTGTATGCATATGCATGTGTGTATGCATACACATGTGTGTATGCATGTGTATATTTGTGTATGCATATGCATGTGTGTATTTGTGTATGCATATGCATGTGTATATGCATATGCATGTGTGTATGCATGCGTGTATTTGTGTATGCATATGCATGTGTGTATTTGTGTATGCATATGCATGTGTGTATGCATATGCATTTTTCTATGCATGTATGTGTGTATGCATATGCATGTGTGTGTTTATACATATGTGAGTGTGTATGTATACGCATATGTCTCTCTCTCTATGTCGATCGAAAACAAAACAATCACTTACATCGATGTAATTGTTTGAATCGTTGTCATCAAAATCCACTTGAAGTTGTCCTTCATCAAATTTCCAAAGACGTGATCCCAAAATCTCTTGCAAAACTAAAGAGAGAAGATATTAGAAAAGGAAAAACATAAAGAAAGAAAAAAGAGTGCTATAGTATGTGTGATATACTTACCAAGACTTCAGATCTAGAAAATAGAGGTGTGCTTAGAAAAAGAGAGAGAGAGGGAGGGGGAGAGAGAGAGGGAGGGAGAGAGAGAGAGAGACACACACAAAGAAAGAGTGACAAACAGAGATATGTTGTTCTCACGTGCAAAGTCAACAGTAGAAGATCTAGTTTCAAAATGCTCGGAATGTCCAATTTTTGCTGTCGGGCCCCATTAAAACAGGGTGTTGGTATGAGCATCAGTAGTTTCCTGTAATTTATCGACACACATACCGACGCTCATACCCACTCAGCTGTACCGATGCGTCCATTGCCTAATCGGTTTTCCAAAATGTTTTGATGGTCATACTGATGTCGATGTGTGACCGTCGGTATGCCCATCGTCATGCCCTTGATGTGTTGTAGTGGCTCTTACATTGAGTTCATGAGACGGTACAAAGTGTTACGGAGCAAATTAGGGAGCAATCTTTGGATGCAAAATGGACGTGTGTCTTTGTATGTGCATGTGACTGTGTACCATCAGTAGTAGTCAAAATGATCTTACCAACTCCCATGATAGGATAAGAGGAGCTCTTGGCACGTGTGATACTATTCTCTGTAGGGGCAGGCTCGACTGAAGTGAAGAAACTGCATTGTGAGATAATATGTTTGGTTGCCCCACTATCAAAGTACCAAAAATCTGAGTCTATTATAGACATACACTGTTTAGGAGAAGATGGGTAAAAAATGCAAATAGTAGTAAATGCTCCTTCTTCATCAGCAGAAATCAACTGTTCCTTCAAATCTTTGATCTTCGTTAGGAAACTGTCCATAGAATCACCTTCATTCATGTGCTCACTCTCCAACTGTTTTCGGCAGTAAGCAACACGAGCCTCATTCCTAGCTTGGTACAATGTGGTAAGTGTATCCCAAGCATATATCCCTAGCTATTCTACAAGAGCGAATATGAGGAATAATGGCACGTTTGACAGACAAAGCTATCAATGCATGTGCCTGGGCATCTCTGCCATCCCAATGAATCTGCTATGCAGTAGGTGCAGTAGAAACAGTAGCACGAACAGGAATCTGCACAATATCATCTTCGACACCATCTTCATCAGCTCCAAGACCTGTATTCGTAGTAACTGTTGTTACAAGTGTAACAGGACGTCTTTCAACACCCTGCACAATGTTCCACAATCCTTTTGCAACCATGGCCAACATATGGAATACATCACTGCTTTCAGCCATGGCCGGTGACTAAAATACCTTGATGCAAAAAATTGACTGTATCTCAAAAAGTTGAACGGAACTGCCCAGACGAGTTCTACTAAAGCTGTAGAAGACTTCGAGACGCTTATACTGGCGAACAGAAACGGGTATATACCTTTGGCACAAAAAGATGAAATAGCCTGCACAAGCACTGCGATAGTGCGTTCGGAGGCCGAAACGAGTTCAGATTGCGATTTATGCACCACAGAACGAAGCTGTTTTGAGATGAAGCGACGACCTGCTCTGATACCAATTGTTGGAGATAGATGTCTGCGAAAGCACACGAACAACACAAGGAAGAAGAGGAAGCTTGGAGCACAACACACAAGACTGAATGAGTTACTAGAGAATGTACAAAGATAAGTAGCCCATTAGGGCAATAGGAGTATATACAAGCCGGGGGAAAAAAACCTCCTAAAGAGGGAAAAAAGTGCCCCGGCGGTCCTAGTGTGTTCACACACATCACTACCTAAATATATCAACAAAAAGTGGTTTTCTTCATACCTGTGGTTCATGGGGCTATTTCAGGTGCTGAAAACACACTAATTTGATGCATGGCATTGAACTCTTGTTGCAAGTCGATGATAAGTTGAAAACTTTTATTTTTAGATAGGCGCTTTTACTTAAACATGCAAATTTTCCTATTTTGACAGTTAGACATAGTCATCTTGTGAAGGCCATAACTTGGTGTGTAGTGAAGAATTTTTAGCAAGTAATAGCTTGTTGGAATGCTCTTCTCTTATACTCTCATCTACCAAATAATCTTGGCTAAGAAAGATTTGTGGTAAGAGAAATAGGCAAAAGAGTGAAGGTATGTCATTTTAGTGATTAGAAATCTCTGAAAAAGTAAAGCCATCAATTTTTGCTATCATTTTTCAATGTTTGGAGAAGCATTGAGTTAATGGTGTGCATAGAGGTTGTCTAGTGTCACATTAATTCATTTCTTGTGATGTTTCATACATCAACAAGAGTAATTATGGTGTGTGGGGCTAGTTTTGAAAGCATGGAAAGTGAGATGATGTTGCGAGTGCTTGATGGCATCCAAGTGAGGGTGATGGTTGTGCAAGCATCCATGAAAGTTGTAGTCATAGGAGTTGTTGGCGCGTGTGATACTATTCTCTATAGGGGCAGGCTCGGATGAAGTGAAGAAACTGCATTGTGAGATAATATGTTTGGTTGCCCCACTATCAAAGTACCAAACATCTGAGTCTATTCTAGACATACACTGTTCAAGAGAAGATGGGTAAAAAATGCAAATAGTAGTAAATGCTCCTTCTTCATTCTCCAGTAGATTAGCACTCTCTTTTTAGTGTAGAGGCATCTGCAACAACCATTGCAGCCTCTTTCTTCTTTTCCTCTTTTCTAACCAGTTTTGGACAACTCTTTATCAAATGATGATCTGTTTTCTTGTCGTCTGTGTCATCCTTCTTTGATTGTGCAAGCCCTTCTGACTAGACATGGAAGCTTCTATTAGTACATTTTAAAGAAGCCTTTTAGAATTTGACTAGAGTGAAAACCTTCCAGAACATTTTCAAGAAACAAGAAACCTTCCCTCCCAAGTGTTAAGAAAAAGAAAAATGCCTCATCAAAAAATATTTCTCCCTTTCACACTACGTGAAACCGGTCAGCAGCCTATCGTTTCAAAATTTCCGTAAATCATATCGAAAACGCGTCACACACGCACGACCTATCCCCCCGCTAATGAAATGTGCTGGAGTCTAGCGTAAGCGTGTAAGCCGAACCCAAGCCAATCCATACACGCAATAAATCCGGTGTTATAAACGATCAACACCTGCAAAGCACGCTCAGCAAGCATCGTCCAGTCCCTTGCGCCACTGCTCTCTGCCTCTCTCTCTCTCTCACTCACACAATCACACACACACTCACAAAATGGTTTCCAGTTCTCACGCCCTGTATTCGAAGCTTTCCCCCGGAACAGCAACCAAGGTAGACAAACACGAGACTGACCTCAAAGTGGAGGAGCGGAAGCACAAGCACCGTCAGCACGCTGCAGAATCGTGCGCATTGGCTGCTGGGGCCTTCGCTCTTGTAAGTGTTGTCGCCATTATACTACTCGTTCAATCTTTCGCGCTAATTTATCTCTACCTATGATGAATACTTGGGTCGTTTCTTCTTTCTGGCCCTCATATATATATATACGAATTTGTGCAGCACGAAAAGCACGAAGCGAAGAAACACCCTGAGAATCGTCATACGCATAAAGTACGTGAGCATGTGGCCACTGCAGTGGCTATCGGAGCAACTTCGCTTGCACTACACGAGAAGCATGAGCGGAAACACTGCAAGGACGCCATGAAAAAGAAGCACCAGAAGAAAGGGTGATTGATCCCTTAGATCTTCGCTCATTTCTGTCGCTAGAGGCGCGTGCTTCATCACGCAGCACCTCCAGGCAGTAAAATTATATACTGTATCTAACACACTCCCCGACCGCACAAGCTCCACGTTTGGTGTAATGGTCAATCTCCACTTTTGGTGTAATGATCTTATTGGCAAAGCTTTATCCATCCATGACATACAGTGTTGTATTTTGACGGTCTACCATGCCCTTCAATTCTGAAGGTTATGTACAAATGGGACCTTTATTTTCCTTTTTTAATGTAATTTTTGAAAGTTAAATAATATTTATGCCCTTTTTTTACAGTCTAAAATGGCCAAAAGGGGCAATACGGCCGTCAAAAATCAACACTGATGACATATATAGTTGATTTCCCGTATGAAGCTTCAAATGGTCAATCTTCAGTTTTGGTGTAATGATCTTATTGGCAAAGCTTTATCCATCCATGACATATATAGTTGATTTCCCGTATGAAGCCTCAAATGCTATGAAAAGTAATAAAATTTAGGACAAACCATGGATGTGGCTCCAAACTAGAGATTTGCATGGTAAAAACCAATGTGGAAGAAGGTGGAAAATCCAATATTGGACATGAATTCATAGGATGAAACTATCAAGAAAGTTCAGATTGATGCTAATGGCTTCCTTTTGCTTGCAGGAAAAGACTATTATGAGAAAGTTGTAAGAAGAAATGGAAGTGTCTTTTCGCTTTATGCCCATGAAATCGGGTGTGAAAATCCTAATAATGTGACTCCGTTGTTTATCTTTATGATTCCACATATTCCTTGAAATCTCCATTCTATACCAGCTCCTAAAACACATATTCCTGAGTTGATGAATTGCATTAGGGCAAAAAACAGCCCAAAAAGGGCCATGTAAGGATTTCAATTAGTTGTGCTTAATCTGGATTAAAGTTGTCAAATCCTTTAAGAAATTCCGTGTAAGTTCATTTAAAACGTATCTTATGCAAATTTTGAAGAGAGAGAAACTCGTGTGATAATCATAAAAAGTTTGTGTGATATCTTACGCCTCGAAGTTTGTGCTCATCAGGCATTGATCAAAATTGGAATTTTCCTCTTGTTCACGGACCTATATAATGTGTGCTCATGATGTTTTGCACTTTTTTACTCTACTTTTCATAGCGGGCCTGTTTCTCTCTTTCACGTCATTTTAGATACTTGCCGATCACTTTTCATAGAAGACCATGGAGAACCTTAACCCAAATACTCTCGATAAGCTTTCAAACAACAAAAATCATTGTGATAAGTTCCATATCAACATTGCAGTTAGTCATGAGTATGCAACGACAAGAAAAGTATTCCAAAGGGCTCTTCATCCTTCTGAAGTGGATGGATTGTGAAAGGAAGGCAAGAAACATATCAACGTATGGAGAGATGGATTTGTTTATCCAATTGATCCACAAACTGGAAGGAATCCCCCTTTTCATAATCTTCATGACCTGATTAGATTTGTAGGAGATGGTGATTTCAAGGAATTATGTACAGTACATAAACTATCTACAAAACACACTACATCAGAAGGATTTACATATGAGGGAGCTAGAAAATAAATTATCCACTTTATCTTCTCAGTTTGAGTCTTTTAAAAAAAGGAAAGAAACTCCTATAGGTTTGAAAATGTGGTCAAAACGAGTAAAACCTTCTTTAGATTTGACTGAAAAATCTAGCCAGAAAAAGAAAAGGATGAAAATTGTAAAAGATCATGTGACAAATGTGTTAGGTTTCAATATGTGGAGCAGTTTTGAGCACGTACATTTTTGTAATGAGATTATGAGTCAAAATGATGTTTTAAGACTATTGAAACTGAATGAAAATACATGCTTGAAATGTTTTGTTTTCCAAAAACTGATCACAGAAATGAATCTGTTACTAGAACCATCTTAAATTCAGAAGATTTGTGATAGCGTTGGAGTGAGTAGGAAAGGTTATAGAGCAATTTCAAAAGTTTGGTGTGAATGTTTAGAAAACTACAAGGAATACGGGCACATAGCGATGGTTAAGGCGACACAATTTTGTCGCTATAAAATTGCAAAATGCATCGCAATGAGCATCGAGCAGAGACTGTCGATTAAACGACAAGCCAAATGATGTTTTTCTTGACGTGTGGCACGACGGGGTGTGCGACGCTCGCATAGAGCATCACTAACACGGCATTTTAAAAAAGCATCACATAAGCGACGCTCTTTGCATCGCATAAGCGACGCTCTTTGCATCGCATAAGCGACACTAAAAATATTGCTTATGCGATGCCGATTCCAGTGGTTTTTATGACACGTTACCATCGCTTACACGATGGTCTGTTGACGAAAAAAATTAAAATGTTGGAGGTTCTTCGATCAGCATTTTCACGCATCAGATCCAAGAGCTCTCCAACATTCGCAAGTGTGTTGTGCTTACGAGTTGGAACAAGTATATGCAAAATTGTTGTTTTGCCTAATCTCTATCTTATTATCTCTCTCTGTCTCTATTTCTCTCTTTCTACATCTTTCTCTCTTTGAATTCTCTCTCTCTCTCTCTCTCTGATCTCTCTCTCTTTATTGCAAACTATTCAAGAAGCTAACCAAGCAAAAATTATGGCTAACTATTGTAAGTAAAATTTCTATTCTTTGTATATCCTTTGAATTGTGTTATTTTCATTAGATAACATACTCACACTTATTGATATGCACATATACACTTATACATGATGAAGATGCACGTTCACACATATACACATATACACATATACACATATACACATGCACATACATACACATATATACACACAAATACATGTGCACATACACTTAGACATACAGACACATATAGATGCATATGCACAAACATTTCTACAACCACATAAAAAGACTTACATGCATGCATTATTGCATATATATATATATATATATATATATATATATATATATATATATATATATATATATATATATATATATATATATATATATATATATACACACACACACACACATTAACATATACTTAAATACATGTATATGCACATCCACATGCATGCACATGGATGGAAATGGAAATGCATCCACATACACATGCATGTTTCATACATATACACATGCATATACATACATTATACACATATATACACATATATATGCACATATGCACACACACATATACACATGCACACACACATGCACATACATACATATACACATATGCATGCACATACACACATATACACATAGAGTTACACATATACATGCACATACATATACACACACATACACATGCACATGCACATGCACATACTCATATACACACATATACACTTACACATGCATGAATCACCATACATGAATAGAGATGTATCAAGATACATAGTTTTCAATGCTATCACTACATTACATGCTGGTGATGAACTATTGTTGAATTATGGATGGCCTAGACCTCCAAGAGCACCTTTTAGCTAGAGAGAATAAAACTTTTCTATCCATATTTAATAACTTATATATTTAATTTTATGTTTAAAGTTTACTTTTTATCATTTATGGAATACTAATGAATTTTATTTACATGTCTAGATTCCAATGTATGATGTTGATGATATTCCTCCACACCATTCACAATTGCCAGTAAGACCTCATTTATTAGAAGCTTCTATGAGGAGGCTATGGAAAAGTGATCCTGTGGAATATGCAAGGTTGAAAGATCTATATTCAAATGAAGATAAAGTACAAGATTTGTGCGACAATGATGAAGATGATGGCATGGCAGATTTATTGAGGATTGGTATCAAAATGAGAGTGAGAACATTGATATTTCTAAAAATGAGAAATATCTTCAAGAGGAATGTCTAAAGCATGTATATGAAGGAAATCGTTTGACACGACTAAGTGCGAGCTTACTTATTCTCAATATTCAAAATCCTTTTGGATGGAGTAATGTATTTGTTTCAACACTATTAAGGTATAATTTTCTTTTCTATCTATTTATATATATATATATATATATATATATATATATATATATATATATATATATATATATATATATATATATGCATATATAAACATACACATAATATACATGAATGTATACACACATATAAACATACACACACATATACACACATACACATGTTATGAGAGTAAGGTCAAATTATACATACCTATATCGAATGAAGATGTTTTGTCCATCTAGCCTTTAGAATTGTCCACTCAACCTTTAGAATCTTCTTGACACATATGTTTCTCGTATTTTGTTCGACCTAATACCTATGCTGCTAACTCTTTTGAATACAAATATTAAGTATCAGTTACCAATGAAGGTATTAAGTCATATGTAAAATGGGAGGAGCAAATTTATCTTGAAGATTTTGAAGAACGGAAAAATAATTTTAAAGGATGGGCAGACAAATTTATTCTTACTTTAGATAAGGTAAGAACAAGAACTTGAATTGAATGGATAGTTTTTGTCCGCCCATCTTTTAAAACTATTAATACATCTTTCAAAATATTCGCGAAAAATTTGATCCTCGCATTTTTCATATGACTTAATACATTCATAGGTAACTGATAGTTAATATCTGTAAACAGCTTAGCAAGACAGGTAATAGATTGACTATAAAATGGGAAACCACCAGATGATTCAATGGTCTAGATATGAAAACTTCCAAACCACAATATACAAAAAACAATTAAAAATGAAATCAAATATACACAGCTACACATGCATACATACATATATCAACATTCATACATACATACATACATACATACATACATACATACATACATACATACACATGTATACACACATACATATACATATATGCATACATATATGCATACGTATATATACATACATATACACCTATAAAACACATATGCATACATATATACATATACACATACACATATGTATATGCATGCACATGCATATACACATCCACATATACATACACATAAGCGTACACATATATAAAATTATATGCATATATATATATATATATGTATATTTATTTATTTACTTTTTTAATATATCTTTTTTTTTATCAAATTACAGGTTATTATTTGAAAGGTTTTTACCAAGTTAGAATATTCTTCCTACCTCACATGATGAAATGAAGAAGATAATCAACAATCTTGGTATAGATTATCAATGTATACATGCATGTCATAACGATGGTATTTTATATAGAGGTGAATATGCAGACTCTTTGACATGTCCCAAATCTCAATCTCCTCGATATAAGGGCAAAGAAGGTAAAATCCCAAAAAAGGTATTGAGAAATTTTCCATTGGCTCCATGGATTAGACATATGTTTCAAAGCCCTGAATTTTCAAAGCTTTTGACGTGGGGACATGATCATAAAAGTACTAATGGAATAATCATTATTCCTCATGATAGTGTTGCTTTTCAGCATATTGATTCTACATGGCCTGAATTTGCACAAAATCCACAGAATCTAAAGTTAGGAGTTGCATTAGATGGGGTTAATCCATTCTCCATGAAATCCAGTAAATGGTCAACATGGCCAGTGGTAGTCAAAAACTACAATCTTCTGCCATATCTTAGCATTAAAAAGGAACATTTAATGCTTTCACTTTTATTCCTAGGCAAAAGACAAGTTAAAGATATGAATATATATATTGCTCCTCTCATTGAAGATCTCCAAGAGTTATGGAGAGGTATTAATGTCATTGATGTATCGAAAAACATCAATGAAAGACATATTATGGTTCGTTGTATTGTGGCTTGGACTATTCATGATTTTCCAGGATATGGTGTTTATGTATGGTGCATGTGTATGTGTAATTGAGTATGTGTATGTGTATGTGAGTATGTGTATGTGTCTATGTATTCATTATATGTGTGTAATTGCATGCATGTGTATGTGTGTGTAAAAATGTGCATGTATGTGTGTGTATGTATAAATGTGCATGTATGTGTATATGTGTGTAAATGTGAATGTATGATGTATATGTGTGTGTATGCTTGTATTTGTACCTCTAGTCTCACTCTTTTCTCTCTCTCTCTCATATACATACATACATACGCAAACACACATACTCATATCCACATATATATAAATAAAAGCAATGCATACCGTGCATTATCGTGACGATGAGCCATAAGTGTCCTCATCTCTTTTAGACACCACTTATAAGACCATCCTGAGCCAAACTCTGTCTCAAGTGAACTAAGTACGTATTTTTTATCCTTCTCATCATGCTCACTACAAAAACATGTAAATAAAACACAAGATATTTATTTTAATTTATATGTAGAATTTATAATAATTACTTCCATGGTAAGTGGACAAGGCGCAGGTAAGAGTCGCACAATGCCCCCATTCTTCTCTTGAACTCCAATCCATTCCCTATGTACACAATGTTCCGCTCTGCCTCTATATCGCACTCTAGACCTAAGGTGCCTATGCATGTCCTCATAGGCAACTCTGCTCTGCTATCATGATCTGGAGGTGGTATAGGTGTCTTGAAAATAGATAGATAAAAATAAATAAAAATATGTGTTATAATATCATTAAAGAATTTTATGAAAAAAACATACCCATGAGCAGATAGTTGTCTTTGTGCATGTGGAGCCTCAGAAGAGTCCTCCTCTGATCGCTGGGTAAGCATTTGGATTGTATAGTCCAGCTCATCATCAGGCATCTTTGAGTACTCATGCATTATGACCCCTAGAGTATCAGACGGAACTCTTGCTCTCATAAGACTTTTTTATGACAGTGAGTTTCGCCTTTCTCTCTCTACTAGGATCCATAAAACCTAACATATCAAACAAAATGGGTTAGAAATCAATATATATACATGTACATATGTATGTGTGTATATGTTGGTGTATATGTGAGTGTGTGTATGCATGTAAACATGTATGTATGCATATGCATGTGCATTATATATGCAAATGTATGCATGTGTGTGTATGTGTGTGTATGCATGTAAGTATGTATGTATGCATATGCATTATGTATGCATGCATGTGTATGTGTCTCTATGTGTGTGTATGCATATATATGTGTGTATGTCTCTATGTGTCTATCTATGCATATAGATGTGTGTATGTGTCCATGTGTGTGTATGTGTGTGTGTGTCTGTGTGTATATACGTGTGTATCTATATATATGTGTCTATGCATTTGTATGTATGTGTGTAAATGTGTGTGGATGTGTGTAAGTGTCTATGTAAGTGTGTATGTGTCTATGTGTCTATGTGTGTATGTGTGCATATATGTGTGTGTCTATGTGTGTATATATGTGTGTATCTATATATATATATATATATGTCTATATGCATGTGTATGTGTGTGTGTGTAATGTGTGTGGATGTGTGGATGTGTGTGTAAGTCTGTATGTGTCTATGTGTGTATGTGTTTGTATATATATGTGTGTGTGTGTATCTCTGTGTGTGTAAGTTTATATGTGTGTATGTGTGTGTCTATGTGTGTAAGTGTGTGTGTGTGTGTCTATGTGTGTATGTCTGTGTGTATGCATGTGTAAGTGTTTCTATGTATGTGTGTGTGTGTCTATGTGTGTGTGTAAAATTGTGTGTATATATGTGAGTATGTGTATATGTGTGTGTGTGTCCATGTGTGTGGATGTGTCTATGTGTGTATGTGTATGCATGTAAGCATATATCTATGCATATGCATGTGCATTATGTATGCATATGTATGCATGTGTGTGTATGTGTGTGTATATGTTTGTATGTATGTGTATGCATGTAAGTATGTATGTATGCATATGTGTGTGTATATGTGTGTATGTCTTTGTATGCATGTAAGTACGTATGTATGCATATGCATTATGTATGCATATGTATGCATGTATGTGTATGTGTGTGTATGTCTCTTTACATGCATGTGTATGTGTATGCCTCTATCTATGTGTGTGTGTGTGTCTATGTGTGTATATGTATCTATGTGTATGTGTGTGTATATGCATGTAAGCATGTATGTATGCATATGCATATGCATTATGTATGCATATGTATGCATATGTATGCATGTGTGTGTATGTGTGTGTATGTGTGTGTATGTGTGTGTATGTGTGTGTATGTCTCTATATGTGTGTATGCATATGTATGCATGTGTGTGTATGTGTGTGTATGCATGTAATTATGTATGTATGCATATGCATATGCATTATGTGTGTGTGTGTCTATGTGTGTATGTGTGTGTGTATGTGTGTCTATGTGTGTATGTGTATGTATGCATGTGTATGTGTGCGTAAATCTATGTGTATATGTGTGTGTATGTGTCTATGTGTATGTATGTGTCTATATGTGTGTATGTGTATGCATGTGCATTATGTATGCATATGTGTGTGTATGTGTGTGTATGTGTCTTTGTGTGTGTATGTGTATGCATGTATCTATGCATATGCATGTGCATTATGTATGCATATGTGTGTGTATGCATGTAAATATGTATGTATGCATATGTATATGCATTATGTATGCATATGTATATGCATTATGTATGCATATGTATGCATGTATGTGTATGTGTGTGTATGTCTCTCTATGTGTGTGTACACATATATGTGTGTGTGTGTGCCTATGTGTGTATGTGTATGTGTGTATGCATGTGTATGTGTGTGTATGCATGCAAGCATGTATGTATGCATATGCATTATGTATGCATATGCATGTGCATTATGTATGCATATGCATGTGCATTATGTATGCATATGCATGTGCATTATGTATGCATATGCATGTGCATTATGTATGCATATGCATGTGCATTATGTATGCATATGCATGTGCATTATGTATGCATATGCATGTGCATTATGTATGCATATGCATGTGCATTATGTATGCATATGCATGTGCATTATGTATGCATATGCATGTGCATTATGTATGCATATGCATGTGCATTATGTATGCATATGCATGTGCATTATGTATGCATATGCATGTGCATTATGTATGCATATGCATGTATGTGTGTATGTGTGTGTATCTATATATATGTGTCTATATGCATGTGTACGTGTGTGTGTAAATGTGTGTGGATGTGTGTGTGTGTAAGTGTGTGTGTCTATGTGTGTGTGTGTATATTTGTGTGTATGTGTATGTGTGTGTGTGTCTATATGTGTATGTGTGTGTGAAAATGTGTATGGATGTGTGTGTGTGTAAGTGTGTATGTGTCTATGAGTGTGTATGTGTTTATA
Source organism: Ceratopteris richardii (assembly GCA_020310875.1). Lineage (NCBI taxonomy): Eukaryota > Viridiplantae > Streptophyta > Polypodiopsida > Polypodiales > Pteridaceae > Ceratopteris > Ceratopteris richardii. The sequence continues at coordinate 104,663,703 of CM035441.1, read as the reverse complement.
TGTGTGTATGTTTCTATGTGTGTGTATGTGTCTATGTGTGCATGTGTATGCATTTATGTATGCATATGCATGTGCATTATGTATGCATATGTGTGTGTATGCATTATGTATGCATATGTGTGTGTATGCATTAAGTATGTGTATGTATTCATGTGCATTATGTATGCATATGTGTGTGTATGCATGTAAGTATGTATGTATGCATATGCATTATGTATGCATATGTATGCATTTATGTGTTTGTGTTTGCATGTCTCTCTATGTGTGTGTATGCATATATATGTGTGTATGTGTGTGTGTATGTGTGTATGCATGTGTATGTGTTTGTATGCATCATTATGTGTGTATGTGTCTATGTGTGTATTGTATGTGTCTATGCGTGTGTATGTGTCTATGTGTGTATGTGTATGCATGTATGTATGCATATGTATGTGTATGCATTATGTATGCATATGTGTGTGTATGCAATATGTATGTGTATGTATGCATGTGCATTATGTATGCATATGTGTGTATGCATGTAAGTATGTATGTATGTATATGCATATGCATTATGTATGCATATGTATGCATGTATGTGTATGTGTGTGTATGTCTCTCTATGTGTGTGTGTATGCATATATGTGTGTGTGTATGTGTTTATGCATGTGTATGTGTGTGTATGCATCATTATGTGTGTATGTGTGTGTGTGTATATGTGTGTGTGTATGTGTGTGTGTCTATGTGTATGTGTGTGTGTGTCTATGAGCGTGTATGTGTTTATGTGTGTGTATGTGTCCATGTGTGTGTATGCATTATGTATGCATATGTGTGTGTATGCATTATGTATGCATTATGTATGCATATGTGTGTGTATGCATATATGTGTGTGTGCATGTATGTGTGTGTGTATGCATGTATATGTGTGTGTATGCATCATTATGTGTGTATGTGTGTATGTGTGTATATGTGTGTGTATGTGTGTGTGTCTATGTGTATGTGTGTGTGTCTATGTGTGTATATTTGCGTGTGTATGCATATGTACGTGTGTGTATGTGTGTGTGTGTGTGCATACTTGGCTTCTACAAGTGCGCTCTTGCTCTCTCTCATGCTCTCTCGCTTGTGCGTCCAAATCCCGACACAAATGTTTCAGGAGAAATCGAAATTTTCTTTTAAGATTCGAGAGCGTCGCTTATGCGACGTTCTGGAACACAAGACATCGCTTATGCGACACTAAAATGTTGCAGCCAGTTTTCCAATGGCGCAAATTGTGTTGCTACTTAGCGACGTGATTTGCAACGCATACTTTTAGCGTCACACAAGCGACGCTAGCATCACTTATGCGATGATCGCTCATAAAAAAAATCCAAAAAGAGGACCATCGCTTATGCAACGCTAGCGTCGCATAAGCGATGAATCCTGTTTTTTTTTCAATTGGGGGATGTTGCTATGCCCCCTATTTCTTGTAGTGAAATTTAGCAAAGTTAAAAAGTTTTGGATTGCCTAGACCCCATCATGTAGGAAAGTTTCGACTCTGCTTGAATAAAAAGATCACATCAGTATTTGGTGAATATAAACATATTCACGGCTACATGCCTTATGAAGCAAGAAAACAAAAGTTATATTTCACTTACAATGCATTTAACAACATATGCATAGATATTATAAAAATTCAAACATACATGGTTCAGTGCTATAATATAAAAGAACATGAATGTTCTGGTATATTGAAATTTGTAATCAAACTTGATGAAGCTGAGCTTAAAAAACATCAAAAGATGGAGAGGATAAGTATTGCACTAATGAACAAAGCTTTGGACTATAGCCTTGGGAAATTGGATACTCCATCTCTCAAAGTAAAATCAGAAATGGAGTTATGGTGGGTTAGTTGTGCTCAAGTTCCATCTGAGAGCCATAAAACACTTAAATGGTTATTCTCATAGACAAGCATTCCAAATGCTAAGGCATCATGTAGGAGAATTGTTGAATGTCAAAGACTACGAGAACTTTAAAGTTGAGTGGCATTTGAGTGGAGACCTAAAGATGCTCAAATGCATGTTTGGTATAAGTGGAGGGGCAAATTCTAAGTACCCTTGCTTGTACTGCAAGCAAAGTCTAGGCACAAGAGCATGGATTGCTAGAGCTGAGGAGGAGGAGGCTCCTTCGAGACAAAATGTTATTCTTCATAACTACTCATCTTCTTCGATGATTTGGGATCTCATACTTTCAAAAGGATTGATAAATGTACACATATGTACACTACATACAGAGTTAAGGATCATTGACAAATTGGTCGTCTTCACTTGGATTATGCATATTCTATCAAGCCTACAACTCTTGCAGATGATTGCATGAAAAAATGTGAATGTCTACTTTTAGAAATGGGATTTCATGGTGGTGATGTTCATCTAAGAAAAGATCCAAAGCTTTCACAAAATACAGGTGATGTACTACATGATGTCTCAATGGGAGGTGCAAAAGCAAGGAGATTCTTTAGCAACCATGATGACAAGCTGAAATAAAGATCTGATGAAACTCTTTTGTTCTTCTATCATATTCTTCTTGTGCATGGTGCATTCTTTGCAGAAAAAGAACCACTTGCCATATGGAACACCCAAGGCATGGAAAAATCTCATTATCAAGCAAGGACAAGCTTCTTTAGGTGCACAAGGAAAGGAGGAGGAGTAACAAAGAGCAATGCCTTCAGAGAGCTTTTTGATTGGTTCTTTAGAAGACAATTACAAAGGACCTCATGCCAAATATTATCAAAAGAATATGACTATCACCAGAAAAAATCATCATGTATCAATATCACAAAATGAAAAAGAATACATTTCAAACAAAGCTTTAATATTTGCAATGTTTTTAATTTCTTTGAGAAATAAAGATGTCATGTATGTACATTTCATGATGTATTAAGCTTTGAAAAGAAACATGTCCATTAGCATTAGATGACTTTGACCAGAGAACAGATCATGGATCAATAACAATTAATTTTAGGACATGGATCAGTTACACCAAAAAAATTTGCAATGTCTTATATCCCATTGGGAAATTTTTGAATATGTACATTTGATTAGTAATAGAGTTTGAAAAAATGAAGTCATTCCTTAAGTCTCTTTAATGAGCTTGGCTCTGGCAAATCACCTTTGTATCTGAGGAACTCTTTTCTCTTGTATCTAGCAATGCTTTTTACATCTGACACCCATGAGCCATTGCATAGCTTGAATAAGAAAGAAAGTACCCTGCCCTTGAAGCATTGAGTCGAGGGGCATATCCAAAAATTCTGAATGCAACTGCTCTTTCAAGCAGCAAAACTCTGAAAGCATTAAAGGGTATTGGAGTAAAACCCATGTATTTAGATAGAGTCCTCAAGGAGAACAATGAAAAGTCTGGCTCCTCACTATAGTGCTTGTGAATAACACTAAAAGAGTCTGGGTTCGATTTTGGAAGATAGTGGATAATTGAATGAATATCCACCTTTTTTTTCCTTTCTCTTCTATGGTTTTTCTTGATCCCTTCCCCCTGACAAGGTAATTGTCTTCATCCAATATAGTTAACTATGGTAAAAATAGAAAAACAAGTTCAGATAAACCAGGTCAGATGAACTGCAAGCGCACTTAAGGAGTCATGAAAAGTGACTTGAAACAAACAGAAAAAAAGCAAGAGACCCGACCGATGCAAGCGATTAGGGTCTTCGGAGAAATTTGGATGGTCCTAATCGCTTGCATTGATCGTTATCAATATCTCTTTGTAAATTACCTAGAAACATGTAATTTTTGCTGAAGAAGGTGAATTCTTACATAGCCAAATGTCTATTATCAATTTTGCATGCAACTCCTAAACACGGCCGATACAAGTGATAAGGCCCATCGGGAAATATCCGATGGGCCTAATTTCTTGCATTGGTCGGGTTCGATTTCTCACTCTACATTCTCTAGGAACATAAACTATATGTAGGAAAAGGTGTTTTTCACATGATAAAATGTAACCTATCATTGCACCATGCAAGTCCAAGACATGACCGATGCAAGCAATAAGGCCCAACGGAAAATATCCGATGGGCCTTATCGCTTGCATCCGTTATGTTCGATTTCTCACTCTATAAATGGAGATGTTGGACACGACCGATACAAGCGATTAGGTCCAACGAAAAATATTGGATGGGCCTTATCGTTTGCATCAACCACATCTCATTTCCTCACCCTAAAATTCATGAGAATATATTAAACTACATACCTTGACCTCATCTTCCTCCTCAATGAGCTCTTTGAGTCAATACATATTGTTCCTTTGTCCTTAGCAACATCAACGGCGCCCAAACGAGTATATTCCAAGTTGCTTCATCAAACTCTTCATCAGCAAGTGTTGGCTTCTCTGAGATAGCTTTCTCAAAGCATTTTGAAAGAGCTTGTGATGAATCTTTGAATTCTTCATTTGACAAATCCAAATCAAGATGCAAAAATTCTTCTTTTCTTTCTCCTTTCTCATTGATGAATCTCCTTGCAACTTCTTTTGACTCAGCTATAGCAGCAAGGCAGTAGTCCTCCCTAAGGTTGAAAAGTTCATGAATGTAAAATAGGGGGATAAACTCCTTTCCAGAGATAAAGTAAAATGGTAGATTTGGGAGAAGTAGGGACTTCTTAGACACTTGAACTTGTTCAGTTGGCTGCCTTATTGCATTCTCTATTTTAAAGTAGCCACATCAAAACCTGTGACCTGCTCTTCTTCTGCTTGGAGATTGATCTCCTCAACAATATCTATGACACCGTTCGTACTTTTTGAGCTTCCCTCAAGTGTCAGCTCTAAGAAAGGCTCCTCTACAACATGAAAACTTTCCTCCTTTTCAATTGAGATGTGATCAAGCCATATCAAGAAAGCAATGTTTAAGGGGAGCAAGCAGCAGTCCTTTTCATGCTCTAGGCATAAATCTAGCTTCCCTGGCAAAGGGGATATCCTTTTCAATTTTCTTGTGATTTTTGCCCTATCTATTGGATTCTTCCCAAAGATGTGAGGATGGAGATATGTTTTCTGAGATAAAGAAAGCTCCTTTCCATTGATCAACCCCAAGAGGTTCTCCCACTCATCGCTAAGAAAACTTTTTAATTTCTCTCGGAGTTTTTCAAAATCAATCTTGGGGTTGAATATGGCCATTGCATCAGGAAAGTAATCTACAGTTAAACCCTCTTGAACCATGAAGTCAAGTAGTTTCTCTGATGGAGAGACACTAAGGATCTCATTCATTCCCTCCATCTAAGTTGCAGCTTCTCTAGTATGTCCTAGTGGAGAACATGACCGATGCAAGCGACTCAAGCTAGTAAACATGGGTCAAACAGGTATAATCGCTTGTATCAGTCATATTGGGGATGAAAGACAAATATGCACGGTAATGAGACAAATTCTATGAAGGTTGAAATTTTGAAATGGTGAAGGGAGTTGCTATTTATAGGCCAGGAGGGAGGGAGTAAGGGTCAAATGATATGGAACAAGTGCCACATGGCAAAGCTACATTGGGAATCCCAACGAATAGATGACATGGCCCACTCAAATCATGCCACATGGCTAAGAAACATTGGAATTTACAATAGCTAGATGACATGGATCAATCACGGCATGCCATGTGGCACCAACAGTCAACTCAATTTTGAGACCTATTTAAGCTTCCCTATTCACTTTCTCTCATATTTTCTCAATACTTTCCAAGCCTCGAGTTGCCATCGCCTCCAAGATTTTTAGCCGCTTCTTAATAAGTTCTATAGAGAACGCTTTCTGTGTGAGGTAATACGGACACGATCGATCCAAGCGATAAGGGACATCCGGATGTTTTCCGATGATCCTTATCGCTTGGGTGGGTCGTGATTCTGAACCGTATCCTAGATTTAAAATAATGTTTCCTTTGATTGTTAGCTATAGTGGAAATAGAATTGATTGATATTTCATGATGATTTAAAGGAGGACCGATCCAAGCAATAGGGTACATCGGGGATTTGTGGATAACCCTAATCGCTTGGATCGGTCATGTTTCTTAAATGCCATGGAGTCCTTGATCATAGCTTGCAAATTATGTTTTGCTAAGTGAAGAATGAGCTATTATGCATTCTAAGCTATATTCGAAATAGTATTGATTGATATTTCATGATGATTACAAGGATGACCGATGCAAGTGATAAGGGACATCCGAGGATTTTTGGATGACCCTTATCGCTTGGATCGGTCATGCTTCTTCAATAGCATCCTTGATCATAGCTTTGAAGTAATGTTTTATTTGGTAAAGTATTAGCTATAATGCATTGCAAGGGAAGCGGAATTCACTGATATTTCATGACGATTAGAAGCACGACCGACGCAAGGGATTAGGGACATCCGAGCATTTCCAGATGACTCTTATCGCTTGGATCGGTCGTGTTTCTGACATTGGATAGAGTCCTTGATCATAGCTTTTGAGAGTAAGTTTCTTTGCCTTTCCACTTCCATGCCTTAAGACTCTCACTTTGTGCAGGTTATGGCTAGGACAAAAAAGACAGCAAGGAAGTTGTACCTTTAGGGCCAAGAACAAAATGCCCAGGAACAAAATGCCTAGGAGCAAAATTCCCAGAAGAGTCAAGGCAATGCATCAGAGAAGTCTTCAAAGAAAAGGGTCAAGTACCATGTAAAGTCCTCGAGGGAAATAAGAAGAGCTGAAACGTCTATCGGACTACTGATCCCTAGACTTCTATTTATGAGAGTTATCAAGCAGATCACAGCCAATCTCTCTTCTTTGATGATGACCACATCCTTTATAAATATGAGGTGGCAAACTCAAGCACTGCTATGCCTGCAGGAAGCTATAGAGGACTTTGCTATTGACTTTATGAATGATGCTTATTTATGTGCTGCTCATTCTCACAGGGTAACACTAATGGTGTTATTGTATCAAGAATAAGATATAAATTTGACAAATCTCTTGTTCCTATTGATCACCATGATAAAAAATTCTTTGATATTCTGAATATACCTCCAGCCCGAGCACCCAAAACAATAGTTGTCATTGAAGAGGTCAACCCTTATGTCACTCATGATCATGAAAGAAGAAATGCAGCAAATAGTGAGGAGGAGAGGAAACAGCAGGGATTATTTACAAAGGAAAGTGTCATCTTAAACCAGATTTAGAAGTTACAAAAGGCAAATAAAGAGCTCCTTAAGAAAGGAGATGGGCAGATAATAGTTAATGTTGCAATGGCATGGCAGGATGAATGTTTCCTTGACATAAGACCATAAAACAACAAAATTTTGAGGGAATTTCATGTTGAAATATCAGATAGTGTAGTCAACATTTCACTCAGGTAGTATCTACAGGCCATAAAGTGCTCTTGTATTGCTTAATTTTCTAGTTCCTTAAATGAATTTTTATTTCTTGATCTGTAGGGTTCTTCTTCAACAATGTGAGGAAGCAGTTCAAAGAAAAGTATTTATCATAGATCCGCTTGTGACACAGTGTTTTTTTTATAAACATGGAGATGCCAAATGCTTTCCAGAGAATTTTACAGAAGAGGTAGAATGTGTTATCTACCCATATATTGAAAAGTAAGTATTCATCTTCATTTTGAAAAGTACACTTGTTTCATTAAAGAAAGTATATTTACATGCAACTCATTGACAGGGGCCATTGGATTCTTATTATTGTTGACTTCAATGCATATCAAGCTCTTTTCCTGAATTATCTTAAATCACAACATGGAAATTGCAAAGTGTAAGTTGCCAACATTTTGTTGTTCTCTATTTAAGAGCCATGCCATCCATTCTGATTTTCACTTTACAATGCAGTGCTGCTAAGCTTCTCAAGGTGCATATTGATCAGAATTTTCTTGGAATTGCTAAATTGAATGAACAAAAGCAATTTGGATACATACACATTCATGTGCCATTGCAGAAAGATGCAACGTCATGTGGGTGGAGAGTGATTGCAAATGCTATAAGATTCTTAGAAAGAAGGTTTTATAGTCCTGAATTGAATTTATCAAACTATCCAGATGCATGGATCATCTTGATCAGAGAGAGACAGAGAGAAATAAATGGAATTATGAAACATGCAATCTGCCCTAATGATCCAGACTGACCTCCACCCCCTCCACTAGATAAAAAGAAGTCTGAAGAAAAAAAGAAAGGGCATCCTCTTCACTCACCATTGAAGCATGGGACCAAGAAAAAGAGTCAAGGTGAAAGCTCTAAAAAGGGCCGCAAGCATTAGAGAAAAGAGGGCTCCAAAAAGGATAAAAAGGGATGAATCATTTTTGAGTCTAAGATTGAAATCTATTGTAAAAGCGACATAGGTTGGAAGATTTATTTATGTAGAAATTGTATGTACTTATGCCAGTCTTCATCGAGAAGATGTTCATTGTTACATATTTATATGTCTTAACCATATTTATATGCCTTGAGTAATATAAAGTTGTATTGAACCTCTTGAGAGTTAAACAAAAGTTCATTGCATGGTCCAACAAAATTTGGTCGTGTCACAAATACGACTGCATTGTGGGTTTTTTACTTCATTCTTGTTGAAAAGTTAAATTTGGAGAAAAAAGAGAAGAACGTAAAGAAGAAAGAGGACACGACCGATACAAGCGAAATGGGGAATCAGAGAATTTTGGATTGCCCCTATCGCTTGCATCGATCGTATTATCCATTTAAACATAGCATCCCCTTTAAGCAACCTTGCATGAGATGAGTTGAGTTGCAAGTTGTTTTTATAGTCATGATTCAAACCTTTATGCAAATTCACGTTTTGAAGTCTCTTTCGGTAGTTGCAAACACGATCGATCCAAGCGATTAGGGCGATCCGACAAGTTCAAATTGCACTAGTCGCTTGAATCGGGTCATCTTCTCTAATCTTGTCTCCTCTATTTTATGGCTTAAGTCATGCTCTACATATTTTGAAATATCATACCTTAGATTCGAATTTGCACCAGGTTCTCCACCCTCTTCAATATAACTTGTTATGTGAACCATGATACTTTCTCGTGCATACCTCTAGGATAGAAAAGATGGATAGAATCAAATAATTTAATTGAAACTAAGGTGCACCTTGGATAGACCTCATCAAAAACTTGAAATTAAACAAAAAAATGCCGCTATGAATATAGACATTTAAAGTACATAGTTTAACACACATTCTTTGTCACCATCCTACAAAGAAAAATCAATGGAAGTATCAGTAGAAGCTTCTATAAGAGGGAGATACATTATGTAAGAATGTCAAGGGTTAACTTGTTACAATCTTAAGGGTTGGAACTTAATCACCCTTGGTGGCAGGCATGTTATGCAAGATAATGTTTTCTCTGATCTAATGTTAACTATTGCATCATCAATTGAGAATCTAAACTATGATGATACCTCATCAAGGTATTCTAGGAGCTCCCTTACATTTCTGAGATTCCAATTTGTAGTGATAATTGTTTTCCTTGATTGAAAATCTGGATGAATCAATACTTCTAACTCAAATTCTGGACAGCTCTCCTCTGAGTCCAAGGCTATCCAAAGTCCAAGCTTCTTTTTCCACCTTCTATAATCATATCCTAAAACTAGAGATTTTCGACATATCTTATATGAGATTGAAAGAGAATTTGGACTAACTTTACGTAAAATAATGTCCGTTAACTTTTGAACTTCTTTGCTATCCCATTCCCTACCTAAAACATCATCAATCTCTGAAATAGAGACTCTCCTATTCAACCACATTGTTTTTGTTTTCTGTAATAACATGTTTTTAAAGAATTCTACAAAGACATGAATAGGAAAAAACCATTGAATCTTTATCCTTCTCGAAATTCGGCCTACTGACATTGCATTTTGGATGTCAAATTTCATTTTGCATAGAAAACTTGAAATTGTTGAATGATCAGGAGCATCCTAATCTAATGAAGAGATGCAAGGAGCAGGTACATGTACAAGATTTCCATAAGAACTCCTCCCTGATGGCACTTGATAATCTACATAATGGACAAATAACTCTATGCTATTGAAAATTTGAATAGATTTTTTTGCATACATGAGTTCTCCATATTCCTTCTGAAGAACTCTAAATGTTCATGTTAAACACTCAACAAGTTGCCATTCCACAATATTGGAAGGAAAGATATCTGCAATACAAAAACATATGTGTTGTTATACAAAAACAACTTGAATGATAGAAGAGCATTGTAAAACTTCACTTACAGTACGAAGGGAATTGTAGATAATTTTCTAGAACAAGATCCTTAGCGGTGTACACATGTTGTACTCGTGCAAACCAACCGCATCTCTTCAATTCAAAACTGAGAATACGTCCCTTCCAGTGGTTTCTTCTGTTGTATCTTTTGGCATGGTTGACTTTATGGTGCACCTCTACAGCTAGGAAGCATAGTTACCCATTCATTTACTTTCATAGAAAGAGGTTTCCACAAAGAATCCTCTCTTCTGTTGTAAACCTCACATGAGGTTACATGATTGGAAGGACGATGAGAAGAAGAAGCCATTTGAACTAAGAAGAAGAAGAATGCTCAATGCGAGAAACCGACATTCACAAATTTTGGTAGTATTTATAGACAAAAAGGCTTTGTAAATGTGGAAACTTTTGATTTGATGTAAACCCCGTCACTGAATGATCATGAAATTTTGTGAACCCAAAAATATTTGGTAGCTCCAAAAATCAATTCCCTCTTGGAAATTTAAGAATATGCATTGTGTAGTGTGCAAAAATATCTTTTTTTGCATCAAACCAAAAAATTGTACACTGAATACAATAATCTTCATCAATTTAGTGGCGCTTTTAGAGAATATTGTATTAAAAAAAGCATTTCTTCATATGGTTAAAAGAGACAACAATGTTATATTCTTGTACACGTGGAAAGACTCTACTTGTCAATTTCCTTAATCTATCATTAGCAAATAGCCTCTTTTTGGTTGTTTTTCTCCCTAATGGCTTCAAGAAAAGATAAGTAGTCAGATTTTAGAATCCTCATTTTCTCCATATTCAGATTGTTGGTTCACTCTACCACAAAAGAATAGTAAACTTTGATTTATCCACGATCTTCAACTAGTCAATAAAGTGACAATTAGAAAGGTGGGCACTGAAGGGATTTTTCACGAGCTTGCTGAAGCATTTATAGGACATGCTATACATTCGATGGGAGATCTCTATTTTGGCTATGATCAATTCCAATTGGCAATTGAAGGTGCTAGAAGTTAAGTTCCACACACGATGAGTGCAATGAATTTTGTGTTGCACGATGTTATTCCACACATTGCTATGCCATTTATAGATGATATTCTATTTTAGGTTGTGCAGAAATAGATAAAGATGTTACTTTGGATAATGATGGATTTAAAAAGTTTGTCAAAGCTCACATTTTGGCTGTGAGCAGATTTTTCAAGAATTTATGAAAGTGGGTTTGACTTTCTCGATTGAGAAATCGACTTTTGGGGTGAATGAGGTGCTCATAGTTGAACACAAGATTAGCTTTTATGGCCATAAACCTTATCCTCCAAAGGTAGAAGGAATCAATAAAATGGCAAACATTTGCAAGGCTTTGAGTGAAGTGAGACGCTTTTTAGGAGAGCATGTGTCTTCTATTTTTTATGGATTCGTCACTTTGCACATGTGGTAGATGATTTGTAAAGCTTATTAAGAAAACATTGGAAATTTGTTTGGCTTGATATACATACATTAGCTATGGAAAATTTGGAAGGACGTTTGATGCATGCTCGAGCTCTTTAAAGGGTCGATTATTGAAATGGAAAAACTATCTTCTTCATAGTGGACACTAGTCCAATTGGAATTGGATGGGTAATTGGACAACATGATGAGAAAGTGAATAGGTATGCTATAAGATTTGGTGTGAAGATTTTACGAGAGCATCAACAAAAATACCCATAAAGGCAACTCTAGGGAGTAGTGTGTGCTCTCAAGCACTGTATATTCTATGTTTCATATACACTTTTCCCCCTATGTTTCTCCGAGGAGCTCGACACGTGACTATATTATCAACACTATATTATGAACAAGCTCATAACTATTTAAGGAGTACTAGAAGGAAGTTTAAGCAAATATACAACTACAAACAAATGTTGCCATCGCCAATGCTCTATGTGTTTCTTGATTGATTGGTGGATCTCCACAGCAGGTCATCAAAAGAAAAGAGTTCATTCTCATTATAAAAGGTACAAAAAAACCACTGCATAGAAATATAATGCATAGAAATATAATGCAGGTGGAGGACCATGTTTGCCTCTCATCCAAGCAACTACTTTACAAATCCCACTATACCATTTTGGTATATGTTTTCCCTGATCAATGTATAAATTCTCACAAATCAGTGCATGATGAATCTCTACCTTAGAAATGGAAATATTATTTGTGCACACTTGAAAGTAGTTTGAGAGGAGGCCTAACTAGGAAATACATTGGATTGTGTACAAGCGAAAAGAAATAACAAGGAGGCATACACATGTTCTTTTAAGCTCATTGAAGTCTCCGACATGGATGTAAGTGGAGGTTGAAATACCATTCATAGAAACTACATATCTTCTAGAAAGAAATTGTTGTCTCTATCCTTCCTAGTAGTACTTGTTTGAGAACAATGTGGAATGCCTTTGCTTATCTAGTTTTGAGTGAGAAATAGGATCTCGAAAAATTCCGAGAAGGAAACTGTGCTCGATGGCATGTCTAAGCCCCATCACACTTTATACCTTCCTTTGATTTTTGTTATAGCAATAGGTAAAAAATTAAAAGTAATAAAATTTAGGAAAAACCATGGATGTGGCTCCAAACTAGAGATTTGCATGGTAAAAACCAATGTGTTAGAAGGTGGGTTATCTTTTCAAAAAATAGGAAAGAATGCCTAGTAGGGTGGTTCTAAAAAGGAGCAAAATGGGAAGTTCTAGCTTGCGAAAGAGTAACATCCATTTGCATAGAAAGGAAGGAGAATCGTGAAAGTAGAGATCTCCTCAATTGATTCAAAGAAACAAGAGACCAGAGGCTATATATATATATATATATATATATATATATATATATATATATATATATATATATATATAGAGAGAGAGAGAGAGAGAGAGAGAGAGAGTGAGAGAGAGGGAGAGAGAGAGAGATAGATAGAGAGAGAGAGAACTTATGTTGGATCCCAAGGAGGGGTGTTTGGTGCTTCATCTTTAGTATTGACAAATTTATTGAGTTTCCAGTGCCGAGCACAATGGGTGCTTTGGACATGTAGAGATATTCCCAACAATGGAAGACTAGCAAGGCTTTGTTGTGCAAATACATTTCGATGCTTTGGAAGATGGATGAGTAATTTAGAATGCATGTCTAAGGTGAATTGGTAGCTATGATGTTATTTTTAAGGAAGATACAATGCATCCATTACTTTCATGTACTAAGTACACATCAATTAGCTCCAAAGATGTGTATGATACTTGGCACCTCCTTTTATAGATGGAAAGTCTAGTGCTGGTCCAAATGAGGTAATTTCTTGAGCTTTATAGGTTTGATGTGATGATGCAGACCATTCCATTTTCTGATGCAGATTTGCAGGATGCACTTGTTGATGAGAGAGCCCATATAGAGGAGGCAAAGTCTATGCCTAAATGATTGGTCCAAACTTTGCAAGATAGCAAATTAGGTGCACCTCTTTCATATCCTACTCATTCAGGCTTTGATAGTGCTTCTTTTCCATCAAATTGCTATGCTATGGCTGCCTCTAGTCTTTGTGATGAGAATAAGCCTATTTCATTTGATGAAGCACAAAATCCAAAAAATTGGATGGTTGTGATGCAATCAAAATATGATGCTATTATGAAGAATGGTATGTGATATTTATGTGACTTGCCTTGTGCTAGCAATGAAATCAGCACTAAGAGGGTATACAAGCTCAAGTGTAACCCTGATGGAATATTTGACAAGTATAAAATTAGGCTTGTTGAGGCATTGATTTTGATGAGACCTTTGCTCCTACATTTTGAACGACTATTGCTCGTAGCATATGTGCACTTGCAGCTCACCATGGTTGGAATCTACATGAGTTGGACATTAAATCTACATTTCAAAATGGTGACTTACATGAAGAAGTGAATGTTGTTAAACCCCGTGGTTTTATGCAAAAAGGGCATAAAAACAAAGTGTGCATATTAAAAAATGCATTATATGGTTTGAAGCAAGCATCACGTGCTTGGTATCAAAAGATACATGCCTACTTGATTGCACATAGTTTTGAGAATAGTCCAAGTCAGAGCACCTTATATGTTAAGCATGAAAATTATGTGCTTTAGATCATTGTTGATGACATGCCACTCATTGGTCTTAATAAGCAACATATTATTGATTTTAAGGCTGATTTGCATGCATCATTTGAGATGTCAAATTTGGTGCATTTTCATAATTATCTGGGCATTCAATTTATGCATGTTGATACAAGCATAGCTTAGTGTCAGAAAGAATATATTAACACATTAGTGGAGCATTTTGACCTTGAGGAAACCTATTGCCACTTCTATGGAAACTCGTTTATAGTTGAGTCTTCATGATGTTGAAAATGCATCTGATGTTGTTCTTTACCCATAGGCTATTAGATGCTTGATTTAGTTATGCATTACTCCATCAAACAATCAATTTGTTATCTCACAGATGAGGAGGTTTATGCATTTCCAAAGAGTTAAGCAGTGGTAGTAGGTTTAGCACATCTTTTGCTATTTGAGTGGTAGCCGACTATTTGGATTGTTTTATCTCAAGGGGGGATCACTACCAATAGATTCACATGCTTTTTCTTGACACTAATTGGAATGGTTGCTATGACACTCATTTGTATGCTACTGGTTTTTGCTTCATGCTTGGTATCTCATGCATATCTTGATTAAGCAAGAAATAGGCTACTCTGGTGACTTTTATTTGTGAGCCTAAGTATAGGGCAACTTTCACAATGACTCTTGAGTGTGTGTGGCTCACTCGCCTTATGATTGATTTGGGTGTTGTTTAGTCTTTTGCCACCACTATCTACACTGACTATCAAAGTGCATTGAAAGTTGCAAGGAACCATGTGTTCCATGCTCCCACTCAGCACATTGAGGTGCGCTATCATTATGTAAGGGAGAGGTTCTCTAGCGGAGAGATGAGTTTCGCATATGTGCCCACACAAGAGAACAATGCATACCATTTCATAAAGGCTCTGCCTAGGGAGGAGTTTCAAGCTTTATGCAAGGATTTGTGCTTAGTTCCTTTTTTGGATTGATTCCACATAGCTTGGCGCTTCCTCATACATGAGTGCCAACTCCTTGTTCACTGCATCATGCCGAGCGGAAATTTGTCGATAGATTTTAGAAGTGATGTGCATGAATACACTATGAGTAGTAAGGAACTTCTTTCCCTCTTTAGGAGATTTTTTTCTCTTGGCTTGTACATATGCCTAGAACCCTAATGGGTCACTTCTCTTTGGACATTCACTTGGTAATACATTCAGTATTGTGTTTTATGCTCCAAGCTTCTTCTTCTTCTTTGTTTTGTTTGCGTGATTTTGTTGGCCTCAGACTCCAACACTAAAGTCCGTGAAATTTATTACAATTTTCATAAGAAATTGACAGTCATTGAGGAAAATCCCTCGGATGCATATGGAACAAGATTTTGAGTAAGTGCCGCTATTATGCGGTTAAATAGTGGTACATATAGAGTTGATTTCCCATATGAGGCTTGTCACTCTAGCACAATGGTGAGTACCAATGTGAGAAGATTCACCTCATAATTGTCAATCCGTGGAGACGTGAGGACTAGTATGAAGACTATGAGCAAGTGAAGGCACAAGTGTGTGAGTGAGAAGCACACAAGCATGCACACACATACACACACAGGCGCACACAAGGCAAGAACAAGGAGAGGAACAATGGAGTTCTTTGCATTAGTCAAAAATTCTCTTACATCAGCTCAATTCACAAACAATCTAACCCCAAAAATGAGTTCTCTAGCTCTTTTTATAGTTTTCTAACTAGCTTTGGTCTTGTCCAGACCTAGTGTCCGGCCTAGTTAAAAATTAGGTTCTAAAGCCTATTTGAGAACTCAAACGGAGTCTAAAAATTATGAAAATTGATATGTAGCTAGTTCTAGTACTCCTCAAGCTCGAGGACTCCTCGGCTTGCACAAAATGGAGTCTATTCTACCAAAAAAGA
This sequence comes from Ceratopteris richardii, assembly GCA_020310875.1. Lineage (NCBI taxonomy): Eukaryota > Viridiplantae > Streptophyta > Polypodiopsida > Polypodiales > Pteridaceae > Ceratopteris > Ceratopteris richardii. Next base: position 104,647,560 of record CM035441.1, on the reverse strand, counting down.
AATTTACAATGTTTGTGTAGTGATTAAAATCACTTGAGTTGTAAATGGTCCATGGAAAAATGATTGGGCCTTGTTGTCGTATTGTGCATGAATGCTCCGTTGTGCTAGTATGCTCTTCATCTGGCTTGTATGCCAACACTCCCCCCTTCCTAGCGTCTGTCGCCCCTGACAGACCTCTGTTCTATAGGGTGGTCGATGTAGTATTGGATGACATTGGTGGCTAATTCATGTTCTCCTATCCTTAAGCCTCTTGCTAGGTCAGCTTCCAATGCATCCCAATTTATTGCACCGGGGACCTCTGGTTGCGGTGTGGTGTAGTACTCTGATTACATGGCTTGTTCAGAAGCAAAGAGATGGAGCAGGTGTGTTGGCTTCGGTGCGAAGACCTCCGAGTGATACTCCCAGAAACCTGATCTGAACATTTCTTCGAATGTCTGTTTGTAACATGAAGGGAGGTATTTGATGCGTGCATGCCAGGCATAAGCCACACGAATACCGGGGGTGGTGCTCATGTCATACACCAAATCGTAATTTCCATTCGTAAATCCCGGTAGACGTACCTGTGGTGCTGCTGCATTTCTAAAGGTTTTCAATACTACCTGCATCATATCTAGAATCTTAAGCATCATTTGAGCTGCCACATCTGGCATGGGCTTCAATCGTGGTATCCAATGTCGAATTGTTCCCATCATGTATGCTACTGACGGTGGTCCCTGTGGTGGCACAATGTACGGGTAGTTTAGCCATTCCTTGCATTGCGCATTGTTTTGCACTTTGATATTGAATGTCTTCCAAGACCTGCGGCGTGGAACTGGACCGTAGCATGGATTGTATAGGAGATGTAAAGGCGCGTTGTTCCATGTGCGTAGCATTTCTGGATATGTCTCTAGAAGTTTCTGCCGCCAGGTGGGTTGACGAATTTTGCCTTTTTGCACATCTGGAGGAAGGTCTTCGGGTTGAAATTGGGTAGCAAAGGTAGGAATCTTACCCGTGACTCTCTGTATTTCTGCATTATAATCAGCCAGAATAATATAATAAGGCCTGTATTGGAGTTCAGATGAGAGGATAAGGCGTCTCGATGACAGGTTCTTGAAGTAAGCAGATTGTAGCACAGTTTCCTCTATGACCCTCATGGCCTGATTTTGCACTACTATGCGCTTTTCGTGAGAACTCCCGATTTCCTCCACTTGACGTAGCCATGGAGGCCGTGGTGCTTTGAATGTGTCCTGAGCTTCTTCTGTTTGTTGGCCTCCTGGAAAGGGTTGTGGATCGTATTCTTCTTCAAATGTTTGTACCACAAGAATTTGTACTACTTCTTCGTCGGTGGGAGCCTTTGGAGGGGAAGGTGGTCTCTCATATTGTAGTAGACGCTTGCAATTCGGTGACCTGTTTCTGGAGATCTTTTAAGGCCTCTGAGTCTGTGAGAAGTGAAGCCGTAGAGGAGGTGGTTTGAGAGGCTGTTGTTGTTTTTTTTTGGTGTTTCTGCTTCAGTTGACCCAGTTCCTCTGATAGCTGGTCATGTGCTTCAAGCAGCATGGCATAGTCTTCCAATATGATCTTGATATTGTCGGGGGTCACTGCTTGAAACTTTGATGGGCTGATGGGTGCCCCAGGTGTGCTTTCGATAGCTGCTTCTAGGTTTTCCTGATTTTGTAATTGCAGGCGTCGATTCTCTTCATGAGCTGCAACAAGATGTCGCTTGAGTAGGGCCATATTTCTCTAAAGCTTTGAATTGCGTCCCAGCTGTGTCCGTAAATGACCTTCTACCACTTGTATTGCTTCCTGATCTGTGTTCTGTAACTGTACCTCCAATATGCTATGAGCCTCTTGGAGAGTTTGGAATTGTGTATGGAGGCGAGCATTTTCCTCTTCTAGTGCAGCAAAGCGGTGTTGTAGTGTCTCCGAGTGCTCTTGCAGGTGTTCATTCTGTTGCTGGAGCTGATTGTAATCTGTCCTTAAGTTTGATATACAAGCTAGCATGGTGTCCAATGCATTGCCTATAGATGAGGGGGGGGTGTTTACAATGGAAAATGCATGGGAAGGGAATTGGTGAAGGGGAAGAGTGAATGATGTGTCTATTGAAGACGTGTGTGTGCGTGAAATTGGTGGAGGGGGAATGGGAGGAGGTGGAAGCGTGGGGGGAGGGGGAGGTGCCGTGGGTGGTGAGATGTCCATACTTTCAGGAGTGGGTGCGAGTGTGGGGTCTACCATATACATTGGAATGGTAGGTGGTGTGTGTGTGAAAGTGGTGAATAGATGAGAAGTGGGGTGGGGAGCTGAAAATAAAGGGAATGGTTGAGACCTGGGTTGAAAAGTTCTAGCAAGGAAGTTATGGAGGGATTGGAGAAGTGGAGAGATGGAGGTTGGGGGTTGAGGTCATAGAGTTGAGGAGGGCATGAAGGGTTGCGTGGTAGCAGGGAAACCCATGAATATGGATCTAGGGTCAGGATGACCTATGGTTGAGGGCATGGGGGATGGTTGTCCTAGGGCAGGCTCTAAGAGCGATTTGGATTGTGTAGTGATGGTGGTTGCTTCATAGATTGGGTTATCAGAGGTGGAGAATAGGGTTGAACTAGAGATGGGAGTACGAAAGATGAAGGTTTGTTCGGTGGGTTGAGTGGTCGAGGTGATTTCCACGGTTTTTGCTCTAGGAGGCGATGGTGGGGGTGTGGGTGGTAGTGGCTCGGTGGATTCCTCATGGGTGACTAGGTGCTCTTGGCTAGCAGTTTCTGTTGCTTGGGAGGTTGTCCCGATGGGTTCGGATGTACTAATTGGCCCTTCTGCCGTTGTAATGGGGATCTGGATATTCTTACCTGACCGTGGTCGTGTCTGGAATCTTCGTGGATCATATTGAACTGGAGACCTCCTAATGGCGGTCCGCACTGCTTCTACTACCCCATATGTTTCTGCCATCAATAAGAGACCTTCACTATATTCTGAGTCAACTCTTGCTTCTTCCAACAGCTGAGTCATGAGTACTCTACTGCTCTGTTCGGTGAGCAGTTATTGCGATCGCACTCGTTCCATGATTTGATACAGCCTTCGGAGTTCTGCTGTATAGGCCGGGGCTTCAGTGGTCTCCTCTTCATATGCTCCTTCTTCTTCTAGGTGTCCTTGTTGTTGACCTTGCTGAGCGTCACTCCAATGTACATGGCGGCCGTCTGTAGATTTTCTTCTTCTTTGTGAAGATGTGCCTTGTTCTTCTGCATCTGAGTAAAACTCTACATCAGAGAGTTATGTACTTTGTAAGAATGCTTCGAAGTCCTGGGGATCCATTCCTTCAGCATCTCCAGTTGTAGCAAATTCAAATTCAGATGGAGCGGGAGGAGCTGAAGGGGTAGCTTGTGTCGTAGTTTCAGATCCAGACCTGGGTATCCTAATGGTAAAGGGAGGTACAGTGGTCTCCCCTCGTGGCGATACTTCAGGAGTAGTCAGAACTTCCCTTGTTTGGACACAAGGGATCGCACCCCTCATGCGCTTGCATTGATGTGTGGATCTCTTGAGCCTCTTAAACAATTGTAATTGTGCCCAAGTTAAGGCACGTTCGATGGGTACATCGTATGCTAAGCACCGGTAGATAATACCTGTGATAGCACAGCAGCCGTTCACCACTAATTTCCTAGAAGACCTTTTATTTGCTTCATACAACTGATCTATAATCCATACAGGAAGCTTAATTGGTAACACACTTGTCTCCGCTAAGTAGAGAGCAAACCAAATTCTTTTGTGCATTTGTGTGAAGCGGTCTTGACCGGGGAAAGCAAAATGTTGCATACACATACGGAGAGGGATGGACATGTTTGGTGTGAGTGATGCCATGTCTTTAAGCTTCAGTAGTTTCCTATCCTTCATGTTAGTAGGAACGAGAGCATCCTTCTGAGAAGGTACATGTGTGTCGTGCATATTCAAAGCAGAGCTCACCAGCTCCAAGGTAATTTCAAACCTCTTTAACTCGTTGTTGCCCAGCAAGGAAGGAAGAACAAATGATCCTTGTTTGTCCTATTCTTCATTAGCTTGTAATGTGGAGACCAAATAATAGCATCGGAGGAGATCCGGTTTAGGTAGTGGTGCTTCAAAGTATTCTGCTAGCCCTGCACGTTGCCATATGGTCTGGAGATCCTCTGTGTTTTGTAGAGTCTCAAACTTCTTGGTGAAAAATTGGAATCGAACCCATGATCTGTCATACTCGCACTTAGACTCCCATATATACTTGGCCTCTCCTAATGGACCTGGCATGCCATTGAACCAATGAGAATTGGCGTGGACTCTTTCTGTGATCCCTGTGGGTGGATCTGGTACCGGGATCTGCTGAAGGAGTTGCAGCTCCACAGGTCGTTCAGTTGGTGGCACATCCACAGGTAGACTATCCACATCGATTCTTGCAGTAAGTATTCCTACTTGTGAGCTCGGACCTGTCGCTTCTGCCATGTTACTTCTTGCCTCCTGATTCTGTGAGAATATAGAAACATGAGTTAACATTGTAAAGGACAAGTTAGAACCGTTTTTTTCCCCATTACAACATTATCATGAGGTTCGGGAGAGATTAGTAGGTTAATAAGTGCTCGGTGCTTGTGTGTGTAGTTAGGAATTGGTTGGACCTAAGAACTAAGTGGAATGATGTAGTGTGAGAGTGACGTAGTTAGTAGGTGGGCATGGATTTACAACTGGGGTCCGGGGGTTTATTACAAGTTTTAGGTTGCCAAATGTAGTGGATGGGCTTTGATCTTGATTTTGTGGAAGCTCTGAAGAGTTGGATAGGGGTATCTGCTTGAGAATGAGGCTTTTTAGGGACCCATTTAAGAGTGATTCTACTTTTGCGCATGGAAGAATATGTGTCCGTGCGTGATGTGTAAGACTGTGCCTCCGATGTTCGAGTGAGTGAAACATGTTGTACCGGTTGTGGCCTTGGTGTAGCTATTTGAGCCCGCAAGCAAGCCTTAGGCACCCAGATTTGTCCTGATTGTGGGCTGGCCTTCATTGACTTCTTGGGTACCCAAATAGACTTCACTTTCGTAGAAGGATTAATGAAGGACTTCTTATTAGTGTCGTGTTGTTGACTACTAATAAGAGGTTTTGGCCGTGGGGTCGGCCTGGTCTGAACAGGGTATTTGCCTTTTCGCCTCCATACTTGTTTCCATGGCTGAAACAATCTGCTTTGCTCCTTTTTTTGGCATCCAGTATGGGTGGTGTTCTGCTTCTTCTGTATTTGATCTGCCGTTGGTTGTTGCAACCTTCTGGTCTTTGGAAAAGAAGGGAGTTTCGTCCTCTCCCTGGCTCCGTTGTTGAGACAAGCCTCTTTCTGCATCATACAGTTTTGGACAAAAATAGCATTGTCAACTTCATGTGCGCCCCTGGAAGGACCAGGAGTTTGTGCCTTGCCTAGTTCCTTGAGTGCCTCATTTTCCAATTCAACTGTAATTCGGCTATGATCTACCCATACCTGAAGAAGTCCACTTCTTAGGTTGAGGTTGACTGCATGATCATAGATCCAGTCCTGACCCAAGACAAGAGGCTCAGTGAGGTCCTCATCTTGACACACTAGTACTTTGACTGTCATCACTTCGTCTTGAATGGAGATGGGAAGATCCACCTCGCCCATGCAAGGGGTTTCCACACCTCCCAATCCTATGAGATATGCTTCTATAGGATTGATAGTTAATTTCAATTCTTGACAGTAAGACAACTTGACAGCACTAGTGGATGCACCTGAGTCAATCAAAGCTCTTACAGTCTTTGCACCCTTTCCTTGTCCTACTTCTAGGGTTACAAAAGGTCGTCGATCAATTATTCTATGGGAACGTCCACCTGAAGCCTCGCACATGGCCACAGGATAGCCTACAGATTCTTGAGTGTCCGGCATAGGCGGGTCTCTGCCTTGTCTCCTCAATTTCATTCGTCGGATGCGTTCTAAAGCTTCTGCCTGTGCTTCTTCTCTAATTCATTTCTCTTCTTCTTTACGTTTCTTGGAAGTGTTGAGTCGATTTAGCATCTCTTCAGTGAGAGGTTCTTGATATAACTTGACTCTGCATCCACTGATGTAACTTGGTAGAATATCACCCTCTAGAGTGGCTAGTTGAACTGTGCCACTTGTGGAGATTCTATTGATAATCATTGGCCCGTAACCTCTTTTCTCTAATTTCCGTGCCTGCTGCTTCAATGTGTAGACTAGGACTAGGTCGCCTGCTTTCAAGCCTTTATCCTTCACATGTGTATCAAAATATGCCTTTTGTCTCTTCTTCGCTGCATAGATTCCTGCTGCAGCTCTCAATCGTGTTTCGCCTAGACGTTCAAGATCAAAGATTCGAGAGGAGAGTTCATGGCCTGTCCAGTCATGCTCTTGTGCTACCTTCAATGTAGGTATCAAAAATTCCAGAGGTAGCACAGCATTTTGGCCAAATACCATCTAAAAGGGGGTGGCTTGGAGTACCGTTTTATAGGCAACTCGGTATGCCCAAACAGCATGGTGTAGCTGTTTGTCCCAATCAGAGCGTTTATTGTTCACTAGTTTAGTCAGCACATTGCATAAGATCTTATTAGTGCTCTCAGCCTGGCCATTAGCTTGTGGATGATAGGGGGCTGATTTTTTATGTATCACCAAGAATTCCTTGAGAAGGTTTTCTATGACTTCATTCAAGAAGTGTGTGCCTCTATCACTCACCAACTCTATTGGCAATCCGTACCTCGTGAATACATTTTCAAATAAGAACTTTGCTATTGTTTGAGCATCATTTTTTGTAGTAGCTTTCACTTCTACCCACTTGGTTAGATAGTATGTGGCCACGATGATATATTCAGCATGTGAACCCTTAGCTGGGGGATTAATAGGACCAACAAAGTCTATTCCCCATTTAGAGAATGCACGTCCGCCCATCATAGGCTTCAGTGGCATCTCATCTTTGCGTATAGGGTACTGAGTTCTCTAACAAACATCACACCGTTTCACATAGGTATGTGCATCCATGTGAAGGGTTGGCCACCAAAAGCCCGCAATTGGTATTGCCTTGATTACCCGATCTGGTCCAAAGTGTCCCCCTACTACCCCTTGGTGAGCAATTTCCAAGATTTCGAGATATTCACTCTCATGGACACATAGTCTCAGGTAACCATCTTTACCACGCTTGTATAGATTATCACCAATGAGTGAATAATCCTGGGCTTCTTGTTCTAAACTCCTTTTCCTAGCCAGAGTCATGTCTGGAGGGAATGTTTTCGTCCTTAAGAAGGATACTAGTGGTTCACTCCAATCTGGCACTATGGACACTTGATAAAGAGTGGCATGTTCCACAGGTGGTTTAGTGCAGCAGATTGGACATTCCTTGCACAACTTTTGGACATCAGCCTCCATAGTCGGCCAATGCACTTCGAGTCTCCTTAGTGTCTGTAAGGTTCTTTGCCTTGAGTAGTGTTGCTCTAATGCACCTACATGTGCTAAATGCAACCATTTAGTGTACTCGTCCTCTTCTACACAACAAGCCAAGATCCCTTGATTTGTCTGTTTGTACATGCTTCCTGCCATGATATGGTACTTTTGGGCTTTTACTACCTCTCTACCTTGAGTGTTTATTACTGGGTGGTTAGGCCCGTATGTCAATACTGGCACTAATGGCTTAGCCCACTGAGGTATTACTTCCAAATTAAACAAGTAAGCATCAGGAAGATCATCCGATACTCCTTGTGGGGCCTCTCCTGATGTGAGCCTAGAGAGATGATCTGCTCTCAAGTGAGTCTTGCCTTTTCTCACCACTACCTCAAAGTCATATTCCATTAGTAAGAGGAACCATCTCACCAATCTACCTATGTTGCATGGCTTGTTTACCAAGTATAGTAGAGCTTGATGATCAGTAAAAAATCTAAACTTATTTGCAAGCAAATAATGTCTAAACTTTTTAACTGCATATACCATGCCCAACCCCTCTCGCTCGGTAGTGGTATAGTTTCGCTCAGCTGCATTCAACTGTCTACTCGCATAGGCAATGGGAAGATCCATATTACCTTCACCTGTAGGTTGTGCAAGCACACATCCAATGGCATAATTGGACGCATCCACATGCACATGGAAGGGCTTATTCCAATCTGGTGTAGTCAAGATTGGTGTTGAGCATAATCGCCGTTCTCACATTCCTCAGTCCACTCAAAGTTTGTCAGAAGTCCGTACAGAGGCTTTGCAATGATGGCATACATGTGAATGAAACGTCGGTAATAACCACAATGCCCCATGAAAGCTTGCACTTCCTTGACGTTCTTTGGCCTGGGTAGTTCTGCAATAGCTCTCACCTTCTCTTCGTCAGTGGAGATGCTGTTCTTTGACACTATGTGTCCTAAAATCTTGCCTTGCCTAACCATGAAAACACACTTTTCTGGGTTCAGGCAGACTTGATATTCTCTACATTTGTCAAAGATTTGCCTGAGTTCAGGTATATGTGTTTGTCTAATGTTGGAATGAGCACAGAGATCATCAACATAGACTTCCAAATTCTTTCTCAGGAACACTTTAAACACATGGCACATCAATCTCTGGAAGGTTGCGGGAGCATTGTTAAGCCCGAATGGCATTACCCTAAAAGCGAATATGCCCCACTCTGTGGCAAAAGCCGTCTTATGTTGATCTTCTGGTGCAATGGCCACTTGATTGTAGCCAGAGAACCCATCTAGGAAGCTGTACACTTCCTTGCCGGCGACCCTCTCTAATAAATGCTCGGTGATAGGAAGCGGATAACTATCCCTGATAGTGGCTGCGTTAACCTTCTTCAAGTTAATGCATACCCGTAATTTACCATTCTTTTTGGGCACCACTACGATGGGGGACACCCATTCAGTGTGCTCAATTTCATAGATAAATCCAGCTTCAACCAAGTGGTTTATCTCTTCCTTGATCTTGGCAGCATAGTTGTCATTGTATGTGTATGGCTTTTGTTTTGAGGGTCTGGCCTCTGTAGTCATGAGAATCGTATGTGAGCATATGTCAGGGTCTACACCTTTCAAATCTTTGTAGCTCCAAGCGAATACATCTTTGTACTCTCTTAGCAAAGCTATCAGCTCATGCTCTTCCTCTTCTGTCAGGTCATGGCCTATGTACGTGCATCTCTCTTCCCCTTCTTCTATGGCTACCACTATTTTCTTAGTGGTTTCTTTGTTATCATAGGCCTCCCCCGATTGCGCCTCTCGTTTAGGCATTCTAGTCATGAATCTCTTGTCGTCTATCTCATACTTCTTAAAATTTTCTGGGACCTCAAACAAAGATTCTTCCTCTTCTGGTGTGACTTCTTTCTTCTTCCTTTTCTTTCCTTCTTCCTTAGGGGTTACATGTGTGGCTAGCCTTACATCATTTGTAAGCTCTCCGTGCTTCTGGGGTTGAAATTCTACTTCATAGAAGTATTCCTCATCTGATGCAAAAGGTGGGTCCATAATGATTGACTCTAGATCGGAGTCACTCGCATCCTCAAATGCATCAGGGTTAGGTTCGCACTCTTCTAGAACTGCCTCTCCCATGATGGGTTCTATGGAGAAGACTGAAATGTCATAGCCATCCTCATCACAGTGGGGTGTCCATTGTTCTTCATTGATGGCTACATCCATTGTTGCTAGAATTTCTGCCCAGCCGTGAGGTTCGAATTCTTCGTCTGGAAAAACTACAGGTGCATAGGCTGGGTCTTGGATTGATCTATGGGTTTCTTTTGCACCTATCTCCCTGGCTTTTTCTCTCTTCTCTTCTTCTACTGCTACCTTACACATCCATAAATGAGTGTCTTCATGCATCCATGAGGATCCTGATCCTAGGGAATGCACCGATTCCGTTTCATCTTTGGCTCTATGGATGGGGTTCCATTGGATAGGAGGGACATCTCTATGAGAGTAATCCTTGAGATTGACTTTGGTTGTAACACCTAAGTGCTGCAAATACAAGGAATTGGTTCCCCAATCCTGTACCACTTGCAACTGTCGCATAAATGGTCTTCCCAAAATCATCTCATAGGCTTGATTTTTGCTAAAGTCACAGATAGAAAATGTGTGCTCAAATTCTACACCACAAGTAGTGAGAGTTATCCCCTCTAGTAGTCCTAAGGGTCTTTGTATGTGACCGTCAGCCATCTGCAATTTCATTCTCGTTGACCTGAGAGCCGGCTTGCCCCATCGTTTCCATAAGGAAGTGGTAACAATTGCAACTCCTGCACCTGAGTCCAAAATGGCCTTGGTTGTGTATCCCTGATGAGTGATGGGGAGATATGTGTTTCCCTCTTCGCCCTCACTCATGTCTCCTATCTTGTCTAAGGGTATTTCTGTTCTCTGGGATCCTACCTGGGAACGAGGTTCTGCTATCTCGAGCACTTGATTGGCTACATGTTTCCACACTTCTGGTCTAACCTTAAGCAGCTCTTCTAAGGTGAGGTTGCACTGCACTTTAGTGTTTTTCACTACCTCTGTGTTCCTAGGTATGACTGAATCTTCATTTCGTACCATGACCGTGGGTGCTCTCATACAAGTGGACTTTGCTTCCCATGGGCCTGTGAAATGGGGTAGTTCCTGTAAAGAATTAGACTCGAAGTCTAATCTTTCTTGAGATTGGGCACTCTCCTGCTCTCCATAAATGGAAGGAAGGTCTTGTGGGAATTGATCGTGTGTGTCATCCACCAGTTCAATGGAAGGAGGAACTTCACTCTCTTTAGCCCATTTCTCTTCTTGAATCTCTCGCACGAATTCTGGTGTGTATTGATTCATAGAAGAAGAGGTGTCTGGTTCAGTGGAGTTAGGCACATAAGCTTCCTTGGGAGGAATGCTTATTCTATCACTTGCCCTCTCCTTAGCCTAGGAGGTGGCTCCTTTTCGAGACTTTGCAAGTAACCCCTCCAATCTATCCAATAGACCATCAAAGTGCAATGGTGCTCTGATGGAGTTAGAGCCATTGAACAAACGACTGGCTTTAAACATGGCTTGCGCCAATTCGACCATTTTAGCACAAAGCTTTGTTCGCTCTATCTCTAGATCGGCTCTAGGGTAACATTTCTCAAGATCTGTTACATTGGGCCATTCTTGAATTCTGGCCTGATATGCTTTAAGCATCATGTCTAGATCTTCAGGAGTGGGATCGGCTAAGACTGATCCTACTCGGGGTGATGGTTGGGTTACGTGTGGTGGATTGGTGGGTGGAGGAATGGAGGGTGAAGGGGATGGTAGTGGTGGGGATGCGTGAGAGTGCGGTTGAGATGTGATTTCTATGATTTTGGCTTTGGTTTCTCGTAGGCTTTCTTCAAGTTTGCTCATCTTTCTTCCCCATTGCCTTTTCATACGTTCACGACTATCTCTCCAAGCTCTTGTCCTCTTCTTATTCTAGCTCTCAGTCTCACTAACCTCCGCATCCTTTTCTTGGCCTAAGTCTTGGTTTTGCTTAAGTGTCTGGGCTCTCGTGATGACTTGTACTGGGGCTGTGGAAGTCACACTTCCTGTGGAGTCTAGCACCAAGCCAATCACATTGATAGGAGTGATTTTTGGCATATAATTAGGATTCTTTGGGCAGTCTCGTATGAGATGCTCCTTTCCACACTCCTGGCAATAGCCCTGGATTGTCACTGACTGGGCTTGTGTCGGTGGAGGCAAGGGACAATCACGAATGAGATGATCTCCCTGACATCTATAACATGGCCCTCTAGGAAATGGAGGTCTTACCTGCCTAGGTTGAGGTCTAGGGTTGGGGTTCGCGTACATGACATTCGCATACTCTGTCTCCCAAACAGGTTCACTCGGTTCCTCACTGTAGTAAGACTCACCATGTTCAGGAGACTGCATGTAGTAAGCCTGGGGACTATCAACATGCGTAGAATCAAAGCTATGGTCACTGGGATCACTTTATGAGATTAATGGTGTTACTGGGACTATCGCTCTATTCAGGTTTTCTTCTGCAGCAGCATACTTGACCGGAATCACATTAGTAGGAGCAGGTGGTTGCTACGCTAGCACTGGCTGGGGTCTCAGTTGGGCCTGATATTGCGGTTGGTAATTTTGCTGAGGCCTAATATACTGTTTTGGTGAATATTGACTTTGGTATCTGCCATGTTGAGGGTAAGGCTGAGGGTAGGTTTGCCTAACCGCTTGCTTATTGTATGGGCAGCCCTGTGCTGAGTGATTTGTGTACCTTTGCTCTATGGTGCAATATTGGCTGCTAGGATTCACTTGGGGTTGAGCCGTGATGGGACATGCGTTTGCCATATGGTCACCACCGCAAGTATAGCACCTCTTTACTGGGGCAAATCTAGGAATTTGTTTACTAGAGACACCTAGTTTTTGAGCTACTTTTTCCGCAAGTTCCTCAATTGATGTGGATTGTGAGGAAGAGAGGCTAGAGGTACTATCTGAATCTTTGTAGATTTGGAAAGCTCTAACTCCTCCCCTAGGTTATCCTCAATATCGATGCACATGCGTACACATTCTTCTATAGTCCAGGGGTCCTTCAAGTACACATATGATCTCAATTTGGTACTTCGCAATCCATCCAAGAATAAAGCCACTTGCTTAGCGGCCGTGGGTAACTCAGGACCACCACATCACTCAAGATATTGCCTAAATCTTCTTCCTGCAAGTCTCACAGTCTCTTGCGGGGTCTCCTTGAAGCTGTATATCAATGAGGAAGTATTATGCCTTACACCACTTTTAGAGAATTCGATAATGAATGCCTCTAAAAGTTGATCTATGCTTCTAAACTGCCTCTCGTTTAGTGGGTGAAACCATGTCAGGGCGGTGTTCCTAAGGGTTAAACCAAAGGCATTGTACTGCATGAACATGTCTTCAACTTGTTCAGCTCTCAAGACTTGCTTAAACTCAGCTACATGATCGTAGGGGTCTCCAGTGCCATCGAAGTAGTTTTTCATGGACTTAACTAGCTGAGTCGGTCTCAAGGTCCTCGTGTGCTCTCTCGGTCTTGGCAAAGGGAAATCATCGGCGTTTCTTCGGTTCCCTGGGGCTCTATGTCCCTCAGGTTCCCCTCTATTTGTTTCCGCTCTCGTTCTTTCTCTTCCCCAAGAGTTGGCAAAGCTTACCTTAGGTCTCTCTCTACTCCTTTCTCTCTGAGTCCCATGAGCTTGAGATGTTCCAGCTCCTTGGAGACCAAAGGCCACATTCGATCTTGGTTGGGGGAAGATAAATTCTCCTTTCCAAGTGTAAGCATGCCTATCATTTTCTGTAACCCCAAAGATCCTCTCTGAAGAGTGATCTAAGTAGGTCACTCTTCCTGGAATATCAGGATCTTTGAACTCATATATCATGATTGTTCCTACCTCACTCGGTTGACTAGGTCTATATCTCCAAAAGGCTTCATCCGTCTCTCGGTTCAAGAGGAGATCTATACTCTTATTATCTTGGGGAACCAACTCTGGTGTGATAATCCTCGTGAGAACACATTTGCCTCGGGGGATTCTAGGTTCTTCGCCCATGTTTCCTTGCTCTAGGTTACCTAAGTCCGTTTCCGGGACCACATTCCCAAATTCATCTGTCCTATCAGGATGACTGGTGACTACATATATTGTCCCTTCCTTGTCCAAGTATGCTCCATTTTCAAACTTGACAGCTCGGCGCTCTAGCCCAATGGATTGGTCAGGGTTTTTAATATGGACCACCGCTCTTCCTAGGCCGTCCTCATAGATGCTAGCACCTAATCGGTTGGTCCTAAGGTACTCGAGTTGCATCTTGTAAGGGCCTTCCACCCTATGTAAATATGGCACCCCAGAACTTCCTGTAGGTCTCTCCATACCGTGGGACATCTCAGAATCGCTAGTCTCAGAACTAGGGTAATACGAATGATGGCTCAACTGCTGGGCCCAAGACCTAGCAATATGATTGACACTAGCCTCTGAAGATCTAAGACTTTGTCTGTCTCTCCCTAGGTGTCTACCTGACCTAAGGTTCATATGCCCTTTGTACGTTGCTGATTCTTTGGTACCACTAACTTGTTCCTTTTAAGTTCCTTTGGATCTGTTTTCTTGTTTTTAATTAAGCATCATCAGGAGCACTTTCGTGTGTCGTACTTGATGTTCTGCGTCCGCTTAGTTTAAGTTCTTTTCCTTTAAGTTATCCCTTGACTACAATTTAGCCTACCCTTGCACTTGAGAAATTAAGGGCTCGTCAAACTTAAGTGTTCCTATCGTACCCCTAGTCAATCAGAACAACTACTCGCACTTAGCCTATACTAAGAATAGACTGAGGGGGTTAAGCGATGTTCCAACCTCAAGTCGCTCCTCTTGGCGATGCTGGTCTACCCAGGAAGCACGTTCCCAAGCTTGTTCGCCCTGGCACTTACTTTGCTTTCTCCAAGAGCTCTCGATGATCCTGTAAGAATCCCAAGTTTAGCTTCAATTTGATCCTTCAATTGACAGACAATTTATTTCAGACACTTTTTTAATGACTCTTGTTCCCTCTTTTTGTATTGCTAAAAATTTCCTCTAGAGCTCCCTTGGTGTTCCTACCCCTCGATGTGTCAACTTCCAAATATCATATCTGAAAATCAACGCATTATTCTTATAAAAAACAGTTGAGGGCGTGTAGTATATGCCACGAGCTTTCCGACAAGCCCTAGAGCTCAAAAAATGGATTTCGTATGAAAAAGTTATGACCGTTCAGGGTTTAGGGGGTTAAACAGACAAACAGAACCTTTCAGGAGTTTTAATGCATTTTTCTAAGGCCTTTGCAAGTGTGTGAGTATTTGAGAGTGCAAATATGCCCAAAATTTAGCCTAAATTTCCAAAAAATTTACCCCTTAATTTTTGCCGAAAATGTGTGTCTATCGCGATAGACGGTGTCTGTCGCGATAGACACAAGCTATCGTGGGGGACTGTCTGTCGCGATAGACGGTGTCTGTCGCGATAGATGGGTCTGTCGCGATAGATGGGTCTGTCGCGATAGATGGTGTCTGTCGCGATAGATGGGTCTGTTGCGATAGACGGTGTCTGTCGCGATAGACGGTGTCTTTCGTCTGTCGTGGTTTTGGTCTGTCGCGATAGACTGAATCTGTCGTGGGTCTCTGTCTGTCGCGATAGACGGTGTCTGTCGCGATAGATGGGTCTGTCGTGATAGATTGTGTCTGTCGCGATAGATGGGTCTATCGCGATAGACTGTGTCTGTCGCCATAGATGGTGTCTGTCGTGGAATTCGGTCTGTCGCGATAGACGGTGTCTGTTGTGATAGATGGTGTCTGTCGTGATAGACTGAAAAAATGCAAATTTTTGAGAAACTTCTACTGATTTGGAGTGCTCTAATGGTGTAGGTTACCGTGCCAAATACGCAATCACAAAATATCAAGTTTTTCTGTCTGTCGCGACAGATAGAAGTCGTCGTCTCGGGACCTGTGTAGAGTCTGCCGTACCTGCGCAAGCTGTTGGAGAAGGTGGTACAGCTAGTTCCTGCAACAAAAGCTCAAAAAACACACAAAAGAAGATTGCATGCAAGCTCTCTCTCGCTCTCTCACACAATGGAATGAGGAAAATGAGGTGGGGAGTGGAATATGACAAAAAAACTGAAATTTTTGTGGAGATGGAGATGGAGGTGGGAGATGGTGGAGATGATGATGGTGATGATGGTGATGCAAAAGTAAGGAAAAAATGAATAAAGAAAAGGAAGGATATTACCTATAACTCCAATGTCTCAACTCGATATCTTACCATCACACGCTCGTCCTCGAAGCTCTCTCCCCGACAACGGCGCCAAATTTGGTGTCACTCTAGCACAATGGTGAGTACCAATGTGAGAAGAGTCACCTCATAATTGTCAATCTGTGGAGACGTGAGGACTAGTATGAAGACTATGAGCAAGTGAAGGCACAAGTGTGTGAGTGAGAAGCACACAAGCATGCACACACACGCGCACACAAGGCAAGAACAAGGAGAGGAACAATGGAGTTCTTTGCATCAGTCAAAAAGTCTCCTACATCAGCTCAATTTACAAACAATCTAACCCCAAAAATGAGCTCTCTAGCTCTTTTTATAGTTTTCTAACTAGCTTTGGTCTTGTCCAGACCTAGTGTCCGGCCTAGTTAAAAATTAGGTTCTAAAGCCTATTTGAGGACTCAAACGGAGTCTAAAAATTATGAAAATTGATATGTAGCTAGTTCTAATACTCCTCAAGCTCAAGGACTCCTCGGCTTGCACAAAATGGAGTCTATTCTACCAAAAACGGAATTTACAATGTTTGTGTAGTGATTAAAATCACTTGAGTTGTAAATGGTCCATGGAAAAATGATTGGGCCTTGTTGCCGTATTGTGCATGACTGCTCCGTTGTGCTAGTATGCTCTTCATCTAGCTTGTATGCCAACAAGGCTTCAAACGCTATCAAAGATTTTTCCTTTGTTTTTTTCTCAAGGAAAATTTCTTTTGTACATGGAAAAATAATTCCAAGAAAAATAAACAAATTACAAAACAAGAAAACCAATTTAAAATTGATGGCCTACTTGAAACGGATGAAAGAATTTGTGGAGTATCTAAGTATAGTTCTTGCACTCATAGTATGGAAGAAATATATAAATTCATAATTGAAGATCAAGTTTAGACAAATATTGTTCCACTACCTGTCAGACATTGATCCACAGGGATCACTGCATGTGATCCATAGGGATCATTGATCCATAGGGATCAGTCTATAGACTGATCCCTGTGGATCAATGATCCCTATGGATCACATGCACTAATCCCCGTGGATCAGTGTACCATTACTAGAAATGTATACAATTTTAGCTGAGTGGAGTAATGAGCTATAGAAGATTGATGACTTTGAGCCCAAATAGGAGACCAATATAAAAAAGTTGATAAAAAGGTTAAGTGAGTAGCAAAACCTTTACCTATAATGAGTGTGTAAAAAGATGATAAAGTAAGTATTTTCATGATCCAATTCTTCGTGATGAATCCAAGATTGGACATGAATTCACAGATGAAACTATCAAGAAAGCTATGATTGATGCTAATGGATTCCTTTTGCCTGTAGATAAAGACTATTTTGAGAAAGTTATGAGAAGAGATGGAAATGCCTTTTCGCTTTATCCCCATGAAATAGGATGTGTAGATCCTAATATTGTGACACCGATGACTATCTTTATGATTCCACATATTTCTTGGAATCTGCATTCTATACTCAAAGGGTTGGTTCACTATGCCAAAAAAGAATGAAAAATTTTGATTTATCCAAGATCTTCAACCACCCAATAAAGTGACAATTAGAAATGTGGGCACTGGATGGATTGTTGATGAATCTACTAAAGCATTTATAAGACATGCTATATATTCGATGGGAGATCTATAGTTTGGCTATGATCAAATCCAATTGGAAATTTAAAGTAGAGACATTAATATGATGAGAATGCCTCTAGGATTGGTTCACATCTGCACGTTACCTCAAGGTGCCTAAAATTAAGTTGCACACATACTGAACGCAATGAATGTAATGTTGCACAATTTGAGTCCGCACATTAATATGCCATCTATAGATGATATTCTGATTAAGGGGTATGCAAAAATAGATAAAGACCTTACTATGGATAATGATGGATTTAGAAAGTTTTTAAAAGCTCACATTCTTGAGTGCTCATAGTTAGACTTCGGTGTGGCTTTTATGGCCGTAAACCTTATCCTCCAAAGCTAGAAGCAATCAATAAAATGGAAAACATTTGTAAGACTTTGAGTGAAGTGAGATGTTTTTTAGGAGCATGTGTCCTATACTTTATATGGATTCCTCACTTTGCACACGTGGTAGATGATTTGTAAAGCTAATTAAGAAAACATTAGAAATTTTGTTGGCTTGGTAAGAATACATTAGCTATGAAAAAATTGAAAGGACTTTTGATGAATGCTCCAACTCTTAAAAGGGTCGACTATAAAAATGGAAAAATAGAAAAGTAGGAATTATTTTACAAAAGTTATAAAGGAAATGATAATGTCATAAAGAGTTGTCTAAAAGTAGCTGCAAAAGAGGAAAAGAAGAAAGAGGCTAGAATGGTTGTTACATAGACCTCTACACCCCAAACATATTCTATTAATCTTGTGCATAATGAAGAATGGGCATTTACTACTATTTGCAATTATGACCCATCATCTCATGAATAGTGTATGTTTGCAGTAGACTTAAATGTTAGGTACTGTGATAGTGGGGCACATGTGCCAAAAACTCCTCTTATCCTATCATGGGAGTTGGTAAGATCATTCTCATTATTGCTTATGGTAGTTCCTTTACATTTTTGGATGCTTTATTTGTTCGGAGGATTAAGAAAAATATGTTATTAGTTTCAACATTACCCCAAATATGAGGCACTTGGTAAAGATGTTTGTGAAGGATGTATTTTGGGAAAAATGAAATGTTCCTTGTTCCCAAAAGATGGTTCAGTTTGAGCTACTAAAAAATTTATAGCTTTTTCATAGTGATATCTGTGGTCCTATGCAGATAGCCTCTTTTAGAAACTACCTTTACCTCGTGACTTTTATTGATGATTTTTTTGATCATGCATGTGTGTATGCACTAAAAGCAAAGTCCAAATTGTTTATGTTCTTCAAACATGTTCTGGTTCTAGCTCAAAATCTGTCAGCATGGAAAATGGGCACCCTCCATTTTGATTAAGGGGGAAAACATATGTCTTCTCATTTTAATGCATTTCTAGTTGAATGAGGGATAAAACATGAATGTATAGTGCCATATGCACCTCCATATTGCGGAGTTTCTAGAAAGAATAATAGGTCACTCATGCGGATGGAAAGGTGTATGGTCAAAAGTCACGCTTTACCATAGCTTCTGGCTTGAGGATCTTATGTGTGAAGCATATGTACTTAATAGGTGTCCCACCAAAGCACTACAATATATCACTCCATAAGAGGCTTGGCATGGTCAGAAGCCATTTGTTGCTCATTGCATGCTTTTGCTTGTCTATAATATGCCTTAGTGCTTGAATAACAATCTAGTTCAGATGATAAATCAATGAAATGTATTTGTGTTGGGGATAGTTTTGAAAGGAAAGGCTATCGTCTATATGATCCACATAGTAAACGCATTTCAATTAGCCATGATGTTGCTTTCATGGAAGATGCAATGCAGCCATTAGTTTCATGTACTAAGGAGACATCAGTTAGGTCTAAAGAAGTGTATGACACTTGGCACCTCCTTTTATAGGTGGACAATCTAGTTATGGTCCAAAATGTGGCAATTTCTTAATCTTTTAGATGTTTCATGTGATGATGTAAATCATTCCATTTCTGATGCAAAGCAAAACCTATATATATCTGTGGCACAAAAAGACAAAACAGGTATTGTGTTAGTGCGTTCTAAGGTTGAAATGGGCTCAGATTGTGATTTCAATGATTTTGTGTGATTTTGAGACTGTGATCGGTGTCAATGATGCCCTAGATGAAGCAGCGACGTGCTCTAATACCAAATATTGGAGTTTGAGGTCTACGGAAGCACGTGAACAACACAAGGAAGAAGAAGAAGCTTGGAGCACAACACACAATACTGAATGTATTACTAGAGAATGTACAAAGATAAGTAACCTATTAGGGGCATAGGCATATATACAAGACGAGGGAGAAAAACCTTCTAGAGAGGGAAAAACGTGCTTCGGTAGTCTTAGTGTGTTCACACACATCACTACCTAAATATATCAACAATAGGTATTCTAGTTGTATTCCTTTGTATACACAACCACCTTGGTAAATTCATTTCTATTTGTGTATTTATCCAGTTAATGCATATGATACCTTTTACGAAAGTGCATAATATGTACTTTTGTAGGTCTAAATGTCTATGAGAAATTCTAATCTAGTAGATACATAGAGGAATTCTTTTGAACCTCTATTCTATGTTTAACCTAAGTGGAGAGGTAAGCCTTTAGATAGTTGGTTACTTGACCAACTAACTCTACTTGGAATGATCTATATCTTCTTAAGAATATGATAATGTATACTTAGCATTGACCAAGTGAAGCTCTCAAAAAAGATTGAGGTATTTCATGATAAATGTCCATGATCAGATATGTCTTACATTCAAATAAGAAAATATACATGAAATGAGTGTTTTGAATGAAGATGATCAATTCATGCAATTAGGGACATCCAAAGTTCTCTGATGTTCCTTATCACCTAAATGGGTCCTATGGAATAATGCAATCCCTTAAGTACTTTCATTTGCATTCCATGCCATAAATCAATGGTAAGAGACATTTCTAATACTCAAAAAAAGAAAATTTTCATAATATAATGGGTTCCAATTTAGATGATCAATTAAAGTGATTAGGTCCATTCCTTGTTCACTGATTGCTCTTATCACTTGAATCCAGTATATCTTGTTTCTCCCTTACCCAATTATGACATGTGAAATTCATTACATAAACAAATGAAGAACATTCTTTAGAACAATTAAAAGTCAATAACCATCATATACTTGTTATTAATGGAGAGGACCGATTCAAGAAATTAGAGCCACTCGAGCTTCTCTGATGGCCCTAATTTCTTGAATCAGTCAAGTCCAACGAAGTTTCATATTTCTAGTAATACAATCAAGCCCCTTTCAACTAAAGAGTCCCCCAACAAGTGTGATGACTTGTGTGTTGTGAGGAGTTGCTATGTGAATGTTGGATTCCAATGCTAAAATATTGTGTGATCTTTTGATGTAACATAGTTGACATCATAGAAGATGAAAAACGTATTTTTTTGTTAGAAAATGGGTGGGACATCTAGCAATGGGGTATGGGCATCAATAAGATGTGTGGTGATTAGGGTGTGTGGGATCGGTTTTGAAGTCATGGAAAGTGTGATGATGTTGTGAGTGGTTGATGTCACTCAAGTGAGGGTGACGGTTGTGCAAGGATGCATGAAAGTTGTATTGATATGAGATTCTAGAACTTGCGTCTCTTGCCATATAGTGTTGTAGTGGAAGATGGATTAACTGGCTCTAAAGAGCTGGAAATGAACGTAGGGATATGATTACTTAAAACACTACATTATAGACTAAATCAAGCAATGGTATCAAATAATTGGGCATGTTGATCATGGTTGGGTGCTTTTATATGATTTGCTCTTATATTGAGTTCATGAGACTATTGGAGTTAGACGTCTACGGAAGCACACGAACAACACAAGGAAGAAGAAGAAGCTTGGAGCACAACACACAATACTGAATGTATTACTAAGAATGTACAAAGATAAGTAGCCCATTAGGGCAATAAGCATATATACAAGTTGGGGGAAAAAACCCTCCTAAAGAGGGAAAAAAGTGCCCCGGTGGTCCTAGTGTGTTCACACACATCACTACCTAAATATATCAACAAAGCCCACTAGGAATGATGCAGTGAACAAGGAGCTGGCACTCTTGTATAAGAAAGTGCCAAGCTATGTGGAAATCACTCAATGAAAGGAAGTAAGCCCAAAGCTTTGCAAAAAGCTTCAAACTTCTCCCTAGGTAGAGCCTTAATGAAAAGGTCTGCAATGTTCTCCTGCATGGGCACATATGCCCAACTGATCTCCCTAGTAGAGAACCTCTCCCTGACATAATGATAATGCACCTAAATGTGCTTAGTCCGAGCATGGAACGCAGGGTTCCTCACAACTACCAATGCGCTCTGACTATCGGTGAAGATGGTGGTGGTAGGAGACTGACCAACACCCAAATCAACCATAAGGCATCTGGGCCACATACACTCAGTAGTTGCTATGAAAGCTGCCCTATACTCAGCCTCACAATTGTAGGTGGCCACAGTAGGCTGCTTCTTGCTCAACCAAGATATAGATGAGCTACCAAGCATGAAGCAAAAACCACTAGTGGACACATGAGTGTCACAGCAACCAGCCTAGTCAGAGTTAGAAAAAGCATGCAAAATATGGCGGTAATGATCCCCCCTTGGGATATAACAACCCAAGTAGCCCATTACCACTCAAGTAGCTAAAGATGCACTTCATTGCGTGCCAATGCTTGACACGGGCAATGCATAAACCTGCTCATATGGGAGACAACAAACTGAATATCTGGCTGAGTAATGCATAAGTAAATCAAGCATCCAATAACCTGCTAATAGAGTATAGCATCAAATGCATCTCACTCCTGAAGACTCAATCGTAAACCATTGTCCATAGGAGTGGCAATAGAGTTACAATCTTCAAGGCCGAAACGCTACAATAATGTGTCAATGTATTTCTTTTGACACAAAGCCATTCCACCCTCAACTTG
The DNA here is from genome assembly GCA_020310875.1 of Ceratopteris richardii. NCBI lineage: Eukaryota > Viridiplantae > Streptophyta > Polypodiopsida > Polypodiales > Pteridaceae > Ceratopteris > Ceratopteris richardii. The sequence goes on along the minus strand of CM035441.1, from coordinate 104,625,386 downwards.
CATAAATTAAATACCCAAATAGTGATGCAAATGCCCCAAATCAGACATCTCAAATGAGGCATGTAAATCAGCCTTAAAAACAGCAATATGCCTCTCATGAGGACTAGTGAGCAGCATCTCATCAACATAAACCAGCATCTCATCAACATAAACCAGCATCTCATCAACATAAACCAGCATCTCATCAACATAAACCACAATGATCAGAAGTACATCATTAGCACGATTAACATATAAGGTGCTTTTAGTTGGAGTGTTCTCAAAACCATGTGCAATCAGATAGCCATGTATCTTTTCATACAAAGCACGTGGTGCTTGCTTTAAGCCATATAATTCCTTCTTTAACCTGCACACCTGGTTCTCAAGCCCTTTCTGCACAAAGCCACGGGGCTGAAAAACATACACTTTTTCATGCAAGTCACCATTCAGAAATGTTGTTTTGATATCCAACTATTGTACATTCCAACCATGATGAGTTGTAAGTGCACAGATGCTATGAACAATAGTCATTCGGCAAGTAGGTGCAATGGTCTCATCAATTTTGGCATTGCAAAGTCTGCACTAGCCATTTTGGCATAGTTTTTGTCTGCTCAATATCAGCTCTCTTGTAATAAAGTAAGTTGGTGATCTAGGGATCCGATTGGTTCAGACAGATCTGAAATCAGATTCCATTTGGCCATTCGTTTCTGTGGCCAAAGATCTCGAGTCTAGACTTACTGGTAGGTCATTTACTCTTGTAACCAAGTAATCCACTTAGCCTAGTGGTGAAGTCTCAAGGGTATGAAGGACGAGGTCTTGGGTTCAATCCCCATGGGGTACATGGGAAGAGTATTTTGCCCAAAGAGCTCTAGAACCTTCTAGAAGCATCCACTGAGACACTTGGCGCACATGTAGTTACATGGCTGACACTTGGATGATTAGCATTCACTTGCCCAAGAAGGTAGTCCCCTGGAGAGAGCTATATATAGAGGCATTTGGTTGGGAGGAGAGTCATTCATTCATGAGCAATTACCGTCGCTACGCTGTTGCATTGGTATCAGAGCCATCTCCATAGCTTTCATCTTCTTGCTCGAACTTTTGGCGTACGAATCCGGCTCCCGCCCGCATTGAGATGTGTGTCGCCATCATTCTTTTGCTTTAAGCTAAACCATAAGAGTATTAAAGAAAAAGAAAATCGCTGCTGTGCTTGGCGAGGGATTCGAACCCCCGCCATTTCGTTGGGAACGTGTTGGTCTATCCACAGGCGCACCTCGTCGACTTGAAGATATATTCGCAGCAGCTCATATTGACCCGTAGCCGGCGCTGAAGAAGATCAAACAGGGGCCAAAAAGGTGAAGCAGAGGGTGATCGAACCCCCGTCCCCTGGATTGGAGCACGCTCACCTATCCACAAGCCCAACGACGCTCGCTGAAGAACATCTCCTAATCAGCAGATCAAATGCGTGGCGCTGAAGCAGACGCTGTTCAAAAGTTTAATTGTCATAAGGTGGGCGCCGAGAATCAAGCTCGCGACTTTGCAGAGAGAACGCAGAGGTTTATCCACTGAAGTAAAGGTTCTTTGTGATTATGTTCTCTGCATAATATATACAGTTCAATTAAATCTCTGCTCTGCTAATCCCGAGCCGAGATCATCTCATTAACCTTTGGAGTTTACTTATTTCCCCATCCAAACCCGAGTACATTTCTGCGGTGGTCCAAGCTGTAGAAAGCTAAAAGTTCTAGCAAAGTTTGAAGAAAGCGGAAGCCGTGGAGTGAAGATCTGGAGGCCTATCTTCGTCATAATTCTAGCACTCTCGGCTAGAATCAAGTCGACTTCAACGGACCAAATCATCAGGGACGATTTCTTGTGATATTCTTGCATAGCTCTTTTGATTTTGTTGCACACACTTCTTGCGTTAGGAATACTTAGTAAGTTTAATAACGCTTTGTGTGCGATGGAGGGGACTTCTAGCCACGTCTCGCTTACAAGTACTACTAGTGCGTCCATGTATGTTTCCATTCCTATGTTAGTAACATCCTCATTCATGACTAGACCACCAATAGTTGCACGTGCATTGCATTCATCTGCACCTATGGTTTCAAATATTAGTCATGCGTCTGATGCATCCAAAATAGAATCAGCGACAATAGCATTAGACGTTGAGGATTCTGCGAAAAAAGGGGAAACAAACACTACTTTAAACGAGAGGAAAGATATGGAAAGTAGGATGTTGCTAGTTGAGCAAAAGCTTGGACAGTTGTCCAGCATTCCAGATGAGGTTGCAGTACTCCGTCAATCTGTTGATGGAATCCAGGATCACCTTAAGGCCATTTTGAACTTACTTCAGACGCCTAAGGATATCAGTAAGACTATTTTAGGTAGTCATACAGATACGATCGCAACTTCACCCATGTCTGTTAGGATGGAAAAGGATAAGGGATTATCCTCTCCCTATACAGATATGTTTCCTTTAGCGGGAAGTATGAGCCGTCTGAGTCTAGCGTCTTCTACTCCCTTGTGTGTTGCTTCGGTAGGGATGTTAGAAACTCATAACCGCCCTGTAGATCTCTCTTTGGGAAAGGAGATCCTTCCTCCTTATTTCTCTGGAGAGGATAAGGATAGGAACAAGGACGCGGTTTTGACTTTCTTAGAGAAATGGAAAGATGTCCATGAACTCAAACATACCCCCGATCATGTGAGGGTAGTAGAAGCAAGTTTGTCGCTAGGACCGAAAGCTTATACATGGTGGATGAGTCTCTCCGAGACTCACAAGAAACCTACCACTTGGAATGAATTTTCCCAACTTTTCAAAAAAGAGTTTCTCCCCGAGAATGAGGAGGAACGCAATTGGGAAGCATGGGATAAAATTCAGCAGAAGGGTAGACCGCTATTGGTTTATATTTCAGAATACAGAGATGTAATTCTGAAGTTAAAGAATTTAGATGACTTCCATCAACTTCGCGGTTTTGTCAGAGGACTTAACCAGCGAATTCGTAATGAAGTTAAGAGGCATGCACCTAAATCCCTTGAAGAGGCGATTAAGGTCGCACAGATTTATGAGGACAATTCACGTTTGGATGTCCCGCAGGAAAGCAGTTATTCCCAGAAGAATAACTTTAAGCGTAAGGGCAAAAGGACTAGATCTAATGAAAGAGTGTCTAAGAAACCTCGTGTTTTTAGACACATCCTTTCTCCAGAAGATCATGATAAAGCGCAAAAAGAAAACTTGTGCTTTAAATGTCTCAAGCCTGGACATCGAAGCCGTGCCTGTCCAGTCGGAAGGGAAAGTAAGGGAAAGGGTAAGCAGCAAATCCATCTGATTCAATCTTTGAACTTGGATGCAAATTCAAGTGCAAAGAAGGTTCAGATTATGCACTACGACAGTACCCATTCATGTCAAATCTCCAAAAACATGTGGCAACCTCAAGAGTTTGGTCCACATGATTTGGTCAAGTTGCATGGATCAGTAAAAGGTCACACCATCCGGATAATGGTGGATGACTCTGCTACGCATAATTTTATCAATTATGCGTTAGTAAAAAAACTGGCCCTTCCTCAGGAACCATCGCCTCATAAATACATTATCTCCATGATGCACGGTCAAGACACCCGTGTTTGGGACACAATGATTTGTAATTTGGAACTAGAAATCCAAGGATTTAAAGACACCTTGGACTTCCAAATTATGAATATGGATCGGGTAGATCTCGTTTTAGGGAGAGAGTGGCTATGGAGTCTAGGTCCTTCATTGACCAGGTGTTATTTTACAAATACTTTGGAATTCCAGCGCGACGGAGTTGTGTATAAGATCAAGGGTGAGCATGATGTTCCAAGTATCCCTTTGATATCATACACTGAACTTCAGAAACTTGTCAATAAAGAAGCCAGGACTCAAGCTTTTCTTGTCCTTGGCACCGATGTAATCAATTCTGATAATATAAATCAAGTTTCTTATGTCTCGTCCTTTATTCCTCGAGAAGTTTATGTTAAATTTAACAATCTAATGAAGGAATTTAAAGATGTGTTCCCTAAGGAACTCCCCTACGGCTTGCCACCCTCTCGTGGAAACATCGATCACAGTATAGATCTGTTTCCGGGTACCAAGCCAAAATCTCAAAACCCATACCGCCTCCCCTATGTCCAGAATCAGGAGGTGGAAAATCAAATCCAAGAGTATTTGGATAAAGGATTTATCCGCCCAAGTCAGTCTCCATGGGCAGCACCCATCCTTCTAGTGAAAAAGAAAGATGGAACTATGAGGCTGTGTGTAGATTATAGGGCGTTAAACAATCTTACGATAAAGAACAAGTATCCCATGCCACTAGTCGAAGATCTTTTCGATAGTTTAAAGGGGGCTACAATCTTTTCTAAGATTGATTTACGCCAAGGTTATCATCAGATCAGAATCAAAGATGATGATATTCCTAAAACAGCCTTTCGAACAAAGTTTGGTCACTACGAGTTTTTAGTTATGCCGTTCGGGTTGACAAACGCACCCGCAACATTTATGACTTTGATGAATCAAATGCTTAAGCCGTATTTGGGAAAATTTGTTGTAGATTTTCTCGATGATATTCTGATCTACAGTAAAGATCATGAAAATCACTTAGAGCACTTGAAAAAAGTTTTTCAACTTCTTCGCGATAATAAACTTTACGGTAAAGAGTCAAAATGTGAATTCTTTACCCCAGAAGTAAAGTATTTAGGTCATATTATTTCCGCGGAAGGAATCAAAGTTGACCCGGAAAAAGTCCAAGTGATTCTTGAATGGCCTGAGCCCAAGACAATTCGAGAACTACAAAGTTTTCTCAGATTGGCAGGATATTATCGGAAGTTTGTGGCTAGATATGCCAAGATTGCAGTACCTTTGACGGATCAACTCAAAGGGAAGCATCAAAAGTTAAATTGGAAAGAAGAGCAAGCAAAGAGTTTTCAAGAACTTAAACTCGCTTTAGCATCGGCCCCGGTTCTACAGATCATAGATCCGAACAAACCTTTCCAATTAGAGACAGATGCAAGTTCATCTGCTGTAGGAGCAGTACTAAGCCAAGATGGTCGACCAATAGCTTTCGAGAGTAGAAAGCTAAGTCCTGCTCAGCAAAACTACTCTACCTATGAGCGAGAGATGTTCGCTATTATAAATGCTCTAAAGAAATGGCGCCATTATCTATATGGATCAAAGTTGACCATAGTTTTTGATCAAGAGAGCATAAAATGGTTTGCAAATCAACCTGATCTTAGAGGTAGAAAAGCAAGATGGGCCGAACAGTTACAAGAGTTCGATTATGAGCTCAGGTACAGAAAAGGAAAGTTCAATGCAGTGGCAGACGCCTTAAGTCGGATGCCTATGTTGAACAACCTAAGTTTTGTACAAATTCAAAGTGAATTTATTTCAACTTTGAAAGGAAGCTGCAAAGAGGATCCAAGCTTCAGTCAAGCATGGAAAGCAGTTGAACAAGATAAACAAACTGAAGCAAGTACTTCTGAGAGAAAGTTTAAACACTATTCTCTCCAAGATGAATATTTGCTTTATAAAGGTAAGGTTTGTGTCCCAAGTATATTGGACATATGAAATCAAGTACTTTTTGAATGCCATGATGCTCCAAGTGCAGGACATCCTGGTATTAACCGAACCTATGAGTTAGTGAAAAGACATTTTTATTGGCCTAGTTTGCATCGACATGTGCAAAACTATGTGTCTAAGTGTCATAAATGTCAAGTAAATAAGTTTGAACGACTTAGAGTTGGAGGATTGCTACATCCTTTTGAAATTCCCAAAGGAAAGTGGGAAAGCATTTCCATGGATTTCATTTCTGGATTACCCCGCACTCAGAAGGGCTTTGATTCAGTCTGGGTTGTAGTTGATCGATTGACTAAACTTGCTCAGTTTATACCTGTCAAGACTACTTATAAGACCCCAGAACTTGCAAAAATATTTGTAAATCAACTTTATAGACTCTATGGTCTTCCAGTAGACATAGTTTCTGATAGAGATGCTCGATTTACAAGTCATTTTTGGCGAGCAGTCTTTAGTAGACTTGAAACTAAACTAAGTTTAAGTACAGCTGAACATCCCCAGACGGATGGACAAACAGAGAAAGTCAATCAGATTTTGGAAGACATACTTAGAGCTTATGTTACTTCCAAACAGACTGATTGGGAAGATTATCTTCCTTTAGCTGAGTTTGCCTATAACAGTGCCAAGAATTCATCAACTGAATTTAGTCCATTCATGTTGATGTATGGTTTCCAGCCTAGGTCTCCTTATGTAGTGGGACTTCATAATGAACGAGTTCAAGCAGCTCAAGAGTTCCTTCAAGACATGAACTTTAAGCTTAAATTAGCTAAAGAAAATTTAAAGAAAGCTCAAGATCGTGCAAAAGCTTATGCCGATCCAAAGCGAAGAGATGTTACTTTTCAGGTTGGCGATCAAGTTTATCTTCGTATTCCTGAAAGATCGGAAAAGTTCAAGACTGGTCAATGCGCCAAGTTGTCGCCTAGATATTGCGGTCCTTTTCCAATCACCAAGAAAATTGGTTTGTGGGCTTATGAATTACAACTTCCAGATGATAGTTGGATTCATCCAGTGTTCCATGTTAGTCGACTTAGGAAGAGTCTAACAGATTCAGATAATCTAGTTGGACAACAGGTCATACTTCCTATTCCAGTAAATGAAACAGTTCCTCATGAACCTGAAAGGATACTTCGCACCCGAGATAAACGTACAAGAAGCCACTTGTATGAAGAGTGCTTAGTAAAATGGAAGGATGGAACTGAAGAAAATTCAACATGGGAAAAAGTTTCCACAATCCAACGACGTTTTCCAGCTTTCAAGTTTTAAGTTGGTCCCAAATAAAGAAGGTTTTCTACTTTCAAGTTTTAAGTAGATAAACCAATCATGTTCTTCAAGATCTAGAATATGATAAGGTTTTTAACTTTCAAGTCCTAAGTAAATAACCTGTTTGAATGAATGCATGTTCTTCAAGTTTTAGAACATGAGGCTCGGGGGTTGCCTACAGTACATATAGCTCTAATTTTCGAGGACGAAAATATTTTAAGGGGGGAAGAATGTAATAAAGTAAGTTGGTGATCTAGGGATCCGCTTGGTTCAGACAGATCTGAAATCAGATTCCGTTTGGCCATTCGTTTCTGTGGCCAAAGATCTCGAGTCTAGACTTACTGGTAGGTCATTTACTCTTGTAACCAAGTAATCCACTTAGCCTAGTGGTGAAGTCTCAAGGGTATGAAGGACGAGGTCTTGGGTTCAATCCCCATGGGGTACATGGGAAGAGTATTTTGCCCAAAGAGCTCTAGAACCTTCTAGAAGCATCCACTGAGACACTTGGCGCACATGTAGTTACATGGCTGACACTTGGATGATTAGCATTCACTTGCCCAAGAAGGTAGTCCCCTGGAGAGAGCTATATATAGAGGCATTTGGTTGGGAGGAGAGTCATTCATTCATGAGCAATTACCGTCGCTACGCTGTTGCATCTCTCATCAACAAGTGCATCATGTAAATCTGCATAAAAAATGGAATGATCTGCATCATCACATGAAACCTGAAAAGGCTAAGAAGTTACCTCATTGGGACCAACACTAGATTGTCCACTTGTAAAAAGAGGCAGCAAAATATCATACATGTCTTTAGAGCTAACAGATGTCTCCTTAGTACATGAAAGCAATGGTTGAATAGCATTTTCCACAAAAACAACATCACGGCTAACGAGAATGCATTTAGTTTGTGGATAATACAGAAAATAACCTTTACTTTCAGAATTGTATCCAACAAAAATACATTTTACTACTTTATCATCCAATTTTCTCCGATGTTGTTCAGGCACTGATGCATATGCCAAACAACCAAAAACACGCAGATGAGCAACAGATGGCTTGCAATCATGCCAAGCCTCATATGGAGTGATAGACTGCAGGGCTTTAGTGGGACACCTGTTAAGTACATATGCTGCACACATGATAGCCTTAAGCCAGAAACCATGTGGTAAAGCCTGACTCTTGACCCTACACCTCACCATCTCCATGAGTGACATGTTCTTCCGTTTAGCAAATCCATTCTGTTGAGGTCTATATGGCACTATACATTGGTGTTTTATCCCACGTTTAGCCAGAAATGCATTAAAATCAGAAGACATATATTCGCCCCCTTGATCAAAACGGAGGGTGCCGATTTTACATGCTGATAGATTTTCAACCAAAACCAAAAACTGTTTGAAGCACATGAAGACTTCGAACTTTTCTTTCAATGGATATACCCATGCAAGCTTGGAAAATCATCAATGAAAGTCATGGAGTAAAGATAATTTCCAAAAGAAGGTGTCTGCATAGGACCACATGCATCACTATGTACAAGCTGCAATTTCTAAATAGCCCGAACTGAACCATCTTTTTGGAATGAGGAACGTTGCGTTTTGCCCAAAATACAGTCTTCCCAAACATGTTTTCCAGGTGCCTCAAGTTTGGGCAAAGAGGACACCATTTTAGATTTCTGCATGCGTAGCAAACTATCAGAATTCAGATGACCAAAGTGTGCATGCCAAAGCTCTGCATCTGACATAGCCTGAGAATCATGTACTGCACATGTCGAATCATTCATAGATCTTTCATAGTCTATAGTAGTTAAAATGATCTTACCAACTCCCATGATAGGATAAGAGGAGATGTTGGTGCATGTGAGAGTATTCCCTATAGGGGCAGGCTCAAGTGAAGTGAAGAAGCTGTGCTACAAGGTGATATGTTTGGTCGCCCCACTCTCAAACTACCAAACATCTGAGTCTACTACAGACATGCACTATGCATGAGAAGATGGGTCAAAACTATAAACAGTAGTAAATGCCTATTCTTCTTCGTGCAACAACCTATGCAACCTCTTTTTTCTTTGCCTCTTTAGCAGCCAGTTTTGGATTGTTCTTTATGATATGATCATTTCCTTTACAATACTTGCAAAACAATTTCTGCTTTCCTGATTTCTTTTCATCTTTGTCTTCCCTCTTTGATTGTGCAGAATTAGCAAATTTTTGCTTACTAGTTAAAGAGCTCCATTTTCCTTTGTCGTTCTGACTAGCGAGGAAAGCTTGATCTACAACGCGCATAATGGACCTGTTCTTCTTGGACTGATGTTCCTGCAATAGAGTACAGACTAACTCCTCAAATGACAAGGCATTTGTATTTTCCTTTCATCATCAAACGAAGAGTAGAAGCAAAACTCTGATATGAATCAGGAAGACCATTTAGAACGGTCTACACAAGTAAACTATTTGGTATAACTTCATCAGTAGAAATCAATTGTTCCTTCGATTCTTGGACCTTTGTTGGAGAACTATCCATAGAATCACCTTCATTCATGTGCTCACTCTCCAACTATTTTCAGAGGTAACCAACATGAGCCTCATTCCTAGCTTGGTACAATGTGGTAAGTGTATCCCAAGCATCCTTAGCTGTTGTGCAAGAGTGTATGTGAGGAATAATGGCATGTTTGACGGACAAAGCTATCAATGCATGTTCCTGGGCATCTCTGCCATCCCAACAAATTTTCTCTACAGTAGGTGTAGCACGAACCACAGTAGGAACAGGAATATGCAGAATATCATCATCCTCAACACCTTTTGCATCAGTTTCTGTACCTATAGTTGTAATAGTTGCAGGTCTGATAGGATGTTTTTCAACTCCCTACACAATGTTCCACAGTCCGTTTGCAACCAATACATGTCGCATCCTATAAGCCCATAATGGGTAGTTGGTACCATCCAACTTATCCTCAACAGGCCATGATGGGAAGCACGCAAACAACACAAGGAAGAAGAAGAAGCTTGGAGCACAACACACAATACTGAATGTATTACCTGATAATGTACAAGGATAAGTAGACTGTTAGGGCAATAATCGTATATACTAACTAAGGGAAAAAACCCTCCTAAAGAGGGAAAAAAGTGCCCTAGCGGTCCTAGTGTGTTTACACACATCACGACCTAAAACAGAGACCATACAAAGTATAACGCAGTAAATTAGGGAGCAATAGTTGGATGCAAAATGGACATGTGTCTTTGTATGTACATGTGATTGTTCATGTATGCAAAATGTATTTGTATGCGAATTTTTATACATATATGTGTACAATGGTCTATTCATGTTTTCTGACCGCATATGTTATCCAAGAGTGTGGATGTGATTTTATATGTATGTCTGGTGGTATGTGCATATGTATGTTATGCATGTGATTGTCAATGACTTCTGGTTGTCCAAGTATGTGAATATGTTATTGCATGTGCTTTTCTATTTAACTTTCGTCCCACTTGGCCCATAGATTTGTAAGATGTATAAGTTGTGGTATCTTTGTGAATCGTGCCATCTTTCTCTTTTGTATTTCTTGCTTTGTTTATTTGCAAACACCTAGAGATTAAATTAGGCAATGATATCAAATAATTGGGCATGTTGATATAGTTGGGCATTTTTATGTAATGTTCTCTTAGATTGAGTAAATTCGGGAGCAATCGTGGGCCTCAAGAAATTGGGTATATTGGAAGCTTGAGTGCAAGGAGTGCACAAGGCAAGCTACTCGATAAGGTGAAGGAGCGGTGTATAGGTCAACTGCACAAGTAATTGGGATATTTTGTGTACTTATGTGTGTGCTTCTTTGACTTAAGTGTTATGCATAGAGAAAATTTTGTTTGATCCTACACAAACATATTCTAATCTTTTATGCTAATCAAGATAGAGAGGCTTTTGATTCGATTGTCTTTCTTCTTCTTCTCCATTCTTCTCCTTCAAACAATCAAGGCCCTTTCAATTAGAGAATCCCCCAACAAGAGTGATGAATTGTGTGTTGTAAGGAGCTGCTACCTAAATATTGGATTCCAATGTTAAAATATTGTGTGATCTTTGCATCTGACATAGTTGACATCATAGAAGACCAAAATGTAAATTTTTGTTAAAGAAAGGGAAAAAGGTCTAGTAGTAGGGTATGTGCATCAATAAGATGTGTGGTAATTGTTGGAGAACCAATCACAAATTGGACCTAAAGTTGAAGGTCAAAGTCTAAGAAGAAAAGCACATGCCTATGTGAAGGGACAATTTCACACATGTACTATATTTGTAAAGTTAGACTTAACTTTATTTCTAGAATTTCAAAAGTCATGAGATTGAGAAAATCAATGTAAGTTAGTTTGTATCAACAAACGCAATGAGATTGAGAGAGAGAAAAAGATAGAGAGTGAGAGAATGTGAGAAAAAGTTTTTTATTGTATGCCTGAGAAATAGTCAGGCTATACAAGCCCTATGCATGAGACTCTATCCTCCATCTTCTGGCTTTGCCGATTGTGCTAATGAGTTCAAAACTTCAAGTTTTCAAAGCAACTCGATGCCTGACATTGAGTTTGTGTTGATAAGTCCTTGTTTTATTCTCTGAGTTTTATCTACTACTAAATCTTCTTGAAAATATGAAGTTTCTAAAGCAAGTCGATGCATGGCATCGAATTCCCACATAAATGTGGTTTTTTTCATACCTGTGGTTCACGGAGTTATTTCAAGTGCTTAAGAAATGGCTAAAAACACACCAATTCGATGCTTGGCATCGAATTCTTGTTGCAAGTGGATGCTAAGTTGAAAACTTATATTTTTAGACTGGTGCTTTTACTTAAACAGGAAAAATTTCCTATTTTGATAGTTAGACATGGTCATCTTGTGAAGGCCATAACTAGGTGTGTAGTGAACCTTTTTAGCAAGTAATAGCTTATTGAAAAGCTTTTCTCTTCTACTTTCATCCACTAAAAAGTCTATGCTAAATAATATTTGTGCTAAGAGAAATAAGCAAAAGAGTGAAGGTATGTCATTTCACTAACTAGCACTACAACATATGAGGGGCATACCGACACTTCCTATATCGACGGTCACTCCTGATGTCGGTATAAATGTTGGAAAAGTCCTTTTAAAGATACCAAAAGTCAAGTGAGCATCGGTGTGACCGTTTAGAACGGATCGTCGAGATTTCTCGTGACCGCCGGTATACCCATCGGTATAAGTGTCGGTATGTGCATCAGTATAAGTGTCGGTGATTTATTGGAAAATAGCGATGTGCATATCCACACCCATACCGACCGGTATACCGAGGCCATTTTTTAAGCATACCGGGAGCTTGAGAGCAAAACTCAACATTTTGCACATGTTTTACACTCAGTACTGTAGCTCGAGCTCGCTTCTATCGAACTTGCGTGCGCGAACCGAATTGTGACCTTCATTGTCTTGTGCACACACATACAGAGATCTCTCTCTCTCTACACACACAGACACACACACTATCTCTATTTAGATCTCACATCTTGGTAAGTGGTGCATATACTCTTAGCCTTTGTCTTTCTCTATGCTTTATTTTTTATAATTTCTCTTCTCTTTAATTTTGCATAAGTTTTTTGGCGTCGATTCTTTGGAATTCGATGATAGCCTTGACATACATTATGCTTTGACGAGAACGATCCAAAAGAGGGACATACCTATAAGTGATTGTTTTATTCTCTATTGATAGAGAGAAAGAGAGAGAGAGAGAGAGAGAGAGAGAGAGAGAGAGAGAGAGAGAGAGATGAGAGAGAGATAGAGAGAGAAAGAGAGAGACAAAGAGAGAGAGATGAGAGAAAAAGAGAGATAGAGAAATAAAGAGAGAGCAAAATAGAGAGAGAGAGAGAGATAAAGAGAGATGAAAGAGAGGAAGATAGGGATAGGAAGATAGAGCATACATACACACACACATACATACACACACACATACATACACACACACACACACATCTACACATGCATACATACACACACACATGTACACATATGCATACATACACACATGCATGCATGCATACATACACACACATAAACACACATGCATGCATACACACACATACACATATACACACATGCAGACATACACACACACATGCATACACACATACATACACACATACATATACACATATGCATACACACACACATACACACACACAAGCATACACATACATACACACATACATACACACATACATACACACATACATAGACACACATATACACACATGCATACACACATGTACATACACACATATACACACATGCATGCATACATACACACACATATACACACATGCATGCATACATACACACACATATACACACATGCATGCATACACACATATACACAGATACACACATGGATACATACACACACATGCAAACACACATACATACACACACACATATACACATGCATACACACACATACACACACACATACACACACACATGCATACACACATACATACAAACACATATATAGACACATGTATACACACACACATACATACACACATATACACACATGCATGCATACATACACACACATATACACACATGCATGCATACACACACATACACATATAGACACATGCATACATACACACACACATGCATACACACATACATACACACAAACACATATACACATATGCATACACACACATACACACATACATACACACACATATATACACACATCAAAATAGGAAATTTTGCCTCTTTAAGTAAAAGCGCCTGTCTAAAAATAAAAGTTTTCGACTTAGCATCAACTTGCAACAAGAATTCGACACCATGCATCGAATTGGTGTGTTTTCAGTCATTTTTTTAGTCCCTAAAATAGCTCGTGAACCACAGGTATGAAGAAAACCATTTTTATGTGGGAATTCGATGCTGACTTATCAACACAAACTCAATGCCTGGCATCGAGCTGCTTGGAAAACTTGACATGTCCATTTTGCATCCAACGATTGCTCCCTAATTTACTCCGTAATACTTTGTATGGTTTCATGAACTGAATATAAGAGCAAATTATATAAAAGCACCCAACCATGATCAACATGCCCAATTATTTGATACCATTGCCTAATTTAGTCTATAACATACTGATTTAAGTAATCATATCCCTACATTCATTTCCAGCTCTCTAGAGCTAGTTATCTTCCAGTACAACACTATATGGCAAGAGATGCAAGTTCTAGAATCTCGCATCACTACAACTTTCATGCATCCTTGCACAACCATCACCCTCACTTGAGTGCCATCAACCACTCGCAACATCATCACACTTTCCATGACTTCAAAACCGACCCGCACAACATAATTACCACACATCTTATTGATGCCCATACCCCATTGCTAGACCTCCCACCCATTCTCTAACAGAAAATTACGTTTTTTGTCTTCTATGATGTCAACTATGTTACATGAAAAGATCACACAATATTTTAGCATTGGAATCCAACGTTCACATAGCAACTCCTTACGACACACAACTCATCACACTTGTTGGGGGATTCTTTAGTTGAAAGGGGCTTGATTGTATTGCTAGAAATATGAAACTTCCTTGGACTTGACCGATTCAAGAAATAAGGGCCATCGGAGAAGCTCGAAAGGTTCTGATTTCTTGAATCGGTCCTCTCCATTAATAACAAGTATATGATTGTTATTGACTTTTCATTGTTCTAAAGAATGTTCTTTATTTGTTTATGTAATGAATTTCACATGTCATAATTGGGTAAGGGAGAAACAAGATAAAGTGGATTCAAGTGATTAGAGCAATCACTGAATAAGGAATGGACCTAATCACTTGAATTAATCATCTAACTTGAAACCAATTATGTTATGTAAATTTTCTTTTTTTGAGTATTAGAAATGTCTCTTACCATTGATTTATGTCATGGAATGCAAATGAAAGTACTTAAAGGATTGCATTATTCCATAGGACCCATTCAAGTGATAAGGAACATCAGAGAACTTTGGATGTCCCTAATCGCATGAATTGATCATCTTCATTCAAAACACTCATTTCATGTATATTTTCCTATTTGAATGTAAGACATATCTGATCATGGACTTTTATCATGAAATACCTCAATCTTTTTTTAGAGCTTCACTTAGATAATGCTAAGTATACATTATCATATTTTTAAGAAGATATAGATCATTCCAAGTAGAGTTAGTTGGTCAAGCAACCAACTACCTAAAGACAACTTACCTCCCCACTCAGGTTGAACAAAAAATAGAGATTCAAAAGAATTTCTCTATGTATCTACTAGATTAGAATTTCTCATAAACATTTAGACCAACAAAAGTACATATTATGCACTTTCCTAAAAGGTATCATATACATTAAATGGATAAATACACAAATAGAAATGACTTTAGCAAGGTGGTTGTGTCTACAAAGGAATACAACTAGAATACCTATTGTTGATATATTTAAGTAGTGATGTGTAAACACATTAGGACTACCGGGGCACTTTTTTCCCTCTTTAGGAGGTTTTTTCCCCCCCATCTTGTATATACGCCTATTGCCCTAATAGGCTACTTATCTTTGTACATTCTGTAGTAGTACATTCAGTATTATGTGTTGTGCTCCAAGCTTCTTCTTCTTCTTCCTTGTATTTTTCACATGCTTCCGTAGACCTCAAACTCCAATAGTTGGTATTAGAATACATCGTCGCTTCATCTAGGGCATCTTTGACGCCCCTCTGATCACTGTCTTAGAATCACACGAAATCGTTGAAATCACGATCTAAGCTCATTTTGGCCTTCGAATGCACTAAAACAATACTTGTGCAGGCTATTTTTTCTTTTTGTGCCAAAGATATATATAGGTTTAGCTTTGCCAATATAATCATCTCCAAGTTTGTAGAGGTTTAGAAGAACTCGACAAGGTAGTTATGTTCAACTTTTTGAGATACAATCAATTTTCTGCATCAGGGTATTTTAGTCAGTGGCCATGGCTGAAAGCAATGATGTATTCCATATGTTGGGTGGTATGAATTATCCAATGTGGGCTTATATGATGCGGCATGTATTCGTCATAAAAGGACTGTGGAATATTGTGCAAGGTGTTGAAAACTGTCCTATTACACCTGCAAATAGAAGTATTGAAGCTGATGCAGATCGCATCGAAGATCGTGATATTCTGTAGTTTCTTGTTTGTGTTGTGATTTCTGCTCCACCTACTATAGAGAAAATTCATTGGGATGGTAGAGATGCTAAGGCACATACATTGATAGCCTTGTTTATCAAACGTGACATTATTCCTCACATTCGCTCTTGAAAAAGCTCTAAGGATGCTTGGGACATGCTTACCACTTTGTACTCGGCAAGGAATGAGGCTCGTGTTGCTTAATTATGAAAATAGTTGGAGAGTGAGCACATGAATGAATGTGATTCCATGGATAGTTTTCTGACAAAGATCAAAGATTTGAAATAACAATTTGATATCTACTGATGAAGTCTTGCTTGACAGTTCACTTGTGCAAAATGTTCTAAATGGTCTTCTCGATTCATATTAGAGTTTTTCTTCTACTCTTTGTTTGGTGATGAAAGGCAATCCAAATGCCTTAGCATTTGAGGAGTTGGTCTCTATTCTATTGCAAGAAGATCAATCTAGGCAGAATAGGTCCATTATGCGTGTTGCAGATCAAGTTTTCATGGCTAGTCAGAAGGGCAAAGGTAAATGAAGTTGTTCTACTATATCAATTAGTGATTGAGGGAGAGTTGTTAGAGAATCAATCACAAATTAGACATAAAGTTGAAGGTCAAAGTCTAAGAAGAAAAGCACATGCCTATGTGAAGGGACAATTTCACACATGTACTATATTTGTAAAGTTAGACTTAAATTTAGTTCTAGAATTTCAAAACTCACGAGATTGAGAAAATTTATATAAGTTAGTTTGTATCAACACATGCAATGAGATTGAGAGAGAAAAAAGGATAGAGAGTGAGAGTTGTGAGAAAGAGTTCATTTTGTATGACTAAGAAATAGTCAGGCTTCTCTGAGTTAGAAAGTACCCGCAAAAGTTTTGACTTTCCATAGCTATGAAAAAGAATAATAGAAGCTTTATGTATGAGACTCTCTCCTCCATCTTCCTGCTTTGCCTATTGTGATAATGACTTCAAAACTTCAACTTTTCCAAGCAACTCGATGCCTGGCATCGAGTTTGTGTTGATAAGTCCTTGTTTTATTCTTTGAGTTTTATATACTACTAAATCTTCTTGAAAATATGTAATTTCTGAAGCAAGTCAATGCTTCGCATCGAGTTTCACCATAAAGTCAATGTCTGGCATCGAATTCCCACATAAAAGTAGTTTTCTTCATACCTATGGTGGTAGAAGACTCACCAACACCTAAATTAGCCATAAGGCATATGAGCCACACGCACTCAACAGTTGCTGTGAAAGCTGCCCTATACTCAGCCTCACAACTGGAAGTGGCCACAATCGGCTGCTTCTTGCTCAACCAAGATATACATAAGCTACCAAGCATGAAGCAAAAACCTCTATTAGACACACGAGTGTCATAGCAACCAGCCTAGTCAGAGTTAAAAAATGCTTGCGAATCTGGCGGTAATGATCCCCCCTTTGGATAAAACAACCCAAGTAGCCGTGTATGACTCAAGTAATGAAAGATGCACTTAACCGCCAGCCAATGCTTGACACTTGGGCAATGCATAAACCTGCTCATCTATGAGACAGCCTCAAGCCAAAAACTATGTGGTAAAGCCTGACTCTTGACCATGCACCTCGCCAGCTCCATGAGTGACCTGTTCTTCCATTCAGCAAATCCATTCTATTGAGATTTATACGGCACTATATACTGGAGTTTTATCCCATGTTCAACGAGAAATACATTAAAATCAAAAGACATATCTTTCCCGCCTCGATCAGAATGAAGAGTGCCCATTTTACATGCTGACAGATTTTTAGCGAAAACCAGAAACTATTTGAATCACATGAATACTTCGGACTTTTCTTTCAATGGATATACCCATGCATGCCTGGAAAAATCATCAATGAAAGTCACGGAGTAAAGATAATTTCCAAAAGAAGGTGTCGCATAGGACCACAGACATCACTATGTACAAGTTGCAATTTGTGAGTAGCCCGAGCTGAACCATCTTTTGGAAATGAGGGACGTTGCATTTTGCCCAAAATACAGCCTTCAAAAACATGTTTTCCAGGTGCCTCAAGTTTGGGCAAAGAGGACACCATTTTAGATTTCTGCAGGTGTAGCAAACTAGCGAAATTCAAATGACCTAAGCGTGCATGCGAAAGCTTTGCATTTGACATAGCCTGAGAATCATGTACTGCACATGCCGAATCATTCATAGATCTTTCATAGTGTATGAGCTTATACAACCCATGACATAAAATGCTAGAAGCAATAACTACATCGCCATTTGATAGATCATGAATTGTACACCTGTCATCAACAAATCTCACAACCAAGATGATCTTGGCTAAAGTTGAAACTAATAAGAGATTCTTCTTGATCCCTCACACAAATAAAGTATTTTCAAAGTAAAAGAACTACCATCAGTAGTAGTTAAAATGTTCTTAGCAACTCCCATGATAGGATAAGAGGAGTTGTTGACGCATGTGAGAGTATTCCCTATAGGAGCAGGCTCGAGTGAAGTGAAGAAATTGCACTACGAGGTGATATTTTTGGTTGCACCACTCTCAAAGTACCAAACATTTGAGTCTACTCCAGACATGCACTGCTCATGAGAAGATGGGTCAAAACTACAAAGAGTAGTAAATGCCCATTCTTCTTCCTGCAATAACCATTCCAGCCTCTTTCTTCTTTGCCTCTTTAGTAGCCAGTTTTGGATTGTTCTTTATGATATGATCATTTCCTTTACAGTACTTGCAAAACAATTTTTGTTGTCCTGATTTCTTTTCATTTTTATCTTTCCTCTTTGATTGTGCAGAATTAGCAGATTTCTACTTAGTATTTGAAGAGCTCCATTTTCCTTTGCCCTTCTGACTAGCCAAGAAAGCTTGATCTTCAACACGCATAGTGGACCTGTTCTACATGTACTGATCTTCCTGCAATAGAACAGAGACTAACTCCTCAAATGACAAGGCATTTGGATTGCCTTTCATCATCAAACAAAGCATAGAAGCAAAACTCTGATATGAATCGGTAAGACCATTCAGAACGGTCTGCACAAGTGAGCTATTTGGTATAACTTCATTAGCAGAAATCAACCATTCCTTCAAGTCTTTGATCTTTGTTAGAAAACTATCCATAGAATCACCTTCATTCATGTGCTCACTCTCAAACTTTTTTTGGAGGTAAGCAACATGAGCCTCATTCCTAGCTTGGTACAATGTGGTAAGTGTATCCCAAGTATCCTTAGCTATTGTGCAAGAGCGTATGTGAGGAATAATGGCACGTTTGACAGACAGAGCTATCAATGCATGTGCCTGGGCATCTCTTCCATCCCAACAAATTATGTCTATAGTAGGTGCAGCAAAAACCACAACATGAACAAGAATATGCAGAATATCATCATCTTCAACACGTTCTACATCAGCTTTAGTACCTACAGTTGTAACAGTTGTAGGTGTGATAGGATGTTTTTCAACATCCTGCACAATGTTCCATAGTCCTTTTTCAACCAATGAATGTCGCATCATATAAGCCCATAATGGGTTGTTGGTACCATCCAACTCATGCTCAATAGTCAACATACAAAATACATCACTACTTTCAGCCATGGCCGGTGACTAAAATACCTTGATGCAAAAAAGTGACTATATCTCAAAAAGTTGAATAGAACTGCCCACACGGATTCTGATAGACCTGTAGCAGACTTTGAGATGCTTATAATGGCGAACCAAAATTGGTATATACCTTTCGCACAAAAACACAAAATAACTTGCACAAGCACTGCGATAGTGTGTTCAGAGGCTAAAATGAGCTAAAATGATTTTGGCACCACAAAGCGAAGCAGTTTTGATCTTTAAAACACACTGAGTGTATGTACCAAATTTCGTGTTATTATGAGACTCTAACCAGAGGGGTGTCGACGACACCCTAGATGAAGCGACGACCTGCTCTGACACCAATTGTTGCAGTTAGATGTCTGTGGAAGCACATGAACAACATAAGGAACAAGAAGAATCTTGGAGCACAACACACAATATTGAATGTATTACTAGAGGATATACAAAGATAAGTAGCCCGTTAGGGCAATAAGCATATATAACAACTAGGGAAAAAACCTCTAGTGGTCCTAGTGTGTTTTCACACATCACGACCTAAATATATCAACAGAGACCATACAAAGTATTATGGAGTTAATTAGGGAGCAATCGTTGAATGCAAAATGGACATCTGTCTTTGTATGTACATGTGATTGTTCACATATATAAAACGTATTTGTATGCGATTTTTTATACATATATGTGTACAATGGTCTATTCATGTTTTCTGACCGCATATGTTATCCAAGAGTGTGGATGTGATTTTATATGTATGTGTGGTGGTATGTACATATGTATGTTATGCATGTGATTGTCAATGACTTCTGGTTGTCTTTGTATCTGAATATGTAATTGCATGTGCTTTTCTATTTAACTTTCATCCCACTTGACCCATAGATTTGTAAGATGTATAAGTTGTGGTATCTTTGTGAATCATGCCTTCTTTATCTTTTGTATTTCTTGCTTTGTTTATTTGCAAACACCTACATATTAAATTAGGCCATGGTATCAATTAATTGGGCATGTTGATCATAGTTGGGCATTTTTATGTAATGTGCTCTTACATTGAGTAAATTCGAGAGCAATTATGGGGCTCAAGAAATTGAGTATATTGGAAGCTTGAGTGCAAGGAGTGCACAAGGCAAGCTACTCGATAAGGTGAAGGAGCGGTGTACAGGTTGACTGCACAAATACTTGGGATATTTTGTATACTTTTGTGCGTGCTTCTTTCGCTTAAGTGCTATGCATAGAGAAAATTTTGTCTGATCCTACACAAACATATTGTAGTCTTTTATGCTAATCAAGACAAAGAGGCTTTTGATTCGATTGTCTTTCTTCTTCTTCTTCATTCTTCTCCTTCAAACAATCAAGCCGCTTTCAACTAGATAATGCCCCAACAAATTTGATGAATTATGTGTTGTAAGGAGCTGCTACCTAAATATTGGATTCCAATGTTAAAATATTGTGTGATCTTTGCATATGACATAGTCGACATCATTGAACACCAAAATGTAATATTTTGTTAAAAAATGGGCAAAAGGTCTAGCAATGGGGTATGGGCATCAATAATATGTGTGGTAATTATTGGAGAACCAATCACAAATTGGACACATAAAGTTGAAGGTCAAAGTCTAAGAAGAAAAGCGCATGTGCTTGTGAAGGGACAATTTCACACATGTACTATATTTGTAAAGTTAGACTTAACTTTATTTCTAGAATTTCAAAAGTCATGAGATTGAGAAAATCTATATAAGTTAATTTATATCAACAGACGCGATGAGATTGAGAGAGAGTAAAAGTTAGAGAGTGAGAGAATGTCACAAAGAGTTTATTTTGTATGACAGAGAAATAGTCGGGCTATAGAAGTTCTGTGTATGAGACTCTCTCCTTCATCTTCTTGCTTTGCCAATTGTGTTAATGAGTTCAAAACTTCAAGTTTCCCAAGCAACTCGATGCCTGGCATTGAGTTTGTGTTGATAAGTCCTTGTTTTATTCTCTGAGTTTTATCTACTGCTAAATCTTCTTGAAAATATCAAGTTTCTAAAGCAAGTCGATGCTTGGCATTGAATTCCCACATAAAAGTGGTTTTCTTCATACCTGTTGTTCACAGATCTATTTCAGGTGCTAAAGAAATGGTTTAAAACACACTAATTTGATGCCTCACATTGAATTATTGTTGCAAGTCGATGCTAAGTTGAAAACTTTTATTTTTAGACAGGTGCTTTTACTTAAACAGGCAAAATTTCCTATTTTGATAGTTAGACATGGTCATCTTGTGAAGGCCATAACTTGGTGTGTAGTGAAGCTTTTTAATAAATAATACCTTGTTGAAAAGATTTTCTCTTCTACTTTCATCCACCAAAAAATCTTTGCTAAATAATATTTGTGCTAAGAGAAATAAGCAAAAGAGTGAAGGTATGTCATTTCACTGACTAGAAATTTTTGAATAAGTAAAGTTCTCAGTTTCGGCTATCATTCTTCAAAGTTCGGAGAAGCATTGAGTTAATGGTGATCAAAGAGGTTGTCTAGCGTCATGTTAATTCATTTCTTGTGATGTCCCATACATCAACAAGTGGTATCAAAGTGAAATGCAAGAGTGGAGCAAATTTTCTAACCAATGTTTTGTATGTTCCCACAATACCTAAAACTTGATTAGTGTGGGAGAGATATTTGAAAAAGGTTTTGAAGTCAGGTTTACAAATGAAGGAGTATTTGTTGAAGATCCAGAGAATGGATATAATGAGATTGTTTCTGGTAAGAAAGAAGGTAGACCTTTTACTTTAAAAGTGCAAGGGAATATTGGTCAAGCTTTGCGCACACATGGTGAAGGAGTGATTACAGAACTTGATCTCTGGCATAAGAGATTAGGTCATTTCAATGAAAGAGGAATTAAGGCTATGATTGCTCTGTACGAGGATTACCAAATGTGCGGAGTCAACATATGATTTATAAATGTGAAGCATGTCAGATGGGAAAAACACACACGTTACCATTTCATAAGAAAGGATTCAAACATGATGGAGTACTAGAGCTTATTCATACAGATGTATGGGGACCAACAAAAAAAGGATCTATTAGTGGTTGAAGGTATTATGTTCTTTTCATTGATGATGCTACAAGATGGATAACCTTGTATGTTTTGAAGGAAAGATAAGAAGTGTTTGGACCTTTCAAGCATTTTCATGCATATGTAGAGAGAGTCACAGGTCGAAAGCTTGAGTGATTGAGGTCTGATGGAGGGGAAGAATACTTCTCCCAAGATTTCAATGATTATCTTTGGAATGTAGTTATTAAGAGAAAAATAACGTACATGTATACACCACAACAAAATGGTATAGCAGAAAGAAGATACAGAACTTTGGTTGAGTTTGATAGAGCTACGCTGAAGGAGAAGAATTTTCCAAATTATCTTTGGGCTGAGGTTATAAATACAGCTACCTATCTTGTGAATAGTTACCATGTACAACTCTAAATGGAATGACTCCATATGAAGCTTGGTGGGGTAATAAACCAACAATAGATCATTGTACAGTGTTTGGATCAATTGCATATGCTTATATGCCATCACAACTTAGACATAAACTTGAATTAAAGGCAGAAAAATATGTGTTCATTGGTTATGCTGAAAAGTAGATGAGTTACAGATTGTGGAATCCTCGAACCAAATAGTTTCTTGTTTCTAGAGATGTTACATTCCATGAACATAAAAGTTGGTATGCTGATAAAACTCATACAATTGAAGAGTTTGAAGAAGAGGTAAGAAGATGTGAAAATGTAAAATCAAGTGTGCAGGTGAATGGAGATGAAGAGTATATGCAAGCAAGTACATCTACGAATGTATTTATGCACTCATTTGTGAGAATTTATACATTGATCAGGGAAAACATATACCAAAATGGTATAGTGGGATTTGAAAAGTAGTAGCTCGGATGAAGCTTTGCCTTATCGTAAACATTGAGGCAAACATGGTCCTCCACCTGCATTATATTTCTATGCAGTGGTTTTTTTGTACCTTTTATGATGAGAATGAACTCTTTTCTTTTGATGAGCTGCTGTGGAGATCCACCAATCAATCAAGAAACACATAGAGCATTGGCGATGGCAACATGTGATGCAATGTATATTGATATTTTCGCTTCTTTTTGAATGCGTCCTTGCAGTGTTTCCACTCATGTTTCTCGCGTATTTGTTTGTAGTTGTATCTTTGCTTAAACTTCCTTCTAGTACTCCTTAAACAGTTATGAGCTTGTTCACAATATAGTGTTGATAATATAGTCACGTGTCAAGCTCCTCGGAGAAACATAGGGGCCAAAGTGTATATGAAGTAGTTTGTTTCTTTTGCCCCTTTTGTTTTTAGACTTTGAGACTTTGCAATTGAGAAAGAATATACAGCGCTTGAGAGCACACACTACTCCCTAGAGTTGCCTTTATGGGTATTTTTGTTGATGCTCTTGTAAAATCTTCACACCAAATCTTATAGCATACCTATTCACTTTCTCATCATGTTGTCCAATTACCCATCCAATTCCAATTGGACTAGTGTCCACTATGAAGAAGATAGTTTTTCCATTTCAATAATTGACCCTTTAAAGAGCTCGAGCATGCATCAAACTTCCTTTCAAATTTTCCATAGCTAATGTATGCTTATCAAGCCAAACAAATTTCTAATGTTTTCTTAATAAGCTTTACAAATCATCTACCATATGTGCAAAGTGAGGAATCCATAAAAAATAGAAGACACATGCTCTCCTAAAAAGCATCTCACTTCACTCAAAGCCTTGCAAATGTTTGCCATTTTATTGATTCCTTCTACCTTTGGATGATAAGGTCTATGGCCATAAAAGCTCATCTTGTGTTCAACTATGAGCACCTCATTCACCCCAAAAGTCGATTTCTCAATCGAGAAAGTCAAACCCACTTTCATAAATTCTTGAAAAATCTGCTCACAGCCAAGAATGTGAGCTTTGACAAACTTTCTAAATCCATCATTATCCAGAGTAACATCTTTATATATTTCTGCACAACCTGAAATAGGAATATCATCTATAAATGGCATAGCAATGTGTGGAATAACATCATGCAACACGAAATTCATTCCACTCATCGTGTGTGGAACTTAACTTCTGGCACCTTCAATTGCCAATTGGAATTGATCATAGCCAAAATAGAGATCTCCCATCGAATGTATAGCATGTCCTATAAATGCTTCAGCAAGCTCGTGAAAAATCCCTCTAGTGCCCACCTTTCCAATTGTCACTTTATTGACTAGTTGAAGATCCTCGATAAATCAAAGTTTACTATTCTTTTGTGGTAGAGTGAGCCAACAATCTGAATATGGAGCAAATGAGGATTCTAAAATCTGACTACTTATCTTTTCTTGAAGCAATTCATCAGCTCAGGAATATGTGTTTTAGGAGCTGGTATAGAATGGAGATTCCAAGGAATATGTGGAATCATGAAGATAAACATCAGAGTCACATTATTAGGATCTGCACACCCTATTTCATGGGGATAAAGCGAAAATACATTTCCATTTCTTCTTAAAACTTTTTCAGAATAGTCTTTTCTTGCAGGCAAAAGGAAGCCATTAGCATCAGACTGAACTTTCTTGATAGTTTCATCCTATGAATTCATGTCCAATCTTGGATTTTCCACGAAGAATTGGATCATGAAACCCTTTCTTTATCGTCTCATCACTCATTTGAGGTAAAGGTTGTGCTACTCGCTTAACCTTTTTATATTTGGTCTGCATTTGTGGATAAAAACCATCAAGCTTCTGTAGCTCATTACTCCACTCATTTAAATTCACCTATATTTGTAGTGATGTTAGTGGAACAATTTTTTGTCTAAACTTGATCTTCAATCATGAACTTGTCCATTTCTTCCATACTATCTGTGCAAGAACTATACTTAAATAGTCTAGAAATGCTTTCATCCATTTCAAGTAGGCCAGCTATGTACAAAAGAAATTTGTCCTAAGGAAAAATACAAAGGAAAAATCTTTCATAGCATTTGAAGCTTCATACGGGAAATCAACTATATATGTCATGGATGGATAAAGCTTTGCCAATAAGATCATTACACCAAAAGTGGAGATTGACCATTACACCAAACGTGGAGCTTGTGCGGTCGGGAGTGTGTTAGATACAGTATATAATTTTACTGCCTGGAGGTGCTGCGTGATGAAGCACGCGCCTCTAGCGACAGAAATGAGCGAAGATCTACAGTGAAGAAGGCATTGTAGTGAGACGGCAGAAGGGATCAATCACCCTTTCTTCTGGTGCTTCTTTTTCATGGCGTCCTTGCAGTGTTTCCGCTCATGCTTCTCGTGTAGTGCAAGCGAAGTTGCTCCGATAGCCACTGCAGTGGCCACATGCTCACGTACTTTATGCGTATGACGATTCTCAGGGTGTTTCTTCGCTTCGTGCTTTTCGTGCTGCACAAATTTGTATATATATATGAGGGCGAGAAAGAAGAAACGACCCAAGTATTCATCATAGGTAGATATAAATTAGCGCGAAAGATTGAACGACGAGTAGTATAATTGCGACAACACTTACAAGAGCGAAGGCCCCAGCAGCCAATGCGCACGATTCTGCAGCGTGCTGACGGTGCTTGTGCTTCCGCTCCTCCACTTTGAGGTCAGTCTCGTGTTTGTCTACCTTGGTTGCTGTTCCGGGGGAAAGCTTCGAATACAGGGCGTGAGAACTGGAAACCATTGTGTGAGTGTGTGTGTGTGAGTGTGTGTGTGAGAGAGAGAGAGGCGCAGAGGGCAGTGGCGCAAGGGACTGGAGGATGCTTGCTGAGCGTGCTTTGCAGGTGTTGATCGTTTATAACACCGGATATATTGCGTGAGAACTGGAAACCATTGTGTGAGTGTGTGTGTGTGTGAGTGTGTGTGTGAGAGAGAGAGAGGGGCAGAGGGCAGTGGCGCAAGGGACTGGAGGATGCTTGCTGAGCGTGCTTTGCAGGTGTTGATCGTTTATAACACCGGATTTATTGCGTGTATGGATTGGCTTGGGTTCTGCTTACACGCTTACGGTAGACCCCAGCACATTTCATTAGCGGGGGGATAGGTCGTGCGTCTGTGACGCGTTTTCGATATGATTTACGCAAATTTTGAAACGATAGGCTGCTGACCGGTTTCACGTAGTGTGAAAGGGAGAAACATTTTTTGATGAGGCATTTTTCTTTTTCTCAACACTTGGGAGGGAAGGTTTCTTGTTTCTTGAAAATGTAATAGATGGTTTTCACTCTAGTCAAATTCTAAAAGGCTTCTTTAAAATGTACTAATAGAAGCTTCCATGTCTTGTCAGAAGGGCTTGCACAATCAAAGAAGGATGACACAGACGACAAGAAAACAGAAAAGCAAAATTTGTTTTGCAAGCACTGTAAAACAAATGAACATTTCATAAAGAGTTGTCCAAAAACTGGCTAGAAAAGAGGAAAAGAAGAAAGAGGCTGGAATGGTTGTTGTAGATGCCTCTACACCAAGAAGAGAGTGCTAATCTACTACAGAATGAAGAAGGAGCGTGTACTACTATTTGCATTTTTTATCCATCTTCTCTTGAACAGTGTATGTCTATAATAGACTCAGATGCTTGGTACTTTGATAGTGGGGCAACCAAACATATTATCTCACAATGCATTTTCTTCACTTCACTCGAGCCTGCCCCTACAGAGAATAGTATCACACGCGCCAACAACTCCTATGACTACAACTTTCATGGATGCTTGCACAACCATCACCCTCACTTGGATACCATCAAGCACTCGCAACATCATCTCACTTTCCATGCTTTCAAAACTAGCCCCACACACCATAGTTACTCTTGTTGATGTATGAAACATCACAAGAAATGAATTAATGTGACAGTAGACAACGTCTGTGCACACCATTAACTCAATGCTTCTCCAAACATTGAAAAATGATAGCAAAAATTGATGACTTTACTTCTTCAAAAATTTCTAATCACTGAAATGACATACCTTCACTCTTTTGCCTATTTCTCTTACCACAAATCTTTCTTAGCCAAGATTATCTGGTAGATGAAAATATAAGAGAAGAGCATTCTTGTGAAGAGATGGATAGGTATGTGCTTGAAGATGAAGAGGTGTTGCAAAATCCTTGATCTACACCAGCCAAATGAACTCCAGGAGTATATGGTGGGCCCTTTTAGCTTGCCAATGGATGTATTAGACACCCTATGTACCTTGGAAGATCACTCTCAAAAAGATAAATCAAAACAGATAAGTTGGAGTTAGCTCAGAGGTGAAAACTTGCTATTCTTGGTTCATACACCTGTCCAGTGTTTTACATAATTCTCTGAGCACAACAGCAATTAGCTCAATTCCTCTTGGGGAAGTCTAGGCAACTTAAAGAGCTAACTTTCAAGAGTAATCTCATAAAAAATAATGAACCACACACTGAGAATGAGTTTTAACAAGTGATGACATCATCCCGATTTTCATGGGCTGCTACAGAAATAGACCAGTGAGCAGAAAAACCAACATAACTCAAACTTTAGAAATCCAATGATTATGAAAAATTGTATGGTTATACTAAACAGTAAGCTGAATCCAGAAAGCTTTAAATCACTGAATTTGGATAAGTAACCACTGAGAAATGGCTCTGACAAGATGAGTGAAAAAGTCGGGTACCTGACAAAGAAGTGAAGATGAACAGACCCTGTTGACTTCAAATGAACATAACTGAAGATTGCAACATCCAAATGACATGAAAATTTGTGAGCATATGGTAGACTTATAGAGCTAACTTTACCAAGTTAAATCACTGAAAATGATGCACCAAGCTCAGAGAAAACATCTCTGCAAGCTGACTCAGAAAACTGAGAGTAATGGCAGTGAGTAGTACACTTCACAAGAACATGGAAAGATGAACTCAAATAATCATGAAAATGAAAGTATATTGCTTGTACAATACAATGACTTACTGATACATATGTGTGCCTTGTAATCACACCTTGATATGGCATAAAGCTCAGCTCTTGGAGGTCTTCACATAGGTCTCTCTAACCACGACTAAAACTGCCATCTATTTATAGTTGAGTTTGGGAGGCTAACTTCCCTCAATCACTCTCCAATCAATCAATGATTGATTTGATTCTCTACGTACCACAAATCACGAATTCGTGGCTCCTCTTTCCATTCTTGATCAAGTGGACTCAACCACTTAAGATTCTTTCACTTTTACATTAAGTAAACTCTTCAAAAGTTACAAGAGGTAGTTCACAAGTGAACTTTACATAGTCTTCATTTTAAGGCTTTTTCTATGACTTTGTGGGACTCAAGCCAATACTTAGGCTTGTCATAGACTTGCGCCAACAATTCCAACAAGCTATTACTTGCTAAAAATGCTTCACTACACACCAAGTTATAGCCTTCACAAGATGACTATGTCTAACTGTCAAAATAGGAAATTTTGCATGTTTAAGTAAAAGCGCCTGTCTAAAAATAAAAGTTTTCAACTTATCATCAACTTGCAACAAGAGTTCAATGCCATGTATCAAATTAGTGCATTTTCAGCACCTCAAATAGCCCCATGAACCACAGGTATGAAGAAAACCACTTTTATGTGGGAATTTGATGCCAGACATCGACTTTATGGTGAAACTCGATGTGAAGCATCGACTTGCTTTAGAAACTACATATTTTCAAGAAGATTTAGCAATATATAAAACTCAAAGAATAAAACAAGGAATTATCAACACAAACTCAATGCCAGGCATCGAGTTGCCTAAAAAACTTCAAGTTTTGAAGTCATTATTACAATAGGCAAAGCACGAAGATGGAGGAGAGAGTCTCATACACAGAACTTCTATTATTCCTTCTGATAGCTATGGAAACTCAAAACTTTTGCAGGTGCTTTCTCACTCAGAGAAGCCCGACTATGTCTTAGTCATACAAAATGAACTCTTTCTCACATTCTCTCACTCTCTATCTTTTTATCTCTATCAATCTCATTGCATGTGTTGACACAAAGTAACTTATATAGATTTTCTCATCTCGTGACTTTTGAAATTCTAGAACTAAAGTTAATTCTAAATTTACAAATATTGTGCCAAAGGTATATACCAGTTTTTGTTCGCCAGTATAAGCATCTCGAAGTTTGCTACAGGTCTAACAAAATTCATTTGGGCTATTCAGTTCAACTTTTTGAGATATAGTCAATTTTCTACATCAAGGTATTTTAGTCACCGGCCATGGCTGAAAGCAGTGATGTATTTCGTATGTTGGTTGTTGAGGATAAGTTGGATGGTACCAACTACCCGTTGTGGGCTTATATGATGTGACATGTATTGGTTGCAAAAGGACTGTGAAACATTGTGCAGGGTGTTGAAAAACGTCCTATTACACCTGCAATTGTTACAACTGCAGGTATTGAAGCTGATGCGAAAGGTGTCGAAGATGAAGATATTCTGCAGATTCCTGTTCGTGCTACGGTTTCTGCTGCACCTACTGTAGAGTAGATTCGCTGGGATGGTAGAGATGCCCAGGCACATTCATTGATAGCTTTGTCTGTCAAACGTGCCATTATTCCTCACATTCGCTCTTGTAGAACAGCTAAGGATGCTTGGGATACACTTACCACATTGTGCCAAGCTAGGAATGAGGCTCGTGTTGGTTACCTCCGAAAACAGTTGAAGAGTGAGCAGATGAATGAAGGTGATTCTATGGACAGTTTCCTAATAAAGATCAAGACTTGAAGGAACAATTGATTTCTGCTGATGAGGTTATACTAGATATCTCACTTGTGCATACCGTTCTGAATGGTCTTCCTGATTCATATCAGAATTTTGCTTCTACTCTTCGGTTGATGATGAAAGGGAATCCAAATGCCTTGTCATTTGAGGAGTTAGTCTCTGTTCTGTTGCAGGAAGATCAGTCCAGGCAGAACAGGGCCATTATGCATGTTGCAGATCAAGCTTTCTTGGCTAGTCAGAAGGACAAAGGAAAATGGAGCTCTTCTACTAGTAAGCAAAAATCAACAAATGCTGCACATTCGAAGAACCAAGATAAAGATGAGAAAAAATGACAAAAGCAGAAATTGTTTTGTAAGTATTGTAAAGGGAATGATCATATCATAAAGAAATATCCAAAACTGGCTGCAAAAGAGGCAAAGAAGAAAGATGCTTGTTGTAGAAGCCTCTACACCAAAAATGGAGTCTGCTAATCTTGTGCAGGAAGAAGAATGGGCGTTTACTACTGTTGCAGTTTTGACCCATCTTCTCATGAGCAGTGCATGTCTACAGTAGACTCAGATGTTTGGTATTTTGATAGTGGGGCGACCAAACATATTATCTCGCAACACAGTTTCTTTGCTTCACCCGAGCCTGTCCCTACAGGGAATACTGTTACATGCGCCAACAACTCCTCTTATCATGTTATGGGAGTTGGTAAGATCATTTTGACTACTACTGATGGTAGTTCTTTCACTTTGTCAGATGCTTTATTTGTGCGAGGGATCAAGAAGAACCTGTTATCAGTTTTTGCATTAGCCAAGATTGACTTGGTTGTGAAATTTGTTGATGACAGGTGTACAGTTCATGATCTGTCAAATGGCGATGTGATTATTGCTTCTAGCATTTTATGTCGTGGGCTGTATAAGCTCATAGACTATGAAAGATCTGTAAATGATTTGGCATGTGCAATAAATGATTCTCAGGCTATGGCAGATGCAAAGCTTTGGCATGCACGCTTTGGTCATCTAAAGTTTGCTAGTTTGCTATGTCTGCAAAAATCTGAAATGGTGTCCTCTTTGCCCAAACTTGAGGCACCTGGAAAACATGTTTGTGAAGGCTATATTTAGGGACAAATGCAACATTGATCCTTTCCAAAATATGGTTCAGTTTGGGCTACTCAGAAATTGCAGCTTGTACATGGTCATGTCTGTGGTCCTATGCAGACACCTTCTTTTGGTAATTATCTTTACTTCATGACTTTCACCGATGATTTTTCTAGGCATGTATGGGTATATCCATTGAAGGCAAAGTCCGAAGTGTTCATGTGCTTCAAACAGTTTTTGGTTTTGGCTGAAAATATGTCAGCATGTAAAATGGGGACTCTTCGTTCTGATCAAGGGGGGGAATATATGTTTTTTGAGTTTAATGCATTTCTTCCTGAATGTGGGATAAAACACCAGTATACAGTGCCGTATACACCTCAACAAAATGGAGTTGCTGAATGAAAGAATAGGTCACTCATGGAGATGGCGAGGTGTATAGGTCACCACGTAGTTTCTGGCTTGAGGCTGTCATGTGTGCAACATATGTACTGAACACGTTGTCGGAGAGAATTTATTACTCTTAAGATATTACAAATATTAAAAGATTAATTGTTTGATATAAGTTAGATTAAATTATGAAATTTTATACTAATGTTTGATTTAATTTTGCAGAAAAAGAAGTTGCTGATCAATATCAAGATGGGAAGTATTTATTTAAGTATATTTAAGGGTATAGATGAACATTCAAGGGTTAAGGGGTTTTCTATGTTTTGAAAGTAATGTAAGAGTAATTAAGGGTCAACTATAGGTTCTGATCATGTTTTAAAGGGTTTTAACTAAATTACAAGGGTAATTAAGGGTTAAATGTATATTTTGAGCGGTTAAATGTATGTTTTGAGCATGAATTATAGGGTTATAGTTAAGTTTTAAGGTTGATTATGGGTTAAATATTCATCCTAGAGGATTATGGAAGGTTACAAAATAGGTTTATGGGTTAGTTGAAGTTAGTTATTTGATGTGGTTTAAAGTTAGTTGTAGGGTAAACTTAAGGTTAAATGATTAAATAAGTGGGTTATAGTCTATAAATAAATTATTAAATAGGTTAATTATATCTTAAGGAACCTTAGCAAATTAATAGGAATATATATTAATTATTTATTTCCACTAAGCCTAACGTAATAATTAAAATGGGTTAAATTAAATCTTAGTCTAAGGTATAGTATTTATTCTAAAGTTTAGTATTCAAATAAATAAAAAAGAAGAAGTAAAAGGTTATTTAAAATCTAAAGTTTTTGGTCCATTGAATAATTAATTGATTGGTTGAAATTGGGGAAATTCAAATGGGGAAAATGTTGGAGTTAGACGTCTGCGGAAGCACGCGAACAGCACAAGGAAGAAGAAGAAGCTTGGAGCACAACACACAAGACTGTATGTATTACTAGAGAATGTACAAAGATAAGTAGCCCATTAGGGCAATAGGCGTATATACAAGCCGGGGGAAAAAAACCTCCTAAAGAGGGAAAAAAGTGCCCCAGCGGTCCTAGAGTGTTCACACACATCACTACCTAAATATATCCACAAATCCCCCCTGGAAGTGATGCGGTGAACAAGGAGCTGGCACTCATGTATAAGGAAGTGCCGAGCTATGTGGAAATCACTCCACAAAAGGAAGTAAGCCCAAAGCTTTGCGGAAAGCTTCAAACTTCTCCCTAGGCAGAGCCTTCGTGAAAAGGTCTGCAATGTTCTCCTGCGTGGGCACATATGCCAAGCTGATCTCCCCAGTAGAGAACCTCTCCCTGACATAGTGATAATGCACCTCAATGTGCTTAGTGCGAGCATGGAACACAGGGTTCCTCCCAACTGCCAATGCGCTCTGACTGTCAGTGAAGATGGTGGTGGCAGAAGACTGGCCAACACCCAAATCAGCCATAAGGCGTCTGAGCCACACACACTCAACAGTCGCTGTGAAAGCTGCCCTATACTCAGCCTCACAACTGGAAGTGGCCATAGTAGGCTGCTTCTTGCTCAACCAAGATATACATGAGCTACCAAGCATGAAGCAAAAACCACTGGTGGACACACGAGTGTCATAGCAACCAGCCCAATCTGAGTCAGAAAAAGCATGCAAATCTGGCGGTAGTGATCCCCCCTTGGGATAAAACAACCCAAGTAGCCGAGTACCACTCAAGTAGCGAAAGATGCGCTTAACCGCTTTCCAATGCGTGACTCCTGGGCAATGCATAAACCTGCTCATCTGTGAGACAGCAAACTGAATATCTGGCCGAGTAATGCATAAGTAAATCAAGCATCCAACGGCCTGCTGATAGAGAACAGCATCAAATGCATCTCCAGCATCATGAAGACTCAATCGTAAACCTGTCTCCATAGGAGTGGCAATAGGCTTACAGTCTTCAAGGCCAAAACGCTGCAATAATGTGTCAATATATTTCGTTTGACACAAAGCCATTCCACCATCAACTTGCATAAACTGAATGCCCAAATAGTGATTCAAATGCCCCAAATCAGACATCTCAAATGAGACATGCAAATCAGCCTTGAAATCAGCAATATGCTTCTCAAGAGGACCAGTGAGCAGCATGTCGTCTACATAGACAACAATGATCAGAAGCACATCATTAGCACGCTTAACATATAAGGTGCTTTCAGTTGGACTATTCTCAAAACCATGTGCAATCAGATAGGCATGTATTTTCTCATACCAAGCACGTGGTGCTTGCTTTAAACCATATAACGCCTTCCTT
Source organism: Ceratopteris richardii (assembly GCA_020310875.1). NCBI lineage: Eukaryota > Viridiplantae > Streptophyta > Polypodiopsida > Polypodiales > Pteridaceae > Ceratopteris > Ceratopteris richardii. The sequence goes on along the minus strand of CM035441.1, from coordinate 104,591,321 downwards.
AACCTGCACACCTGGTTTTCATGCCCTTTCTGCACAAAGCCACGGGGCTGAAAAACATACACTTCTTCATGTAAGTCACCATTCAGAAATGCTGTTTTAATGTCCAACTGATGTACATTCCAACCATGATGGGCTGCAAGTGCACAAATGCTCCGAACAGTAGTCATACGGCATGTAGGTGCAAAGGTCTCATCAAAATCAATGCCTCTTTCCTGCGCATAACCCTTTGCAACAAGCCTAGCCTTATACCTGTCAACTGTACCATCAGGTTTACGCTTCAGCTTGTATACCCACTTAGTGCCAATGGCCTTCTTGCCACGAGGCAAGTCACATAAAGACCATGTACCATTCTTCATTATAGCATCATATTCAGATTGCATAGCAGCCATCCAATTTTCTGAATTTTGTGCTTCATCAAAAGAAACAGGCTCATTCTCATCACAGAGACTAGATGCAGCCATAGCATAGCAATCTGATGCAAAGGAGGTACTATGAGAGCCTGAACGAGTACGATATGACAAAGGTGCATCTAATTTGCTGTCACGCAAAGTCTGCACCAGCCATTTTGGCATAGTTTTTGCCTGTTCAATATCAGCTCTCTCATCAACAAGTGCATCATGTAAATCTGCATCAGAAATGGAATGATCTGCATCATCATATGAAACCTGCAAAGGCTGAGAAGTTGCCTCATTAGGACCAGCGCTAGCCTGTCCACCTGTAAAAAGAGGCATCAAAGTATCATACATGTCTTTGGAGCTAACAGATGTCTCCTTAGTACATGAAAGCAATGGCTGAATAGCATCTTCCACAAAAACAACATCACGGCTAACCAGAATGCGTTTAGTCTGTGGATGATACAGACGATAGCCTTTACTTTCAGAACTGTACCCAACAAAAATACATTTTACTGCCTTATCATCCAATTTTCTGCGATGTTGTTCAGGCACTAATGCATATGCCAAACAACCAAAAACACGCAGATGAGCAACAGATGGCTTGCGGTCATGCCAAGCCTCATATGGAGTGATGGACTGCAACGCTTTGGTGGGACACCTGTTCAGTACATATGTTGCACACATGACACCCTCAAGCCTGAAACTATGTGGTAAAGCCTGACTTTTGACCATGCACCTCGCCATCTCCATGAGTGACCTGTTCTTTCGTTCAGCAACTCCATTCTGTTGAGGTGTATACGGCACTGTACACTGGTGTTTTATCCCACGTTCAGCCAGAAATGCATTAAAATCTGAAGACATATATTCCCCCCCTCGATCAGAACGGAGGGTGCCCATTTTACATGCTGACAGATTTTCAGCCAAAACCAAAAACTGTTTGAAGCACATGAACACTTCGGACTTTGCTTTGAGTGGATATACCCATGCATGCCTGGAAAAATCATCAATGAAAGTAACGAAGTAAAGGTAATTTCCAAAAGAGGGTGTCTGCATAGGACCACAGACATCACTATGTACAAGCTGCAATTTCTGCATAGCCCGAACTGAACCATCTTTTGGAAAGAAAGAACGCTGCATTTTGCCCAAAATACAGCCTTCACAAACATGTTTTCCAGGTGCCTCAAGTTTGGGCAAAGAGGATACCATTTCAGATTTCTGCAGGCGTAACAAACTAGCAAAATTCAGATGACCAAAGCGTGCATGCCAAAGCTTTGCATCTGACATAGCCTGAGAATCATGAACTGCACATGCCGAATCATTCACAGATCTTTCATAGTCTATGAGCTTATACAACCCACGACATAAAATGCCAGAAGCAATAATCACATCGCCATTTGAGAGATCATGGACTGTACACCTGTCATCAACAAATTTCACAACCAAGCCAATCTTGGCTAATGTAGAAACTGATAACAGGTTCTTTTTGATTCCTGGCACAAATAAAGCATCTGACAAAGTGAAAGAACTACCATCAGCAGTAGTCAGAATGATCTTACCAACTCCCATAACAGGATAAGAGGAGTTATTGGCGCATGTGACAGTATTCCCTGTAGGGGCAGACTCGAGTGAAGAGAAGAAACTGCGCTGCGAGGTAATATGTTTGGTCGCCCCACTGTCAAAGTACCAAACATCTGAGTCTACTGCAGACATGCACTGATCATGAGAAGATGGGTCAAAACTGCAGACAGTAGTAAACGCCCATTCTTCTTCCTGCACAAGATTTGCAGACTCTGTTTTTGGTGTAGAGGCCTCTGCAACAACCATTCCAGCCTCTTTCTTCTTTGCCTCTTTAGCAGCCAGTTTTGGACAGTTCTTTATAATATGATCATTTCCTTTACAGTACTTGCAGAACAATTTTTTCTTTTCTGATTTCTTCTCATCTTTATCCTGGTTCTTCGATTGTGCAGCATTTGCAGATTTCTGCTTACTAGTAGAAGAGCTCCATTTTCCTTTGCCCTTCTGACTAGCCAGGAAAGCTTGATCTGCAACACGCATAATGGACCTGTTCTGCCTGGACTGATCTTCCTGCAACAGAACAGAGACTAATTCCTCAAATGACAAGGCATTCGGATTGCCTTTCATCATCAATCGAAGAGTAGAGGCAAAACTCTGATATGAATCAGGAAGGCCATTCAGAATGGTCTGCACAAGTGAGCTATCTGGTATAACCTCATCAGCAGAAATCAATTGTTCCTTCAGGTCTTTGATCTTTGTAAGAAAACTGTCCATCGAATCACCTTCATTCATGTGCTCACTCTCCAACTGTTTTCGGAGGTAAGCAACACGAGCCTCATTCCTAGCCTGGTACAAAGTGGTAAGTGTATCCCAAGCATCCTTTGCTGTTCTGCAAGAGCGAATATGAGGAATAATGGCACGTTTGACAGACAAAGCTATCAATGCATGTGCCTGGGCATCTCTGCCATCCCAGCAAATCTGCTCTGCAGTAGGTGCAACAGAAACAGCAGCACAAACAGGAATCTGCGGAATATCATCTTCAACACCATCTTCATCAGCTCCAACACCTGTATTTGCAGTACCTGTCGTTACAGGTGTAACAGGACGTCTTTCAACACCCTGCACAATGTTCCACAATCCTTTTGCAACCAGTACATGTCGCATCATATAAGCCCATAATGGGTAGTTGGTACCATCCAACTTATCCTCAACAGCCAACATACGGAATACATCACTGCTTTCAGCCATGGCCGGTGACTAAAATACCTTGATGCAGAAAATTGACTGTATCTCAAAAAGTTGAACAGAACTGCCCAGATGAGTTCTGCTAGACCTGTAGCAGACTTCGAGATGCTTAAATTGGCGAACAGAAACTGGTATATACCTTTGGCACAAAAGGACGAAATAGCCTGCACAAGCACTGCGATAGTGCGTTCGGAGGCCGAAACGAGCTCAGATCGCGATTTCGGCACCACAGAGCGAAGCAATTTTGATCTCGGAAACACCTGAGTATGCTCACCAAATTTTGTGCGAATCTGAGACTGCAAACGGAGGAGTGTCGACGGCGCCCTAGAAGAAGCAACGACCTGCTCTGATACCAATTGTTGGAGTTAGACGTCTGCGGAAGCACGCGAACAGCACAAGGAAGAAGAAGAAGCTTGGAGCACAACACACAAGACTGTATGTATTACTAGAGAATGTACAAAGATAAGTAGCCCATTAGGGCAATAGGCGTATATACAAGCCGGGGGAAAAAAACCTCCTAAAGAGGGAAAAAAGTGCCCCGGCGGTCCTAGAGTGTTCACACACATCACTACCTAAATATATCAACAGAAAAATCCCACGCCTAAAAAGTTGTTGGAGTGATGTGGAGTTAAAGAGGAGTCAAATTAGGTAGTTGGTTGAGTTATCGAATGGAAATTGTAGGCTATGGTGGGCTACTCTCATCTATTTAAGGAGGGGAGTACGTGCTCATAAGTTCATGTGTTTTTTTCAGGTACTTAATTTTTCTCTAGACTATAGTCATATTTGTTCTTAGCTTTATGTCAGTCCTCTGACAGAAGGAGAGAGAAGGCCATCTCTCTTATCCTTCAATTTATGGAAAGCAAATTTTTTTAGGAAGTGCAGAGATTTTTTTTCTGATTTTTTTTCTTCTTTCCCCTCTTGTTTTTCCCTTCTTCTTGCCTCTCCCTTTTTTATCTAAAAGAAATTACTTTTTTTTCCCCTCTCTCTCCCTCCCTTTCTCTGCCGGCGGCGCAGCTCTGCTGCGTGCGCAGTAGAGAGAGAGAGAGGGAACAGTAGAGAGAGAGAAAGATTAAGAGAGAGAAGTAAAGATTTTTTTTCATTTTTATATTTTTTGTTTCTTTTTTTTTTTCATTTTTTCCCTCCCTCTCCCTCTCTCTACAGCCGATGGGCGCAGCCGTCGGCGCAGTAGAGAGAGAGAAAGGAAAAGAGAGAGAGAGAGGAAAAGAGAGAAAGAGAGAGAGAGAAAAAGACTTTTTTATTTTATCCCTTTTCTTTTTTAGTTTTTTTATTAGATATTGTTTTTCCCTTTTTTATTATATTAATATATGTATTTACTTTATAGTTTAGATATATTAAATATTTAATGTTTATATTTTAATATTATATTATGATTTTTTTATGATTATATTTATGCCTAAAAATATTTATTAAGTAATTACTGAGAAAATAAAAAGATAAATGTTTATGTATTTTTAATTGTAAGTGGATGATTTAGTATATATGATTATGTATCTATTTATGTGTGTGTGTTTATCTAATTAGGATGATTGCTAAATGTATGTTGTTATCCTAATGTTTTGTGTGCTCACAGGTTAGCATGAAGATGAAGCAACTTAGCCTTATTCTTTTCCAAAGAACTCATTATTCCATCCAACTCTTCTTTATCTCAATACTTAACCCATCCATTCTTAGCCTATACATTTCTTATCTTACCCTTATCCCAAGCATCTTCAACTTGATAGATACCTAAGTTCTTTTACCCAAGTATCAAGATAGTGCATGTTAGATATTAGGATTTGAATCCATGTTAGTTTAATGCTTGAAACCATGATAGTTAAATACTTGAACCCATGTTAATGTTAGAACTTGAACCCATGTTAGTGTTAGAGCTTGAGCCCATGTAAGTATGTTAGTGCATGTTAGTTAGTTGTTAATGCATGTTAGAATATGTTAATTCATTAGGGGAAAAAATGAACCCTGAATGGGCCTTTTAGATTAAGGAGTGATTAGTGATGGACCAATCAGAAGAGGGTGGTGGCCACAGTCTATGCCCTATAAAATACTAGGCTGAAGGGTGGAGAGGGGACATATTTCCCCCTTATTTAATGAGCTGCCTCTAGAGAGAGAATGAATCTCGTAACTCAGTTGGGCCCAAAAATTCAAAATTTCTGAAAAGTTAAAAAACTCATCATAACACCTGAAAATGGACCCCCCATTACTTTTTAGGGTCAAAAGTACTCTTTTTGACCCCAAATTCAAAATCCATGCATGTTTTGAGCTGAAAAAAATGAGTTTTTTCAAAAATACTCAAAAAAGAGTTATTTCCCTCCTAAACCTCACATTTTCATACCCAGGTCCCAAAAAGTCATCTTTTCCCACTACTTTCACTCTGTAGCACACCATTGAAGCTCCTGTTTCTACACTCCAACCTACCTGCATCTCCTATCTCGAATTACTGTTGTAGCTTGAAGACCTTTAGCTTCAATGGCAACATCTAAACCTTCTAGGCGACCAAAAGATGAAATCCTCACATTAAGATGTCACAATATCAAAGCCATAGATGGGCAATGGCTATCACATGAGTACTCCAAAGGTGCATGGGTGTACATGCAACCCTCTAGAGTTGGGCCTCATCGAGTTAGAGATCGTGGAAACTTAGATCTTCATTGGAAGGGAAAGTCACTTGGCTTCAAGAAGCATAGAGACAATGGGATGGTTGCTATTGTACAACATGTTTTTACAATGGCAACTATGAAACTTGAAAACTCTAGTAGTATGAGATATCCTGTGAACTGTAAGTATTACTCTACAATATTTTATGTTTTCTTGTGTCGGATATATTTCTGAACTATTTAGATATGTTTTTGTTTGTTTCAGATGTATTTCCTTCTACTTTGGTGGAAGAGCAACCACTTCATAGTCTTACAGGTACTTTCCAGGCATTGCATGCAGATGTTGGTGCACTAGTCTTTCCAAATATATCTCCTGCTCAACTTTACCATGATAGATTTTTCTTTTACACACATAGATATGTTGTACCCTCTACAATGAATGGTTTTGGAAGGTTAGAGAGAATTGAAGTACATTCTCTTCTTAGCTTGGAGTGGCCAAAACCTGATATATGGTCCGTATCATCTTTGAAGCAAAAGATAGTACATAACTCTTTGAAATTCACAAAAGTTTCTAGGTCTTTAGGTTTGCACTGGTCTTTTCCCATTCATTGTTTTGTATATTTATTCCAAGGATTCTCATTCCAAGAGACTTCCACCATGTTCATGTGTAAAGATATCACATATGAGAAGGAATTGCAAAAGGTGATAAATATCTCTGTAAAATAGGTGGAACAGGTATAGCATTTCAATATTTGAAACAACGTACTTCATTATACATCAGATTCTACTATGATCGTTGGATGTGCAAACTTGGCAAATGGATACCATTTCAAAGTTCAGAGGGATCTTTGCATTCATTTGAAATAAAGCTTAGATTGCCCAACAATGAAACAGAAACTATTTTAGTGAATAATCATTGGACCTTGGCTAATCTGAGAGAACACTTGATGATTATGGGGTTTGAAGGACTAACTCAATCCATCTTGAAAATTCAAGGACATAAGGTGAGAAATGTTTCATGTTTTTGTTAAAGTAATCTTTTTGTTATTGTTTATTTTACTTTAATGACTTCAATTTGTTGCAAATTGATTACAGGTGGGCAGAAGAATGGAATACAAAATGAAAGTCCCTGTAGATTGGAGCAAAGATGGAACAAAGCTCTCATTGTCATAGTTCTTTTGCAACCTGATAATGTCACTTCTTGGGCCCTAGTCATTGTATCTCATGGTTTTTGCACTTTCAAGAACCTTGTAAAAAGTAGGACAATTGATTCATGTTAGATATTGTATATACCTTATTCTCTGCAATGATAATTTCAAAACTTTTGGAATGTCAAAAATTCTGTTTACTACTTTGAATTGTGGTTGCTCATGTTTTTTTCTGTGCATTATTTTGTCATCCGAAACTCATTTTTTGAAATTGCACTTCTTTATTCTATACTTTTAAAAGTGGGCCCAGTCAATTTAAAAACTTGAAACTGCTATAAAAATGGCTCTATGTGCTCATTTCTCACATTTGCACTCTCAAAGAGCTAGAAAGCACAGACTGCAAGCCTCTAGAAATCTCGCGCGCAAGCAATGGCTGCTAGCACTTCCACTCCCATGAAATCTCCTCGAGATTTATTCATGGAGTTTTTGGAAACTACAGACTACAATGGTCGTACGGATTTGTATGACCTAGTCTGTAGAGTCCCTAATCTTGAAGGGACAATAGCCATGAATTCCGATGTGATCAATGAGATCACAGATTTTATGGAACTCTATATTTTAAGATATGCCATAGATATTCCAGCATATGAGTGTAAATGGGTCCCCTGTGACCTGCTTTTTTACATTCATAAAGGAGATGAGGCATTTGCGAAGCGCTTAAAGCATTTCATGGCGATTGCTGAGGCTTCAGGGCACCTGTTAGATGACACAGTGCCCTTAATTAAACAATTAAATAAGAAAAGGAAAATGGGAAGAAAATATCTTTCCTACATAGCAACAACAATCTTTTTTGTCAATGAGGAGCCCGAACCTTCACCCATGGACCTACCCCATCTTGTTACTGGGGGTTTTGTAGATGACAAGAAGGAACCCTAGACAGAAGCTCTCAACTTATTAGAAGAGAGTCAAAAAATTTCCAGAGAATTTCCTCAAGGAGTAGTGGACAAATTAAAGGAAGCCAGTACACAGAAGAGTCCACCCTCCAACTTAGACCCCGTGGAACCCACTCTACCAGAGGTAGAGATGGAAATGTTTTCAGTTGTACTTGTTGATGGAGAGGAATTTTTGTTCCTGCACGATATTGAGAAGGCATTCGGTCTACGCCTTGACGAATGCCTTAGTATTTTCAGCTCAACCTCGGATGTTCCCATGGACAACACTTCTGACATTATCAAAAAGGCAACAATTCCACTTGGTGAATCAGTTGCGGACACCATTGCATTTGTGTGTGAAGAGATTTTGAGCCATGCCAACCAAGATGCCAGTGAAGAAGATCTAGCCACAGCAAGGGAAAGAATTTTGGAGAAGAAGATGTTAGTATATGATCAATGTCTACCCCTCATGATTGTATGCACATTTTGTAAGGCCCCCTTTATGAGGAGAAGCCAAGCGTGCATTACCCAATTGATGGGAATCCCAACTTGAATGTTGGATGAAGGTCATATTGGACCATGCAAGATATTATAAGGAAAGGGAGTTACCAGGGTCCCCAATTGTGGGGTCCGGGGCAGCGGTGAGCAGCCCCGGCTGGGGGGTCCAAGGGGGCCAGCGGGCCCCCTGGCTGGGGGGTCCCAGGGGGCCAGCGGGCCCCCTGGTGGGGGTCCGGGGGCAGCGCCCCCGGCGCGACGGTAAAGGGAATATTCCATGGAATATTCCCTGTCGGAGTCAGAAATCATTTATATTTGTTAGGTCGGTTCAACCAGTCTAAGCCGTGTATGGCAATTACGCGGGCGGTGGCCGCCCACGCTCTACCGCCCATGTATTGCCGTCCATGGCAGGACACCCATGATCCTATATATACATGACTTCTGCACTACCTAAGACACCCGAGTTGAGCCAGCATACCTCTACCTTGTATCTCCCTATCTAGAGTTGTCTAGATCACCATTTAAGCTCTACCTTGAGAGCGCACGGGTGGACAACGCCATCATCTTTGTACTTGCTGCTAGTAGAAAATTGTTGAGATTCTCTTATATCTGTTATCTTCTCTGCTTTTGCTCCTGTGTTATATTGCGTAACTATTGTCTTACATGGTATCAGAGCTGTAAGGTTCGAATAGCTTGAGAAGTATCATTATTTTAGCCTACTAGCAGACTAGAATATCAATAGATTATTCGAGTGATTACATGATGGCTTCATCGTCGAACAGTAGTCTTGGTGCTTTAGCTAATGTTAATGCTGCACCTATTCGAATTCGTCCACCTGCATTCACTGAAGGGAAGCTGGATGGAACCAACTATACACTCTGGAAGTTCAAAATTTCTGCAATTTTGGACTCCTATGAATTACTTGACACTGTCATGGGACCGATGGGATTGGATCCAGAGCCTATACCAGTTGAAGATCCAGCAAATTCAAGATTGATGATTCAGCCAGATCCAGATCTTCTACGAGCTTGGAAGAGGCGGAATGCTGATGCATTATGTGCGATTGTCACTAGTGTAAGTGATTCTGTGCTTACTTTAGTTCAACATACTACTAAAGCACATGAGGCTTGGGGCATATTGGCTCGACAATATGAGACCAAGAACCACACTAGGATACAGAATTTAGAAAATCAGTTGGCAAATGAAAAGCATTCTGATTCTGAAAAGGCTGAAGATTTTATCAAACGGATAAAGCATCTTCAAGATCAATTGGCTGCAGTTGGTGTTGTTATAACACCAGAAGAGCTGGCTCGAAGATCTATACGTGTTCTTCCAGCAAAGTATGATGGATTAGTAACAGCCCTTAACACTCAGGTAAGGCCAACTCCTCTTACATTTGAAGAGTTTTGTGCCATGCTTTTAGAAGAAGAGATGCGGCTGAAGAATCGGCAAAGTACAACTGATGCTGCATTCTCAGCAAATGCAAAAGGTAAAGGCTCTTCAGAGGGATCAAAGAAGAAGCCAAAGAAGAAAAAGTTCACAGGAAGTTGCTTCTATTGTGAAAAGAAAGGCCATGCCATCAAGGATTGCAGAAAGAAGCAAGCTGATGAACGGAATGGGACTGTAAAATCATCATGGAAGAACAAAGAGTCTGCAAACAACACAGAGCTGGAACTTTGGGTAGCTATTGAAGAGGTATGTTCATCTGCTCAAGCTCGTGTTGATGAGCCATGGATTTTAGATAGTGGAGCTTCTCGCCATATGACTAGTAAAAAGGATTGGTATAGTTCCCTAGTGCCTCTGCGGGAATCCATCAATGTAGTGGTGGGAAATGACTCCAAGTGTCCAGCTGAAGGAACTGGAACCATCTCTTTTATCACTTCTCCAGGTGTTGAGAAAAAGTTATCCGATGTTCTCTATGTACCTACACTCAAAAGAAATTTGTTGTCAGTTTCTGCAATAACAGATCGTGGACTCGAAGTTCACTTCAATAAGAGTGGTGCGGAAATCATGGATTCATCAGGTAATGTTGTAGGTAAAGGCATACGACGGGATAACTTGTATGAGTTAAGTGCTTTAACTGCTACAGAAGATAAAGATGTAAGCAGGTTATGGCACCAACGATTTGGGCATCTCGGATTTGCAGTTTTGAAGGAGATGCAACGAACAGGGATGGTTGCTCATATGCCTGCATTTTCAGAGTTGCAGGAACCTTGTGAAGCTTGTATGATGGGCAAGCAACATCGAAAGGCATTTCCAAGAGAGACCAGTAATCGATCTCAAGCTCCTCTAGAGTTGGTACATGCTGATCTCTGTGGTAAAATGTCTACACCTGCTTTAGGAGGATCTTTCTACTTCTTGCTGTTAGTCGACGATTATAGTAGAAAGATGTGGGTTTATTTCATTCGAGAGAAGGCTGATGCTTTTGAAAAATTTAAAACGTGGCATAAGTATGTAGAAAATGAATCAGGAAGGAAACTAAAGAAATTTAGAACAGATAGAGGAGGTGAATTCTTGTCAACAGAATTCAACAATTACTGTAAGGAGCATGGTGTGAAAAGGCAACTTACCACAGCTCATACACCCCAACAAAATGGCGTTGTTGAGCGCAGGAACAGGACAGTAGTTGAAATGGCTCGTTGTATGTTGAAGGCTCAAGACATGCCTGATTCATTCTGGGCAGAAGCAGTCAATACAGCAGTCTACATTCTCAATCGAAGCTACACAAAAGCACTGAAGGGGATGACTCCTCAAGAAGCATATTCTGGTAAAAAGCCTTCAGTTTTGCATTTCAGAATTTTTGGTTGTTTCTGTTATGCACATATTCCTGATTCAACAAGATCAAAGTTGGATTCAAAAAGCAAAAAGTGTGTCTTCCTAGGATATAGTGAAGAGTCTAAAGCATACAGGTTATGGGATCCTGAGGCAAGGAAGATTTTTGTCAGCCGAGATGTGGTGTTTGATGAACGACCACACTTAGTAGAAGATAAAGGTAAATCTACTATCTCATCAAGCGGAGAAATATCTCACCTTGTGCCTATCAAAAGACAGGTTAAAGTTGAGGAGGAGGAAACATCTGATGGAGAAATTTCCTCAATAAAAAGCCAACCAGTTGTAGCTGCACTGCGTAAGCCACTACCGAAGTGGGCACAACAGCTCTTTGATGATCACAATCCACATGTAGATGTACCAGAATCATCATCGGATGGATTACGAAGATCAAAGAGAATAGAGGAGCAAAGAAGAGCCTCAGAACACATTGTTAACATGGCTCTAATGGCAGATATCATGGGTTCGATAAAGGAACCTACCACCATTGAAGAAGCCATTGATGATCCAGATTGGAGAGCGGCAATGCAGTCTGAGTATGATAGTATACTCAAAAATGATACATGGGATCTAGTCGACTTGCCGCCAAAGAAGAAGGTAATAGGTACTAAATGGATTTGGAAAGCTAAGTATAAAGCTGATGGAACATTAGAAAAGTATAAGGCACGATTAGTTGCACAGGGTTTTTCACAGATTGAAGGATTTGATGTTCAAGAAACTTTTGCACCAACAGCACGCATGACAACTATTCGAACGGTACTTGCAGTAGCTGCACAAAAGTCTTGGCCTATTTTCCAGATGGATGTCAAATCTGCATTTTTGAATGGTCACCTCAAGGAGGAGGTATATGTATCTCAACCACCAGGTTTTGAGGTGTCCAATTCAGAAAATAAAGTTTGCAGGTTGAAGAAAGCTTTGTATGGACTTAAGCAAGCTCCACGGGCTTGGTACCAACGAATAGATCATTTTTTCAAAAATATGGGTTTTGAAAGAAGTACTTCTGACGCTAACTTGTATGTAACGAAAAGGGATAACAAGCTAGTTGTTGTCATTGTATATGTAGATGATTTGATCATTACAGGAGATCATCAGGAACTCATCAATCAAACTCGGATCAGCTTGGGAACTGAGTTTGAAATGACAGACTTAGGTCTACTCCATTTTTGTCTGGGAATTGAAGTATGGCAAAGGAAGGATGGCATTTTCATCTCACAACAAAAATATTCCAAAGAAATTCTCAAGGCATTTGGAATGATGGACTGCAAACCAACTAGCACACCTATGGAGGTAAATCATAAGCTATCTATGGATGATAACATGCCTGATGTAGATGCTAAGAAGTATAGGAAGCTCGTTGGAAGTCTTATTTTTCTGTGCAACACTAGACCAGACATTTGCTATGCTGTTGGAGTGTTAAGCAGGTTTTCCAACAAACCTAAGGAGAGTCACTGGAATGCTGGAATGCGAATTCTAAGGTACATTGCAGGAACCTTGGATTTTGGTATTTTGTATACCACAGGTGATACACTCCAAGGATATTGTGATTCAGATTGGGCTGGAGATTGTGATTCTAGAAAATCAGTTTCTGGATATTGTTTCTCACTTGGTTCAGGAATATTTTCTTGGGTAAGTAGGAAGCAACCAACTCTCGCACTCTCCTCCACCGAAGCAGAGTACAAAGCAGCTTGTTTTGCTTCTTGTGAGGCAGTCTGGTTAAGGAGAATTCTTGCAGATCTAGGCTTTCCATCAAATATGCCAACTGTACTCAAGTGTGATAATCAAAGCTGTATGGCTATTGCAAAGAACCCAGTATTTCATGCTCGCACCAAGCACATAGAAGTACAGTACCATTACATTCGTGAGCTAATTGAAGATGAACTTGTGGAGCTAGAATATTGCCCAACAGAGGCAAATTGTGCTGACATATTCACTAAAGCACTTGGAAGAGAGCAGCTCAACAAGCATCTTCAACATATGGGCATAGGACCGAGACCTACTTGATTTATCATCGGTAAACATTGAGGGGGGGTGTTAGTATATGATCAATGTCTACCCCTCATGATTGTATGCACATTTTGTAAGGCCCCCTTTATGAGGAGAAGCCAAGCGTGCATTACCCAATTGATGGGAATCCCAACTTGAATGTTGGATGAAGGTCATATTGGACCATGCAAGATATTATAAGGAAAGGGAGTTACCAGGGTCCCCAATTGTGGGGTCCGGGGCAGCGGTGAGCAGCCCCGGCTGGGGGGTCCAAGGGGGCCAGCGGGCCCCCTGGCTGGGGGGTCCCAGGGGGCCAGCGGGCCCCCTGGTGGGGGTCCGGGGGCAGCGCCCCCGGCGCGACGGTAAAGGGAATATTCCATGGAATATTCCCTGTCGGAGTCAGAAATCATTTATATTTGTTAGGTCGGTTCAACCAGTCTAAGCCGTGTATGGCAATTACGCGGGCGGTGGCCGCCCACGCTCTACCGCCCATGTATTGCCGTCCATGGCAGGACACCCATGATCCTATATATACATGACTTCTGCACTACCTAAGACACCCGAGTTGAGCCAGCATACCTCTACCTTGTATCTCCCTATCTAGAGTTGTCTAGATCACCATTTAAGCTCTACCTTGAGAGCGCACGGGTGGACAACGCCATCATCTTTGTACTTGCTGCTAGTAGAAAATTGTTGAGATTCTCTTATATCTGTTATCTTCTCTGCTTTTGCTCCTGTGTTATATTGCGTAACTATTGTCTTACAGAAGATTCCAACATCCCCTGTTGTGGAGCAAAGTGGCATGGCCCATTCATCAATTCCACTAGATGCAATGGGAAGAGGAGAGGATGAAGACAGGCTTCAAGATGTAAGTCTCTACTGACATTTATGGTTGTCTCATATTCATACAAGATGTATCTATTTAATTTTCTGATTGTCTATGTGCAGGAAACAATTGAAGTGGATAAATTTGCAGCAAGGAGTGGTGGTGACCGTGTTTCCCAGGGCCATGGCTCTTCCTTGGCACAGTACATTGGAAAATTGCCAATTTTGTAATAATCCACAAGGACTTTTCCCCTCAAGGACACTTCATGACTTGGTGTATGAAGGCCTTGAGTAAAGTTTTGTGCCTATCTACAATAATGCAAGGGACCAATTGTATATTTCTAGTTAGGAAGTCCCTTGCCCTTACTACCCTAGGAGTTAACTTTAGAGGAAAAATATTAGGTCAAATAGGAATAGCTTTGGGTCTTGGATTGACAGACCCTCAATTAATATCCCAATCAGTTTTGACTTACCAATTTCCTCTATCTTTTCAGAGAAGAAAGAATGTAGTGGAGAGGCTCAAGGCCAAGAGCCAATTGTAAAAACTTTATAATACCAATGTTTTGTTTTTCCAATTTCCATGTGCATTCAATCTATTATATCTTTATGGTTTGACAATCTCATAACTTTTGCACAGTTTAATCAGTCTTTTTCCATTGTTTCTTGTAATTTATGTTGCCCAAAATGCATGGAATGGCTAAGGAATGCAAAAAAAAGGCCTGCCACAAAAACGCGGGGATGGGCCCTGCAAAACTTTTGCAGGGCCCATCCCCGCGTTTCTGTGGCAGGCCTTTTTTTTGCATTCCTAGGCCATCCTATGCACTAGGTTACCTGTATTGCAAGTCTATCTTCTCAATTAGCACCTTCACTTGGGGAAATGTGGAACACTCTTCTTATATGCAATAATTAGAGAAAATTAAGACTCCTCTGGGTGCATATAAGCATGCAGCAGTAAATCAGTGCATGTATGTTCATAAACATTGCTTAGCTATTGGTCAGGGGTTTAGCATGCATTGCACTCTAGCCAAGGCCAATCATATGCCCCCATGTGCATGGCATGGGTTTTCATGGCTTGGAAATGCCAAAAAAAGGCTTGCCACAGAAACGCGGGGATAGGCCCTGCAAAACTTTTGTAGGGCCCATCCCCGCGTTTCTGTGGCAGGCCTTTTTTTGGCATTTCTTGGCCATGAAATGCATTAAATAGCATTACCACTTACAACAAGTACAGAAAAAAGAATGATACAACTATGAAAAACACTTCAAAGATGTACTGGAAAAACACACCTACAAACATAGGAGAAATAAACTTCAAAACATGTACACTAAGAGATAAACATTTGGGAGAGCAAATATGAGAAGACAAAGATTATATTCATCATTTGGGTTTTACAAAATATTCATCGTATGGGATATACAAAAGGTTATCCAAACAAGGGAGTACAAATTATGGTTAATGGTTATTCCCTCTAATTCTCCTAGCTAGCTGCAAATCTTTAGGTTGTATTGTCACTCTCTTTGCATGGATGGCACATAGGTTAGAGTCCTCCAACATTGATATAAGATACACCTCTGCAGCTTCTTGGAGAGCTTCAATGGCTATCCCTTGGATACGAAGTCCAACGCAATAGCGTTGGATCTCTTCCTTCACAACTCTTGCAAATGACCTTCGTGGAATCCGAAGCTCCACAGACTTTTGATAGTGTCGAATCTCCGCAAAGGCTCTGGTTTGCTTTCTGCGCCTTTGTGGTGCTCTTGCATTTGGGGGGATGTTGGGTTGTGGTCGTTGTGGTCTACGACGTGGTTGATAGTTCTTCTTTCTTCTTGGAGGACGCCTAGATGGTCCTGCCTCATCATTTACTTCCTCTGCCCGACCTTGCTCTCTTTCTTCATTGGTTGGTCTTTGTCCTTGTCTTGGGGGGAGTGTCTTGCCTCCTTGTGTTACTCGATGGTTCACGGGGATATCATCATTGTTCCATGGTGGCTCATTTATACTTTCTTCATCTGAGGAACTCGAGAAATTTGATGTCTCAATCACAACTCGTCTATGTCCTCGTTGTTTGGGCCTTGCCTTCATTGGTGTCCTGATTGGGGGCTCATCATGAGATGCAGAAGGGGAATAATTTATTTCTTGGGATACATCTCTCTCTGGTGAACCTTCATCCCCCCGCGATGCAATGCTACCGGACTGTGTCCCTGCACCCGAGTTTCGTCTTGAAGAGTGGCTTGTGGTTCGACGCTTCTTGTGGGGTGTCATCCATGTTGGGCGCTGAGTACCTTGCACATGGCTAGGGTAGACGACATGATCCTTCCTAGCAGTCTGCTTTGTGCGTGCCATTCTCTTAGGTTGTAAAGTGGTAAAATGAGGAAGGACACCTCTATTTATAGGCTTTCACTTAAGAATTGTCCTGTTCACATTTAAATGGATAAAAATTAGTTTTAAGACATTAAAAGTATATTCACAAAAATAGTAGAATTTTATTTGAAGTGAAAGGGGTTATAAAAACCTTGAAAAGTATAATGCATTTTAAGAGTTTGGAAATTATTTCCAAGCAGAACCCTCGCGGACTCTTTGTGCACGCCATTGGGCATGATGTTCGGGTCCTGACGATGACATCCACTTCTCTCTTGCAATATCATGTTGTAGCTTTCGTGTAATCTTTGCTAGTTGTGACTCACATGCCTTTTCCATTACATATTTTCTAGCAAATGTCGCACGAAAGAACCAATTGAACATTTCTTCTAAATAGTTTGATTGGAGTAGACCACCCCCATGACGAGTGTTTTTAAAGTAAACACCTCTAGCCCTGTAATGTGACTTCTCCATTCCTTGTGTACTAAAAATGTCCAGTGACCCATATCGATTCATAAAATATGCTCCATGTGCAAAAAGAATATGCTATGATCTGGTCAATAAGATATACACATAGTGTTTAAGACCAAATAAAAAAGTGTAAGCGAAACTTACTATGTAATGTGTAATGTTGCTTTCTCCCCAAGATAAGATGAATGACTGTGTAAACTCCTTCAAATAATTCTCGTTGTGAAGCATTAGTGGAAGCCAAACACATCAAATGTAACAATTGATCGAACGATGACGAAACCTTCTTTCGCTTGTTAATGAGATCAACCTGACTATCATTGTCATTTGTAATTGAACAGAGGTCCTTCCAAAGCTCCCATTTCCCATCATCTTGACTATTCACATCTTTTTTAAAGAAACGTCGTGCCTTCTTCCCAGTCATTGAAATTTGCTGTAAAATCTCTTGAGACTCACCATACTTCTTAACAACTAAAGATACGTGGCCACCATGACAACCTATAGAATTCAAAAGATCTTCTATTTTCTGGATTGCTATTGCAGACCTCTCTAGTGGTTTCATTGCAAATGCATATTCAACATGGAGCTTCAAAAGCCTATCAAAGATCCTCATGAATGCATGCAAAGTACAAAAGTGAACATTGACTAATGGAAATGGGATAATGGGGTTCCAATCATTGCTTATTTTATCACGAGTCGGTTCGTGTAACATTGCACACCTCAAAAGTGATATCTCCCATTCCCTATGATTCAATGAGTCTGTTTCATCAATTTCTTCAGAGTCATCAACTCTCGTCAATGCCCTTGCATGTTTAGACTGTCTCTTAGATCCTTTGTAACCTTGTGTACAATATGGGCAAGGATAGAGAGAAGATGCTCCTTGTTTACAACCTAACATGCATTTTATACTCTTAAGGTCTCCACCCAAATGCCATTCTACATCAAAATCACCTTTATCATCTACAAAAAGCTTTTGCCCATGTATTTGAGAAGAGATTACTTCCGTAATCCACGGAGTCCTACTAAAAATCCATGAAATAACATTATTTGTTTCTTTGGGAACTTCTATAGCACCTAACCACCAGATATCTCTCTCTGATTGCACACTGTAAGTCAAATGGTCCCTCCCTCCTAAAGTTTCATCACTCATTGCATGGTCCATAATTTCGTTCATTAGCGTCACACTCAACCTTTCTAGTCGCCGACCCTTTATGATTTGACACTCATCAAGCTTCAGTATGAACTTTAACTTAACATTACAGTCTGCACAAAAGAGAAAACATTATCTTAATATGACACTTGAATGCAATAGAACTTCAACACCAAATAAAATGTAGTAGGGGTACCTTTGATTGTTGAACTATAAAAGTGAACCATTGCTTGTTGAAGCTTCTGAAGATCCACAAATATATTGTTGAATTTAGTGTAAGTAAATCCTTGTGTAGATAGGATTTTTGATTGCTTCTTGGGAATATTTGGATGATAAATAGAGGCAGGCATAGTTTCTTCTATGAATAAATATTGTCCAATAGTACGAGTCACATCCTCATTTGAAGTTTTTTTATTGATAGACAATTTATATGGGCATGGAAATATACTTTGAGAAATACCTTGTGATTGTAAGGCTTGCCTGAGAAGGGTGTACATTGCAGTATACCCATTTCTACTGATGCCTGCTTCGTCACATATTGCCTGCACATCTTGCACTGTGATAAGATTTTTTAACTTCTTTGAAAACTCACCTTCAACAACAACTCTAATACACTTTCCTATGCGTGAGTCTAAAGCAGAAGTGATTTCTTTGGTGTTTATACAGCTATTCATCAGCTTGAATTGGTCTTGTGTTGTTGATGAAGCAGTTATGTCTTCAATGAACGACCTACACAATGAAATATTCCATTACAAATCTTCATTAAAACATATAAAAGTAAAACAAACACTCACCTTGTTGCATATATACGTCGTTTGCGTGCTGCACCACCTTTTGAAAGAGCTTCAACGGATGACAATGATCTTTTCCTATGTCTCATACCAAGTGGAGTCTCTTTCAGCTGTTGGAGATTGGCAGTTAACTTTGAAATTGTGCTTTGTTTTGCTTCAGTATCCTGTTCCAAATCTGCAAGTTGTTTTTGTAAAGATATGATTGTGCTTTCTAAAGTGACCACCCTCATATGATGGATGTGATGTTGTTGGAACCAATACTTAGCAGTAGCAAGTGAATGTGTAGATAATCTCTTGCAGTAACCTAATAGTCCAGCTTCACCCGCACCAATGAACTGAAGTAAAGTTGAGAGGTTATGGAATGTTGGATGGTAAGAAGATATTGGATCAAGAGGATAGAGTGAACCATGAGCCCAAAGATCAATACTTTTTTCTCCAGCTGCACGACGTTCATTTTGAGAATTGGCATCATTGTTGCATCGTGTATTTGGAGCAAACTCTCTAGGCACACGAACATGGATACTTGTTGATGCAGGAGCATGAGGACGTTCTACTGTGAAGTTTGTGATACATGTCAACACCATCTTTGCTAATGACCAACAATATCAAAAACAAAGATGAAAAACCGGTTGGAAGGGAGTCTAAAGCATAGGTTTTGCTCAAAAAATGTGTTTTCTTGTATGTGTATGGATTAAAGTGTATTTTTCCACTGAGTATGGCTGAAAATGATGAAATTTGCAAAAAGTCATTTTTTGGGGGAAGCATAGTCACGGATTTGATGATGTGGCACTTACTTTTGGAGGGAGTTTGAAAATTATACTTTTTCTACAAGAAACTTCAGAAAATGGGCCCAAAAAAGTGACTTCTGACATATATATTAAAAAATAGGCTCTTTTGAGTTAATATACACTGAAAATGAGACTTTTTAAAAAAATTCATTTTTTTATTCAAATACATGTACGAGTTTGATGATGTGGAAAGTAGATTCTCTTTCTCTCTCTCTAGAATAAGAAAGAGAGAGGCCTATTGAAGCCTAAAAAAAAGCCTACTCCAGCCTACTAAAAAGTGTCCTATTAAATGCACTTTGTCCCCTTAAACAAGAACAGAATTAAGCTTAATCCCTAAAAATTAGGGATCCTTACAAGGCCCATGCAGGGTTCATTTTTTCCCCTAATGTGTTAGTATATGTTAGTATATGTTAGTTATTAGAGCATGTTAGTGCATATTAGATGTTAGAAATTTATGCATCTAAGTTAATGCATGCTAATTAAAGTATGTATTTAAGTTGTTATGCATATTACATGTATGTGTATACATGTATATGTTAGTATGTGTAAGTATTTGTTCATGCATGTATATGTGAGTATGTGTTAGTATTTGTTCATGCATGTATAAGTTAGTATGTGTTAGTATATGTTCATGCATATATATGTTAGTATGTGTTAGTATTTGTTCATGCATGTATATGTTAGTATGTGTTAGTATATGTCCATGCATGTACATGTTAGTGTATGTTCATATATGTATATGTTAGTATAGTATGCATATGTGTATTAGTGTGTATGATAGTATAGTTCATGCATGTGTGTGTTTATGCATGTGCATGTATGTTCATGCATGTATGTGCTAGTATGTGTTCATGCATATATATGTTAGTGTGTGTTAGTGTATGCCTATGCATGTGTGTGATAGTATTAGGTATATATGCATGTATATGTTTAGTATGCACATGTGTATTAATGTGTGTATGTTTATGTGCATGTATGCATGTTTATGCATGTTCATTTAGTGCATGTGCATGTATGTTTATGTATGATTATTTATGTATATATGTATGTTAGTTGAATGTATGTTTATTTATGAGTAAACAATGTATGTTAATGTATATTAAAATAATTATGTGAATGAATTTTTTATTGTAATGTATATATTTTAATAAAAGAATGTATTTAATATATATGTGTTTTTAGAAAAATTAATTACTTTAATGTTATTTAAAAGATGCTAAATGAGTGTTATTTTTTATAAAGATATACTAATTTCTCTCATGTGTTTTTTTCAGATTTGATTTCTGAAGAATTGCAGCCTCTTGGTGAACTGAAGAAAGCTATTGGCGAACTGGAGATACACATGTGACCTGAAGTTTGAAAAGCAGAGATTGTCCTTAGTTTGAAACTTTTATTAGCTTGTATAGGCTATCTTTTAGACTGTCATTTATAAACTTCATCCTTGAGGTTGTATAGGACTTTGGTTATTAATTTAGTATCATCTTTTATGTCTAAAGAAATTTCTTCGAATAGTTCCTTTCTGCCTTCATCAACTTTTGAATTGTTGTTTCCAAAACCAATAGAAGATAAAGAATCAATAAAAGAAGTAATAGTAGAAGAATCTTTGCACGATCCTAGGACAACTATAACTTTACTTTCTATTGTTCCTCCTAGTGTTAGTGAAGAAAATTTTCCTCCAACTGTAGATAGAAACGTAGAAAATATCCAAGAAGAAACAAACGAAACTATAAAAGATCAAATAGTTAGTGAATCGATTATCCTACCTTCTTATTTTGACGCAGTTGAACTTTATAGGAACGCTTCACCTTACGGACCTTAGGAAAAGTTATACTTGTACCTATCCTGCATAGTCACCCTGCGTGCGCCGTTAGCGAGGCGACTGAATTGATCCGCCAGTCGTCGCAAATCGCTCCCACAATTTGAACCTGACGTGAACAATGGCACAACAGGACAGGTATAAACATTTCTTCTTTTCTTGCATATGCATCAGGTTGGTTAGGCTACGTGGTTGCAGCGGCTTGAGGTGAATTGTCTTGTAGTGTCACAAATTACAAACCCTGTAATTCCCTGGCTGTTGAGGGCTGAGCTTATGCTCTCAGCGCCTCCACGGGAATAGGCAAGTAGTAAACTTCATCTCTACACCCTTACCATCAACATTTTGAAGAAGAACGTTTGCACATTCATCCATTAGCAATTGATGTATTAGATTTTGATCCTATTAAAAATTGTATAAATTTTCACAGTCACTCTTTGAGCCTCTTCTTCGATTCATATTGTAGGTATTGATCTATCCTCTAATTCTTCTTTTTTCTCAAATATCAATGGGTAAAAAGAAAGCAGATAATTTAAACACACATTAAAAGAACTCTTCTATGGAGGGTTTAATTAAGAATGCAAATTTGGGACTTGAAACACAAGTCAAAGATTTAGAGGATAAGCTAAACTCATCAAATCAAGCAAAATTTAAAGAAGTATTTCTGTTAATTGACAAGTTAAGTGAGTTTTCAAATTCAAATAGTGTGATGTGTGGTATTTTACAAGAAATTGTTAAAAAATTAAAGATCCAAATAGATGATTTGACCAAACAAGTCAATGATCTACCTAAATGCAAGTGCAAACATGAAAAAAGTTTATCCCCAAAGTTGCCTAATGAATCCCATAAGAATGAGTATAGGAGATTCACCTATAGGCCTATGAATAGGAAAGTATATCCCTTAAGATGTTTTTGGTGTGACCAACTAAGTCATAGGTACGAGGATTGTGTTGCTTATAGTAATGCATGTCAATTTCACTTAGTCATTTCACATGACCTAAAGATTTGTGATTATCAAACACAACTACCTTTGAGATTAAACTTAGGTCGAGGAGGGATGAAAGAGTACTTTGATCAAACAAAATTGAGTCCTAAAACCAAACTTCAAAAACAATGGAAACCAAAAAGTCATGAGGAGAAAAGCAATGTATGTCAATTACATTCTATGATCACTAAGATTGTGACTAAAAGTGAATGCTTGAACAAGGATCAAAACCTTCTTAAACCTAAATCGATGAGTAACATTGATATTCAAACTACATCTAAGGGTCAAGATACATTGGAAAAGATAAAGAAAGAAGAAGATGTAAGGATAAAAGATGATGAAAATGAACAATCAATTGATGGAAATAAAGACATATATGCGGTTAAAACAGAACCTAAAATCATAGAAAATGACAATAAATGTGACCAAAATAAAAATGATGAAAGAATAGTTCAAATATCTGAAGATGAAAATCTTCAAATTCCATTAGAACATGACAAGAATATGGAAAAATGGATACAAGAAGCCATATGTAAGATTGAAAATAATATAAAAAACTCATCTAAAGTTAAGAAAAAGGAGAAGAATTTAAGAGAATAGTTTTATTGTGATGGAATTGTTTGTTGAAGATAAAACTTTTTAAAATTTTGATACTGGTTGCTCCATATATGCCAGTTTTCCTAAAGATGATGAACATTTACCTAAATTGTTTTGTTTTATGAAGTTTTTATGCTTGGAAAAGTTAGTTAAAAGCTTATGAGAAAGTTTTACATTATGATTTACTTAACCAAAAGAATACTAAAATATGAAAACACAAAGTTTGTTGATTGCAAATTAAACTAGAACATGTTTGAAATTATATACACAATATGTTTGCAAATACGTTTGATCAATATGCTTGTCATTTCCTAAACTTATGATACCAAAGATGCTATTCTATACTAAAAATATAATTATCCATTGAGATAGGATGATAATAATTATGGTGATATACTACCCACTATGATTTTCGTTCTTATGATGAGAATGCCCACATTTTATGCTTTTCTATTGATAATAAGCTTTCTAATTATAAATAGTATTATCAAAATGATGTTACTAAATTTATGATGAACTTATGATTTTCTTTCTTTCACAAATAAAAAGAAATCTATTATGATGAACAATTATGAAGAACATTATGAAATGATGAATATTTTGAACAAAATGATTTTTTTGTTTACAACAATTATGATGGTATACTTTTAAAAGAAAGAAACATACATGATATAAATATGATCATGAAAAATATGAAGAACATGAAAATATGATACAATATGATGATGATTATATTGACTTTCCATATGATGAGGAAGAGGAATTTTCATAATCCAGATATGAATTTTTCATTGATATCAAAATATGATGCTCATTTTTAAAGATACAAGTTAAAAATACTATGAACATTATGATTTTTCCTAAAACATTTTGAACTTTGTTAAATAGGTTGAAAAACCTATTGTAAAATTAAGAATGCATTATTTATAACAATTATTACTACTATGAATTTCTTATGATGAAATTTGTGACATGATGAAGATGAATGTGATAAAATATATGAATTTATATTTGCAAGATAAATGATAATGAAGATTACTTGTTTTGTAGCTTCTACTTTATGAGTGCTTACAGGTTCTGAAGATGAAGTGATCAAAGTAATTGAAGATTTTTTGCCAAAAGTTCTGATGAATTTAAAGAGAGCTGAAGATGGAGTCAATATAGATCAGGTGAAAAAGTTCTAAACCTGATTTATGTTTCAATTTATTATGAAAGTTCATGCATTTCATGATAGAATTTGTAGAGTCTTTAGATAGGTTAAGAAAATTCTTAAGATTATGAAAGTAGAATTTACACTGAAGTAGGAATGTGTTTGAAGAGAAGATAGGGATTAGAGATCTATGGCCGTCAGATGAATAGTTGAAGGAACCCTTAACTTGCAACTCCTAGTAGGAGTAAACTTGTTTTATATAGGTAAGCTTCCTTGAATCTGACCCATTTTGCTAAAGAGATCCTAGTTCTGCTTTTAGCTTACCTCTAGATCCTTTGCTCTGATTAGGGGTTAAGCCTTTCCCCTTCATAAAAAAAGTTGCGAAGAAAAATTGAAAGCAGTACATTAATGGTTACTGCATATGAAAAAAGAGAAAAAAAAATGACAAAAAGAAAAATTATGATGAAAAAAGAGATGAAAGAAAAATCAAATCGTTTCAATGAATCAGTTGTGGTCTTGAAAACACTTCTGAATTAAAAAGCGGGCTATATAAGGTGGATGTATGCTAGAGGGGAATTAGTTTTTGTATCTTAATGGCAAGTGGCTAGGAGATGAGGATAGAAGGCTTATGAACAGAGTTAATAGAAGCGTTAGTACGAACACTATTTCAATGACTTCTATAGTTTCTTTCTAAACCCTGTTTTCCAACTCATGCATTGAACGAAAAGGTTGAAATTCAAGCTTTCATAATTTTATAGAAGCTTTACTTATGAACATAGTTAATAGAAGCGTTAGTACGAACACTATTTGAATGACTTCTATAGTTTCTTTCTAAACCCTGTTTTCCAACTCATGCATTGAACGAAAAGGTTGAAATTCAAGCTTTCATAATTTTATAAATTTTTCTTTGCTATCAGAAGATGTACTAATGATAGAAGCATTTTTTATAGACTATTTGCATTTGAGTCATGAATAATTTTCAAAAAGAAGTTGATATTGCCTTCTCTGAATCTGCAGGTTGGCCCATCGGGACGATGTGCAGGTTTAGTGGGGGCGGATGTCGGAGAGAATTTATTACTCTTAAGATATTACAAAAATTAAAAGATTAATTGTTTGATATAAGTTAGATTAAATTATGAAATTTTTTACTAATGTTTGATTTAATTTTGCAGAAAAAGAAGTTGCTGATCAATATCAAGATGGGAAGTATTTATTTAAGTATATTTAAGGATATAGATGAACATTCAAGGGTTAGTTAAGGGGTTTTCTATGTTTTGAAAGTAATGTAAGAGTAATTAAGGGTCGACTATAGGTTCTGATCATGTTTTAAAGGGTTTTAACTAAATTACAAGGGTAATTAAGGATTAAACGTATATTTTAAACGGTTAAATGTATGTTTTGAGCATGAATTATAGGGTTCTAGTTAATTTTTAAGGTTAATTATGGGTTAAATATTCATCCTAGAGGGTTATGGAAAGTTAGAAAATAGGTTTATGGGTTAGTTGAAGTTATTTGATGTGGTTTAAAGTTAGTTGTAGGGTAAACTTAAGGTTAAATGATTAAATAAGTGGGTTATAGTCTATAAATAAATTATTAAATAGGTTAATTATATCTTAAGGAACCTTAGCAAATTAATAGGAATATATATTAATTATTTATTTCCACTAAGCCTAAGGTAATAATTAAAATGGGTTAAATTAAATCTTTGTCTAAGGTATAGTATTTATTCTAAAGTTTAGTATTTAAATAAATAAAAAAGAAGAAGTAAAAGGTTATTTAAAATCTAAAGTTTTGGTCCATTGAATAATTAATTGATTGGATGAAATTGGGGAAATTCAAATGGGGAAGAATCCCACGCCTAAAAAGTTGTTGGAGTGATGTGGAGTTAAAGAGGAGTCAAATTAGGTAGTTGGTTGAGTTATCTAATGGAAATTGTAGGCTATGGTGGGCTACTCTCATCTATTTAAAGAGGGGAGTACGTGCTCACAAGTTCATGTGTTTTTTTCAGGTACTTAATTTTTCTCTAGACTATAGTCATATTTGTTCTCAGCTTTATGTCAGTCCTCTGATAGGAGGAGAGAGAAGGCCATCTCTCTTGTCCTTCAATTTATGGAAAGCAAATTTTTTTAGGAAGTGCAGAGATTTATTTTCTGATTTTTTTTCTTCTTTCCCCACTTCTTTTTCCCTTCTTCTTGCCTCTCCCTTTTTTATCTAAAAGAAATTATTTTTTTTTCCTCTCTCTCTCCCTCCCTTTCTCTGTCGGCGGCGCAGCTCTGCTGCGCGCGCAGCAGAGAGAGAGGGAGGGAACACTAGAGAGAGAGAGAGAGGGAACAGTAGAGAGAGAGAAAGATTAAGAGAGAGTAGTAAAGATTTTTTTTCATTTTTATATTTTTTGTTTCTTTTTTTTTCATTTTTTCCCTCTCTCTCCCTCTCTCTGCAGCCGATGGGCGCAGCCGTCGGCGCAGTAGAGAGAGAGAAAGGAAAAGAGAGAGAGAGAGGAAAAGAGAGAAAAAGAGAGAGAGAAAAAGGCTTTTTTATTTTATCCCTTTTCTTTTTTAGTTTTTTTTATTAGATATTGTTTTTCCCTTTTTTATTATATTAATATATGTATTTACTTTATAGTTTAGATATATTAAGTATTTAATGTTAATATTTCAATATTATATTATGATTTTTTTATGATTATATTTATGCCTAAAAATATTTATTAAGTAATTACTGATAAAATAAAAAAATATATGTTTATGTTTTTTTGATTGTAAGTGGATGATTTAGTATATATGATTATGTATCTATTTATGTGTGTGTGTTTATCTAATTAGGATGATTGCTAAATGTATGTTGTTATCCTAATGTTTTGTGTGCTCACAGGTTAGCATGAAGATGAAGCAACCTAGCCTTATTCTTTTCCAAAGAACTCATTATTCCATCCAACTCTTCTTTATCTCAATACTTAACCCATCCATTCTTAGCCTATCCATTTCTTATCTTACCCTTATCCCACGCATCTTCAACTTGATAGATACCTAAGTTCTTTTACCCAAGTATCAAGATAGTGCATGTTAGATATTAGGATTTGAATCCATGTTAGTTTAATGCTTGAAACCATGATAGTTAAATACTTGAACCCATGTTAATGTTAGAACTTGAACCCATGTTAGTGTTAGAGCTTGAACTCATGTAAGTATGTTAGTGCATGTTAGTTAGTTGTTAATGCATGTTAGAATATGTTAATAGTATATGTTAGTATATGTTAGTTATTAGAGCATGTTAGTGCATATTAGATGTTAGAAATTTATGCATCTAAGTTAATGCATGCTAATTAAAGTATGTATTTAAGTTGTTATGCATATTACATGTATGTGTATGCATGTATATGTTAGTATGTGTAAGTATTTGTTCATGCATGTATATGTTAGTATGTGCTAGTATGTGTTCATGCATATATATGTTAGTGTGTGTTAGTGTATGCCTATGCATGTGTGTGATAGTATTAGGTATATATGCATGTATATGTTTAGTATGCACATGTGTATTAATGTGTGTATGTTTATGTGCATGTATGCATGTTTATGCATGTTCATTTAGTGCATGTGCATGTATGTTTATGTATGATTATTTATGTATATATGTATGTTAGTTAAATGTATGTTTATTTATGAGTAAACAATGTATGTTAATGTATATTAAAATAATTATGTGAATGAATTTTTTATTGTAATGTATATATTTTAATAAAAGAATGTATTTAATATATATGTGTTTTTAGAAAAATTAATTACTTTAATGTTATTTAAAAAATGCTAAATGAGTGTTATTTTTTATAAAGATATACTAATTTCTCTCATGTGTTTTTTTCAGATTTGATTTATGAAGAATTGCAGCCTCTTGGTGAACTGAAGAAAGCTATTGGCGAACTGGAGATACACATGTGACCTGAAGTTTGAAAAGCAGAGATTGTCCTTAGTTTGAAACTTTTATTAGCTTGTATAGGCTATCTTTTAGAATGTCATTTATAAACTTCATCCTTGAGGTTGTATAGGACTTTGGTTATTAATTTAGTATCATCTTTTATGTCTAAAGAAAGTTCTTCGAATAGTTCCTTTCTACCTTCATCAACTTTTGAATTGTTGTTTCCAAAACCAATAGAAGATAAAGAATCAATAAAAGAAGTAATAGTAGAAGAATCTTTGCACGATCCTAGGACAACTATAACTTTACTTTCTATTGTTCCTCCTAGTGTTAGTGAAGAAAATTTTCCTCCAACTGTAGATAGAAATGTAGAAAATATCTAAGAAGAAACAAATGAAACTATAAAAGATCAAATAGTTAGTGAAAGGATTATCCTACCTTCTTATTTTGACGTAGTTGAACTTTATAGGAACGCTTCACCTTACGGACCTTAGGAAAAGTTATACTTGTACCTATCCTGCATAGTCACCCTGCGTGCGCCGTTAGCGAGGCGACTGAATTGATCCGCCAGTCGTCGCAAATCGCTCCCACAATTTGAACCTAATGTGAACAATGACACAGCAGGATAGGTATAAACATTTCTTCTTTTCTTGCATATGCATCAGCTTGGTTAGGCTACGAGGTTGCAACGGCTTGAGGTGAATTGTCTTACAGTGGCAGAAATTACAAACCTTGTAATTCCCTGGCTGTTGAGGGCTGAGCTTATGCTCTGAGCGCCTCCACGGGAATAGGCAAGTAGTAAACTTCATCTCTACACCCTTACCATCAACATTTTGAAGAAGAACGTTTGCACTTTCATCCATTAGCAATTGATGTATTAGATTTTGATCCTGTTAAAAATTGTATAAATTTTCACAGTCACTCTTTGAGCCTCTTCTTCGATTCAGATTGCAGGTATTGATCTATCCTCTAATTCTTCTTAGGACAACTATAACTTTACTTTCTACTGTTCCTCCTAGTGTTAGTGAAGAAAATTTTCCTCCAACTGTAGATAGAAACGTAGAAAATATCCAAGGAGAAACAAATGAAACTATAAACGATCAAATAGTTAGTGAAAAGATTATCCTACCTTCTTATTTTGACGCAGTTGAACTTTATAGGAATGCTTCACCTTACGGACCTTAGGAAAAGTTATACTTGTACCTATCCTGCATAGTCACCCTGCGTGCGCCGTTCGAGGCGACTGAATTGATCCGCCAGTTTTCGCAAATCGCTCCCACAATTTGAACCTGACGTGAACAATGGCACAGCAGGACAGGTATACACATTTCTTCTTTTCTTGCATATGCATCAGCTTGGTTAGGCTACGTGGTTGCAGCGGCTTGAGGTGAATTGTCTTTCAGTGGTAGAAATTACAAACCTTGTAATTCCCTGGCTGTTGAGGGCTGAGCTTATGCTCTGAGCGCCTCCACGGGAATAGGCAAGTAGTAAACTTCATCTCTACACCCTTACCATCAACATTTTGAAGAAGAACGTTTGCACATTCATCCATTAGCAATTGATGTATTAGATTTTGATCCTATTAAAAATTGTATAAATTTTCATAGTCACTCTTTGAGCCTCTTCTTCGATTCAGATTGCAGGTATTGATCTATCCTCTAATTCTTCTTTTTTCTTAAATATCAATGGGTAAAAAGAAAGCAGATAATTTAAACACACATAAAAAGAACTCTTCTATGGAGGGTTTAATTAAGAATGCAAATTTGGGACTTGAAACACAAGTCAAAGATTTAGAGGATAAGCTAAACTCATCAAATCAAGCAAAATTTAAAGAAGTATTTCTGTTAATTGACAAGTTAAGTGAGTTTTCAAATTCAAATAGTGTGATGTGTGGGATTTTACAAGAAATTGTTAAAAAATTAGAGATCCAAATAGATGATTTGACCAAACAAGTCAATGATCTACCTAAATGCAAGTGCAAACATGAAAAAAGTTTATCCCCAAAGCTGCCTAATGAATCCCATAAGAATGAGTATAGGAGATTCACCTATAGGCCTATGAATAGGAAAGTATATCCCTTAAGATGTTTTTGGTGTGACCAACTAGGTCATAGGTACGAGGATTGTGTTGCTTATAGTAATGCATGTCAAATTCACTTAGTCATTTCACATGACCTGAAGATTTGTGATTATCAAACACAACTACCTTTGAGATTAAACTTAGGCCGAGGAGGGATGAAAGAGTACTTTGTTCAAACAAAATTGAGTCCTAAAACCAAACTTCAAAAACAATGGAAACCAAAAAGTCATGAGGAGAAAAGCAATGTATGTCAATTACATTCTATGATCACTAAGATTGTGACTAAAAGTGAATGCTTGAACAAGGATCAAAATCTTCTTAAACCTAAATCGATGAGTAACATTGATATTCAAACTACATCTAAGGGTCAAGAGACATTGGAAAAGATAAACAAAGAAGAAGATGTAAGGATAAAAGATGATGAAAATGAACAATCAATTGATGGAAATAAAGACATATATGCGGTTAAAACAAAACCTAAAATCATAGAAAATGACAATAAATGTGATCAAAATAAAAATGATGAAAGAATAGTTCAAATATCTGAAGATGAAAATCTTCAAATTCCATTAGAACATGACAAGAATATGGAAAAATGGATACAAGAAGCCATATGTAAGATTGAAAATAATATTAAAAACTCATCTAAAGTTAAGAAAAAGGAGAAGAATTTAAGAGAATAGTTTTATTGTGATGGAATTGTTTGTTGAAGATAAAACTTTTTAAAATTTTGATATTGGTTGCTCCATATATGCCAGTTTTCCTAAAGATGATGAACATTTACCTAAATTGTTTTGTTTTATGAAGTTTTTATGCTTGGAAAAGTTAGTTAAAAGCTTATGAGAAAGTTTTACATTATGATTTACTTAACCAAAAGAATACTAAAATATGAAAACACAAAGTTTGTTGATTGCAAATTAAACTAGAACATGTTTGAAATTATATACACAATATGTTTGCGAATAAGTTTGATCAATATGCTTGTCATTTCCTAAACTTATGATACCAAAGATGCTATTCTATACTAAAAATATAATTATCCATTGAGATAGGATGATAATAATTATGCTGATATACTACCCACTATGATTTTCGTTCTTATGATGAGAATGCCCATATTTTATGCTTTTCTATTGATAATAAGCTTTCTAATTATAAATAGTATTATCAAAATGATGTTACTAAACTTATGATGAACTTATGATTTTCTTTCTTTCACAAATAAAAAGAAATCTATTATGATGAACAATTATGAAGAACATTATGAAATGATGAATATTTTGAACAAAATGATTTTTTTGTTTACAACAATTATGATGGTATACTTTTAAAAGAAAGAAACATACATGATATAAATATGATCATGAAAAATATGAAGAACATGAAAATATGATACAATATGATGATGATTATATTGACTTTCCATATGATGAGGAAGAGGAATTTTCATAATCCAGATATGAATTTTTCATTGATATCAAAATATGATGCTCATTTTTAAAGATACAAGTTAAAAATACTATGAACATTATGATTTTTCCTAAAAAATTTTGAACTTTGTTAAATAGGTTGAAAAACCTATTGTAAAATTAAGAATGCATTATTTATAACAATTATTACTACTATGAATTTCTTATGATGAAATTTGTGACATGATGAAGATGAATATGATAAAATATATGAATTTATATTTGCAAGATAAATGATAATGAAGATTACTTGTTTTGTAGCTTCTACTTTATGAGTGCTTACAGGTTCTGAAGATGAATTGATCAAAGTAATTGAAGATTTTTTGCCAAAAGTTCTGATGAATTTAAAGAGAGCTGAAGATGGAGTCAATATAGATCAGGTGAAAAAGTTCTAAACCTGATTTATGTTTCAATTTATTATGAAAGTTCATGCATTTCATGATAGAATTTGTACAATCTTTGTTGATATATTTAGGTAGTGATGTGTGTGAACACTCTAGGACCGCCGGGGCACTTTTTTCCCTCTTTAGGAGGTTTTTTTCCCCCAGCTTGTATATACGCCTATTGCCCTAATGGGCTACTTATCTTTGTACATTCTCTAGTAATACATTCAGTCTTGTGTGTTGTGTTCCAAGCTTCTTCTTCTTCCTTGTGCTGTTCGTGTGCTTCCGCAGATGTCTAACTCCAACAATTGGTATCAGAGCAGGTCGTTGCTTCTTCTAGGGCGCCGTCGACACTCCTCCGTTTACAGTCTCAGATTCGCACAAAATTTGGTGATCATACTCAGGGCGTTTCGGCCTCCGAACGCACTATCGCAGTGCTTGTGCAGGCTATTTCGTCCTTTTGTGCCAAAGGTATATACCAGTTTTTGTTCGCCAGTTTAAGTGTCTCGAAGTCTGCTACAGGTCTAGCAAAACTCGTCTGGGCAGTTCTGTTCAACTTTTTGAGATACAATCAATTTTCTGCATCAAGGTATTTTAGTCACCGGCCATGGCTGAAAGCAGTGATGTATTTCGTATGTTGGCTGTTGAGGATAAGTTGGATGGTACCAACTACCCATTATGGGCTTATATGATGCGACATGTACTGGTTGCAAAAGGATTGTGGAACATTGTGCGGGGTGTTGAAAGACGTCCTGTTACACCTGTAACGACAGGTACTGCAAATACAGGTGTTGGAGCTGATGAAGATGGTGTCGAAGATGATATTCCACAGATTCCTGTTCGTGCTGCTGTTTCTGTTGCACCTACTGCAGAGCAGATTCGTTGGGATGGCAGAGATGCCCAGGCACATGCATTGATAGCTTTGTCTGTCAAACGTGCCATTATTCCTCACATTCGCTCTTGCAGAACAGCAAAGGATGCTTGGGATACTCTTACCACTTTGTACCAGGCTAGGAATGAGGCTCATGTTGCTTACCTCCGAAAAGAGTTGGAGAGTGAGCACATGAATGAAGGTGATTCGATGGACAGTTTTCTTACAAAGATCAAAGACCTGAAGGAACAATTGATTTCTGCTGATGAGGTTATACCAGATAGCTCACTTGTGCAGACCGTTCTGAATGGCCTTCCTGATTCATATCAGAGTTTTGCCTCTACTCTTCGATTGATGATGAAAGGCAATCCGAATGCCTTCTCATTTGAGGAATTAGTCTCTGTTCTGTTGCAGGAAGATCAGTCCAGGCAGAATAGGTCCATTATGCGTGTTGCAGATCAAGCTTTCCTGGCTAGTCAGAAGGGCAAAGGAAAATGGAGCTCTTCTACTAGTAAGCAGAAATCTGCAAATGCTGCACAATCGAAGAACCAGGATAAAGATGAGAAGAAATCAGAAAAGCAGAAATTGTTCTGCAAGTACTGTAAAGGAAATGATCATATTATAAAGAACTGTCCAAAACTGGCTGCTAAAGAGGCAAAGAAGAAAGAGGCTGGAATGGTTGTTGCAGAGGCCTCTACACCAAAAACAGAGTCTGCAAATCTTGTGCAGGAAGAAGAATGGGCGTTTACTACTGTCTGCAGTTTTGTCCTATCTTCTCATGATCAGTGCATGTCTGTAGTAGACTCAGATGTTTGGTACTTTGACAGTGGGGCGACCAAACATATTACCTCGCAGCGTAGTTTCTTCTCTTCACTCAAGCCTGCCTCTACAGGAAATACTATCACATGCGCCAATAACTCCTCTTATCCTGTTATGGGAGTTGGTAAGATCATTCTGACTAGTGCTGATGGTAGTTCTTTCACTTTGTCAAATGCTTTATTTGTGCCAGGGATCAAAAAGAACCTGTTATCAGTTTCTGCATTAGCCAAGATTGGCTTGGTTGTGAAATTCGTTGATGACAGGTGTACAGTCCATGATCTCTCAAATGGCGATGTGATTATTGCTTCTGGCATTTTATGCCGTGGGCTGTATAAGCTCATAGACTATGAAAGATCTGTGAATGATTCGGAATGTGCAGTTCATGATTCTCAGGCTATGTCAGATGCAAAGCTTTGGCATGCACGCTTTGGTCATCTGAATTTTGCTAGTTTGTTACGCCTGCAAAAATTTGAAATGGTGTCCTCTTTGCCCAAACTTGAGGCACCTAGAAAACATGTTTGTGAAGGTTGTATTTTGGGCAAAATGCAGCGTTCTTCCTTTCAAAAAGATGGTTCAGTTCGGGCTATGCAGAAATTGCAGCTTGTACATAGTGATGTCTGTGGTCCTATGCAGACACCCTCTTTTGGAAATTACCTTTACTTCGTGACTTTCATTGATGATTTTTCCAGGCATGCATGGGTATATCCACTCAAAGCAAAGTCCGAAGTGTTCATGTGCTTCAAACAGTTTTTGGTTTTGGCTGAAAATCTGTCAGCATGTAAAATGGGCACCCTCCGTTCTGATCGAGGGGGGGAATATATGTCTTCAGATTTTAATGCATTTCTGGCTGAACGTGGGATAAAACACCAGTGTACAGTGCCGTATACACCTCAACAGAATGGAGTTGCTGAACGAAAGAACAGGTCACTCATGGAGATGGCGAGATGCATGGTCAAAAGTCAGGCTTTACCACATAGTTTCTGGCTTGAGGCTATCATGTGTGCAGCATATGTACTGAACAGGTGTCCCACCAAAGCGTTGCAGTCTATCACTCCATATGAGGCTTGGCATGACCGCAAGCCATCTGTTGCTCATCTGCGTGTTTTTGGTTGTTTGGCATATGCATTAGTGTCTGAACAACATCGCAGAAAATTGGATGATAAGGTAGTAAAATGTATTTTTGTTGGGTACAGTTCTGAAAGTAAAGGCTATCGTCTGTATCATCCACAGACTAAACGCATTCTGGTTAGCCGTGATGTTGTCTTTGTGGGAGATTTTATTCAGCCATTGCTTTCATGTACTAAGGAGACATCTGTTAGCTCCAAAGACATGTATGATTCTTGATGCCTCTTTTTACAGGTGGACAGGCTAGCGCTAGTCCTAATGAGGCAACTTCTTAGCCTTTGCAGGTTTCATATGATGATGCAGATCATTCAATTTCTGATGCAGATTTACATGATGCACTTGTTGATGAGAGAGCTGATATTGAACAGGCAAAAACTATGCCAAAATGGCTAGTGCAGACTTTGCGTGACAGCAAATTAGATGCACCTTTGTCATATCGTACTCGTTCAAGCTCTCATAGTACCTCCTTTGCATCAGACTGCTATGCTATGGGTGCATCTAGTCTCTGTGATGAGAATGAGCCTGTTTCTTTTGATGAAGCACAAAATTCAGAAAAATGGATGGCTGCTATGCAATCTGAATATGATGCTATAATGAAGAATGGTACATGGTCTTTATGTGAATTGCCTCCTGGCAAGAAGGCCATTGGCACTAAGTGGGTATACAAGCTGAAGCGTAAACCTGATGGTACAGTTGACAGGTATAAGGCTAGGCTTGTTGCAAAGGGTTATGCGCAGGAAAGAGGCATTGATTTTGATGAGACCTTTGCACCTACATGCTGTATGACTACTGTTCGGAGCATTTGTGCACTTGCAGCCCATCATGGTTGGAATGTACATCAGTTGGACATTAAAACAACATTTCTGAATGGTGACTTGCATGAAGAAGTGTATGTTTTTCAGCCCCGTGGCTTTGTGCAGAAAGGGCATGAAAACCAGGTGTGCAGGTTAAAGAAGGCGTTATATGGTTTAAAGCAAGCACCACGTGCTTGGTATGAGAAAATACATGCCTATCTGATTGCACATGGTTTTGAGAACAGTCCAACTCAAAGCACCTTATATGTTAAGCGTGCTAATGATGTGCTTTTGATCATTGTTGTCTATGTAGACGACATGCTGCTCATTGGTCCTCTTGAGAAGCATATTACTGATTTCAAGGCTGATTTGCATGCCTCATTTGAGATGTCTGATTTGGGGCATTTGCATCACTATTTGGGCATTCAGTTTATGCAAGTTGATGGTGGAATGGCTTTGTGTCAAACGAGATATATTGACACATTATTGCAGCGTTTTGGCCTTGAAGACTGTAAGCCTATTGCCACTCCTATGGAGACAGGTTTAT
Organism: Ceratopteris richardii; assembly: GCA_020310875.1. Taxonomy (NCBI): domain Eukaryota; kingdom Viridiplantae; phylum Streptophyta; class Polypodiopsida; order Polypodiales; family Pteridaceae; genus Ceratopteris; species Ceratopteris richardii. The sequence continues at coordinate 104,555,251 of CM035441.1, read as the reverse complement.
GATTGAGTCTTCATGATGCAGGAGATGCATTTGATGCTGTTCTCTATCAGCAGGCTGTTGGATGCTTGATTTACTTATGCATTACTCGGCCAGATATTCAGTTTGCTGTCTCACAGATGAGCAGGTTTATGCATTGCCCAGGAGTCACGCATTGGAAAGCGGTTAAGCGCATCTTTCGCTACTTGAGTGGTACTCGGCTACTTGGATTGTTTTATCCCAAGGGGGGATCACTACCGCCAGATTTGCATGCTTTTTCTAACTCAGATTGGGCTGGTTGCTATGACATTCATGTGTCCACCAGTGGTTTTTGCTTCATGCTTGGTAGCTCATGTATATCTTGGTTGAGCAAGAAGCAGCCTACTGTGGCAACTTCCAGTTGTGAGGCTGAGTATAGGGCAGCTTTCACAGCGACTGTTGAGTGTGTGTGGCTCAGACGCCTTATGGCTGATTTGGGTGTTGGCCAGTCTTCTGCCACCACCATCTTCACTGACAGTCAGAGCGCATTGGCAGTTGCGAGGAACCCTGTGTTCCATGCTCGCACTAAGCACATTGAGGTGCATTATCACTATGTCAGGGAGAGGTTCTCTGCTGGGGAGATCAGCTTGGCATATGTGCCCACGCAGGAGAACATTGCAGACCTTTTCATGAAGGCTCTGCCTAGGGAGAAGTTTGAAGCTTTCCGCAAAGCTTTGGGCTTACTTCCTTTTGTGGAGTGATTTCCACATAGCTCGGCACTTCCTTATACATGAGTGCCAGCTCCTTGTTCACCGCATCACTCTCAGGGGGGATTTGTTGATATATTTAGGTAGTGATGTGTGTGAACACTCTAGGACCGCCGGGGCACTTTTTTCCCTCTTTAGGAGGTTTTTTTCCCCCGGCTTGTATATATGCCTATTGCCCTAATGGGCTACTTATCTTTGTACATTCTCTAGTAATACATTCAGTCTTGTGTGTTGTGCTCCAAGCTTCTTCTTCTTCCTTGTGCTGTTTGCGTGCTTCCGCAGACATCTAACTCCAACAGTCTTTAGATAGGTTAAGAAAATTCTTAAAATTATGAAAGTAGAATTTACACTGAAGTAGGAATGTGTTTGAAGAGAAGATAGGGATTAGAGATCTATGGCCGTCAGATGAATAGGTGAAGGAACCCTTAACTTGCAACTCCTAGTAAGAGTAAACTTCTTTTATATAGGTAAGCTTCCTTGAATCTGACCCATTTTGCTAAAGAGATCCTAGTTCTGCTTTTAGCTTACCTCTAGATCCTTTGCTCTGATTAGGGGTTAAGCCTTTCCCCTTCATAAAAAAAGTTGCGAAGAAAAATTGAAAGCAGTACATTAATGGTTATTGCATATGAAAAAAGAGAAAAAAAAAATGACAAAAAGAAAAATTATGATGAAAAAAGAGATGAAAGAAAAATCAAATCGTTTCAATGAATCAGTTGTGGTCTTGAAATCACTTCTGAATTAAAAAGCGGGCTATATAAGGCAGATGTATGCTAGAGGGGAATTAGTTTTTGTATCTTAATGGCAAGTGGCTAGGAGATGAGGATAGAAGGCTTATATAACATATGCTTTACTTATGAACAGAGTTAATAGAAGAGTTAGTACAAACACTATTTCAATGACTTCTATAGTTTCTTTCTAAACCCTGTTTTCCAACTCATGCATTGAACGAAAAGGTTGAAATTCAAGCTTTCATAATTTTATAAATTTTTCTTTGCTATCAGAAGATGTACTAATGATAGAAGCATTTTTTATAGACTATTTGCATTTGAGTCATGAATAATTTTCAAAAAGAATTTGATATTGCCTTCTCTGAATCTACAGGTTGGCCCATCGGGATGATGTGCAGGTTTAGTGGGGGCGGATGTCGGAGAGAATTTATTTCTTAAGATATTACAAAAATTAAAAGATTAATTGCTTGATATAAGTTAGATTAAATTATGAAATTTTTTACTAATGTTTGATTTAATTTTGCAGAAAAAGAAGTTGCTGATCAATATCAAGATGGGAAGTATTTATTTAAGTATATTTGAGGATATAGATGAACATTCAAGGGTTAGTTAAGGGGTTTTCTATGTTTTGAAAGTAATGTAAGAGTAATTAAGGGTCAACTATAGGTTCTGATCATGTTTTAAAGGGTTTTAACTAAATTACAAGGGTAATTAAGCGTCAAATGTATATTTTGAGCGGTTAAATGTATGTTTTGAGCATGAATTATAGGGGTCTAGTTAATTTTTAAGGTTAATTATGGATTAAATATTCATCCTAGAGGGTTATGGAAGGTTAGAAAATAGGTTTATGGGTTAGTTGAAGTTATTTGATGTGGTTTAAAGTTAGTTGTAGGGTAAACTTAAGGTTAAATGATTAAATAAGTGGGTTATAGTCTATAAATAAATTATTAAATAGGTTAATTATATGATTTTTTTTATGATTATATTTATGCCTAAAAATATTTATTAAGTAATTACTGAGAAAATAAAAAGATATATGTTTATGTATTTTTAATTGTAAGTGGATGATTTAGTATATATGATTATGTATCTATTTATGTGCGTGTGTTTATCTAATTAGGATGATTGCTAAATGTATGTTGTTATCCTAATGTTTTGTGTGCTCACAGGTTAGCATAAGGATGAAGCAACTTGGCCTTATTCTTTTCCAAAGAACTCATTATTCCATCCAACTCTTCTTTATCTCAATACTTACCCATCCATTCTTAGCCTATACATTTCTTATCTTACCCTTATCCCAAGCATCTTCAACTTGATAGATACCTAAGTTCCTTTACCCAAGTATCAAGATAGTGCATGTTAGATATTAGAATTTTAATCCATGTTAGTTTAATGCTTGAAACCATGATAGTTAAATACTTAAACCCATGTTAATGTTAGAACTTGAACCCATGTTAGTGTTAGAGCTTGAACCCATGTAAGTATGTTAGTGCATGTTAGTTAGTTGTTAATGCATGTTGGAATATGTTAATTGTATGTTAGTATATGTTAGTTATTAGAGCATGTTAGTGCATATTAGATGTTAGAAATTTATGCATCTAAGTTAATGCATGCTAATTAAAGTATGTACTTAAGTTGTTATGCATATTACATGTATGTGTATGCATGTATATGTTAGTATGTGTAAGTATTTGTTCATGCATGTATATGTTAGTATGTGTTAGTATTTGTTCATGCATGTATAAGTTAGTATGTGTTAGTATATGTTCATGCATATATATGTTAGTATGTGTTAGTATTTGTTCATGCATGTATATGTTAGTATGTGTTAGTATATGTCCATGCATGTACATGTTAGTGTATGTTCATATATGTATATGTTAGTATAGTATGCATATGTGTATTAGTGTGTATGATAGTATAGTTCATGCATGTGTGTGTTTATGCATGTGCATGTATGTTCATGCATGTATGTGCTAGTATGTGTTCATGCATATATATGTTAGTGTGTGTTGGTGTATGCCTATGCATGTGTGTGATAGTATTAGGTATATATGCATGTATATGTTTCGTATGCACATGTGTATTAATGTGTGTATGTTTATGTGCATGTATGAATGTTTATGCATGTTCATTTAGTGCATGTGCATGTATGTTTATGTATGATTATTTATGTATATATGTATGTTAGTTAAATGTATGTTTATTTAGGAGTAAACAATGTATGTTAATGTATATTAAAATAATTATGTGAATGAATTTTTTATTGTAATGTATATATTCTAATAAAAGAATGTATTTAATATATATGTGTTTTTAGAAAAATTAATTACTTTAAGGTTATTTAAAAAATGCTAAATGAGTGTTACTTTTTATAAAGATATACTAATTTCTCTCATGTGTTTGTTTCAGATTTGATTTCTGAAGAATTGCAGCCTCTTGGTGAACTGAAGAAAGCTATTGGCGAACTAGAGATACACATGTGACCTGAAGTTTGAAAAGCAGAGATTGTCCTTAGTTTGAAACTCTTATTAGATTGTATAGGATATCTTTTAGACTGTCATTTATAAACTTCATCCTTGAGGTTGTATAGGACTTTGGTTATTAATTTAGTATCATCTTTTATGACTAAAGAAAGTTATTCGAATAGTTCCTTTCTAGCTTCATCAACTTTTGAATTGTTGTTTCCAAAACCAATAGAAGATAAAGAATCAATAAAAGAAGTAATAATAGAAGAATCTTTGCACGATCCTAGGACAACTATAACTTTACTTTCTACTGTTCCTCCTAGTGTTAGTGAAGAAAATTTTCCTCCAACTGTAGATAGAAACGTAGAAAATATCCAAGAAGAAACAAACGAAACTATAAAAGATCAAATAGTTAGTGAAAAGATTATCCTACCTTCTTATTTTGATGCAGTTGAACTTTATAGGAATGCTTCACCTTACGGACCTTAGGAAAAGTTATACTTGTACCTATCCTGCATAGTCACCCTGCGTGCGTCGTTAGCGAGGCGACTGAATTGAGCCAGTCGTCTTAAATCGCTCCCACAATTTGAACCTGACGTGAACAATGGCACAGCAGGACAGGTATAAACATTCCTTCTTTTCTTGCATATGCATCAGCTTGGTTAGGCTACGTGGTTGCAGCGGCTTGAGGTGAATTGTCTTGCAGTGGCAGAAATTACAAACCTTATAATTCCCTGGCTGTTGAGGGCTGAGCTTATGCTCTGAGCGCCTCCACAGGAATAGGCAGGTAGTAAACTTCATCTCTACACCCTTACCATCAACATTTTGAAGAAGAACGTTCGCACATTCATCCATTAGCAATTGATGTATTAGATTTTGATCCTATTAAAAATTGTATAAATTTTCACAGTCACTCTTTGAGCCTCTTCTTCGATTCAGATTGTAGGTATTGATCTATACTCTAATTCTTCTTTTTTCTCAAATATCAATGGGTAAAAAGAAAGCAGATAATTAAAACACACATAAAAAGAACTCTTCTATGGAGGGTTTAATTAAGAATGCAAATTTGGGACTTGAAACACAAGTCAAAGATTTAGAGGATAAGCTAAACTCATCAAATCAAGCAAAATTTAAAGAGGTATTTCTGTTAATTGACAAGTTAAGTGAGTTTCCAAATTCAAATAGTGTGATGTGTGGGATTTTACTGGAAATTGTTAAAAAATTAAAGATCCAAATAGATGATTTGACCAAACAAGTCAATGATCTACCTAAATGCAAGTGCAAACATGAAAAAAGTTTATCCCCAAAGTTGCCTAAAGAATCCCATAAGAATGAGTATAGGAGATTCACCTATAGGCCTATGAATAGGAAAGTATATCCCTTAAGATGTTTTTGGTGTGACCAACTAGGTCATAGGTACGAGGATTGTGTTGCTTATAGTAATGCATGTCAAATTCACTTAGTCATTTCACATGACCTGAAGATTTGTGATTATCAAACATAACTACCTTTGAGATTAAACTTAGGTCGAGGAGGGATGAAAGAGTACTTTGATCAAACAAAGTTGAGTCCTAAAACCAAACTTCAAAAACAATGGAAACCAAAAAGTCATGAGGAGAAAAGCAATGTATGTCAATTACATTCTATGATCACTAAGATTGTGACTAAAAGTGAGTGCTTGAACAAGGATCAAAACCTTCTTAAACCTAAATCGATGAGTAACATTGATATTCAAACTACATCTAAGGGCAAGATACATTGGAAAAGATAAAGAAAGAAGAAGATGTAAGGATAAAAGATGATGAAAATGAACAATCAATTGATGGAAATAAAGACATATATGCGCTTAAAACAGAACCTAAAATCATAGAAAATGACAATAAATGTGACCAAAATAAAAATGATGAAAGAATAGTTCAAATATCTGAAGATGAAAATCTTCAAATTCCATTAGAACATGACAAGAATATGGAAAAATGGATACAAGAAGCCATATGTAAGATTGAAAATAATATAAAAAACTCATCTAAAGTTAAGAAAAAGGAGAAGAATTTAAGAGAATAGTTTTATTGTGATGGAATTGTTTGTTGAAGATAAAACTTTTTAAAATTTGATATTGGTTGCTCCATATATGCCAGTTTTCCTAAAGATGATGAACATTTACCTAAATTGTTTTGTTTTATGAAGTTTTTATGCTTGGAAAAGTTAGTTAAAAGCTTATGAGAAAGTTTTACATTATGATTTACTTAACCAAAAGAATACTAAAATATGAAAACACAAAGTTTGTTGATTGCAAATTAAACTAGAACATGTTTGAAATTATATACACAATATGTTCGCAAATAAGTTTGATCAATATGCTTGTCATTTCCTAAACTTATGATACCAAAGATGCTATTCTATACTAAAAATATAATTATCCATTGAGATAGGATGATAATAATTATGCTGATATACTACCCACTATGATTTTCGTTCTTATGATGAGAATGCCCATATTTTATGCTTTTCTATTGATAATAAGCTTTCTAATTATAAATAGTATTATCAAAATGATGTTACTAAACTTATGATGAACTTATGATTTTCTTTCTTTCACAAATAAAAAGAAATCTATTATGATGAACAATTATGAAGAACATTATGAAATGATGAATATTTTGAACAAAATGATTTTTTTGTTTACAACAATTATGATGGTATACTTTTAAAAGAAAGAAACATACATGATATAAATATGATCATGAAAAATACGAAGAACATGAAAATATGATACAATATGATGATGATTATATTGACTTTCCATATGATGAGGAAGAGGAATTTTCATAATCCAGATATGATTTTTTCATTGATATCAAAATATGATGCTCATTTTTAAAGATACAAGTTAAAAATACTATGAACATTATGATTTTTTCTAAAACATTTTGAACTTTGTTACATAGGTTGAAAAACCTATTGTAAAATTAAGAATGCATTATTTATAACAATTATTACTACTATGAATTTCTTATGATGAAATTTATGACATGATGAAGATGAATCTGATACAATATATGAATTTATATTTGCAAGATAAATGATAATGAAGATTACTTGTTTTGTAGCTTCTACCTTATGAGTGCTTACAGGTTCTGAAGATGAATTGATCAAAGTAATTGAAGACTTTTTGCCAAAAGTTCTGCTGAATTTAAAGAGAGCTGAAGATGGAGTCAATATAGATTTATTTTCTGATTTTTTTAGGAAGTGCAGAGATTTATTTTTTGATTTTTTTTCTTCTTTCCCCTCTTCTTTTTCCCTTCTTCTTGCCTCTCCCTTTTTTATCTAAAAGAAATTATTTTTTTTCCCCTCTCTCTCGCTCCCTTTCTCTGCCGGCGGCGCAGCAGAGAGAGAGAGAGAGGGAACACTAGAGAGAGAGAGAGGGAACAGTAGAGAGAGAGAAAGATTAAGAGAGAGAAGTAAAGATTTTTTTTCATTTTTATATTTTTTGTTTCTTTTTTTTTTCATTTTTTCCCTCCCTCTCCCTCTCTCTGCAACCGATGGGCGCAGCCGTCGGCGCAGTAGAGAGAGAGAAAGGAAAAGAGAGAGAGAGGAAAAGAGAGAAAGAGAGAGAGAGAAAAAGACTTTTTTATTTTATCCCTTTTCTTTTTTAGTTTTTTTATTAGATATTGTTTTTCCCTTTTTTATTATATTAATATATGTATTTACTTTATAGTTTAAATATATTAAATATTTAATGTTTATATTTTAATATTATATTATGATTTTTTTATGATTATATTTATGCCTAAAAATATTTATTAAGTAATTACTGAGAAAATAAAAAGATATATGTTTATGTATTTTTAATTGTAAGTGGATGATTTAGTATATATGATTATGTATCTATTTATGTGTGTGTGTTTATCTAATTAGGATGATTGCTAAATGTATGTTGTTATCCTAATGTTTTGTGTGCTCACAGGTTAGCATGAAGATGAAGCAACTTAGCCTTATTCTTTTCCAAAGAACTCATTATTCCATCTAACTCTTCTTTATGTCAATACTTAACCCATCCATTCGTAGCCTAATTTCTTATCTTACCCTGATCCCAAGCATCTTCAACTTGATAGATACCTAAGTTCTTTTACCCAAGTATCAAGATAGTGCATGTTAGATATTAGGATTTGAATCCATGTTAGTTTAATGCTTGAAACCATGATAGTTAAATACTTGAACCCATGTTAATGTTAGTACTTGAACCCATGTTAGTTTTAGAGCTTGAACCCATGTAAGTATGTTAGTGCATGTTAGTTAGTTGTTAATGTATGTGAGAATATGTTAATTGTTAGTATATGTTAGTTATTAGAGCATGTTAGTGCATATTAGATGTTAGAAATTTATGCATCTAACTTAATGCATGCTAATTAAAGTATGTATTTAAGTTGTTATGCATATTACATGTATGTGTATGCATGTATATGTTAGTATGTGTAAGTATTTGTTCATGCATGTATATGTGAGTATGTGTTAGTATTTGTTCATGCATGTATAAGTTAGTATGTGTTAGTATATGTTCATGCATATATATGTTAGTATGTGTTAGCATTTGTTCATGCATGTATATGTTAGTATGTGTTAGTATATGTCCATGCATGTACATGTTAGTGTATGTTCATATATGTATATGTTAGTATAGTATGCATATGTGTATTAGTGTGTATGATAGTATAGTTCGTGCATGTGTGTGTTTATGCATGTGCATGTATGTTCATGCATGTATGTACTAGTATGTGTTCATGCATATATATGTTAGTGTGTGTTAGTGTATGCCTATGCATGTGTGTGATAGTATTATGTATATATGCATGTATATGTTTAGTATGCACATGTGTATTAATGTGTGTATGTTTATGTGCATGTATGCATGTTTATGAATGTTCATTTAGTGCATGTGCATGTATGTTTATGTATGATTATTTATGTATATATGTATGTTAGTTAAATGTATGTTTATTTATGAGTAAACAATGTATGTTAATGTATATTAAAATAATTATGTGAATGAATTTTTTATTGTAATGTATATATTTTAATAAAAGAATATATTTAATATATATGTGTTTTTATAAAAATTAATTACTTTAATGTTATTTAGAAAATGCTAAATGAGTGTTATTTTTTATAAAGATATACTAATTTCTCTCATGTGTTTTTTTCAGATTTGATTTCTGAAGAATTGCAGCCTCTTGGTGAACTGAAGAAAGTTATTGGCGAACTGGAGATACACATGTGACCTGAAGTTTGAAAAGCAGAGATTGTCCTTAGTTTGAAACTTTTATTAGCTTGTATAGGCTATCTTTTAGACTGTCATTTATAAACTTCATCCTTGAGGTTGTATAGGACTTTGGTTATTAATTTAGTATCATCTTTTATGACTAAAGAAAGTTCTTCGAATAGTTCCTTTCTACCTTCATCAACTTTGAATTGTTGTTTCCAAAAGCAATAGAAGATAAAGAATCAATAAAAGAAGTAATAGTAGAAGAATCTTTGCACGATCTTAGGACAACTATAACTTTACTTTCTACTATTCCTCCTAGTGTTAGTGAAGAAAATTTTCCTCCAACTGTAGATAGAAACGTAGAAAATATCCAAGAATAAACAAACGAAAATATAAAAGATCAAATAGTTAGTGAAAAGATTATCCTACCTTCTTATTTTGATGCAGTTGAACTTTATAGGAATGCTTCACCTTACGGACCTTAGGAAAAGTTATACTTGTACCTATCCTGCATAGACACCCTGCGTGCGCCGTTAGCGAGGCGACTGAATTGATCCGCCACTCGTCGCAAATCGCTCCCACAAGGTGTCCCACTAAAGCACTGTAGTCTATCACTCCATATGAGGCTTGGCATGATCGCAGGCCATCTATTGCTCATCTGCATGTTTTTGGTTGTTTGGCATATGCATTAGTGCCTAAACAACATCGTAGAAAATTGGATGATAAAGTAGTAAAATGTATTTTTGTTGGGTATAGTTCCGAAAGTAAAGGCTATCGTCTGTATCATCCACAGACTAAACACATTCTGGGTAGCCTTGATGTTGTTTTTGTGGAAGATGCTATTCAACCATTGCTTTCATATACTAAGGAGACATCTGTTAGCTCCAAAGACATGTATGATACTTTGTTGCCTCTTTTTATAGGTGGACAGTCTAGTGCTGGTCCTAATGAGGCAACTTCTTAGTTTTTGCAGGTTTCATGTGATGATGTAGATAATTCCAATTCTGATGCACATGTACATGATGCACTTATTGATGAGAGAGCTGATATTGAGCAGGCAAGAACTATGCCAAAATGGCTGGTGCAGACCTTACGTGACAGCAAATTAGATGCACCTCTATCATATCGTACTCGTTCAAGCTCTCATACTGCCTCTTTTGCATCAGATTGCTATGCTATGGCTGCATCTAGTCTCTGTGATGAGAATGAGCCTGTTTCATTTGATGAAGCACAAAATTCAAAAAATTGGATGGCTGCTATGCAATCTGAATATGATGCAATAATGAAGAATGCTACTTGGTCATTATGTGACTTGCCTCGTGGCAAGAAGGCCATTGGCACTAAGTGGGTATACAAGCTGAAGCGTAAACCTGATGGTACATTTGATAGGTATAAGACTAGGCTTGTTGCAAAGGGTTATGCACAGGAAAGAGGCATTGATTTTGATGAGACCTTTGCCCCTACATGCCGTATGACTACGGTTCGGAGCATTTGTGCACTTGCAGCCGATCATTGTTGGAATGTAGATTAGTTGGACATTAAAACTGCATTTTTGAATGGTGAGTTGCATGAAGAAGTGTATGTTTTTCAGCCGCGTGGCTTTGTGCAGAAAGGGCATGAGAACAAGGTGTGCAAATTAAAGAAGGCATTACATGGTTTTTATGCAAGCACCATGTGCTTGGTATAAGAAGATACATGCCTATCTAATTGCACATGGTTTTGAGAACAGTCCAATTGAAAGCACCTTATATGTTAAGTGTTCTAATGATGTACTTCTGATCATTGTTGTCTATGTTGACAACATGCTGCTCACTGGTCCTATTGAGAAGCATATTGTTGATTTTAAGGCTGATTTGCATGCCTCATTTGAGATGTTTGATTTTAAGGCTGATATATTTAGATAGTGATGTGATGCCTTTAGTTCAAGTTTATGTCTAAGTTGTGATGGCACATAAGCATATGCAATTGATCCAAACACTTTACAATGATCTATTGTTGGTTTATTACCCCACCAAGCTTCACATGGAGTCATTCCATTTAGAGTTGTACACGGTAATCTATTCACAAGATAGGTAGCTGTATTTATAACCTCAACCCAAAGATAATTTGGACAATTCTTCTCCTTCAGCGTAGCTCTAGCAAACTCAACCAAAGTCCTATATCTTCTTTCTGCTATACCATTTTGTTGTGGTGTATACATGTAGGTTATTTTTCTCTTAATACCTACATTCCAAAGATAATCATTGAGCTCTTGGGAGAAGTACTATCCCCCTCCATCAGAGCTCAGTCTCTTAAGCTTTCGACCTGTGACTCTCTCTACATATGCATGAAAATGCTTGGAAGGTCCAAACAATTCTTATCTTTCCTTCAAAACATACAAGGTTATCCATCTTGTAGCATCATCAATGAAAAGAACATAATACCTTCAACCACTGATAGATCCTTCTTTTGTTGGTCCCCATACATCTGTATGAATAAGCTCTAGTACTCCATCATGTTTGAATCCTTTCTTCTGAAATGGTAATGTGTGTATTTTTCCCATCTGACATGCTTCACATTTATAAATCATATGTTGACTCTGCACATTTGGTAATCCTCATATAGATTGATTTGCAATCATAGCCTTAATTCCTCTTTCATTGAAATGACCTAATCTCTTATGCGAGAGATCAAGTTTTGTAATCACTCCACCATGTGTGAGCAAGGCTTGACCAATATTCCCTTGCACTTTTAAAGTAAAAGGTCTACCTTCTTTCTTACCACAAACAATCTCATTATATCCATTCTCTGAATCTTCAACAAATACTCCTTCATTTGTAAACCTCACTTTAAAATGTTTTTCAACTATCTCTCCCACACTAATCAAGTTTTAGGTATTGTGGGAACATATAAAATATTGGTTAGAAAATTTGCTCCACTCTTGCATTTCACTTTGATACCACTTGTTGATGTATGAGACATCACAAGAAATGAATTAATGTGAAACTAGAAAACCTCTCTGATCACCATTAACTCAATGCTTCTCTGAACTTTGAAAAATGATAGCCAAATATGAGAACTTTACTTCTTCAAAAATTTCTAGTCAGTGAAATGACATACCTTCACTCTTTTGCTTATTTCTCTTAGCACAAATGTTATTTATTAAAGATTTTTTTATGATGAAAGTAGAAGAGAAAATCTTTTCAACGAGCTATTATTTATTAAAAAGCTTCACTCTACACCAAGTTATGGCCTTCACAAGATGACCATGTCTAACTATCAAAATAGGAAATTTTGCCTGTTTAAGTAAAAGCACCTATCTAAAATTAAAACTTTTCAACTTCGCATCGATTTGCAACAATAATTCGATGCCAGGCATCGAATTGGTGTGTTTTAAACCATTCCTTTAGCACCTGAAATAGCTCTGTGAACCACGGGTATGAAGAAAACCACTTTTATGTGGGAATTCAATGCGAGGCATCGACTTGCTTTAGAAACTTGATATTTTCAAGAAGATTTAGCAGTAGATAAAACTCAGAGAATAAAACAAGGACTTATCAACACAAACTCAATGCCTGACATCGAGTTGCTTGGGAAACTTGAAGTTTTGAACTCATTAACACAATAGGAAAAGCAAGAAGATGGAGGAGAGAGTCTCATACACAGAACTTCTATAGCCCGACTATTTCTTAGTCATACAAAATAAACTCTTTGTGACATTCTCTCACTCTCTAACTTTTTCTCTCTCTCAATCTCAGCGCGTCTGTTGATACAAATTAACTTTGTTAAAAGTGCTTCTATTAAGCCACTTTTAATCTCGTTCTGGGTTCTTGGGAATGGATAGGGGTCTGATAGTACAAAGACCCTTTGTTTAATTTTCCCAATTCAACATTCAACTGAATAGTTAACTGTCTTTCAATTCAAAGATTATCACTATGCAGTACGTTTATCACACGAATTAACAACTACAAATTCGCACAGACTTGTTGATGTTAACGTAGCATTACTATGTTAATGATTAATGACTGTAATTCAATAATCGGAATACAATACTGAGGATTTATGCAATTCTACAACAGAGCACTCCAGCACGGTCGCCCAGAGAGACAGTCTGGCGAGTCCCATCTCTCGCCGAAGAACACCGTGATTGCCTTTTCATTAATCAATAGAAAGTTACATTTGTTTGCTACGCCTTTTCGGTGCGTGTGAATATGAAGAATAAAATTACATATCCAATCTGGTCGGCCAACACTGGCACGCACGATGGACTCGAACCCAAAAAGGAAAATATAGTCAAGGCTCATCAATAATTCCTTGTATATACAGAGATCTGGCTAGTTTGAAAGTTCGAGTGATCTTCTACTTTAATGAGTCTAGCATAGTCTTCAAAATGTCCGACTCGACCAGTTGTGCATCAGTTCGAACCGAACTAGCAGAAACTACCTGACTCATCAACAATTCTGTCTGCGTCTGCAAACATGTTTCCTGCAGGTAAAAGTCATTGGCTAAGGCAGCATCTCGTCTCAGCTTCATATCGACGATCTGTGCATCAATGCGAGACAGTCTCTCTACCTGAAATCCTAACTGCTTTTCTCTTCTTTCCAACTCTTGAGCTTGATACTGGATAGTTTTATAATAAGCGTCTCGTTCTTTCATAATTGCTTCCATCTCTTTCTTTCTTTCATAATTACTCAACTTATGTACTCCTCATACTCACAACAGAATACTAAGAACACAAGCCTCCATGTAAGTAGGGTCTTCATCACTCAGGCATCTTTGAAAGATGATAAATAACATCGAAAAACCATAGTCACACCATACTATAAAAACCCATGAGGATTATGGTAAACGCATAACAACAACACCCTCATCTAAAAATAGAAAAATCAGGGTGATTATTATTATATATATTTGCGCAATCTCTTACTTTCCTTGCTGTATTTCATTTATGTATTATTATTAGTTGTTTTTCTAGTTCTGTTGCGTGTGCGCACATTGCCATGTGGATTTGGGCAAGAATTATCCTTAGAATGAGGAGGCCTATCAGTCACATGCTCTCGCTAGACCAGGATGGAGGCATGCAAATCTACGTCCCGGTGGCCATGCACAGGTCAACCGAATTCAAGGACAAACCGGAATCACAATCGTGACACTCGGGTCAAGACCGTAATTAGCACCGAATGACTGGCAAGATGGGTAGTAACACCGGGAGTCTGCAGGATCAAAACAGAGGGCAACAGGTTTTTCCCTAAGTGAGCGAGATGCTCAGAGGCATGCATAGTGAAAGGAATGGGTCCCACTCCCACCATTTCAAGCTTAGAAAGGAAATGTGCCATTTCAAGCTTAGAAAGGAAATGTGAGTAGCAATTCGCGAATTATGGCAAGGCTATCCGGGCATCTCAGAGAATGAAAGTGACCAGCGTGAGGGCATTACTGAAAAAATTGAGCTCCGTGGCATCATGCAGTACAATGTGCGGACGCACTAAACTCAGCGACGAAATTTCATGGCCAAGACAAAATGTCATATGACAGGAAAAATTTTGCGTCTACCGTCCACAAGATAGATTTTGAAATGTTTATACAAACCATATACAAAAACAATGACAGGCAAATGCCCATCATAGAAAATCTAACATATTGTCATAGGGTAATTGTGTGAAGGATTTTGTCAAAGGGAATTGCGTCATCTCGCACTTCCGTCTGTCTTTCTCTACGATCCCTCTCTCTCTCTCTATTTGGCATTTTAGTAATGATAATATAAATCAATAACGTTTCAAGTTTCGTGAGTGATTTAAAAGTATGTTCATCATATGGTATGTCATCAGAGAGTGAGACAACATCAATCAACTGTACACGACTACGGTGATCTTGAACACATTACGGTGGTTCTGAACACATTACGGTGATCCTGAACACATTACGGTGATCCTGGTTTGGGGAAGACACCGTAAAAATGTATGGTGATTACGTTGGATTTATGGGGATGATTATACATCAAAAAGACTAAATTTTATGAATTCTTTGATTATTATTATGATCATTGTTGATTATTACCCTTGTGCGATAGTGGATTAGGAAGAGGAGTGTGTATGAAATAGCGTTCTGGTACCGAAAAACATACTATCCAAGAAACCAGAAAGAGTGAGCACCGCCAGGATGGAGCAGGTGGAAAAGAAACACCGTAATAGGCGGATGACAACAGCATCCCATTGGACATGCACCATAGCACTACAGTAGCACCATAACTTCCTTGAGCACCATAATCACCGAAGTAACAGGTGATCACCGAGTGCGCCAGGATCACCGAGTGCGCCAGTATCACCGGAGTACACAGTATCACTGGAGTGCTGTAGGATCAGCACTATGATAGGGCTACTCTACGACCTCATGGATGTGATTACAGATGGCATCCCTGATTTCCAGGCCCTGCAGAAAAGACCCGGTGACAACCGCACTGGAGCAACCATCATTCGCCAGAATCAAGCACCTGAATGGGGTAGAAAATCACCGGAATGGACCAGAATAGACATGAGAGTCGCCACTGGAGCACAAAGGTGAGCAAATCAAACCGGATGAAATCATCTACTACCGGGAATCAAAAAACACTGGAGCCCAATCGAGCTGCTACTTTCCAGATACGAAGGCAATGAGAATCGACAGAGTTCTCTGATTCGCGTGTGTGTCACCTACTGGATCAGTGAGGTGTACACACCAGTAGCCGGAGCCCAGCACCCATAACAGTGAACAATCTTCCCGTCGCTAAGTACTGCATGGAACGAGCCCACGATATCGCCGACAAGCCATGCCTACTGCAGGATACGGAGGGGGAAAAGAGCTTCTACACAGATGGAGAAGTCGAGATCTCTGCACGATGGATAGCTTCAGGGCTGTTGAATATGGGCATAAAAAAAGGCGACACTATTATGGTGCTGTTGCCGAACTCGGTGGAGTTCTTCCTATTCTTCATGGGCGCAGCGATGACCGGCGTAGTGATCACTACATGCAACCCTTTCTTCACCAAGAACGAGATCGGGAAGCAGATCTATGGATCAAGCGCAACGCTTATCATCACGCAGGAGGCTAACACAGAGAATGTCAGTAATGCCATCGATGGACGTTCAGACGTGAAAATTGTTCTGGTCGACGGCAAAAGAACTGACGGCCGTGGCTGCTAGGAACAGAAAATGCCGAAAAGACCACAATGCTGAGTATAGTATGGTATGGAAACTTGATGGAATTCTGGTATGCATCGGGCCCCTGGGGGGTGTGCGGCAGAAGAAGGCCGATAGGAATCCAGGGGTATTGGTCGTTTAATAGAGTCCGGGTGAAAGTTCCGAACCACGCCAATGATCACAGGATGATGAAGGCAGAGGCACCACCAAAGCGAACTGGGCTGGAATCACGCGCCAAGGACGAGGTAATCAATCGTGGACTTGTGGTGGCATCAAAAGGTTGGCGCAATCTCTGGGATTCATGCAAGAGGCAGCGGCATACAGACCCATAAGAAGAAACAGCAATGGAACATACTCGTAAGACAGAAGCAACACAAGAGCGGCACTGATGACAGAGTTACACAGACATGTGCAGCTAGTAGAGTCAAGGGGGGTAAGTTCAGACGGCGCCAGTGTTTACAGGTAATGCATGCACATTCCCTGCAACAAAGAAGAGAGAAAGAGAGAGGAAGAGAAAACCTGCCATCCACTTCGCATCGTCACCTGCATGAACAGAAAGAAAGACTACATGCGGCACAAACTCCAAGAATGGACAAGAACGAGAATGTTTCCCTCTCAACAAGTATATAACATTACAGCCACACACACTTCTCACTATTGACGTACGCAGACCAATATGAATATAACAACAAGAAGGTAGAGAGAGACAACAAAGCCATAACCAATCAAGATCACATACTACTCCAAGAAATGTGCGCGCCCTTTTCATTCATTAAAGCTACATATATATACAATTGCATATACCCATTCGTATGGGTCTTCATGACTTTTCATTGCAATCCTTCATAGACCCTTCAAATTGAGCATTAATAAAACCATAAAAATGTCAACACGTACGTGGCACTTTAACGTCTTATATAGACTTTTTCAATCTCATGACTTTTGAAATTCTAGAAATAAAGTTAAGTCTAACTTTACAAATATAGTACATGTGTGAAATTGTCCCTTCACAAGGGCATGTGCTTTTCTTCTTAGACTTTGACCTCCAACTTTATGTGTCCGATTTGTGATTGGTTCTCCAACAATTACCACATATATTATTGATGCCCATACCCCATTGCTAGACTTTTTGCCCATTTTTTAACAAAAAATTACATTTTGGTGTTCTATGATGTGGACTATGTCATATGCATTTGTTGGGGCATTCTCTAGTTGAAAGCGGCTTGATTGTTTGAAAGAGAAGAATGAAGAAGAAGAAGAAAGACAATCGAATCGAAAGCCTCTTTGTCTTGATTAGCATAAAAGATTACAATATGTTTGTGTAGGATCAGACAAAATTTTCTCTATGCATAGCACTTAAGCCAAAGAAGCACGCACAGAAGTATACAAAATATCCCAAGTACTTGTGCAATCAACCTGTACACCACTCCTTCATCTTATTGAGTAGCTTGCCTTGTGCACTCCTTGCACTCAAGCTTCCAATATACCCAATTTCTTGAGCCCTGTGATTGCTCCCGAATTTACTCAATGTAAGAGCACATTACATAAAAACGCCCAACTATGATCAACATGCCCAATTATTTTATACCATTGCCTAATTTAATATCTAGGTGTTTGCAAATAAACAAAGCAAGAAATACAAAAGAGAAAGAAGGCATGATTCACAAAGATACCACAACTTATACATCTTACAAATCTATGGGTCAAGTGGGACGAAAGTTAAATAGAATCACATCCACACTCTTGGATAACATATGCGGTCAGAAAACATGAATAGACCATTGTTCACATATATGTATAAAAATTCGCATACAAATACGTTTTATATACGTGAACAATCACATGTACATACAAAGACACATGTCCATTTTGCATCCTACGATTGCTCCCTAATTAACTCCGTAACACTTTGTATGGTCTCTGTTGATATATTTAGGTCACGATGTGTGTGAACACACTAGGACCGCTAGGGCCCTTTTTTCTCGCTTTAGGAGGTTTTTGTCCCCCAGTTGTTATATACGCTTATTGCCCTAACGGGCTACTTATCTTTGTATATCCTCTAGTAATGCATTCAGTATTGTGTGTTGTGCTCCAAGCTTCTTCTTGCTCCTTGTGCTGTTCATGTGCTTCCATAGACATCTAACTGCAACAATTGGTATCAGAGCAGGTCATCGCTTCATCTAGGACGTCGGAACACCCCTCTGGTTAGAGCCTCATAATCACATGAAATTTGGTAAATATACTCACGGTGTTTTAAAGATCAAAACTGCTTCGCTTTTTTGTCGAAATCATGATCTCAACTCATTTAAGCCTCTGAACACACTATCGCAGTGCTTGTGCAGGCTATTTTGTGTTTTTGTGTGAAAGGTATATACCAGTTTTGGTTTGCCATTATAAGCATCTCAAAGTCTGCTACAGGTCTAGCAGAATTTGTGTGGGCAGTTATATTCAACTTTTTGAGATATAGTCAATTTTTTGCATCAAGGTATTTTAGTCACCTACCATGGCTCAAAGTAGTGGTGTATTTCGTATGCTGGCTATTGAGCATAAGTTGGATGGTACCAACAACCCATTATGGGCTTATATGATGCAACATTCATTGGTTGCAAAAGGACGATGGAACATTGTGTAGGGTGTTGAAAAACATCATATCACACCTGCAACTCTTACAACTGCAGATACTAAAGCTGATGCAGAAGGTGTTGAAGATGATGATATTCTGCATATTCCTATTCGTGCTACGGTTTTTGCTGCACCTACTACAGAGCAAATTCGCTGGGATGGCAGAGATGCCCAGGCACATGCATTGATAGCTCTGTCTGCCAAATGTGCCATTATTCCTCACATACGTTCTTGCAGAATAGCTAAGGATACTTGGGATACATGTACCACATTGTACCAAGCTAGGAATGAGGCTCATGTTGCTTACCTCCAAAAGCAGTTGGAGAGTGAGCACATGAATGAAGGTGATTCTATGGACAGTTTTCTAACAAAGATCAAAGACTTGAAGGAATGGCTAATTTCTGCTGATGAATTTATACCAAATAGCTCACTTGTGCAGACCGTTCTGAATGGTGTTCTTGATTCATATCAGAGTTTTGCTTCTGTGCTTTGTTTGATGATGAAAGGAAATCCAAATGCCTTGTCATTTGAGGAGTTAGTCTCTGTTCTATTGCAGGAAGATCAGTCCACTCAGAACAGGTCCATTATGCGTGTTATAGATCAAGCTCTCCTGGCTAATCAAAAGGGCAAAGGAAAATGGAGCTCTTCAACTAGTAAGCAGAAATCTGCTAATTCTGCACAATCAAAGAGGAAAGACAAAGATGAAAAGAAATCAGGACAGCGAAAATTGTTTTGCAAGTACTGTAAAGGAAATGATCATATCATAAAGAACAATCCAAAACTGGCTACTAAAGAGGCAAAGAAGAAAGAGGCTGGAATGGTTGTTGTCGGAAGAAGAATGGGCATTTACTACTATTTACAATTTTGACCCATCTTCTCATGAGCAGTGCATGTCTGCAGTAGACTCAAATGGTACTTTGAGAGTGGTGCAACCAAACATATCACTTCATAGCGCAATTTCTTCACTTCACTCGAGCCTGCGCATATAGGGAATACTCTCACATGCGCCAACAACTCCTCTTATCCTATCATGGGAGTTGGCAAGAACATTTTAACTACTACTAATGGTAGTTCTTTTACTTTGTCAGATACTTTATTTGTGCGAGGGATCAAGAAGAATCTCTTATCAGTTTGAGCTTTAGCCAAGATCAGCTTGGTTGTGAAATTTATTGCTGACGGGTGTACATTTCAGGATCTGTCAAATGGCGATGTCATTATTGCTTCTAGCATTTTATGTCATGGGCTGTATAAGCTCATACACTATGAAAGATCTATGAATGATTCGGCATGTGCAGTACATGATTCTCAGGCTATGTCAAATGCAAAGCTTTGCCATGCATGCTTTGGTCATCTGAATTTTGCTAGTTTGCTACACCTGTAGAAATCTAAAATGGTGTCCTCTTTGCCCAAACTTGAGGCACCTGGAAAACATGTTTCTGAAGGTTGTATTTTGGGCAAAATGCAAGGTCCCTCATTTCCAAAAGATGGTTCAGCTCGGGCTACTGACAAATTGCAGCTTGTACATAGTGATGTCTCTGGTCCTATGCAGACACCTTCTTTTGGAAATTATCTTTACTCCGTGACTTTCATTGATGATTTTTCCAGGAATGCATGGGTATATCCATTGAAAGAAAAGTCCGAAGTATTCATGTGCTTCAAATAGTTTTTGGTTTTCGCTAAAAATCTGTCAACATGTAAAATGGGCACCCTTCGTTTTGATCGAGGAGGGGAAGATACGTCTTTTGATTTTAATGCATTTCTGGCTGAACGTGGGATAAAACTCTAATGTATAGTGCCGTATACACGTCAACAGAATGGATTTGTTGAACGGAAGAACAGGTCATTCATAGAGATGGCGAGGTTTATGGTCAAGAGTCAGGCTTCACCACATAGTTTTTGGCTTGAGGCTATCTCACAGATGAGCAGGTTTATGCATTGCCCAAGTGTCAAGCATTGGCAGGCGGTTAAGTGCATCTTTCATTACTTGAGTGATACCCGGCTACTTGGGTTGTTTTATCCCAAGGGGGGATCATTACCGCCAGATTTGCACGCTTTTTTAACTCTGACCAGGCTGGTTGCTATGACACTCGTGTGTCCACTAGTGGTTTTGGCTTCATGCTTGGTAGCTTATGTATATCTTGGTTGAGCAAGAAGCAGCCGACTGTGGCCACTTCCAGTTGTGAGGATGAGTATAGGGCAGCTTTCACAGCAACTGTTGAGTGTGTGTGGCTCAGATGCCTTATGGCTAATTTAGGTGTTGGTCAGTCTTCTACCACCACAGGTATGAAGAAAACCACTTCTATGTGGGAATTCGATGCCAGACATCGACTTTATGGTGAAACTCGATGCGAAGCATTGACTTGCTTCAGAAACTACATATTTTCAAGAAGATTTAGCAGTATATAAAACTCAAAGAATAAAACAAGGACTTATCAACACAAACTTGATGCCAGGCATCGGGTTGCTTGGAAAAGTTGAAGTTTTGAAGTCACTATCACAATAGGAAAAGCAGGAAGATGGAGGAGAGAGTCTCATACATAGAGCTTCTATTATTCCTAGCTATGGAAACTCAAAACTTTTGCCGGTGCTTTCTCACTCAGAGAAGCCTGACGATTTCTTAGTCATACAAAATGAACTCTTTCTCACATTCTCTTACTCTCTATCCTTTTCTCTCTCTCTCAATCTGATTGCATATGTTAATACAAACTAACTTATATAGATTTTCCCAATCTCCTAGCTTTTGAAATTCTAGAACTAAATTTAAGTTTAACTTTACAAATACAGTACATGTGTGAAATTGTCCCTTCACATAGGCATGTGATTTTCTTCTTAGACTTTGACCTTCAACTTTATGTCTAATTCGTGATTAGTTCTTTAACAACTCCCCCTCAATCACTAATTGATATAGTAGAATAACTCCATTTACGTTTGCCCTTCTGACTAGCCATGAAAACTTGATTTGTAACATGCATAATGGACCTTCTCTGCCTAGATTGATCTTCCTTCAAGAGAATAGAGACCAACTCCTCAAATGCTAAGGCATTTGGATTGCCTTTCATCACCAAGCAAAGAGTAGAAGGAAAACTCTGATATGAATCGAGAAGACCATTTAGAACTGTTTGCACAAGTGAACTGTCAGGAAAGACTTCATCAGTAGAAATCAAATTGTTCTTTCAAATCTTTGACCTTTGTCAGAAAACTATCCATGGAATCACATTCATTCATGTGCTCACTCTCCAACTATTTTCATAGGTAAGCAACACGAGCCTCATTCCTTACCTAGTACAAAGTGTTAAGCATGTCCCAAGCATCCTTAGAGTTTTTTCAAGAGTGAATGTGAGGAATAATGTCATGTTTGATAAACAAGGCTATCAATGTATGTGCCTTAGCATCTCTGCCATCCCAATGAATTTTCTCTATAGTAGGTGGAGCTGAGATCACAACACAAACAAGAAACTGTAGAATATCACGATCTTCGATGCGATCTACATCAGCTTCAATACTTGTATTTGCAGGTGTAATACGACTTTCAACTCCTTGCACAATATCCCACAGTCCTTTTATGACCAATACATTATGCATCATATAAGCCCATATTGGATAATTCATACCATCCAACTTATTTTCAAGAACCAACATATGGAATACATCATTGCTTTCAGCCATGGCCACTGACTAAAATACCCTGATGCAAAAAATTGATTGTATCTCAAAAAGTTGAAAATAACTACCTTGTCGAGTTATGCTAAACCTCTACAAACTTGGAGATGATTATACTGGCAAAGCAAAACCTATATATATCTTTGGCACAAAAAGACAAAATAGCCTGCACAAGTATTGTTTTAGTGCGTTCGAAGGCCAAAATGAGCTTAGATTGTGATTTCAACGATTTCGTGTGATTCTGAGACAGTGATCGGAGGGGCGTCAACGATGCGCTAGATGAAGCGACGACGTGTTCTAATACCAACTATTGGAGTTTGAGGTCTACGGAAGCACATGAACAACATAAGGAAGAATAAGAAGCTTGGAGCACGACACATAATACTGAATGTATTACTAGATAATGTACAAAGATAAGTAGCCTATTAGGGCAATAGGCATATATACAAGCTCGGGGGAAAAAACCTCCTAAAGAGGGAAAAAAAGTGCCCCGGTAGTCCTAATGTGTTCACACATCACTACTTAAATATATCAACAATAGGTATTCTAGTTGTATTCCTTTGTATACACAACCACCTTGCTAAAGTCATCTCTATTTGTGTATTTATCCATTTAATGTATATGATACCTTTTAGGAAAGTGCATAATATGTACTTTTTTGGTCTAAATGTTTATGAGAAATTCTAATCTAGTAGATACATAGAGGAATTCTTCTGAATCTCTATTTTTTTGTTAACCTGAGTGGGGAGGTAAGCTTTCTTTAGGTAGTTGGTTGCTTGAGCAACTAACTCTACTTGGAATGATCTATATCTTCTTAACAATATGATAATGTATACTTAGCATTGACCAAGTGAAGCTCTAAAAAAATATTGAGGTATTTCATGATAAAAGTCCATGATCAGATATGTCTTACATTCAAATAGGAAAATATACATGAAAAGAGTGTTTTGAATGAAGATGATCAATTCATGCGATTAGGGACATCCAAAGTTCTCTGATGTTCCTTATCACCTGAATGGGTCCTATGGAATAATGCAATCCCTTAAGTACTTTCATTTGCATTCCATGACCTAAATCAATGGTAAGAGATATTTCTAATACTCAAAAAAAGAAAATTTACATAATATAATTGGTTTCAAGTTAGATGATCAATTCAAGTGATTAGGTCCATTCCTTGTTCAATGATTGCTCTAATCACTTGAATCCACTTTATGTTGTTTCTCCCTTACCCAATTATGACATGTGAAATTCATTACATAAACAAATAAAGAACATTCTTTAGAACAATGAAAAGTCAATAACCATCATATACTTGTTATTAATGGAGCAGACCGATTCAAGAAACTAGAACCATTTGAGCTTCTTCGGTGGCCCTTATTTCTTGAATCGGTCAAGTCCAAGGAGGTTTCATATTTCTAGCAATACAATCAAGCCCCTTTCAACTAAAGAATCCCCCAACAAGTGTGATGAATTGTGTTTCGTAAGGAGTTGCTATGTGAATGTTGGATTCCAATGCTAAAATATTGTGTGATCTTTTCATGTAACATAGTTGACAGCATAGAAGACAAAAAACATAATTTTTTGTTAGAAAATGGGTGGGAGGTCTAGCAGTGGGGTATGGGCATCAATAAGATGTGTGGTAATTATGCTGTGATGATGTTGCGAGTGGTTGATGGCACTCAAGTGAGGGTGATGGTTGTGCAAGGATGCATGAAAGTTGTAGTGATGTGAGATTCCAGAACTTGCATCTCTTGCCATATAGTGTTGTAGTGGAAGATGGATTAACTGGCTCTAGAGAGCTGGAAATGAATGTAGGGATATGATTACTTAAATCACTACGTTATAGACTAAATTAGGCAATGGTATCAAATAATTGGGCATGTTGATCATGTTTGGGTGCCTTTTATATAATTTTCTCTTATATTCAGTTCATGAGACCATACAAAGTATTACGGAGTAAATTAGGGAGCAATCGTTGGACGCAAAATGGACATGTGTCTTTGTATGTACATGCGATTGTTCATGTATTTAAAACGTATTTGTATGCAAATTTTTATACGTATATGTGTATAATGGTCTATTCATGTTTTGTGACGGAATATGCATTCGTTCATATGCATGTATGCTCGTATTTTAATGAGTTTGTTGTGTACATGTAAGAGTTATGCATATGGTTATCCAAGAGTATGGATGTGATTTTATATGTATGTGTGGTGGTATGTACATATGTATGTTATGCATGTGATTGTCAATGACTTCTGCTTGTCCATGTATGTAAATATGTAATAGCATGTGCTTTTCTATTTTACTTTCGTCCCACTTGACCCATAGATTTCTAAGATGTATAAGTTGTGGTATCTTTGTGAATCATGCCTTCTTTCTCTTTTGTATTTCTTGCCTTGTTTTTTTGCAAACAACTAGAGATTAGATTAGGCAATGGTATCAAATAATTGGGCATGTTGATCATAGTTGGGTGTTTTATGTAATGTTCTCTTACATCGAGAAAATTCGAGAGCAATCATGGGGCTCAAAAAATTGGGTATATTGGAAGCTTGAGTGCAAGGATTGCACAAGGCAAGCTACTCGATAAGGTGAAGGAGTGGCATACAAGTCGACTGCACAAGTAATTGGGATATTTTGTATACTTTTGTGTGTGCTTCTTTGGCTTAACTCCTATGCATAGAGAACATTTTGTCTGATCCTATACAAACATATTGTAATCTTTTATGCTAATCAAGACAGAGAAGCTTTCGATTCGATTGTCTTTCTTCTTCTTCTCCATTCTTCTCGTTCAAACAATCAAGCCCCTTTCAACTAGAGAATCCCCCAACAAGTGTGATGAATTGTGTATTGTAAGAAACTCCTACCTAAATATTGGACTCAAATGTTAAAATATTGTGTGATCTTTGCATCTCACATAGTGGACATCATAGAAGAACAAAATGTAATTTTTTGTTAAAAAATGGGCAAAAGGTCTAGTAGTGGGGTATGGGCATCAATAAGATGTGTGGTAATTGTTGGAGAACCCATCACAAATTGGAGATAAAGTTGAAGGTCAAAGTCTAAGAAGAAAAGTCAAAGTTGAAGGTCATGAGATTGAGAAAATCTATATAAGTTAGTTTGTATCAACAGATGCGATGGTATTTAGAGAGAGAAAAAGATAGAGAGTGAGAGAATGTGCAAAAGAGTTTATTTTGTATGACTAAGAAATAGTCGGGCTATAGATGTTCTGTGTATGAGACCCTCTCCTACATATTCTTGCTTTGCCTATTGTGTTAATGAGTTCAAAACTTCAAGTTTTCCAAGCAACTTGATGCCAGGCATTGAGTTTGTGTTGATAAGTCCTTGTTTTATTCTCTGAGTTTTATCTACTGCTAAATCTTCTTGAAAATATGAAGTTTTTAAAGCAAGTTGATGCCTAGCATCGAATTCCCACATAAAATTCGTTTTCTTCATACTTGTGGTTCACGAGCTATTTTAGGGACTAAAAAAATGGCTGAAAACACACCTATTCGATGCTTGGTATCGAATTCTTGTTGCAAGTTGATGCTAAGTCGAAAACTTTTATTTTTAGACAGGCACTTTTACTTAAATAGGCAAAATTTCCTATTTTGATAGTTAGACATGGTCATCTTCTAAAGGCCATAAGTTGGTGTTTAGTGAATCTTTTTAGCAACTTATAGCTTGTTGGAAAGCTTTTCTCTTCTACTTTCATCCACCAAAAAGTCTTTGCTAAATAATATTTCTGCTAAGAGAAATAAGAACAAGAGTGAAGGTATGTCATTTTAGTGACTAGAAATTTTTGAAGAAGTAAAGTTCTCAGTTTTGGCTATCATTTTTCAAAGTTTGGAGAAGGATTGAGTTAATGGTGACCCATAGAGGTTGTCTAGTGTCACATTAATTCATTTCTTGCGATGTTTCCTACATCAACAAGTGGTAGCAGAGTAGAAAGGTTCTAGAGAGCAGAAGGCATCGAAGGTATGAGAAGTTAAGGAAAGTTTTCATTAAAGTTTGAAAGTTGAAGCATTCAAAGACACAAGGCATCAAAAGATTGTTTCAAATGTATGTTTATACACAAAGAACTCCAAAAGCTATTATTCTTTATCCTTTAAACTCATAGGTTGAAGCAAAAGAAAAGAAATATGGAAGATCATATCTCCATTGATAAATTGGACAGAGATAATTATGGTGCATGGGTAATGAGAATGGAAGCCTTACTTATGAGTAAGGATCTCATGGTGTACATAACAGGTGAAGAAGAGAAGCTAGTATTTGAAGATGAAAGCCGACCAAAGAAAGAGGAATTGGATGCTTTAAAGCATTGGTAGATGAAGGATGCAAGTGCAAAGGCCTATATCTATAATACAGTTTCAGATCATTTGCTAGCACACATCAGAGGATTGGAATCAGCTGAAGATATATGGAATGCATTGGAGTATCATTTCCAAAGTACTACCAAAGCAAGGAAAGCAAGTCTATTGTAAGAGTTTACTACATTCAAGAAGAAGCCAAGTCAAAGTATTGGTGATTATATCACTAAGATGAAGGATCTAGCAGATAGTCTTGGATCCATAGATGAAGATGTTGAAGATCACAGATTGATTGTTCCATTGCTTGCAAGTTTGAGAGGAGATGAAAGGTGAAAACCTCTTGTCTTGTCAATGAAACTTTCATTGAATCATTATGTTCCAGATTTGAATCAATTGCTTGTTTTGATGCTCACATTTGAGGAAGACTGAGATAAAGGAAAAAGTTCTACAATGTACATGAAGAACAAGAAGAAAGAAGATAAAGGTAAAGCAAAGGATGAAGAGGAATCGACTTCTCAAGTTTATTATGCAAGAGGTAGAAGCATTGGTAGAGGAAGATCAAGAGGCTTTGGAAGAGGAAGAGGTAATCAAAATAACAACAAGAAGACTTGTTGGATTTGTGGATTGAGTTATCATTTGGCTCATGGTTGTTCGCACAATCAGCAAGAATCAAATCAATATCAGAATAACAATAACGGATGCAAACGTGGAAGATATCAAAGTAATAATTTGCAAACAGTAGACAAAGTCAAAGAGGATTCAATTAGTACATCAGATAAAAAAGATCTAAATGTATTTTACATTGGCTCTGGATGTTCTAATCATTTATCACGAAACATATGTCAGAATTCGAAAAAGGCATTTCTAGTTATACAGTTCAAATAGGTGATAATACAAGACATAGTGTACATTCAAAATTAAAAGTGAAAAGCAAGAGTGTAGAAAATTTTCTAACCAATGTTTTGTATGTTCCCACAATACCTAAAAACCTGATTAGTGTGGGACAGCTAGTTGAAAAAGGTTTTGAATTCAGGTTTACAAATGAAGGAGTATTTGTTGAAGATCGAGAGAATGAATATTATCAAATTGTTTGTGGTAAGAAAGAAGGTAGACTCTTTACTTTAAAAGTGCAAGGGACTATTGGTCAAGCTTTGCTTACACATGCTGAAGCAGTGATTACAAAACTTGATCTCTGGCATAAGAGATTAGGTCATTTCAATGAAACAGGAATTAACGCTATGATTGCAAATCATTCTGTACTAGGACCACGAAATCTGAAGAGTCAACATATGATTTATAAATGTGAAGCATGTTAGATGGGAAAAGCACACAGGTTACCATTTTAGAACAAAGGATTCAAACATGATGGATTACTAGAGCTTATTCATACAGATGTATGGGGACCAACAAAAGAAGGATCTATCAGTGGTTGAAGGCATTATGTTCTTTTCATTGATGATGCTACAAGATGGATAACTCTGTATGTTTTGAAGGAAAGATCAGAAGTGTATAGGCCGATTGCACAAGGGATATTTTGTATACTTCTGTGTGTGCTTCTTTGGCTTAAGTGCTATGCATAGAGAAAATTTTGTCTTATCCTACACAAACATATTGTAATCTTTTATGCTAATCAAGACAAAGAGGCTTTCGATTTGATTGTCTTTCTTCTTCTTCTTCATTCTTCTCTTTCAAACAATCAAGCCGCTTTCAACTAGAGAATGCCCCAACAAATCTGATGAATTATGTGTTGTAAGGAGCTGCTACGTAAATATTGGATTCCAATGTTAAAATGTTATGTGATCTTTGCATATGACATCGTCGACATCATAGAACAAAAAAATGTAATTTTTTGTTAAAAAATGGGCAAAAGGTCTAGCAATGGGGTATGGCATCAATAATATGTGTGGTAATTGTTGGAGAACCAATCAAAAATTAGACACATAAAGTTGAAGGTCAAAGTCTAAGAAGAAAAGCACATGCCTATGTGAAGGGACAATTTCACACATGTACTATATTTGTAAAGTTAGACTTACCTTTATTTCTAGAATTTCAAAAGTCATGAGATTGAGAAATTCTATATAAGTTAATTTGTATTAATAGACGCGATGAAATTGAGAGAGAGAAAAAGTTAGAGAGTGAGAGAATGTAACAGAGAGTTTATTTTTTATGCTTAAGAAATAGTGGGGCTATAGAAGTTCTGTGTATGAGACTCTCTCCTCCATCTTCTTGCTTTGCCTATTGTGTTAATGAGTTCAAAACTTCAAGTTTCCCAAGCAACTCGATGCCCGACATTGAGTTTGTGTTGATAAGTCCTTGTTTTATTCTCTGAGTTTATTCTACTACTAAATCTTCTTGAAAATATCAAGTTTCTAAAGCAAGTTGATGCCTAGCATTGAATTCCCACATAAAAGTGGTTTTCTTCATACCTCTGGTTCACGGAGCTATTTTAGGTGCTAAAGAAATGGTTTAAAACACACCAATTCGATGCTAGACATCGAATTATTGTTGCAATTCGATGCTAAGTTGAGAACCTTTATTTTTAGATAGGTGCTTTTACTTAAATAGGCAAAATTTCCTATTTTGATAGTTAGACATGGTCATCTTGTTAAGGCCATAACTTGGTGTGTAGTGAAGATTTTTCATAAATAATAGCTTGTTGAAAAGATTTTCTCTTCTACTTTCATCCACCAAAAAATCTTTGTTAAATAATATTTGTGCTAAGAGAAATAAGCAAAAGAGTGAAGGTATGTCATTTCACTGACTAGAAATTTTTGAAGAAGTAAAGTTCTCAGTTTTGGCTATCATTTTTCAAAGTTCGGAGAAGCATTGAGTTAATGGTGATCAGAGAGGTTGTCTAGTGTCACGTTAATTCATTTCCTGTGATGTCTCATACATCAACAAGTGGTATCAAAGTGAAATGCAAGAGTGGAGAAAATTTTCTAACCAATGTTTTGTATGTTCCCACAATACCTAAAACTTGATTAGTGTGGGAGAGATAGTTGAAAAAGTTTTTGAAGTCACGTTTACAAATGAAGGAGCATTTGTTGAAGATCTAGAGAATGGATATAATCAGTTTGTTTTTGGTAAGAAAGAAGGTAGACCTTTTACTTTAAAAGTGCAAGGGAATATTGGTCAAGCTTTGCTCACACATGGTGAAGGAGTGATTACAAAACTTGATCTCTGGCATAAGAGATTAGGTTATTTCAATGAAAGAGGAATTAAGGCTATGCTTGCAAATCAGTCTATACTAGGATTACCAAATGTGCAGAGGCAACATATGATTTATAAATGTGAAGCATGTCAGATCGGAAAAATACACATGTTACCGTTTCACAAGAAAGGATTCAAACATGATGGAGTACTAGAGCTTATTCATATAGATGTATGGGGACCAACAAAAGAAGGATCTATTAGTGGTTGAAGGTATTATGTTCTTTTCATTGATGATGCTACAAGATGGATAACCTTGTATGTTTTGAAGGAGAGATAAGAAGTGTTTGGACCTTTCAAGCATTTTCATGCATATGTAGAGAGATTCACAAGTCGAAAGCTTAAGAAACTGAGGTCTGATGGAGGGGGAGAATACTTCTCCCAAGAGTTCAATGATTATCTTTGGAATGTAGGTATTAAGAGACAAATAACCTACATGTATACACCACAACAAAATGGTATAGCAGAAAGAAGATACAGGACTTTGGTTGAGTTTGCTAGAGCTATGCTGAAGAAGAAGAATTGTCCAGATTCTCTTTGGGATGAGGTTACAAATATAGCTACCTATCTTGTGAATAGATTACCATGTACAACTCTAAATGGAATGACTCACTATGAAGCTTGGTGGGGTAATAAACCAACAATAGATCATTGTAAAGTGTTTGGATCAATTGCATATGCTTATATGCCAACACAACTTAGACATAAACTTGAACTAAAGGCAGAAAATTATGTGCTCATTGGTTATGATGAAAAGTAGATGAGTTACAGATTGTGGAATCCTCTAACCAAACAGTTTCTTGTTTCTAGAGATGTTACATTCGATGAATAGAAAAGTTGGTCTGCAGATAAAACTCATACAATTGAAGAATTTGAAGAAGAGGTAAGAAGCTATGAAAATGTAAAATCAAGTGTGCAGGTGAATGGAGATGAAGAGTATATACAAGCAAGTAAATCTAGAAACGGATTAACAAGAAGAAATGAAGAAGCTCCCATAGTTGATGAAGAGGTGTATCGAGACACATATGAAGAATGTGAACCAAGGAGGTTGAGTAGAAAAAGAAGGCAACCAGAAAGGTATTCTTAAGATACTTCATACATAACTCAGAATAACTATGCATATATCGTCAAAGATGATGAAGAACCTAAGAACCATGATGAAGCAAAAGGCAAGAAGCAATGGGAAGAAGCAATGAAGGAAGAATGCAATGCACTAGAGGAGAACAAGACATGGGAACTTGTTGCTACACCAAATGGTAAGAAGGTAATTGGAAATAAATGGGTTTATAAATTGAAGAAACTTGCAATGGAGGTATAGCCACATACAAAGCTAGACTGGTGGTGAAAGGCTATGCCCAAACTTATGGTATAGATTATGATGAGACATTTAGTCATGTAGCTAAGATTTCAACTATAAGGACAATCATTGCTATAATTACAAGTTCAAAACGATGGACTCTGAGTCAATTGGACATAAAGAATGCATTCTTGAATGGATACATATCAGATGAGGTATATATGGAACAACCTCTAGGTTTATAGATTCGAGGTATCCAAATTTTGTCTACAGATTGAGAAGAGCACTCTCTCGATTGAAGCAAGCTCCAAAAGCATGGAACTATAAACTGGTGAAGCATCTAAATGAACTTCGATATCAAAGTTCAAAAGCAGAGGAAGAAATCAAGGAGGTAAAGAGATTACTTGAGAAAGAGATCAAGATCAATGATCTTGGAAAGTTATCATATTTTCTTGGAATGGAAGTCACTTATACAGATCATGGCATATATGTATAACAAGAAAGGTATCTGTTGAACCTGTTGAAGAAGTTTGGTATGGAAAATTGTAGAGAAGCTTCAACTCCACTTGAATTTAATCACAAGCTCAATAAATATGATGGTATAGAATACAAAGGTATGAGGAAGTATCAACCTCTTGTGGGTAGTTTGATTTATGCTACGCTAACAAGACTTGACCTTAGTTATACAGTGGGAGTTTTGTCACAATTCATGCATTGTAAGATGACAGAAGACCAACTCATGGCTACATGATATACATTGGTGATAAGCTTATAAGTTGGTCTTCAAAGAAGCAACATACAGTAGCATTATCATCAACTGAAGCTGAGTACAAATGACTTGTAGAAGTAGCTAAGGAGGTCATATGGATGTAGACATTATTCAGAATATTGGGCATTAATCAAGGTATACCTACAATACATGAAGATAACATGAGTTCACTTTATCTTGCAGGAAATCGAGTATTTCATGTAAGAACAAAACATATAGATATACATTATAATTTTCTAAGAGAAAAGGTAATGGAGAAAGAAAGTGAAGTGGAGTACATTTCTACAAAGGATCAAATAGTAGATATAATGACAAAGAGCTTGCATGGTGTGAAGACCAGTAGATTCAAAAGCATGGCAGGAGTAAAAAGAAAAGAAGAAGATATGAAGAAACACAGAATATCAATTAGTGATTGAGGAAGAGTTGTTCGAGAACCATTAAGAAATTAGACATAAAGTTGAAGGTGAAAGTTATAAAACATAAAATACGAAACCAAGCTATAAGTTTACCTAGTCATAGATTCTCCCATGAAATGATTGCATCGCGTCCCTCTAACTCTTGAAACAGTGCAGCCAATCCATCACGATATCCATAAGCTTCTTTGGTTCGTGTCGGAGGAAGACCCACTGCCAACTCCTATAATAAATATGCAAAATGTAAGATGAACATACATGATGTGCTTAACACAAACAAATTCAATAATTAAAAGGATACTTACAAATTGGTAGCGCATACTGTCATATCCACCGCTACCTAAATGCGACGTTCCAACTGTATCTAAATGTGTGGCCGCCGCAGATTGCTGTTGACAATATTGATCAGGAGTATGTTGTTGCTCATCCTGAATCTATTCCCAATCTTCAACATCTAACCATACAGGCTTCAGTAAGCCTTCTCTAAAAGCATCACGAGCTTCAGACCGTCGATGAGACATCACCTCGCATGCCGTATGCTGAATCCATTCCGAACTCACAATAGGATGCCCAAGTGCTGGCCGGTACTCTTCATATATCGATTGTGTGATATAATTTTTGGAATCCTTATCCTGTTTGCTTCATTTTAACATTACAAAATGTTCAAACTCTATGGACCAAAGTTGTCGAATGCGCTGACGCATGGACTTCCCAGTTGCATCCATGACTAGAGTTCCATTACGTATGTGATATATCTTTAAGTCGTCATGGTCATGCGGTCTCCAAAGTGTACGTGGAGATCCCATCTCATCCAATGTGGAGATGTTAAAATGCATGTCTATCCATATGCATGTGTATGCATATGCATGTGTATCCATATGCATGTGTGTATGCATATGCATGTGTGTATGCATATGCATGTGTGTATGCATGTGTGTATTTGTGTATACATATGGATGTGTGTATGCATATGCATGTGTGTATTCATATGTATGTGTGTATGCATATGCATGTGTGTATGCATATGCATGTCTGTATGCATATGCATGTGTGTATGCATATGCAAGTTTGTATGCATATGCATGTCTGTATGCATACAAACATGCATATGCATGTGTGTATGCATATGCATGTGTGTATTTGTGTATACATATGCATGTGTGTATGCATATGCATGTGTATGCATATGCATGTGTGTATGCATACACACATGCATATGCATGTGTATGCATATGCATGTGTGTATGCATACACACATGCATATGCATGTGTATGCATATGCATGTGTGTATGCATATGCATGTTTGTATGCATATGCACGTTTGTATGCATATGCATGTGTGTATGCATGTGTGTATTTGTGTATGCATATGCATGTATGTATGCATATGCACGTGTATGCATATGCATGTGTGTATGCATATGCATGTGTGTATGCATACACATGTGTGTATGCATGTGTGTATTTGTGTATGCATATGCATCTGTGTATGCATAC
Organism: Ceratopteris richardii; assembly: GCA_020310875.1. Taxonomy (NCBI): domain Eukaryota; kingdom Viridiplantae; phylum Streptophyta; class Polypodiopsida; order Polypodiales; family Pteridaceae; genus Ceratopteris; species Ceratopteris richardii. The sequence continues at coordinate 104,521,140 of CM035441.1, read as the reverse complement.
ACACATGCATATGCATGTGTGTAACCATATGCATGTGTGTATTTTTGTATGCATATGCATGTGTATGCATATGCATGTGTGTATGCATGCGTGTATTTGTGTATGCAATGCATGTGTGTATGCATGTGTGTATGCATGTGTGTATGCATGTGTGTATTTGTGTATGCATATGCATGTGTGTATGCATATGCATTTGTGTATGCATGTATGTGTGTATGCATATGCATGTGTGTGTTTATATATATGTGAGTGTGTATGTATATGCATATGTCTCTCTCTCTCTATGTCGATCGAAAACAAAACAATCACTTACATCAATGTAATTGTTTGAATTATTGTCGTCAAAATCCACTTGAAGTTGTCCTTCATCGAATTTCCAAAGACTTGATCCCAAAATCTCTTGCAAAACTAAAGAGAGAAGATATTAGAAAAGGAAAAACATAAAGAAAGAAAAAAGAGTGCTAAAGTATGTGCGATATACTTACCAAAACTTCAGATCTAGAAAAATAGAGGTGTGCTTAGAAAAAGAGAGAGAGAGGGAGGGGGAGAGAGAGAGAGGGAGGGAGGGAGAGAGAGAGAGAGAGAAAGAATGAGTGACAAACAGAGATATGTTGTTCCAATGCGCAAAGTCGACAATAGAAGATCTAGTTTCAAAATGCCCAGAATGTCCAATTTTTGCTCTCCGGCCCGATTCAAACAAGGCGTCGGTATGAGCGTCGGTGATTTCTTGTAATTTATCGATGCACATACCGATGCTTATACCGACGCTCATACCCATGCAGCTGTACCAACGTATCCATTGCCTAGTCAGTTTTCCAAAATGTTTCGATGGTCATACCGACGCCGAGGCGTGACCGTCCGTATGCCCATTGTCATGCCCTTGATGTGTTGTAGTGGCTCTTACATTGAGTTCATGAGACGGTACAAAGTGTTACGGAGCAAATTAGGGAGCAATCGTTTGATACAAAATGGACGTGTGTCTTTGTATGTGCATGTGACTGTGTACCATCAGTAGTAGTCAGAATGATCTTACCAACTCCCATGATAGCATAAGAGGAGCTGTTGGCGCGTGTGATACTATTCTCTGTAGGGGCAGGCTCGAGTGAAGTGAAGAAACTGCATTGTGAGATAATATGTTTGGTTGCCCCACTATCAAAGTACCAAGCATCTGAGTCTATTATAGACATACACTGTTCAGGAGAAGATGGGTAAAAAATGCAAATAGTAGTAAATGCTCCTTATTCATTCTGCAGTAGATTATCACTCACTTTTTGGTGTAGAGGCATCTGCAACAACCATTCCAACCTCTTTCTTCTTTTCCTCTTTTCTAGCCAGTTTTGGACAACTCTCATCCTTCTTTGATTGTGCAAGCCCTTCTGACAAGACATGGAAGCTTCTATTAGTACATTTTAAAGAAGCCTTTTAGAATTTGACTAGAGTGAAAACCTTCTATTACATTTTCAAGAAACAAGAAACCTTCCTCCCAAGTGTTGAGAAAAAGAAAAATGCCTCATCAAAAAATATTTCTCCCTTTCACACTACGTGAAACAGGTCAGCAGCCTGTCGTTTCAAAATTTGCGTAAATCATATCGAAAACGCGTCACACACGCACGACCTATTCCCCCGCTAATGAAATGTGCTGGAGTCTAGCGTAAGCGTCAACACCTGCAAAGCACGCTCAGCAAGCATCGTCCAGTCCCTTGCGCCATTGCTCTCTGCGTCTCTCTCTCTCTCTCTCTCTCTCTCTCTCTCTCTCTCTCACACACAATCACACTCACACAATGGTTTCCAGTTCTCACGCCCTGTATTCGAAGCTTTCCCCCGGAACAGCAACCAAGGTAGACAAACACGAGACTGACCTCAAAGTGGAGGAGCGGAAGCACAAGCACCGTCAGCACGCTGCAGAATCGTGCGCATTGGCTGCTGGCGCCTTCGCTCTTGTAAGTGTTGTCGCCATTATACTACTCGTTCAATCTTTCGCGCTAATTTATCTCTACCTATGATGAATACTTGGGTCGTTTCTTCTTTCTCGCCCTCATATATATATATATATATATATACGAATTTGCGCAGCACGAAAAGCACGAAGCGAAGAAACACGCTGAGAATTGTCATACGCATAAAGTACGTGAGCATGTGGCCACTGCAGTGGCTATCGGAGCAACTTCGCTTGCACTACACGAGAAGCATGAGCGGAAACACTGCAAGGACGCCATGAAAAAGAAGCACCAGAAGAAAGGGTGATTGATCCCTTCTGCCGTCTCAATACAATGCCTTCTTTACTGTAGATCTTCGCTCATTTCTGTCGCTAGAGGCGCACGTGCTTCATCACGCAGCACCTCCAGGCAGTAAAATTATATACTGTATCTAACACACTCCCCGACCGCACAAGCTCCACGTTTGGTGTAATGGTCAATCTCCACTGTTGGTGTAATGATCTTATTGGCAAAGCTTTATCCATCCATGACATACAGTGTTGTATTTTGACGGTCTACCATGCCCTTCAACTCTGAAGGTTATGTACAAATGGGACCTGTATTTTCCTTTTTTAATGTAATTTTTGAAAGTTAAATAATATTTATGCCCATTTTTTACAGTCTAAAATGGCCAAAACGGGCAATACGATCGTCAAAAATCAACACGTATGAAGCTTCAAATGGTCAATCTCCACTTTTGGTGTAATGATCTTATTGGCAAAGCTTTATCCATCCATTACATATATAGTTGATTTCCCGTAGGAAGCTTCAAATGCTATGAAAGATTTTTCCTTTGTATTTTTCCTTAGGACAAATTTCTTTTGTACATAGCTAGCCTACTTGAAATGGATGAAAGCATTTCTAGACTATTTAAGTATAGTTCTTGCACAGATAGTATGGAAGAAATGGACAAGTTCATGATTCTTTGAGTTTTATATACTGCTAAATCTTCTTCAAATTATGTAGTTTTTGAAGCAAGTTGATGCTTCCCATCAACCATAAAGTCGATGTCTGGCATCAAATTCCCACATAAAAGTGGTGTTCTTCATACTTGTGTGTTCACGGGGTTATTTGAGGTGCTCAAAAAAGTGGCTAAAAACACCAATTTGATGCCTGGCATTGAACTCTTCTTGCAAGTCGATGATAAGTTAAAAACTTTTATTTTTGAACATGCGCTTTTACTTAAACATGCAAAAATTCCCATGAAATAGGGTGTGCAGATCCTAATAATGTGACTCCGATGTTTATTTTCATGATTCCACATATTCCTTGGAATCTCCAAGAAAACACATACTCCTGAGTTGATGAATTGCTTCAAGAAAAGATAAGTAGTCACATTTTAGAATCCTCATTTGCTCCATATTCAGATTGTTGGTTCACTCTACCATAAAAGAATAGTCAACTTTGATCGTCAACTAGTCAATAAAGTGACAATTAGAAAGGTGGGCACTGGAGGGACCAAAAAAAAAACCAAAAAAAAAACGGCAAAAAAAGCATGTGACATACGCGAGAAAATGTCAATACTCCACAGCAGGTCATCAAAAAAACCACTGCATAGAAATATAATGCATAGAAATATAATGCAGGTGCAGGACCATGTTTGCCTCAATGTTTACGATAAGGCGAAGCTTCATCCAAGCTACTACTTTTCAAGTCCCACTATAGCATTTTGGTATATGTTTTCCCTGATCAATGTATAAATTCTCACAAATGAGTGCATGATGGATCTCTACCTTAGTAATGCAAATATTATTTGTGCACACTTGAAAGTAGTTTGAGAGGAGGCCTAACCAGGAAATACATTGGATTGTGTACAAGCGAAAAGAAATAACAAGGAGGCATACACATATCTCATTGAAGTCTCCGTCATGGATGTAAGTGGAGGTTGAAATACCATTCATAGAAACTACATATCTTCTAGAAAGAAATTGTTGTCTCTATCCTTCCTAGTAGTACCTGTTTGAGAACAGTGTGGAATGCCTTTGCTTATCTAGTTTTGAATGGGAAATAGGATCCATAAAAATTCCGAGAAGGAATCTGTGCTGGATGGCATGTCTAAGCCCCATCACACTTTATACCTTCCTTTGATTTTTGTTATAGCCATAGGAAAAAAATTAAAAATAATAAAATTTAGGACAAACCATGGATGTAGCTCCAAACTAGAGATTTGCATGGTAAAAACCAATGTGGAAAAAGGTGGGTTTTTTTTCAAAAAATAGGAAAGAATGCCCAGTAGGGCGGTTCTAAAAAGGAGCAAAATGGGAAGTTCTAGCTTGGGAAAGGGTAACATCCATTTGCACAGAAAGGAAGGAGAATCGTGAAAGCAGAGATCTCTTCAATTGATTCAAAGGCACAGGAGACTAGAGGCTATATATATATATATATATATATATACATATATATATATATATATATACATATATATATATATATATATAAGGTATGCATATGCATTATGTATGTTGGAGTTAGACGTCTGCGGAAGCACGCGAACAGCACAAGGAAGAAGAAGAAGCTTGGAGCACAACACACAAGACTGACTGTATTACTAGAGAATGTACAAAGATAAGTAGCCCATTAGGGCAATAGGCGTATATACAAGCCGGGGGAAAAAAACCTCCTAAAGAGGGAAAAAAGTGCCCCGGCAGTCCTAGAGTGTTCACACACATCACTACCTAAATATATCAACAAATCCCCCCTGGGAGTGATGCGGTGAACAAGGAGCTGGCACTCATGTATAAGGAAGTGCCAAGCTATGTGGAAATCACTCCACAAAAGGAAGTAAGCCCAAAGCTTTGCGGAAAGCTTCAAACTTCTCCCTAGGCAGAGCCTTCGTGAAAAGGTCTGCAATGTTCTCCTGCGTGGGCACATATGCCAAGCTGATCTCCCCAGCAGAGAACCTCTCCCTGACATAGTGATAATGCACCTCAATGTGCTTAGTGCGAGCATGGAACACAGGGTTCCTCGCAACTGCCAATGCGCTCTGACTGTCAGTGAAGATGGTGGTGGCAGAAGACTGGCCAACACCCAAATCAGCCATAAGGCGTCTGAGCCACACACACTCAACAGTCGCTGTGAAAGCTGCCCTATACTCAGCCTCACAACTGGAAGTGGCCACAGTAGGCTGCTTCTTGCTCAACCAAGATATACATGAGCTACCAAGCATGAAGCAAAAACCACTGGTGGACACACGAGTGTCATAGCAACCAGCCCAATCTGAGTCAGAAAAAGCATGCAAATCTGGCGGTAGTGATCCCCCCTTGGGATAAAACAACCCAAGTAGCCGAGTACCACTCAAGTAGCGAAAGATGCGCTTAACCGCTTTCCAATGCGTGACTCCTGGGCAATGCATGAACCTGCTCATCTGTGAGACAGCAAACTGAATATCTGGCCGAGTAATGCATAAGTAAATCAAGCATCCAACAGCCTGCTGATAGAGAACAGCATCAAATGCATCTCCAGCATCATGAAGACTCAATCGTAAACCTGTCTCCATAGGAGTGGCAATAGGCTTACAGTCTTCAAGGCCAAAACGCTGCAATAATGTGTCAATATATTTCGTTTGACACAAAGCCATTCCACCATCAACATGCATAAACTGAATGCCCAAATAGTGATGCAAATGCCCCAAATCAGACATCTCAAATGAGGCATGCAAATCAGCCTTAAAATCAGCAATATGTGTCTCAATAGGACCAGTGAGCAGCATGTCATCAACATAGACAACAATGATCAGAAGCACATCATTAGCACGCTTAACATATAAGGTGCTTTCAGTTGGACTGTTCTCAAAACCATGTGCAATGAGATAGGCATGTATCTTCTCATACCAAGCACGTGGTGCTTGCTTTAAACCATATAACGCCTTCTTTAACCTGCACACCTGGTTTTCATGCCCTTTTTGCACAAAGCCACGGGGCTGAAAAACATACACTTCTTCATGCAAGTCACCATTCAGAAATGCTGTTTTAATGTCCAACTGATGTACATTCCAACCATGATGGGCTGCAAGTGCACAAATGCTCCGAACAGTAGTCATACGGCATGTAGGTGCAAAGGTCTCATCAAAATCAATGCCTCTTTCCTGCGCATAACCCTTTGCAACAAGCCTAGCCTTATACCTGTCAACTGTACCATCAGGTTTACGCTTCAGCTTGTATACCCACTTAGTGCCAATGGCCTTCTTGCCAGGAGGCAAGTCACATAAAGACCATGTACCATTCTTCATTATAGCATCATATTCAGATTGCATAGCAGCCATCCAACTTTCTGAATTTTGTGCTTCATCAAAAGAAACAGGCTCATTCTCATCACAGAGACTAGAGGCAGCCATAGCATAGCAATCTGATGCAAAGGAGGCACTATGAGAGCCTGAACGAGTACGATATGACAAAGGTGCATCTAATTTGCTGTCACGCAAAGTCTGCACCAGCCATTTTGGCATAGTTTTTGCCTGCTCAATATCAGCTCTCTCATCAACAAGTGCATCATGTAAATCTGCATCAGAAATGGAATGATCTGCATCATCATATGAAACCTGCAAAGGCTGAGAAGTTGCCTCATTAGGACTAGCACTAGCCTGTCCACCTGTAAAAAGAGGCATCAAAGTATCATACATGTCTTTGGAGCTAACAGATGTCTCCTTAGTACATGAAAGCAATGGCTGAATAGCATCTTCCACAAAGACAACATCACGGCTAACCAGAATGCGTTTAGTCTGTGGATGATACAGACGATAGCCTTTACTTTCAGAACTGTACCCAACAAAAATACATTTTACTGCCTTATCATCCAATTTTCTGCAATGTTGTTCAGGCACTAATGCATATGCCAAACAACCAAAAACACGCAGATGAGCAACAGATGGCTTGCGGTCATGCCAAGCCTCATATGGAGTGATAGACTGCAATGCTTTAGTGGGACACCTGTTCAGTACATATGCTGCACACATGACAGCCTCAAGCCAGAAACTATGTGGTAAAGCCTGACTTTTGACCATGCACCTCGCCATCTCCATGAGTGACCTGTTCTTTCGTTCAGCAACTCCATTCTGTTGAGGTGTATATGGCACTGTACATTGGTGTTTTATCCCACGTTCAGCCAGAAATGCATTAAAATCTGAAGACATATATTCCCCCCCTCGATCAGAACGGAGGGTGCCCATTTTACATGCTGACAGATTTTCAGCCAAAACCAAAAACTGTTTGAAGCACATAAACACTTCGGACTTTGCTTTGAGTGGATATACCCATGCATGCCTGGAAAAATCATCAATGAAAGTCACGAAGTAAAGGTAATTTCCAAAAGAGGGTGTCTGCATAGGACCACAGACATCACTATGTACAAGCTGTAATTTCTGCGTAGCCCGAACTGAACCATCTCTTGGAAAGGAAGAACGCTGCATTTTGCCCAAAATACAGCCTTCACAAACATGTTTTCCAGGTGCCTCAAGTTTGGGCAAAGAGGACACCATTTCAGATTTCTGCAGGCGTAACAAACTAGCAAAATTCAGATGACCAAAGCGTGCATGCCAAAGCTTTGCATCTGACATAGCCTGAGAATCATGAACTGCACATGCCGAATCATTCACAGATCTTTCATAGTCTATGAGCTTATACAGCCCACGACATAAAATGCCAGAAGCAATAATCACATCGCCATTTGAGAGATCATGGACTGTACACCTGTCATCAACAAATTTCACAACCAAGCCAATCTTGGCTAATGCAGAAACTGATAACAGATTCTTTTTGATCCCTGGCACAAATAAAGCATCTGACAAAGTGAAAGAACTACCATCAGCAGTAGTCAGAATGATCTTACCAACTCCCATAACAGGATAAGAGGAGTTATTGGCGCATGTGACAGTATTCCCTGTAGGAGCAGGCTCAAGTGAAGAGAAGAAACTGCGCTGCGAGGTAATATGTTTGGTCGCCCCACTGTCAAAGTACCAAACATCTGAGTCTACTGCAGACATGCACTGATCATGAGAAGATGGGTCAAAACTGCAGACAGTAGTAAACGCCCATTCTTCTTCCTGCACAAGATTTGCAGACTCTGTTTTTGGTGTAGAGGCCTCTGCAACAACCATTCCAGCCTCTTTCTTCTTTGCCTCTTTAGCAGCCAGTTTTGGACAGTTCTTTATGATATGATCATTGCCTTTACAGTACTTACAAAACAATTTCTGCTTTTCTGATTTTTTCTCATCTTTGTCTTGGTTCTTTGAATGTGCAGCATTTGCAGATTTCTGCTTACTAGTAGAAGAGCTCCATTTTCCTTTGCCCTTCTGACTAGCCAGGAAAGCTTGATCTGCAACACGCATAATGGACCTGTTCTGCCTGGATTGATCTTCCTGCAACAGAACAGAGACTAATTCCTCAAATGACAAGGCATTCGGATTGCCTTTCATCATCAACCGAAGAGTAGAGGCAAAACTCTGATATGAATCAGGAAGACCATTCAGAACGGTCTGCACAAGTGAGCTATCTGGTATAACCTCATCAGCAGAAATCAATTGTTCCTTCAGGTCTTTGATCTTTGTAAGAAAACTGTTCATAGAATCACCTTCATTCATGTGCTCACTCTCCAACTGTTTTCGGAGGTAAGCAACACGAGCCTCATTCCTAGCCTGGTACAAAGTGGTAAGTGTATCCCAAGCATCCTTTGCTGTTCTGCAAGAGCGAATGTGAGGAATAATGGCACGTTTGACAGACAAAGCTATCAATGCATGTGCCTGGGCATCTCTGCCATCCCAACGAATCTGCTCTGCAGTAGGTGCAACAGAAACAGCAGCACGAACAGGAATCTGCGGAATATCATCTTCGACACCATCTTCATCAGCTCCAACACCTGTATTTGCAGTACCTGTCGTTACAGGTGTAACAGGACGTCTTTCAACACCCTGCACAATGTTCCACAATCCTTTTGCAACCAGTACATGTCGCATCATATAAGCCCATAATGGGTAGTTGGTACCATCCAACTTATCCTCAACAGCCAACATACGGAATACATCACTGCTTTCAGCCATGGCCGGTGACTAAAATACCTTGATGCAGAAAATTGACTGTATCTAAAAAAGTTGAACGGAACTGCCCAAACGAGTTCTGCTAGACCTGTAGCAGACTTCGAGACGCTTAAACTAGCGAACAGAAACTGGTATATACCTTTGGCACAAAAGGACGAAATAGCCTGCACAAGCGCTGCGATAGTGCGTTCGGAGGCCGAAACGAGCTCAGATCGCGATTTTGGCACCACACAGCAAAGCTGTTTTGATCTCGGAAACACCCTGAGTATGCTCACCAAATTTCGTGCGAATCTGAGACTGCAAACGGAGGAGTGTCGACGGCGCCCTAGAAGAAGCAACGACCTGCTCTGATACCAATTGTTGGAGTTAGACGTCTGCGGAAGCACGCGAACAGCACAAGGAAGAAGAAGAAGCTTGGAGCACAACACACAAGACTGACTGTATTACTAGAGAATGTACAAAGATAAGTAGCCCATTAGGGCAATAGGCGTATATACAAGCCGGGGGAAAAAAACCTCCTAAAGAGGGAAAAAAGTGCCCCGGCAGTCCTAGAGTGTTCACACACATCACTACCTAAATATATCAACAATGTATGCATATGTATGCATTTATGTGTTTGTGTTTGCATGTCTCTCTATGTGTGTGTATGCATATATATGTGTGTATGTGTGTATGTGTGTGTGTATGTGTGTGTGTGTATGTGTGTGTGTATGCGTATGTGTGTACGCATGTGTATGTGTTTGTATGCATCATTATGTGTGTGTGTGTGTATGTGTGTATTGTATGTGTCTATGTGTGTGTATGTGTCTATGTGTGTATGTGTAAGCATGTATGTATGCATATGTGTGTGTATGTGTGTGTATGCATTATGTATGCATATGTGTGTGTATGTAATATGTATGTGTATGTATGCATGTGCATTATGTATGCATATGTGTGTGTATGCATGTAAGTATGTATGTATGCATATGCATATGCATTATGTATGCAGATGTATGCATGTATGTGTATGTGTGTGTATGTCTCTCTATGTGTGTGTATGCATATATGTGTGTGTATGTGTGTGTGTATGTGTGTGTGTATGTGTGTATGCATGTGTATGTGTGTGTATGCATCATTATGTGTGTATGTGTGTGTATATGTGTGTGTGTATGTGTGTGTGTATGTGTGTGTGTGTCTATGTGTATGTGTGTGTGTCTATGAGCGTGTATGTTTTTATGTGTGTGTATGTGTCTATGTGTGAGTATGTGTCTATGTACGTATGTGTATGCATGTATGTATGCATATGTGTGTGTATGTGTGTGTATGCATTATGTATGCATATGTGTGTGTATGCAATATGTATGTGTATGAATGCATGTGCATTATGTATGCATATGTGTGTGTATGCATTATGTATGTGTATGTATGCATGTGCATTATGTATGCATGTGCATTATGTATGCATATGTGTGTGTATGCATATATGTGTGTGTGTGCATGTATGTGTGTGTATATGCATGTATATGTGTGTGTATGCATCATTATGTGTGTATGTGTGTATATGTGTGTGTATGTGTGTATGTGTCTATGTGTATGTGTGTGTGTCTATATGTGTATATGTGTCGCTTGTGCGTCCAAATCCCGGCACAAATGTGTCAGGAGAAATCAAAATTTTCTTTTAACATTCCAGAGCGTCGCTTATGCAGCCATTCTGGAACACAAGATGTCACTTATGGGACACTAAAACATCGCAGCCAATTTGCCAACGTCACAAATTGCGTTGCTACTTAGCAACGTGATTTGCGACGCATAATTTTCGCGTCGCATAAGCGACGCTAGCTAGCATCACTTATGCGACTAAGCTCATTAAAAAAAACCCAAAAAGAGGACCGTCGCTTATGCGACGCTAGCGTCACATAAGCGATGAATCCTGTTTTGTTTTTTCAATTTGGGGACGTTGCTACGCCCCCTATTTCTTGTAGTGAAATCTAGCAAAGTTAAAAGTTTTGGATTACCTAGACCCCATCATGTAGGAAAGTTTCGGCTTTGCTTGAATAAAAAGATCACATTAGTATTTGGTGAATATAAACATATTCACGGTTACATGCCTTATGAAGCGGGAAAACAAAATTTATATTTCACTTACAATGCATTTAACAACATATGGATAGATATTATAAAACTTCAAACATACATGGTTGAGTTCTATGATATAAAAGAACATGAATGTTCTGGTCTGTTGAAATTTGTAATCAAACTTGATGAAGCTGAGCTTAAAAAACAACAAAAGATGGAGAGGATAAGTATTGCGCTGATGAACAAAGCTTTGGACTATAGCCTTGGGAAATTGGATACTCCATCTCTCAAAGTAAAATCAGAAATGAAGTTATGGTGGGTTGGTTGTGCTCAAGTTCCATCTGAGAGCCATAAAACACTTAAATGGTTATTCTCATAGACAAGCATTCCAAATGCTATCCAAAGGCATCATGCAGGAGAATTGTTGAATGTCAAAGACTACGGGAACTTTAAAGTTGAGTGGCATTTGAGTGGAGACCTAAAGATGCTCAAATGCATGTTTAAGTGGAGGGGCAAATTCTAAGTACCCTTGCTTGTACTACAAGCAAAGTCCAGGCACAACAACATGGATTGCTAGCACTGAGGAAGAGGAGGCTCCTTCCAGACAAATGTTATTCTTCATAACGACACATCTTCTGCGATGATTTGGGATCCCATACTTTCAATAGCATTGAAAAATGTACACATATGTACACTAGATACAGAGTTAAGGATCATTGACAAGTTGGTCCATCTTCACTTGGATTATGCATATTCTATCAAGCCTACAACTCTTGCAGGTGAGTGCATAAAAAATGTGAATGTCTACTTTTAGAAATGGGATTTCGTGGTGGTGATGTTCATCTAAGAAAAGACCCAAAGCTTTCACAAAATACAGGTGATGTACTACATGATGTCTCAATGGGAGGTGCAAAAGCAAGGAGATTCTTCAGCAACCATGATGACAAGCACCTAAATGCCATGTGGAATTGTTGGAAATAATTTTGTGAGATCACGACTAATGTAAAAAGTAAACCAGAAATAGCAAAAAAGGGAAGGGAGGTGATCATGAGGCATTAGGTAACATCAAATAGTTATGTGATAGATTTCAGAAAGGCGACCACAAAGCTTATAGAAACTATCATAGAGGGATGGAGTGCCAAAGACATAACATACTACTTGGTGAGTTCCAAAGATAATTTATTCAATTTATTTTTTTGATTGAAATAAAGATATGATGAAACTCTTCTGTTCTTCTAGCATATTCTTCTTGTGCATGGTGCATTCTTTGCAGAAAAAGAATCACTTGCCATATGGAACACCCGAGGCATGGAAAAATCTCATTATCAAGCAAGGACAAGCTTCTTTAGGTGCACAAGGAAAGGAGGAGGAGTAACAAAGAGCAAGGCCTTCAGAGAGCTTTTTGATTGGTTCTTTAGAAGACAATTACAAAGGACCTCATGCCAAATATTATCAAAAGAATATGACTATCACCAGACAAAAACATCATGTATCAATATCACAAAATGAAAAAGAATACATTTAAAACAAAGCTTTAATATTTGCAATGCTTTTAATTTCTTTGAGAAATAAAGATGTCATGTATGTACATTTCATGATGTATTAAGCTTTGAAAAGAAACATGTCTTTTAGCGTCAGATGACTTTGACTAGAGAACAGATCATGGATCAATAACAATTAATTTTAGGACATGGATCAGTTACACCAAAAAAATTTGCAACGTCTTATATCCCATTGGGCAATTTTTGTATATGTACATCTGATTAGTAATAGAGTTTGAAAAAATGAAGTCATTCCTTGAGTCTCTTTAATGAGCTTGGCTCTCGCAAATCACCTTTGTATCTGAGGAACTCTTTTCTCTTGTATGTAGCAATGCTTTTCACATCTGACACCCATGAGCCATTGCATAGCTTGAATAACAAAGAAAGTACCCTGCGCTTGAAGCATTGATTCTAGGGGCATATCTGAAAATTATGAATGCAACTGCTCTTTCAAGCAGCAAAACTCTGAAAGCATTAAAGGGTACTTGAGGAAAACCCATGTATTTAGATAGAGTCCTCACGGAGAACAATTCAAAGTCTGGCTCCTCACTATAGTGCTTGTGAATAACACTAAAAGAGTCTGGGTTCAATTTTGGAAGGTAGTTTCCTTTCTCTTCTATGGTTTTTCTTGATCCCTTCCCCTTGGCAAGGTAGTTGTCTTCATCCAATATATTTAACTGTGGTAAAAATAGAAAAACAAGGTCAGATAAACCAGGTCAGATGAATTGCAAGTGCACTTAAGGAGTCATGAAAAGTGACTTGAAACAAACAGAAAAAAAGCAAGAGACCCGACCGATGCAAGCGATTGAGGTCTTCGGAGAAATTCGGATGGTCCTAATCGCTTGCATTGATCGTTATCAATATCTCTTTGTAAATTACCTAGAAACATGTAATTTTTGCTGAAGAAGGTGAATTCTTACATAGCCAAATGGCTATTATCAATTTTGCATGCAACTCCTAAACACGACTGATACAAGGGATAAGGCCCATCGGGAAATATCCGATGGGCCTAATTGCTTGCATTGGTCGGGTTCGATTTCTCACTCTACATTCTCTAGGAACATAAACTATATGTAGAAAAAGGTGTTTTTCACATGATAAAATGTAACCTATCATTGCACCATGCAAGTCCAAGACATGACCGATGCAACTAATAAGGCCCAACGGAAAGTATCCGATGGGCCTTATCGCTTGCATCCGTTGTGTTCGATTTCTCACTCTATAAATGGAGATCTTGGACACGACCAATACAAGCGATTAGGTCCAACAGAAAATATTGGATGGGCCTTATCATTTGCATCAGTCACATCTCATTTCCTCACCCTAAAATTCATGAGAATATATTAAACTACATACCTTGACCTCATTTTCCTCTTCAATGAGCTCTTTGAGTCAATACATATTGTTCCTTTGTCCTCAACAACATCAGCGGCACCCAAACGAGTATATTCCAAGTTGCTTCTGATGCTCATCAAACTCTTCATCAGCAAGTGTTGGCTTCTCTGAGATAGCTTTCTCAAAGCATTTTGAAAGAGCTTGTGATGGATCTTTGAATTCTTCATTTGACAAATCCAAATCAAGATGCATAAATTCTTCTTTTCTTTCTCTTTTCCCATTGATGAATCTCCTTGCAACTTCTTTTGACTCAGCTTTAGCAGCAAGGTAGTAGTCCTCCCTAAGGTTGAAAAGTTTCCGAATGTAAAATAGGGGGATAAAATCCTTTCCAGAGATAAAGTAAAATGGTAGATTTGGGAGAAGTAGGGACTTCTTAGACACTTGAACTTGTTCAGTTGGCTCCCTTATTGCATTCTCTATTTTAAAGTAGCCACATCAAAACCTTTGACCTGTTCTTCTTCTGCTTAGAGATTGATCTCCTCAACAATCTCCATGACACCGTTCATACTTTTTGAGCTTCCCTCAAGTGTCAGCTCTAAGAAAGGCTCCTCTACAACATGAACACTTTGCTCCTTTTCAATTGAGATGTGATGAAGCCATATTAAGAAAGCAATGTTTAAGGGGAGCAAGCAGCAGTACTTTTCATGCTCTAGGCATAAATCTAGCTTCCCTGGCAAAGGGGATATCCTTTTGCATTTTCTTGTGATTTTTGCCCTATCTATTGGATTCTTCCCAAAGATGTGAGGATGGACATATGTTTTCTGAGATAAAGAAAGCTCCTTTCCTATGATCAACCCCAAGAGTTTCTCCCACTCATCGCTAAGAAAACTTTTTAATTTCTCTCGGAGTTTTTCAAAATCAATATTGGGGTTGAATATCGTCATTGCATCAGGAAAGTAATCTACAGCTAAACCCTCTTGAACCATGAAGTCAAGTAGTTTGTCTGATGGAGAGACACTAAGGATCTCATTCATCCCCTTCATCTAGGCTACAACTTCTCTAGTATGTCTTAGTGGAGAACACGACCAATGCAAGCGACTCAAGCCAGTAAACGTGGGTCAAATAGGTATAATCGCTTATATCAGTCATATTGGGGATGAAAGACAAATATGCACGGTAATGAGACAAATTCTATGAAGGTTGAAATTTTGAAATGGTGAAGGGAGTTGCTATTTTTAGGCCAGGAGGAAGGGAGTAAGGGTCAAATGATGTGATCCAATTAATGAGTGCCACATGGAAAAGCTACGTTGGGAATCCCAACGGATAGATGACATGGCCCACTCAAATCATGCCACATGGCTAAGAAACATTGGAATTTACAATAGCTAGATGACATGGACCAATCACGGCATGCCATGTGGCACCAATGGTCAACTCAGTTTTGAGACCTATTTAAGCTTCCCTATTCACTTTCTCTCATATTTTCTCAACACTTTCCAAGCCTCGAGTTGCCATCGCCTCCAATATTTTTAGCTGCTTCTTAATAAGTTCTATAGAGAACGCTTTTTGTGTGAGGTAATACCGACACGACCGATCCAAGCGATAAGGGACATCCGGATGTTTTTCGATGATCCTTATCGCTTGGGTGGTTCGTGATTCTGAAACCGTATCATAGATTTAAAATAATGTTTCCTTTGATTGTTAGCTATAGTGGAATTAGAATTGATTGATGTTTCATGATGATTTAAAGGAGGACCGATCCAAGCAATATGGTACATCGGGGATTTGTGGATAACCCGAATCACTTGGATTGGTCATGTTTCCTAAATGCCATCGAGTCCTTGATCATAGCTTGCAAATTATGTTTTGCTAAGTGAAGAATGAGCTATTATGCATTCTAAGCTATATTTGAAATAGTATTGATTGATATTTCATGATGATTACAAGGACGACTGATGCAAGTGATAAGGGACATCTGGGGATTTTCGGATGACCCTTATCGCTTGGATCGGTCATGCTTCTTCAATGGCATCCTTGATCATAGCTTTGAAGTAATGTTTTATTTGGTAAAGTATTAGCTGTAATGCATTGCAAGGGAAGTGGAATTCTTTGATATTTCATGAAGACTAGAAGCACGACCGATGCAAGGGATTAGGGACATCCGAGCATTTCCACATGACTCTTATTGCTTGGATCGGGCTTGTTTCTGACATTCGATAGAGTCCATGATCATAGCTTTTGAGAGTAAGTTTCTTTGCCTTTCCACTTCCATGCCTTAAGACTCTCACGTTGTGCAGGTTATGGCTAGGACAAAAAAGACAGCAAGGAAGTTGTACCCTTAGGGCCAGGAACAAAATGCCCAGGAACAAAATGCCTAGGAGCAAAATCCCCAGAAGATTCAAGGCAATGCATCAGAGAAGTCTTCAAAGAAAAGGGTCAAGTACCATGTAAAGTCCTTGAGGGAAATAAGAAGAGCTCAAACGTCTATCGGACTGCTGATCCTTAAATTCCCATTTATGAGAGTTATCAAGCAGATCACAGTCAATCTCTGTTCTTTGATGAAGACCACATCCTTTATAAATATGAGGTGGCAAACTCAAGCAGTGTTATGCCTGCAAGAAGCTATAGAGGACTTTGCTATTGACTTTATGAATGATGCTTATTTACGTGCTGCTCATTCTCACAGGGTAACACTAATGGTGTTATTGTATCAAGAATAAGATATAAATTTGACAAATCTCTTGTTCCTATTGATCACCATGATAAAAAATTCTTTGATATTCTGAATATACCTCCATCCTGAGCACCCAAAACAATAGTTGTCATTGAAGAGGTCAATCCTCAAGTCACTCATGATCATGAAAGAAGAAATGCAGCAAATAATGAGAAGAAGAGGAAAAAGAAGGGATTATTTACAGAGGAAAGTGTCATCTTAAACCAGATTCAGAAGTTACAAAAGGCAAATAAAGAGCTCCTTAAGAAAGGAGATGGGCAGATAATAGTTAATGTTTCAATGGCATGGCAGGATGAATGTTTCCTTGACATAAGACCATAAAACAACAAATTTTTGAGGGAATTTCATGTTGAAATATTAGATAGTGTAGTCAACATTTCACTCAGGTATTATCTACAGGCCATAAAGTGCTCTTGTATTGATTAATTTTCTAGTTCCTTAATTGAATTTTTATTTCTTGATTTGTAGGGTTCTTCTTCAATAATGTGAGGAAGCAGTTCAAAGAAAAGTATTTATCATATATCCTCTTGTGACACAGTGTTTTTTTTATAAACATGGAGATGCCAAATGCTTTCTAGAGAATTTTACAGAAGAGGTAGAATGTGTTATCTACCCATATATTGAAAAGTAAGTATTCATCTTCATTTTGAAAAGTACATTTGTTTCATTAAAGAAAGTATATTTACATGCAACTCATTGACATGGGCCATTGGACTCTTATTATTGTTGACTTCAATGCATATCAAGCTCTTTTCCTGAATTACCTTAAATCACAACATGGAAATTGCAAAGTGTAAGTTGCCAACATTTTGTTGTTCTCTATTTAAGAGCCATGCCATCCATTTTGATTTTCACTTTACAATGCAGTGCTGCTAAGCTTCTCAAGATGCATATTGATCAGAATTTTCTTGGAATTGCCAAATTGAATGAACAAAAGCAATTTGGATACATACAAATTCATGTGCCATTAAAGAAAGATGCAACGTCATGTGGCTCGAGAGTGATTGCAAATGCTCTAAGATTCTTAGAAAGAAGGTTTTATAGTCCTGAATTGAATTTATCAAACTATCCAGATGCATGGATCATCTTGATCAGAGAGAGACAGAGAGCAATAAATGGCATTATGAAACATGCAATCTGCCCCAATGATCCAGACTGACCTCCACCCCCTCCACCAAATAAAAAGAAGTATGAAGAAAAAAAGAAAGGGCATCCTCTTCAGTCACCATTGAAGCATGGGACCAAGAAAAAGAGTCAAGGTGAAATCTCTAAAAAGGGCCGCAAGCATCAGAGAAAAGAGGGCTCCAAAAAGGATAGAAAGGGATGAATCATTTTTGAATCTAAGATTGAAATCTATTGTAAAAGCGACATAGGTTGGAAGATTTATTTATGTACAAATTGTATGTAGTTATGCCAATCTTTATCGGGAATATGTTCATTGTAACCATATTTATATGTCTTAACCATATTTATATGCCTTGAGTAATATAAAGGTGTATTGAACCTCTTGAGAGTTAAACAAAAGTTCATTGCATGGTCCAACAAAATTTGGTCGTGTCACAAATATGACTGCATTGTGGGTTTTTTACTTCACTGTCTTGTTGAAAAGTTAAATTTGGAGAAGATAGAGAAGAACATAAAGAAGAAACAGGACACAACCGATACAAGCGAAATGAGGAATCAAAGAATTTTGGATTGCCCCTATTGCTTGCATCGATCGTATTATCCATTTAAACATAGCATCGCCTTTAAGCAACCTTGCATGAGAAAAGTTGAGTTGCAAGTTGTTTTTATAGTCATGAGTCAAACCTTTATGCAAAATTCACGTTTTGAAGTCTCTTTCCGTAGCTTGCAAACACGACCGATCCAAGCGATTAGGGCGATCCGACAAGTTCAGATTGCACTAGTCGCTTGAATCGGTCATTTTCTCTAATCTTGTCTCCTTCATTTTATGACTTAAGTCATGCTCTACATATTTTGAAATATCATACCTTGGATTCGAATTTGCACCAGGTTCTCCACCCTCTTTAATATAACTTGTTATGTGAATCATGATACTTTCTCGTGCATACCTCCAGGATAGAAAAGATGGATAGAATCAAATAATTTAATTGAAACTAATGTGCACCTTTGATAGACTCAAATAATTTAATTGAAACTAGATATTGAATTCTAGATCTCTTGTTCATCTTGAATTTACTTATCCAAGTTCCTGTATAATTATTGCTTAGTTGAAACCTCATCAGAATGTTGAGATTAAACAAAAAAATGCCAATATGAGTTTAGTCCATGAAGGAGAATAATTGAAGTCATCAATTCACTCCTACAAATAAAAATCAATGGAAGTATGAAATAAGGCTCCTAAAAATTATCTAAGAATGTCTTGGTTTGTATTCTTATCATTGTACAATAAGAACCTCATCAAAAACTTGAAATTAAACAAAAAAAATGCGGATATGAATATAGACATTTAAAGGACATAATTTAACACACATTCTTTGTCACCATCCTGCATAGAAAACTCAATGGAAGTATCAGTAGAAGCTTCTATAAGAGGGAGATACATTATGTAAGAATGTCAAGGGTTAACTTGTTACAATCTTAAGGGTTGGAACTTAATCACCCTTGGTGGCAAGCATGTTATGAAGGATAATGTTTTCTCTGATCTAATGTTAACTATTGCATCATTAATTGAGAATCTAAACTATGATGATACCTCATCAAGGTATTCTAGGAGCTCCCTTACATTTCTCAGATTCCAATTTGCAGTGATAATTATTTTCCTTGATTGAAAATCTGGATGAATCAATACTTCGAACTCAAATTCTAGACAACTCTTCTCTAAGTCCAAGGCTATCCAAATTCCAAGCTTTTTTTTCCACCTTCTATAGTCATATCCTAAAACCAAAGATTCTCGACATATCTTATATGAAATTGAAAGAGAATTTGGACTAACTTTACATAAAATAATGTCCGTTAGCTTTTGAACTTCTTTGCTATCCCATTCCCTACTTAGAACATCATCAATCTCTTAAATAAAGACTCTCCTATTCAACCACATTGTTTTTGTTTTTTGTAATAACATAATTTTAAAGCATGCTACAAAGACATTAAACCATTGAATCTTTATCCATCTCGAAATTCGGCCTGCTGACATTGCCTTTTGGATGTCAAATTTCATTTTGCATAGAAAACTTGAAACTGTTGAATGATAAAGAGCATCCTAATCTAATGAAGAGATGCAAGGATCAGGTACATGTACAAGATTTCCATAAGAACCCCTCCCTGATGGCACTTGATAATCTACATAATGGACAAATAACTCTATGCTATTGAAAAAATGAATAGATTTGTTTGCATACATGAGTTCTCCATATTCCTTCTAGAACTCTAAATGTTCCTGTTAAACACTCAACAGGTTGCCATTCCACAATATTGGAAGGAAAGATATCTGCAATACAAAAACATATGTGTTGTTATACAAAAACAACTGGAACGATAGAAGAGCATTGTAAAACTTCACTTACAATACGAAGGGAATTGTAGATGATTTTCTAGAACATGATCCTTTGCAGTGTACACATGTTGTACTCGTGCAAACCAACCACATCTCTTCAATTTGAAACTGAGAATATGTCCCTTTCAGTGGTTTCTTCTGTTGTCTCTTTTGGCACGTTTGACTTTATGGTGCATCTCTACAGCGAGGAAGCATAGTTACCCATTCATTTACTTTCATAGAAAGAGGTTTCCACAAAGAATCCTCTCGTATGTTGTAAACCTCACATGAGGTTACATGATTGGAAGGACGATGAGAAGGAGAAGCCCTTTGAACTAAGAAGAAGAAGAATGCTCAATGCGAGAAACCGACATTCACAAATTTTGGTAGTATTTATAGAGAAAAAGGCTTTGTAAATGTGGAAACTTTTGATTTGATGTAAACCTCGTCGCTGAATGATCATGAAATTTTGTGAACCCAAAAATATTTCGTATCTTCAAAAATCAATTCCTTCTTGGAAATTTAAGATTATGCTTTGTGTAATGTGCAAAAATATCTTTTTGTGCATCAAACCAAAAAATTGTACACTGAATACAAGAATCTTCATCAATTTAGTGGCACTTTTAGAGAATATTGTATTAAAAAAAGCATTTCTTCATATGGTTAAAAGAGACAACAATGTTATATTCTTGTACACGTGGAAAGAATCTATTTGTCAATTTCCTTAATCTGTCATTAGCAAATAGCCTCTTTTTGGCTGTTTTTCTCCCTAATGGCTTCAAGAAAAGATAAGTGGTCAGATTTTAGAATCCTCATTTGCTCCATATTCAGATTGTTGGTTCACTCTACCACAAAAGAATAGTAAACTTTGATTTATCCAGGATCTTCAACTAGTCAATAAAGTGACAATTAGAAAGGTGGGCACTGGAGGGATTTTTCACGAGCTTGTTGAAGCATTTATAGGACATGCTATACATTCGATGGGAGATCTCTATTTTGGCTATGATCAATTCCAATTGGCAATTGAAGGTGCCAAAAGTTAAGTTCCACACACGATGAGTGCAATGAATTTCGTGTTGCACAATGTTATTCCACACATTGCTATGCCATTTATAGATGATATTCCTATTCAGGTTGTGCAGAAATAGATAAACATGTTACTCTGGATAATGATGGACTTAGAAAGTTTGTCAAAGCTCACATTCTTGGCTGTGAGCAGATTTTTCAAGAATTTATGAAAGTGGGTTTGACTTTCTCGATTGAGAAATCGACTTTTGGGGTGAATGAGGTGCTCATAGTTGAACACAAGATTACCATTTATGGCCATAAACCGTATCCTCCAAAGGTAGAAGGAATCAATAAACTGGCAAACATTGGCAAGGCTTTGAGTGAAGTGAGACGCTTTTTAGGAGAGCATGTGTCTTCTATTTTTTATGGATTCGTCACTTTGCACATGTGGTAGATGATTTGTAAAGCTTATTAAGAAAACATTAGAAATTTGTTTGTCTTGATAAGCATACATTAGCTATGGAAAATTTGAAAGGACGTTTGATGCATGCTCGAGCTCTTTAAAGGGTCGATTATTGAAATGGAAAAACTATCTTCTTCATAGTGGACACTAGTCCAATTGGAATTAGATGGGTAATTGGACAACATGATGAGAAAGTGAATAGGTATGCCCATCGTCATGCCCTTGATGTGTTGTAGTGGCTCTTACATTGAGTTCATGAGATGGTACAAAGTGTTACGGAGCAAATTAGGGAGCAATCGTTGGATACAAAATGGACGTGTGTCTTTGTATGTGCATGTGACTGTGTATCATCCGTAGTAGTCAGAATGATCTTACCAACTCCCATGATAGGATAAGAGGAGCTATTGGTGCGTGTGATACTATTCTCTGTAGGGGAAGGCTCGAGTGAAGTGAAGAAAGTGCATTGTATTGGCGAACAGAAACTGATATATACCTTTGGCACAAAAAGATGAAATAACCTGCACAAGCACTGTGATAGTGCATTTGGAGGCCGAAACGAGCTCAGATCGCAATTTCGGCACAATAGAAGGAAGCTGTTTTGATCTCGAAAACACCCTAAGTATGCTCACCAAAATTCGTAGGATTTCTAAGACTACAAACGGAGGAGTGTTGACGGCACCCTAGATGAAGCGACGACTTGCTCTGATACCAATTGTTAGAGATAGATGTCTGCGGAAGCACGCGAACAACACAAGGAAGAAGAAGAAGCTTGAAGCACAACACACAAGACTGAATGAATTACTAGAGAATGTACAAAGATAAGTAGCCCATTAGGGCAATAGGCGTATATACAAGCCAGGGGAAAAAAACCTCCTAAAGAGGGAAAAAAGTGCCCAGGCGGTCCTAGTGTGTTCACACACATCACTACCTAAATATATCAACAAAAAGTGGTTTTCTTCATACCTATGGTTCACGGGGCTATTTCAGGTGCTGAAAACACACTAATTTGATGCATGGCATTGAACTCTTGTTGCAAGTCCATGATAAGTTGAAAACTTTTATTTTTAGACAGACGCTTTTACTTAAACATGCAAAATTTCCTATTTTGACAGTTAGACATAGTCATCTTGTGAAGGCCATAACTTGGTGTAGTGAAGCATTTTTAGCAAGTAATAGCTTTTTGGAATGCTCTTTTCTTATATTTTCATCTACCAAATAATCTTTGCTAAGAAAGATTTGTGGTAAGAGAAATAGGCAAAAGAATGAAGGTATGCCATTTTAGTGATTAGAAATTTTTGAAGAAGTAAAGTCATCAATTTTTGCTATCATTTTTCAATGTTTGGAGAAGCATTGAGTTAATGGTGTGCATAGAGGTTTTCTAGTGTCACATTAATTCATTTCTTGTGATATTTCATACATCAACAAGAGTAATTATGGTGTGGGGGGCTAGTTTTGAAAGCATGAAAAGTGAGATGATGTTGCGAGTGCTTGATGGCATCCAAGTGAGGGTGATGGTTGTGCAAGCATCCATGAAAGTTGTAATCATAAGAGTTGTTGGTGCGTGTGATACTATTCTCTGTAGGGGCAAGCTCGAGTGAAGTGAAGAAACTGCATTGTGAGATAATATGTTTTGTTGCCCCACTATCAAAGTACCAAGCATCTGAGTCTATTCTAGACATACACTGTTCAGGAGAAGATGGGTAAAGAATGCAAATAGTAGTAAATGCTCCTTCTTCATTCTGCAGTAGATTAGCACTCTCTTTTTGGTGTAGAGGCATCTGCAACAACCATTCCAGCCTCTTTCTTCTTTTCCTCTTTTCTAGCAAGTTTTGGACAACTCTTTATGAAATGATCATTTGCTTTACAATGCTTGCAAAACAAATTTTGCTTTTCTGTTTTCTTGTCATCTCTGTCATCCTTCTTTGATTGTGCAAGCCCTTCTGACAAGACGTGGAAGCTTCTATTAGTACATTTTAAAGAAGCCTCTTAGAATTTGGCTAGAGTGAAAACCTTCTTCTACATTTTCAAGAAACAAGAAACCTTCCCTCCCAACTGTTGAGAAAAAGAAAAATGCCTCATCAAAAAATATTTCTCCCTTTCACACTACGTGAAACAGGTCAATAGCCTGTCGTTTCAAAATTTGCGTAAATCATATCGAAAACGTGTCATACACGCACGACCTATCCCCCCGCTAATGAAATGTGCTGGAGTCTAGCGTAAGCGTGTAAGCCGAACCCAAGCCAATCCATACACGCAATAAATCCGGTGTTATAAACGATCAACACCTGCAAAGCACGCTCAGCAAGCATCGTCCAGTCCCTTGCGCCCCTGCTCTCTGCCTCTCTCTCTCTCTCACACACAATCACACACACACACACTCACATAATTATCATCAACTGAAGATGAGTACAAATGACTTGTAGAAGTAGCTAAGGAGGTCATATGGATGCAGACATTATTCAAAAATTGGGCATTAATCAAGGTATACCTACAATACATGAAGATAACATCAGTTCACTTTATCTTGCAGCAAATCGAGTATTTCATGCAAGAACAAAACATATAGATATACATTATCATTTCCTAAGAGAAAAGGTAATGGAGAAAGAAATTGAAGTGGAGTACATTTCTACAAAGGCTCAGATAGTAGATATAATGACAAAGAGCTTGCATGGTGTGAAGACCAGTAGATTCAAAAGCATGGCAGGAGTAAAAAGAAAAGAAGAAGATATGAAGAAATAGTGAAGCCAATCAGTGATGATATCCATAAGCTTCTTCGGTTCATGTCGGAGGACGATCCACTGCCAACTCCTATAATAAATATGCAAAATGTTAGATGAACATACATGATGTGCTTAACACAAACAAATTCAATAATTAAAAGGATACTTACAAATTGGTAGCGCATACTGTCATATAATGCGACGTTCCAAGTGTATCTAAACGTGTGGCCACAGCATCTTGCTATTGACGATATTGATAAGGAGTATGTTGCTGCTCATCCTGAATCGATTCCCAATCTTCAACATCTAACCATACAAGCTTCGATAAGCCTTCTCTAAAAGCATCGCGAGCTTCAGACCGTCAATGAGACATCACCTCACGTGTTGTATGCTGAATTCATTCCGAAATCACAATAGGATGCCCTGGTGCTGGCCGGTCCTCTTCATATATCGATTGTGTGATAATATTTTTGGAATCCTTATCCTGTTTGCTTCATTTTAACATTACAGAATGTTCAAACTCTACGGACCAAAGTTCTCGAATGCGCTGACACATGGACTTCCGAGTTGCATCCATGACTATAGTTCCATTACGTATGTGATATATCTTTGAGTCCTCATGGTCATGCGCTCCCCAAGGTGTACGTGGAGATCCCATCTGATCCAATGTGGAGATGTTAAAATGCATGTGTATCCATATACATATGTATGCATATGCATGTGTATCCATATGCATGTGTGTATGCATATGCATGTGTGTATTTGTGTATGCATATGCATGTGTGTATGCATATGCATGTGTATGCATATGCATGTGTATGCATATGCATGTGTATGCATATGCATGTGTATGCATATGCATGTGTATGCATATGCATGTGTGTATGCATATGCATGTGTGTATGCATACACCCATGCATATGCATGTGCGTATGCATATGCATGTGTGTATGCATATGCATGTGTGTATTTGTGTATACATATGCATGTATGTATGCATATGCATGTGTGTATGCATATGCATGTGTGTATGCATATGCATGTTTGTATGCATATGCATGTTTGTATTTGTGTATGCATATGCATGTGTGTATGCATATGCACGTGTATGCATATGCATGTGTGTATGTGTGTATGCATGTGTGTATTTGTGTATGCATATGCATGTGTATGCATATGCATGTGTGTATGCATACACACATGCATATGCATGTGTGTATGCATATGCATGTGTGTATTTGTGTATGCATATGCATGTGTATGCATATTCATGTGTGTATGCATATGCATGTGTGTATTTGCTTTACAGCGCTTGCAAAACAAATTTTACTTTTCTGTTTTCTTGTCGTCTGTGTCATCCTTCTTTGATTGTGGAAGCCCTTCTGACAAGACATGGAAGCTTCTATTAGTACATTTTAAAGAAGCCTCTTAGAATTTGAATAGAGTGAAAACCTTCTATTACATTTTCAAGAAACAAGAAACCTTCCCTCCCAAGTGTTGAGAAAAAGAAAAATGCCTCATCAAAATATATTTCTCCCTTTCACACTACGTGAAACAGGTCAGCAGCCTGTCGTTTCAAAATTTGCGTAAATCATATCGAAAACGCGTCCCACACGCACGACCTATCCCCCCGCTAATGAAATGTGCTGGAGTCTAGCGTAAGCGTGTAAGCCGAACCCAAGCCAATCCATACACGCAATAAATCCGGTGTTATAAACGATCAACACCTGCAAAGCACGCTCAGCAAGCATCGTCCAGTCCCTTGCGCCACTGCTCTCTGCCTCTCTCTCTCTCTCACTCACACAACCACACACACACACACTCACACAATGGTTTCCAGTTCTCACGCCCTGTATTCGAAGCTTTCCCCCGGAACAGCAACCAAGGTAGACAAACACGAGACTGACCTCAAAGTGGAGGAGCGGAAGCACAAGCACCCTCAGCACGCTGCAGAATCGTGCGGATTGGCTGCTGGGGCCTTCGCTCTTGTAAGTGTTGTCGCCGTTATACTACTCGTTCAATCTATCGCGCTAATTTATCTCTACCTATGATGAATACTTGGGTCGTTTCTTCTTTCTCGCCCTCATATATATATATATATATATATATATATATATATATATATATATATATATATATATATATATATATATATTTGTGCAGCACGAAAAGCACGAAGCGAAGAAACACCCTGAGAATCGTCATACGCATAAAGTACGTGAGCATGTGGCCACTGCAGTGGCTATCGGAGCAACTTCGCTTGCACTACACGAGAAGCATGAGCGGAAACACTGCAAGGACGCCATGAAAAAGAAGCACCAGAAGAAAGGGTGATTGATCCCTTCTGCCGTCTCACTACAATGCCTTCTTTACTGTAGATCTTCGCTCATTTCTGTCGCTAGAGGCGCACGTGCTTCATCACGCAGCACCTCCAGGCAGTAAAATTATATACTGTATCTAACACACTCCCCGACCGCACAAGCTCCACGTTTGGTGTAATGGTCAATCTCCACTGTTGGTGTAATGATCTTATTGGCAAAGCTTTATCCATCCATGACATACAGTGTTGTATTTTGAAGGTCTACCATGCCCTTCAATTCTGAAGGTTATGTACAAATGAGACCTGTATTTTCCTTTTTTAATGTAATTTTTGAAAGTTAAATAATATTTATGCCCTTTTTTTACAGTCTAAAATGGCCAAAACGGGCAATACGACCGTCAAAAATCAACACTGATGACATATATAGTTGATTTCCCGTATGAAGCTTCAAATGGTCAATCTCCACATTTGGTGTAATGATCTTATTGGCAAAGCTTTATCCATCCATGACATATATAGTTGATTTCCCGTAGGAAGCTTCAAATGCTATGAAAGATTTTTCCTTTGTATTTTTCCTTAGGACAAATTTCTTTTGTACATAGCTAGCCTACTTGAAATGGATGAAAGCATTTCTGGACTATTTAAGTATAGTTCTTGCACAGATAGTATGGAAGAAATGGACAAGTTCATGATTCTTTGAGTTTTATATACTGCTAAATCTTCTTCAAATTATGTAGTTTTTGAAGCAAGTCGATGCCTCCCATCGAGTTTCACCATAAAGTCGATGTCGGGCATCAAATTCCCACATAAAAGTGGTGTTCTTCATACCTGTGTGTTCACGGGGTTATTTGAGGTGCTGAAAAAGTGGCTGAAAACACCAATTTGATGCCTGGCATTGAACTCTTGTTGCAAGTCAATGATAAGTTGAAAACTTTTATTTTTGGACACGTGCTTATACTTAAACATGCAAAAATTCCCATGAAATAGGGTGTGCAGATCCTAATAATGTGACTCCGATGTATATCTTCATGATTCCACATATTCCTTGGAATCTCCAAGAAAACACATATTCCTGAGTTGATGAATTGCTTCAAGAAAAGATAAGTAGTCACATTTTAGAATCCTCATTTGCTCCATATTCAGATTGTTGGTTCACTCTACCACAAAAGAATAGTAAACTTTGATTTATCCAGGATCGTCAACTAGTCAATAAAGTGACAATTAGAAAGGTGGGCACTGGAGGGATTTTTCACGAGCTTGCTGAAGCATTTATAGGAATACCCATAAAGGCAATAAAGTGACAATTAGAAAGGTGGGCACTGGAGGGATTTTTCACGAGCTTGCTGAAGCATTTATAGGAATACCCATAAAGGCAACTCTAGGGATTCTACTAATTAGTAGTTCTTCTCCAAACTCTTGCTGACAACTTCCAATTCTATGCTACTTCTACGTCAAAAAAAACAAAATAAAAATGGCAAAAAAAGCATGTGACATACTCGCAATTCCTTCAACTACAAACAAATACGCGAGAAACATGAGTGGAAACACTGCAAGGACTCGTTCAAAAAGAAGCGAAAATGTCAATATACATTGCATCACATGTTGCCATTGCCAATGCTCTATGTGTTTCTTGATTGATTGGTGGATCTCCACAGCAGGTCATCAAAAGAAAAGAGTTCATTCTCATTATAAAAGGTACAAAATAACCACTGCATAAAAATATAATGCATAGAAATATAATGCAGGTGGAGGACCATGTTTGCCTCAATGTTTACGATAAGGCAAAGCTTCATCCATGCTACTACTTTTCAAATCCCCCTATAGCATTTTGGTATATGTTTTCCCTGATCAATGTATAAATTCTCACAAATGAGTGCATGATGGATCTCTACCTTAGAAATGGAAATATTATTTGTGCACACTTGAAAGTAGTTTGAGAGGAGGCTGTTAAAAGTGCAGACTACCGTCAAGTCCACTTTTAATCTCTTTTCGGGTTCTTGGGGATGGGTAGGGGTCTGATAATTCAGAGGCCCTGTATCTTATTTTCCCAGTTAACTTATCAAACAAGAAGTACGTTATTATCCAGTATAATGTCTTCTACACAATATTATTGTTCATATTCCGGTTAGGCTTTTCACAGTATGTAACACAGAGAGTAATAATTATTGTCGCACAGACTTATTATCGCCAACGAACATTACTATGTTAATCAGAATGTAATGTAGTTCAACAAGGTAAAGTGTCAATACTCAAGATTACGAAAATCTGCACTACAATGTCTCCGTAGGGTCGCAAATCGCCCAAACAGACAGTCTGGCGATCCTGTCTTCTCTCTATCAGAGAGCCACCGTAATATCTCTTCATTGATTGATAAAAAGGGTACAACACTTCGCTACGACCTTTCAGTACGTGAGGTATAGGAAAATATAAATTACATGATGCCAATCCGGCGGCTTTACACTGGCACGCACGATGGACTTGAACCCGCAACGCAAACAAAATTAAGGCTCGTCTACGATGCCTTGTATATACATAGTTCTTGCTAATTTGAAGGTTCTAGAGATTTTTTGTTTTAAGGAATCCAACATGAACTTTAGGGTCTTCGGCTCTACCAGTTGTGCGTCAATTCGAACGGAACTTGCCGCAATTACCTAGCTTATCAATGTATCAGTCTGCGACTGCATAAAGGCCTCTTGCAAATAAAAGTCATTGGCAAGGGTTGCATCTCTGCTCAATCTCATATCATTAATTTGTCCATCTATTCTCGATAGTCGCTATGCTTGAAAGCCTAGCTTCTTTTCTCTTCGTTCCAGCTCCTGAGCTTGATATTGAATTGTCTGATAATAAGCATCTCTTTCTTTCTTAATCCCGGCTATCTCCTTCTGAAGTTGAATGGTTAAACTCGTCTTGGCTTTGAGAGCAGAATTCGCCTCAAACAAATCGGTAGTTGCGGTCTGAAGTTTTGCATTAGTCTGCTTAGCTAAAGTAGCCATCTCCTGTCCTTTCTGCACGACTTCATCAAGCTGGATTCGAGCTTCTTCCAACAAATTTCCAATTGCCACTCAAGCATCTTCTTTATCCTGTACTAGCTGATTTAATTGCTTAATCTCTTCATCACGAGCAATTAACAAAACATCCTTGGCTTTTAACTCTGCCAATGCTGCATCGCATTGAGCAATTAATGAATCTTGTTCTGCAAGCCTAGCTTGAAGATGCTGAAGTTGTATCTGCAAAGCATGATTTTCTGCTTTAACGGCATCTGCTTCTTCCTGTAGTGGGGCAATATCATCCTCCAAAACATCAACTTTGTGCTGCAACTCCTGTCTGATATTATGAGTGGCCATCTTCAGTTACATTGGTAACTACGTATATAGTTGATTTCCCGTATGAAGCTTCAAATGGTCAATCTCCACTTTTGGTGTAATGATCTTATTGGCAAAGATTTATCCATCCATGACATATATAGTTGATTTTCCGTATGAAGCTTCAAATGCTATGAAAGATTTTTCCTTTGTATTTTTCCTTAGGACAAATTTCTTTTGTACATAGTTGGCCTACTTGAAATGGATGAAAGCATTTCTGGACTATTTAAGTATAGTTCTTGCATAGTATGGAAGAAATGGACAAGTTCATGATTGAAGATCAAGTTTAGACAAAAAATTGTTCCACTAACATCACTATAAATGTAGGTGAATTTAAATGAGTGGAGTAATGAGCTATAGAAGATTGATGGTTTTCATCCACAAATGCAGACCAAAGAAATATTATTTGTGCACACTTGAAAGTAGTTTGAGAGGAGGCCTAACCACGAAATACATTGGATTGTGTACAAGCGAAAAGAAATAACAAGGAGGCATACACATTGGATTTGAAGTTGTAGGGTTCTTCTTCAACAATGTGAGGAAGCAGTTCAAAGAAAAGTATTTATCATAGATCCTCTTGTGACACAATGTTTTTGTTTATAAACTTGGAGATGCCAAATGCTTTCCAGAGAATTTTACAGAAGAGGTAGAATGTGTTATCTACCCATATATTGAAAAGTAAGTTTTCATCTTCATTTTGAAAAGTACATTTGTTTCATTAAAGAAAGTATATTTACATGCAACTCATTGACATGGGCCATTAGAGTCTTATTATTGTTCACTTCAATGCATATCAAGCTCTATTCCTGAATTATCTTAAATCACAACATGGAAATTGCAAAGTGTAAGTTGCCAACATTTTGTTGTTCTCTATTTAAGAGCCATTCCATCCATTTTGATTTTCACTTTACAATGCAGTGCTGCTAAGCTTCTCAAGATGCATATTGATCAGAATTTTCTTGGAGTTGCTAAATTGAATGAACAAAAGCAATTTGGATACATACAAATTCATGTGCCATTGCAGAAAGATGCAACGTCATGTGGCTGGAGAGTGATTGCAAATGCTGTAAGATTCTTTCTTAGGTTTTATAGTCTTGAATTGAATTTATCAAATTATCCAGATGGATGGATCATCTTGATCAGAGAGAGACAGAGAGCAATAAATGGCATTATGAAACATGCAATCTGCCCCAATGATCCAGACTGACCTCCACCCCCTCCACCAGATAAAAAGAAGTTTGAAGAAAAAAAGAAAGGGCATCCTCTTCACTCACCATTGAAGTATGGGACCAAGAAAAAGAGTCAAGGTGAAAGCTCTAAAAAGGGCCACAAGCATCAGAGAAAAGAGGGCTCCAAAAAGGATAGAAAGGGATGAATTATTTTTGAGTCTAAGATTGAAATCTATTGTAAAAGCGACATAGGTTGGAAGATTTATTTATGTACAAATTGTATGTACTTATGCCAATCTTCATCGGGAAGATGTTCATTGTAACCATATTTATATGTCTCAACCATATTTATATGCCTTGAATAATATAAAGTTGTATTGAACCTCTTGAGAGTTAAACAAAAGTTCATTGCATGGTCCAACAAAGTTTGGTCATGTCACAAATATGACTGCATTGTGGGTTTTTTACTTCATTCTTGTTGAAAAGTTAAATTTGGAGAAGATAGAGAAGAACATAAAGAAGAAAGAGGACACGACCGATACAAGCAAAATGGGGAATCAGATAATTTTGGATTGCCCCTATCGCTTGCATCGATCGTATTATCCATTTAAACATAGCATCCCCTTTAAGTAACCTTGCATGAGATGAGTTGAGTTGCAAGTTGTTTTTATTGTCATGAGTCAAACCTTTATGCAAAAGTCACGTTTTGAAGTCTCTTTCGGTAGTTTGCAAACACGACTGATCCAAGCGATTAGGGCGATCCGACAAGTTCAGATTGCGCTAGTCGCTTGAATTGTTCATCTTCTCTAATCTCGTCTCCTCTATTTTATGACTTAATTCATGCTCTACATATTTTGAAATATCATACCTTGGATTCGAATTTGCACCAGGTTCTCCACCCTCTTTAATATAACTTGTTATGTGAACTATGATACTTTCTCGTGCATACCTCCAGGATAGAAAAGATGGATAGAATCAAATAATTTAATTGAAACTAATGTGCACCTTCGATAGACTCAAATAATTTAATTGAAACTAGATATTGAATTCTAGATCTCTTGTTCATCTAGAATTTACTTATCCAAGTTCTTGTATAATTATTGCTTAGTTGAAACTCCATCAGAATGTTGAGATTAAACAAAAAAATGCCAATATGAGTTTAGTCCATGAAGGGGAATAATTGAAGTCATCAATTCACTCCTACAAGTAAAAATCAATGGAAGTATGAAATAAGGGTCCTAAAAAGTATCTAAGAATGTCTTGGTTTATATTCTTATCATTGTACAATAAGAACATCATCAAAAAACTTGAAATTAAACAAAAAACAGCCGATATGAATATAGACATTTAAAGTACATAATTTAACACACATTCTTTGTCACCATCCTGCAAAGAAAAATCAATGGAAGTATCAGTAGAAGCTTCTATAAGAGGGAGATACATTATGTAAGAATGTCAAGGGTTAACTTGTTACAATCTTAAGGGTTGGAACTTAATCACCCTTGGTGGCAGGCATGTTATGCAAGATAATGTTTTCTCTGATCTAATGTTAACTATTGCATCATCAATTGAGAATCTAAACTATGATGATACCTCATCAAGGTATTCTAGGAGCTCCCTTACATTTCTGAGATTCCAATTTGCAGTGATAATTATTTTCCTTGATTGAAAATCTGGATGAATCAATACTTCGAACTCAAATTCTGGACAGCTCTCCTCTGACTCCAAGGCTATCCAAAGTCCAAGCTTTTTTTCCACCTTCTATAGTCATATCCTAAAACCAGAGATTCTTGACATATCTTATATGAGATTGAAAGAGAATTTGGACTAACTTTACATAAAATAATGTTCGTTAGATTTTGAACTTCTTTGCTATCCCATTCCCTACCTAAAACATCATCAATCTCTGAAATAGAGACTCTCCTATTCAACCACATTGTTTTTGTTTTCTGTAATAACATGTTTTTAAAGCATGCTACAAAGACATGAATAGGAAAAACCCATTGAAGCTTTATCCTTCTCAAAATTCGGCCTGCTGACATTGCCTTTTGGATGTCAAATTTCATTTTGCATAGAAAACTTGAAACTCTTCAATGATCAGGAGCATCCTAATCTAATGAAGAGATGCAAGGAGTAGGTACATGTACAAGATTTCCATAAGAACTCCTCCCTGATGGCACTTGATAATCTACATAATCGACAAATAACTCTATGCTATTGAAAAATTGAATAGATTTGTTTTCATACATGAGTTCTCCATATTCCTTCTGAAGAACTCTAAATGTTCCTGTTAAACACTCAACAGGTTGCCATTCCACAATATTGGAAGGAAAGATATCTGCAATACAAAAACATATGTGTTATTATACAGAAACAGCTGGAATGATAGAAGAGCATTGTAAAACTTCACTTACAGTATGAAGGGAATTGTAGATGATTTTCTAGAACAAGATCCTTAGCGGTATACACATGTTGTACTCGTGCAAACCAACCGCATCTCTTCAATTTGAAATTGAGAATACGTCCCTCCCAGTGGTTTCTTCTGTTGTCTCTTTTGGCACGCTTGACTTTATGGTGCACCTCTACAGCTAGGAAGCATAGTTACCCATTCATTTACTTTCATAGAAAGAGGTTTCCACAAAGAATCCTCTCTTCTGTTGTAAACCTCACATGAGGTTACATGATTGGAAGGACGATGAGAAGAAGAAGCCATTTGAACTAAGAAGAAGAAGAATGCTCAATGCGAGAAACCGACATTCATAAATTTTGGCAGTATTTATAGATAAAAAGGCTTTGTAAATGTGGAAACTTTTGATTTGACGTAAACCCTATCACTGAATGATCATGAAATTTTGTGAACCCAAAAATATTTCGTATCTTCAAAAATCAACTCCTTCTTGGAAATTAAAGAATATGCTTTGTGTAGTGTGCAAAAATATCTTTTTTTGTATCAAACCAAAAAAATGT
Organism: Ceratopteris richardii; assembly: GCA_020310875.1. Lineage (NCBI taxonomy): Eukaryota > Viridiplantae > Streptophyta > Polypodiopsida > Polypodiales > Pteridaceae > Ceratopteris > Ceratopteris richardii. The sequence goes on along the minus strand of CM035441.1, from coordinate 104,486,961 downwards.
ACACTGAATACAAGAATCTTCATCAATTTAGTGGCGCTTTTAGAGAATATTGTATTAAAAAAAGCATTTCTTCATATGGTTAAAAGAGAAAACAACGTTATATTCTTGTACACGTGGAAAGACTCTATTTGTCAATTTCCTTAATCTATCATTAGCAAATAGCCTCTTTTTGGCTATTTTTCTCCCTAATGGCTTCAAGAAAAGATAAGTAGTCAGATTTTAGAATCCTCATTTGCTCCATATTAAGATTGTTGGTTCGCTCTTCCACAAATGAATAGTAAAATTTGATTTATCTAGGATCTTCAACTAGTCAATAAAGTGATAATTAGAAAGGTGGGCACTGGAGGGATTTTTCACGAGCTTGCTGAAGCATTTATAGGACATGCTATACATTCAATGGGAGATCTCTATTTTGGCTATGATCAATTCCACTTGGCAATTGAAGGTGCCAAAAGTTAAGTTCCACACACGATGAGTGCAATGAATTTTGTGTTGCACGATGTTATTCCACACATTGCTATGCCATTTATAGATGATATTCCTATTTCACGTTGTGCAGAAATAGATAAAGATGTTACTCTGGATAATGATGGATTTAGAAAGTTTGTCAAAGCTCACATTCTTGGCTGTGAGCAGATTTTTCAAGAATTTATGAAACTGGGTTTGACTTTCTCGATTGAGAAATCGACTTTTGGGGTGAATGAGGTGCTCATAGTTGAACACAAGATTAGCTTTTATGGCCATAAACCTTATCCTCCAAAGGTAGAAGGAATCAATAAAATGGCAAACATTTGCAAGGCTTTGAGTGAAGTGAGACGCTTTTTAGGAGAGCATGTGTCTTCCATTTTTTTATGGATTCCTCACTTTGCACATGTGGTAGATGATTTGTAAAGCTTATTAAGAAAACATTAGAAATTTGTTTGGCTTGACAAGTATACATTAGGTATGGGAAATTTGAAAGGACGTTTGATGCATGCTCGAGCTCTTTAAAGGGTCGATTATTGAAATGGAAAAACTATCTTCTTCATAGTGGACATTAGTCCAATTGGAATTGGATGGGTAATTGGACAACATGATGAGAAAGTGAATAGGTATGCCATAAGATTTGGTGTGAAGATTTTACAAGAGCATCAACAAAAATACCCATAAAGGCAACTCTAGGGAGTAGTGTGTGCTCTCAAGTGCTGTATATTCTTTCTCAATTGCAAAGTCTCAAAGCCAATTCTATGCTACTTCAACGTCAAAAAAAAACAAAAAAAAAAAACGGCAAAAGAAACAAACTAGTATATTATGAACAAGCTCAGAATTGTTTAAGGACTACAACTACAACTACAACTACAAACTTTGATTTATCCAGGATCATCAACTAGTTAATAAAGTGACAATTAGAAAGGTGGGCACTGGAGGGATTTTTCACGAGCTTGCTGAAGCATTTACAGGAATACCCATAAAGGCAACTCTAGGGTTTCTATGTGTTTCTTGATGGATTGGTGGATCTCCACAGCAAGTCATCAAAAGAAAAGAGTTCATTCTCATTATACAAGGTACAAAAAAACCACTGCATAGAAATATAATGCAAGTGGAGGACTATGTTTGCCTCAATGTTTACGATAAAGCAAAGCTTCATCCAAGCTACTACTTTTCAAATCCCACTATAGCATTTTGGTATATGTTTTCCCTGATCAATGTATAAATTCTCACAAATGAGTGCATGATGGATCTCTACCTTAGAAATGGAAATATTATTTGTGCACACTTGAAAGTAGTTTGAGAGGAGGCCGAACCAGGAAATACATTGGATTGTGTACAAGCGAAAAGAAATAACAAGGACGCATACACATGTTCTTTTAAGCTCATTGAAGTCTCCGTAATGGATGTAAGTGGAGGTTGAAATACCATTCATAGAAACTACATATCTTCTAGAAAGAAATAGGTGTCTCTATCCTTCCTAGTAGTACCTGTTTGAGAACAGTGTGGAATGCCTTTGGTTATCTAGTTTTGAATGGGAAATAGGATCCATAAAAATTCCGAGATGGAATCTGTACTGGATGGCATGTCTAAGCCCCATCACACTTTGTAACTTCCTTTGATTTTTGTTATAGCAATAGGAAAAAAATTAAAAGTAATAAAATTTAGGACAAACCATGGACGTGGCTCCAAACTAGAGATTTGCATGGTAAAAACCAATGTGGAAGAAGTTGGGTTTTTTTCAAAAAATAGGAAAGAATGCCCAGTAGGGCGGTTCTAAAAAGGAGAAAAATGTGAAGTTCTAGCTTCGGAAAGGGTAACATCCATTTGCACAGAAAGGAAGGAGAATCATGAAAGTAGAGATCTCTTCAATTGATTCAAAGGCACAGGAGACCAGAGGCTATATATATATATATATATATATATATATATATATATATATATATATATATATATATATATATATATATATATATATATATATATATATATATATATATATATATATATATATATATACAGAGAGAGAGAGAGAGAGAGAACTTATGCAGGATCCCAAGGAGGGGTGTTTGGTGCTTCATGTTTAGTATTGACAAATTTATTGAGTTTCGAGTGCCGAGCACAATGGGTGCTTTGGACATGTAGAGATATTCCCAACAATGGAAGACTAGCAAGGCTTTGCTGTGCAAATACATTTCGATGCTTTGGAAGAGGGATGAGTAATTTAGAACACATGTCTAAGGTGAATTGGTAGCTATGATGTTGTTTTTAAGGAAGATACAATGCACCCATTACTTTCATGTACTAAGTACACATCAATTAGCTCCAAAGAACTGTATGATACTTGGCACCTCCTTTTATAGGTGGAGAGTCTAGTGCTGGTCCAAATGAGGTAATTTCTTGAGCTTTATAGGTTTGATGTGATGATGTAGACCATTCCATTTCTGATGCAGATTTGCATGATGCACTTGTTGATGAGAGAGCCCATATAGAGGAGGAAAAGACTATGCCTAAATGATTGGTCCAAACTTTGCAAGATAGCAAATTAGATGCACCTCTATCATATCCTACTCATTCAGGCTTTGATAGTGCTTCTTTTCCATCAAATTTCTATGCTATGGCTGCCTCTAGTCTTTGTGATGAGAATAAGCCTATTTCATTTGATGAAGCACAAAATCCAAAAAATTGGATGGCTGGGATGCAATCAGAACATGATGCTAATATGAAGAATGGCACGTGGTATTTATGTGACTTGCCTCGTGCGAGAAATGCAATTGGCACTAACAGGGTATACAAGCTCAAGTGTAAGCTTGATGGAACATTTGACTGGTATAAAACTAGGCCTGTTGCAAAAGGTTATGCTCAAGAAAGAGGCATTGATTTTGATGAGACCTTTGCTCCTACATTTTGGATGACTATTTCTGATAGCATATGTCCACTTGCAACTCACCATGGTCGGAATCTACATGAGTTGGACATTAAATCTACATTTAAAAATGGTTACTTACATGAAGAAGTGTATGTTGTTTAGACCCATGGTTTTATGCAAAAAGGGCATAAAAATAAAGTGTGCATATTGAAAAAGGCATTATATGGTTTGAAGCAAGCATCACGTGCTTGGTATCAAAAGATACATGCCTACTTGGTTGCACATGGTTTTGAGAATAGTCCAAATCAGAGCACCTTATATGTTACGCATGAAAATGATGTGCTATAGATCATTGCTGATGACATGCTGCTTATTGGTCTTAATAAGAAACATATTATTGATTTTAAGTCTTATTTGCATGCATCATTTGAGATGTCAAATTTGATGCATTTTCATAATTATCTGGGCATTCAATTTATGCATGTTGATACGAGCATAGCTTAGTGTCAGAAAGAATATATTAACATATTAGTGGAGCATTTTGACCTTGAGGACTACAAAGCTATTGCCACTTCTAAGGAAATTGGTTTACAATTGAGTCTTCATGATGCTAAAAATTCATTTGATGTTGTTCTCTATCCATAGGCTATTGGATGCTTGATTTAGTTATGCATTACTCCATCACACAGTCAATTTGTTATCTCACAGATGAGGGGGTTTATGCGTTTCCGAAGTGTCAAGCACTGGCACTAGGTTAAGTGCATCTTTTGCTACTTGAGTGGTTTTTGCTTCATGCTTGGTAGATCATGCATATCTTGATTAAGCCAGAAACAGTCTACTATGGTGACTTCTAGTTGTGAGCCTAAGTATAGGGCAACCTTCACAATGACTCTTGAGTGTGTGTGGCTCAGTCCCCTTATGAGTGATTTGGGTGTTGTTTAGTCTTCTGCCACCACCATCTACACTGACCATCAAAGTGCATTGGAAGTTGCAAGGAACCATGTTTTCTATGCTCGCACTCAGCACATTGAGGTGCACTATCATTATGTGAGAGAGAGGTTCTCTAGTGGAGAGATGAGTTTCATGTATGTGCCCAAACAAGAGAACAATGCATACCATTTCACAAAGGCTCTGCCTAGGGAGGAGTTTGAAGCTTTATGCAAGGATTTTTGCTTAATTCCTTTTATGGATTGACTCCACATAGTTTGGTGCTTCCTTATACATGAGTGCCAACTCCTTGTTCATGGCATCATGGCGAGGGGAATTTGTTGATAGATTTTAGAAGTGATGTGCGTGAACACATTATGAGCAGTAAGGCACTTCTTTTCCTCTTTAGGAGGTTTTTTTCTCGTGGCTTGTACATATGCCTAGAACCCTAATGGGTCACTTATCTTTGGACATTCACTTGGTAATACATTTAGTATTGTGTTTTATGCTCCAAGCTTCTTCTTCTTCCTTTTGTTGTGCGAGTGCTTTTTTTTACCTCAAACTCCAACACTAAAGTCCGTGAAATTTATTACAACTTTCATAAGAAATTGTTATTCATTGAGTAAAATCATCGGATGCATATGGAACAAGATTTTGAGTAAGTGCCACTATTATGCGGTTAAACACTGGTACATTTAGAGTTGATTTCCCATATGAAGCTTCAAACGCTATCAAAGATTTTTCCTTTGTTTTTTTCTCAAGGGAAATTTCTTTTGTACGTAGCAAAATAATTCCAAGAAAAATAAACAAACAAATTAGAAAACAAGAAAACCAATTTAAAATTGATGGCCTGAAGAATGGGTATTTACTACTATTTGCAATTATGACCCATCATCTCAAGAATAGTGTATGTTTGCAGTAGACTTAGATGTTTGCTACTTTGATAATGTGGCGCATGTGCCAAAAACTCCTCTTATCCTATCATGGGAGTTGGTAAGATCATTCTCACTTTTGCTTATGGTAGTTCCTTTACATTGTGGGATGCTTTATTTGTGCGAAGGATTAAGAAAAATATGTTATTAGTTTGAACATTACCCCAAACATGAGGCACTTGGTAAACATGTTTGTGAAGGATGTATTTTGGGCAAAATGCAATGCTCCTTATTCCCAAAAGATGGTTCAGTTTGAGCTACTGAAATATTTATAGCTTTTTCATAGTGATATCTGTGGTCCTATGCAGACACCCTCTTTTGGGAACTACCTTTACCTCGTGACTTTTATTGATGATTTTTTTGAGCATGGATGTGTGTATGCACTAAAAGCAAAGCCCAAAGTGTTTATGTCCTTCATTCTGGATCTAGCTCAAAATCTATCAGCATGGAAAATGGACACCCTCCATTCTGATTAAGGAGGAAAATATATGTCTTCTCATTTTAATGCATTTCTAGTTGAATGAGGGATAAAACATCAATGTATAGTGCCATATACACCTCAATAGAATGGAGTTTCTAAAAAGAAGAATAGGTCACTCATGGGGATGGCAAGGTGTATGGTCAAAAGTCACGCTTTACCATAGCTTCTGGCTTGAGGATCTTATGTGTGAAGCATATGTACTTAAGAGGTGTCCCACCAAAGCACTATAGTATATCACTCCGTAAGAGGCTTGGCATGGTCACAAGCCATTTGTTGCTCATCTGCATGCTTTTGCTTGTCTAGCATATGCCTTAGTGCTTGAATAACAATGTAGTTAATCGGATGATAAAGCAATGAAATGTATTTTTGTTGGGGATACTTTTGAAAGGGAAGGCTATCGTCTGTATCATCCACATACTAAACGCATTTTGGTTAGAGGTGATATTTCTTTTATGGAAGATGCAATACAGCCATTACTTTCATGTACTAAGGAGACATCAGTTAGGTGTGAAGATGTGTATGACACTTGGTACCTCCTTTTATAGGTGGACAATCTAGTTATGGTCCAAATGGGTCAATTTCTTAATCTTTTTACATGTTTCACGTGATGATGTAAATCATTCCATTTCTAATGCAAACCAAAACCTGTATATATATTTGGCACGAAAAGAAAAAATAGCTTGCACAAGTATTGTGTTAGTGCGTTCGAAGGCCGAAATGAGCTTAGATCACGATTTCAATGATTTCGTGTGATTCAGAGACTATGATCAGAGGGGTGTCAACGACTCTGTAGATGAAGCGACGATGTGCTCTAATACCAACTTTTGGAGTTTGAGGTCTATGGAAGCACGTGAACAACACAAGGAGGAAGAAGAAGCTTGGAGCATAACCCACAATACTGAATGTATTACTAGAGAATGTACAAAGATAAGTAACCTGTTAGGGCAATAGGTGTATATACAAGACGAGGGGAAAAAACTTTCTAGAAAGGGAAAAAAGTGCCCTCGTAGTCTTAGTGTGTTCACATGCATCACTACGTAAATATACCAACAATAGGTATTCTAGTTGTATTCCTTTGTATACACAACCACCTTGCTAAAGTCATTTTTGTGTGTGTGTATTTATCCATTTAATGCATATGATACCTTTTAGGAAAGTGCATAATACGTACTTTTGTTGGTCTAAATGTCTGTGAGAAATTCTAATCTAGTAGACACATAGAGGAATTGTTCTGAACCTCTATTTTTTGTTTAACCTGAGTGGAGAGGTAAGTTGTCTTTAGGTAGTTGGTTGCTTGACCAACTAACTCTACTTGGAATGATCTATATCTTCTTAAAAATATGATAATGTATACTTAGCATTGACCAAGGTCAGCTCTAAAAAATGATTGAGGTATTTCATGATAAAAGTCCATGATCGGATATGTCATACATTCAAATAAGAAAATATACATGAAATGAGTGTTTTGAATGAAAATGATCAATTCATGCGATTAGGGACATCCAAAGTTCTCTGATGTTCCTTATCACCTGAATGGGTCCTATGGAATAATGCAATCCCTTAAGTACTTTCATTTGCATTCATAAATCAATGGTAAGAGACATTTCTAATACTCAAAAAAAAAAAATTTACATAACATAATTGGTTCCTATGTAGATGATTAATTCAAGTCATTAGGTACATTCTTTTTCACTGATTGCTCTAATCACTTGAATCCACTATATCTTGTTTCTCCCTTACCCAATTATGACATGTGAAATTCGTTACATAAAAAAATGAAGAACATTCTTAGAACAATGAAAAGTTAATAACCATCATATACTTCTTATTAATGGAGAGGACCGATTCAAGAAATTAGAGCCACTCTAGCTTCTCGGATGGCCCTAATTTCTTGAATCGGTCAAGTCCAAGGAAGTTTCGTATTTCTAGCAATATAATCAAGCCCCTTTCAACTAAAGAATCCCCCAACAACTCTGATGACTTGTGTGTCGTGAGGAGTTGCTATGTGAATGTTGGATTCCAACGCTAAAATATTGTGTGATATTTTCTTGTAACATAGTTGACATCATTGAAGAAAAAAAATGTAATTTTTTGTTAGAAAATGGGTGAGAGGTCTAGCAGTGGGGTATGGGCATAAATAAGATGTGTGGTAATTAAGGTGTGTGGGATCGGTTTTGAAGTCATGAAAAGTATGATGATGTTGCGAGTGGTTGATGCCACTCAAGTGAGGGTCATGGTTGTGCAAGGATGCATGAAAGTTGTAGTGATATGAGATTCTAGAGCTTGCATCTCTTGCCATATAGTGTTGCAGTGGAAGATGGATTAACTGGCTCTAAAGAGCTGGAAATGAATGTAGGGATATGATTACTTAAAACACTATGTTATAGACTAAATTAGGCAATGATATCAAATAGTTGGGCATGTTGATCGTGGTTGGGTGCTTTTATATAATTTGCTTTTATATTGAGTTCATGAGACTTTTGGAGTTAGATGTCTGCGGAAGCATGCGAACAACACAAGGGAGAAGAAGAAGCTTGGAGCACAGCACACAATAATGAATGTATTACTAGAGAATGTACAAAGATAAGTAGCCCGTTAGGCCACTAAGCATATATACAAGTCGGGGGAAAAAAACCTCCTTAAGAGGAAAAAAAGTGCCCCGGTGGTCCTAGTGTGTTCACGCACATCACTACCTAAATATATCAACAAATCCCCTTAGGAAGGATGCGATGAGCAAGGATCTGACACTCATGTATAAGGAAGTGCCAAGCAATGTGGAAATCACTCCAGGAAAGGAAGTAAGCCCAAAGCTTTGTGGAAAGCTTCAAACTTCTCCCTAGGCAGAGCCTTCGTGAAAATGTCTACTATGTTCTCCTACGTGGGCACATATGCCAAGCTCATCTCCCCAGTAGAGAACCTCTTCTTGACATAATGATAATGAACCTCAATGTGCTTAGTGCAAGCATGGAACACAAGGTTATTAGCAACTACCAATGCGCTCTGACTATCACTGAAGATGGTGGTGGCAGAAGACTAACCAACACCGAAACGAGCCATAAGGCATCTGAGCCACACACACTCAACAATTGCTATGAAAGTTGGGTGTTTACCACTGGATGTTTAGGTCCATATGTCAGTATTGGCACTAAGGTCTTGGTGCACTATGGTACAACTTCCAAATTGAACAAGTAAGCATCAGGAAGTTCATCTGATACTCCTTGTGGGGCCTCTCCAGATGTGAGCCTCGAGAGATGATCTGCTCTCAAGTGAGTCTTGCCCTTTCTCACCACTACCTCAAAGTCATATTCCATTAGCAAGAGGAACCATCTTACTAGTCTACCTGTATTGCATGGCTTGTTTACCAAGTACAATAGTGCTTGATGATCAGTAAAAAAAATTAAACTTGCTTGCAAGAAAATAGTGTCTAAATTTCTTAACCGCATATACCTTGCCTAATCCTTCTCTTTCAGTAGTGGTATAATTTCGTTCAGCCGCATTCAACTATCTAGTAGCATAGGCAACTGGAAGATCCATATTGCCTTCGCCCGTAGGTTGTGCTAGCTAGCATAATTGGATGCATCCACATGGACATGGAATGGCTTGTTCCAATCTGGTGTGGTCAAGATTGGTGCTGAACACAATCACCGTTTAAGCTCATTGAAGGAATTCTCACATTCATCAGTCCACTCAAAATTGGTCAAGAGTCCATACATAGGCTTTTCAATGATGGCATACATGTGTATAAAACATCGATAATAGCCACAATGCCCCATAAAAGCATGTATTTCCTTCATATTCTTTGGCCTATGTAGTTTTGTGATAGCTCTCACCTTCTCATCGTTAGTGGATATGCCATTTTTTGACACTATGTGTCCTAGAATCTTGTCGTACTGAGCATGAAAACACACTTTTTTGGGTTCAAGTAGACTTGATATTCTCTGCATTTGTAAAAGATTTGCCTCAGTTCAGGTATATATGTCTATCTAATGTTGGAATGAGCACAGAGATCATCAACATAGACTTCCAAATTCTTCCTCAGGAATTCTTTAAACACATGGCACATCAACCTCTGGAAGGTTGCAGGCGCATTGGTTAGACCAAATGGCATTACCCGAAAGGCAAATATGCCCCACTCTATGGAAAAAGTTGTCTTATGTTGATCTTCTGGTGCAATGGCTACTTGATTGTAACCAGAGAACCCATCCAAGAAGCTATACACTTCATTGCCTACTACCCTTTCTAATAGATGCTTAGTGATAGGAAGCGGATAACTATCGCGGATCGTGGCTGCATTAACCTTTTTCAAATTAATGCATACACGTAATTTGCCATTCTTTTTGGGCACCACTACAATGGGGGAAACCCATTCAGTGTGCTCCATTTCATAGATAAATCTAGCTTCAACTAAGCGATCTATCTCTTCTTTGATCTTGGTAGCATAGTTGTCATTGTATGTGTATGGCTTCTATTTAGAGGGTCTGGCATCTGAGGTCATGGGGATCGTGTGGGAGCATATGTCAGGGTCTACACCTTTCAGGTCCTTGTAGCTCCAAGCGAATACATCTCTGTACTCTCTTAGCAAAGCTATCAACCCTTGCTCTTCTTCTTCTGTTAGGTCATGTCCGATGTAGGCGCATCTTTCTTCTCCTTCTTCTATGGCTACAACTACTTTCTTGGTGGTTTCCTTGTTATCATAGGCCTCTCCTGATTGTGCCTCACGTTTATGCATTCTTACCATGACTCTCCTATCTTCTATTTCATACTTCTTGAAATTTTCAGGGACCTTAAACAAAGACTCTTCTTCCTCCAGTGTGACTTCTTTATTCTTTCTTTTCTTTCCTTCACTCTTGGTGGTCCCTTATCTTGTGTGGTTAATCTCACCTCATTTATACCTTCCTAATGTCTCTAAGGGTGAGCTTCTACCTCGTGGAAATATTCCTCATCTGATGCAAAAGGTGGGTCCATAATGATTGACTCTAGATCGGAGTCACTTGCATCCTCAAATGCATCAGTGCTAAGTTCACATTCTTCAATAACCGAATCACACATGATTGGCTCTATTGAGAAGACTGAAATGTCATAGCCATCCTCATCACAGTGGGGTGTCCATTGTTCTTCATTGATGGCTACATCCATTGTTGCTAAAATTTCAGCCCAACCGTGGGGTTCAAATTCTTCATCTAGAAATCGTACAAGTGCATAGGCTGGGTCTTGAATCGATCTTTGCGTTTTCTTCGCACCTATCTCTCTAGCTTTTTCTCTCTTCTCCTCTTCTACTACTACTTTACACATCCATAAGTGAGTGTCGTCATGCATCCATGAGGATCCTGATCCGATGGAATGCACTGACTCCGTGTCATGCTTCATTCTATGGATAGGATTCCATTGAATAGGGGGCACGTCTCTATGAGAGAAATCTTTGAGATTCACCTTGGTCGTGATACCCAAGTGTTGCAAATACAAGGAATTGGTTCCCCAATCCTGTACTACTTGCAATTGTCTCAAGAATGGTCTTCCTAGAATCATCTCGTAGTCTTGATTTTTGCTAAAATCACATATAGCAAAAGTATGCTCAAACTCTACACCACAAGCGGTGAGAGTTATTCCTTCTAGTAGCCCTAAGGGTCTCTCAATGTGACCATTAGCCATTTGCAACTTCATTTCTCGTTGGCCAGAGTACAGGCTTGCCCCATCACTTCCATAGGGAGGTGGTAGCAATTGCAACTCCTGCACCTGAGTCCAATATTGCCTTGGTTGTGTAACCTTGATGAGTGATAGGGAGATATGTGTTTCCTTCTTCTCCTTCACTCATGTCTCCTATCTTATCCAATGGTATTTCTGGTAGTGTTCTATGAGATCCTTCATGGGAACGAGATTTCGCTACGTCTGGCACTTGTTTGGCTACATGTTTCCACAATTCCGGCCTAACCTTGATTAGTTCTTCTAAAGTGAGATTGCACTGTACTTTAGTGTTCTTTACGACCTCCGTGTCCCTAGGTATGATAGAGTCTTCGTTTTTTATCATGACCATGGGTGCTCTCATGCAAGTAGACTTAGTTTCCCATGGACCTGTGAAATGGGGTAGTTCCTGTAAGGAGTTAGACTCAAAGTCTAGCCTCTCATGAGATTGGGCACTCTCCTGCTCTCCATAAATGGAAGGAATGTCCTGTGGAAATTGATCGTTGTTGTGACGATTCCATCCAATGATGTTTTGATGCCTTTGAGGGATTCATGGAAGATAAGAACATCACACATGCGCATGGCAAGAAAAGTGAAGATTATTTGTTTTTTTCCTTTGACATTGTTTGAGGAGCTTTACATTGCTCGTCATGATTTCTTTTATGCATTTTGATTATAAAGGAGCATTGAAATGACATCAATATGGTCAAGCATATTAAAACAATAGATTAGACAACATGCACGATTTTGGCATGTATGTACGGCAAGAGAACAACACTCAAAATGATTTGAGGAAGGCACATGCTATTTGGTGTGGTTTCTTATCTGGAACGACGATTGGAAAATTTGAGTGGGAGAAGGGCTTGAAAAAGAAAAATTCACAAGGGAGCGGAAGATGGGGATTTTTTTTCTCTCCTTCCAAGATGGTGCTTCTTTTCGTGGAGAATTTGAGGATTCCAAGAATTTTGGCTCGGATGGCATGCCTCTCGTATGTCTGCGAGTCATGGTGCCAAGGTTGCTATTTGTGAGCTGTCGTTTCATCCAATCAGTTCAGACAAGTTAGGAGGGGTGCACGGAGTTTTTTTTTCTCTCTCGAGTTCTTCTGATATTTTATGATATTTGATAGCTTTCAAATGCAGAGAGGATAGGGGCAAGAAAGAAAAAGTAGACCATGGCAAAGGGAGAGGAGATCTTTTGTTCGCTCTCTTATTCAGCTTCTAGCGTCCAAGATTAGGGGCTCTTCACGGTTTTGCGTTTCTCCCAGGCTCTACAAGTTATTCATTCAGTGCGCTAAAGTGTCGAGGAGGTCTCTCGGATTGGTAGAAGAAAATGAGCACATTATATAGGTGCACAACATCCATGATGATCCATCCGCATATACAGGTTCTATGAGACGAATTGTGAGCAAATAGAAATCTGAAAGAAGCATGATTTATATAAGTCTTGTACATCGGATTCTTTAGTCTATCGACATGTGCATCCTCTTTGGATGTGACTTTTGTGATGCAATCGAAGGCTGTTGATGAGTCGAAGTGACTTTTGTGATAAAAACAAAGGCTGTTGATGAGTCGGAGTGACTTGTGTGATAAAATCAAAGGTTGTTGGTGAGGCAGACTGACTTCTGTGATACAATCAAAGGCTGTTGGTGAGGCAGAGGTAGGAAAAGTGAAGACAAAGGTGACATAAAACACGTTACAACAGGTTTTTATGAATAGTAAAGGTTGGCTTTGTAAGTTAGATTTGAATCCATTTGACAATAACCGTGTGCTGCTGTGTGTTGTTTGCTACATTCTTCATATCTAAATTCCGCTTGTAGTTGCAACAAGATTTAGAGCATCTTTCTCTCATCACATATCATTGCCTCAGATATTTCTTATAGCTATATGCATTGTTTATAACGTTTTTTTTTTCTTACTAAGGAGTTGCAATAGTCCACCACTGTGTTGATCGTTTTATGATCCACTTCAAAGTGTAAACTTTTTCTGTTGTTCTAAACAGCACAGCTCAATAGACATAGATACTGTGAGAATAACACGAAAGATGGATTTTTTCTTGTCTTCGAAGGTAATAAATAAATAAGGGAAATTTTGTGCAGAACTTCTATGAGGATAACAAGAGGTGATTTGTTTGATGTGTTTACATTTTTTAGTTGACCTGTGATAAGAGTTGCACATGCAAGAGATGAGGGAATCACTTCATAAGAAAACTCCATTGATTATGGAATGATGAGTTATGTGAGTTTCTCAATCCGACGTCGTCGCTCATATAATATCCATTTGCAGCATATGCTCATTAGTGTAGAGTTGCAAGTCTGACGAATATGACATGCATTGAAGAGCTTCATATGCTCGATATACGCAATGCATGCTTAGTATTTATTAGTATTTATGCTACACACAACATAAAAGGTAACATGTTGAACTGTTTTCAGAATGCATGCCATTGATAGCATATATTTATTTAGATGTTCTTATTTGCGCATAAAAATAATGGGTGTTAATGATGTTCTTATTTCCGTAGTAGTCAGAATGATCTTACCAACTCCCATGATAGGATAAGAGGAGCTATTGGTGCGTGTGATACTATTCTCTGTAGGGGAAGGCTCGAGTGAAGTGAAGAAAGTGCATTGTATTGGCGAACAGAAACTGATATATACCTTTGGCACAAAAAGATGAAATAACCTGCACAAGCACTGTGATAGTGCATTTGGAGGCCGAAACGAGCTCAGATCGCAATTTCGGCACAATAGAACGAAGCTGTTTTGATCTCGAAAACACCCTAAGTATGCTCACCAAAATTCGTAGGATTTCTAAGACTACAAACGGAGGAGTGTTGAAGGCACCCTAGATGAAGCGACGACTTGCTCTGATACCAATTGTTAGAGATAGATGTCTGCGGAAGCACGCGAACAACACAAGGAAGAAGAAGAAGCTTGAAGCACAACACACAAGACTGAATGAATTACTAGAGAATGTACAAAGATAAGTAGCCCATTAGGGCAATAGGCGTATATACAAGCCAGGGGAAAAAAACCTCCTAAAGAGGGAAAAAAGTGCCCAGGCGGTCCTAGTGTGTTCACACACATCACTACCTAAATATATCAACAAAAAGTGGTTTTCTTCATACCTATGGTTCACGGGGCTATTTCAGGTGCTGAAAACACACTAATTTGATGCATGGCATTGAACTCTTGTTGCAAGTCCATGATAAGTTGAAAACTTTTATTTTTAGACAGACGCTTTTACTTAAACATGCAAAATTTCCTATTTTGACAGTTAGACATAGTCATCTTGTGAAGGCCATAACTTGGTGTGTAGTGAAGCATTTTTAGCAAGTAATAGCTTTTTGGAATGCTCTTTTCTTATATTTTCATCTACCAAATAATCTTTGCTAAGAAAGATTTGTGGTAAGAGAAATAGGCAAAAGAATGAAGGTATGCCATTTTAGTGATTAGAAATTTTTGAAGAAGTAAAGTCATCAATTTTTGCTATCATTTTTCAATGTTTGGAGAAGCATTGAGTTAATGGTGTGCATAGAGGTTTTCTAGTGTCACATTAATTCATTTCTTGTGATATTTCATACATCAACAAGAGTAATTATGGTGTGGGGGGCTAGTTTTGAAAGCATGGAAAGTGAGATGATGTTGCGAGTGCTTGATGGCATCCAAGTGAGGGTGATGGTTGTGCAAGCATCCATGAAAGTTGTAATCATAAGAGTTGTTGGTGCGTGTGATACTATTCTCTGTAGGGGCAAGCTCGAGTGAAGTGAAGAAACTGCATTGTGAGATAATATGTTTTGTTGCCCCACTATCAAAGTACCAAGCATCTGAGTCTATTCTAGACATACACTGTTCAGGAGAAGATGGGTAAAGAATGCAAATAGTAGTAAATGCTCCTTCTTCATTCTGCAGTAGATTAGCACTCTCTTTTTGGTGTAGAGGCATCTGCAACAACCATTCCAGCCTCTTTCTTCTTTTCCTCTTTTCTAGCAAGTTTTGGACAACTCTTTATGAAATGATCATTTGCTTTACAATGCTTGCAAAACAAATTTTGCTTTTCTGTTTTCTTGTCATCTCTGTCATCCTTCTTTGATTGTGCAAGCCCTTCTGACAAGACGTGGAAGCTTCTATTAGTACATTTTAAAGAAGCCTCTTAGAATTTGGCTAGAGTGAAAACCTTCTTCTACATTTTCAAGAAACAAGAAACCTTCCCTCCCAACTGTTGAGAAAAAGAAAAATGCCTCATCAAAAAATATTTCTCCCTTTCACACTACGTGAAACAGGTCAATAGCCTGTCGTTTCAAAATTTGCGTAAATCATATCGAAAACGTGTCACACACGCACGACCTATCCCCCCGCTAATGAAATGTGCTGGAGTCTAGCGTAAGCGTGTAAGCCGAACCCAAGCCAATCCATACACGCAATAAATCCGGTGTTATAAACGATCAACACCTGCAAAGCACGCTCAGCAAGCATCGTCCAGTCCCTTGCGCCCCTGCTCTCTGCCTCTCTCTCTCTCTCACACACAATCACACACACACACTCACATAATTATCATCAACTGAAGATGAGTACAAATGACTTGTAGAAGTAGCTAAGGAGGTCATATGGATGCAGACATTATTCAAAAATTGGGCATTAATCAAGGTATACCTACAATACATGAAGATAACATCAGTTCACTTTATCTTGCAGCAAATCGAGTATTTCATGCAAGAACAAAACATATAGATATACATTATCATTTCCTAAGAGAAAAGGTAATGGAGAAAGAAATTGAAGTGGAGTACATTTCTACAAAGGCTCAGATAGTAGATATAATGACAAAGAGCTTGCATGGTGTGAAGACCAGTAGATTCAAAAGCATGGCAGGAGTAAAAAGAAAAGAAGAAGATATGAAGAAATAGTGAAGCCAATCAGTGATGATATCCATAAGCTTCTTCGGTTCATGTCGGAGGACGATCCACTGCCAACTCCTATAATAAATATGCAAAATGTTAGATGAACATACATGATGTGCTTAACACAAACAAATTCAATAATTAAAAGGATACTTACAAATTGGTAGCGCATACTGTCATATAATGCGACGTTCCAACTGTATCTAAACGTGTGGCCACAGCATCTTGCTATTGACGATATTGATAAGGAGTATGTTGCTGCTCATCCTGAATCGATTCCCAATCTTCAACATCTAACCATACAAGCTTCGATAAGCCTTCTGTAAAAGCATCGCGAGCTTCAGACCGTCAATGAGACATCACCTCACGTGTTGTATGCTGAATTCATTCCGAAATCACAATAGGATGCCCTGGTGCTGGCCGGTACTCTTCATATATCGATTGTGTGATAATATTTTTGGAATCCTTATCCTGTTTGCTTCATTTTAACATTACAGAATGTTCAAACTCTACGGACCAAAGTTCTCGAATGCGCTGACACATGGACTTCCGAGATGCATCCATGACTATAGTTCCATTACGTATGTGATATATCTTTGAGTCCTCATGGTCATGCGCTCCCCAAGGTGTACGTGGAGATCCCATCTGATCCAATGTGGAGATGTTAAAATGCATGTGTATCCATATACATATGTATGCATATGCATGTGTATCCATATGCATGTGTGTATGCATATGCATGTGTGTATTTGTGTATGCATATGCATGTGTGTATGCATATGCATGTGTATGCATATGCATGTGTATGCATATGCATGTGTATGCATATGCATGTGTGTATGCATATGCATGTGTGTATGCATACACCCATGCATATGCATGTGCGTATGCATATGCATGTGTGTATGCATATGCATGTGTGTATTTGTGTATACATATGCATGTATGTATGCATATGCATGTGTGTATGCATATGCATGTGTGTATGCATATGCATGTTTGTATGCATATGCATGTTTGTATTTGTGTATGCATATGCATGTGTGTATGCATATGCACGTGTATGCATATGCATGTGTGTATGTGTGTATGCATGTGTGTATTTGTGTATGCATATGCATGTGTATGCATATGCATGTGTATGCATATGCATGTGTATGCATATGCATGTGTATGCATATGCATGTGTATGCATATGCATGTGTGTATGCATACACACATGCATATGCATGTGTGTATGCATATGCATGTGTGTATTTGTGTATGCATATGCATGTGTATGCATATTCATGTGTGTATGCATATGCATGTGTGTATTTGCTTTACAGTGCTTGCAAAACAAATTTTACTTTTCTGTTTTCTTGTCGTCTGTGTCATCCTTCTTTGATTGTGGAAGCCCTTCTGACAAGACATGGAAGCTTCTATTAGTACATTTTAAAGAAGCCTCTTAGAATTTGAATAGAGTGAAAACCTTCTATTACATTTTCAAGAAACAAGAAACCTTCCCTCCCAAGTGTTGAGAAAAAGAAAAATGCCTCATCAAAATATATTTCTCCCTTTCACACTACGTGAAACAGGTCAGCAGCCTGTCGTTTCAAAATTTGCGTAAATCATATCGAAAACGCGTCCCACACGCACGACCTATCCCCCCGCTAATGAAATGTGCTGGAGTCTAGCGTAAGCGTGTAAGCCGAACCCAAGCCAATCCATACACGCAATAAATCCGGTGTTATAAACGATCAACACCTGCAAAGCACGCTCAGCAAGCATCGTCCAGTCCCTTGCGCCACTGCTCTCTGCCTCTCTCTCTCTCTCACTCACACAACCACACACACACACACTCACACAATGGTTTCCAGTTCTCACGCCCTGTATTCGAAGCTTTCCCCCGGAACAGCAACCAAGGTAGACAAACACGAGACTGACCTCAAAGTGGAGGAGCGGAAGCACAAGCACCCTCAGCACGCTGCAGAATCGTGCGGATTGGCTGCTGGGGCCTTCGCTCTTGTAAGTGTTGTCGCCGTTATACTACTCGTTCAATCTATCGCGCTAATTTATCTCTACCTATGATGAATACTTGGGTCGTTTCTTCTTTCTCGCCCTCATATATATATATATATATATATATATATATATATATATATATATATATATATATATATATATATATATATATATATTTGTGCAGCACGAAAAGCACGAAGCGAAGAAACACCCTGAGAATCGTCATACGCATAAAGTACGTGAGCATGTGGCCACTGCAGTGGCTATCGGAGCAACTTCGCTTGCACTACACGAGAAGCATGAGCGGAAACACTGCAAGGACGCCATGAAAAAGAAGCACCAGAAGAAAGGGTGATTGATCCCTTCTGCCGTCTCACTACAATGCCTTCTTTACTGTAGATCTTCGCTCATTTCTGTCGCTAGAGGCGCACGTGCTTCATCACGCAGCACCTCCAGGCAGTAAAATTATATACTGTATCTAACACACTCCCCGACCGCACAAGCTCCACGTTTGGTGTAATGGTCAATCTCCACTGTTGGTGTAATGATCTTATTGGCAAAGCTTTATCCATCCATGACATACAGTGTTGTATTTTGAAGGTCTACCATGCCCTTCAATTCTGAAGGTTATGTACAAATGAGACCTGTATTTTCCTTTTTTAATGTAATTTTTGAAAGTTAAATAATATTTATGCCCTTTTTTTACAGTCTAAAATGGCCAAAACGGGCAATACGACCGTCAAAAATCAACACTGATGACATATATAGTTGATTTCCCGTATGAAGCTTCAAATGGTCAATCTCCACATTTGGTGTAATGATCTTATTGGCAAAGCTTTATCCATCCATGACATATATAGTTGATTTCCCGTAGGAAGCTTCAAATGCTATGAAAGATTTTTCCTTTGTATTTTTCCTTAGGACAAATTTCTTTTGTACATAGCTAGCCTACTTGAAATGGATGAAAGCATTTCTGGACTATTTAAGTATAGTTCTTGCACAGATAGTATGGAAGAAATGGACAAGTTCATGATTCTTTGAGTTTTATATACTGCTAAATCTTCTTCAAATTATGTAGTTTTTGAAGCAAGTCGATGCCTCCCATCGAGTTTCACCATAAAGTCGATGTCGGGCATCAAATTCCCACATAAAAGTGGTGTTCTTCATACCTGTGTGTTCACGGGGTTATTTGAGGTGCTGAAAAAGTGGCTGAAAACACCAATTTGATGCCTGGCATTGAACTCTTGTTGCAAGTCAATGATAAGTTGAAAACTTTTATTTTTGGACACGTGCTTATACTTAAACATGCAAAAATTCCCATGAAATAGGGTGTGCAGATCCTAATAACATGACTCCGATGTATATCTTCATGATTCCACATATTCCTTGGAATCTCCAAGAAAACACATATTCCTGAGTTGATGAATTGCTTCAAGAAAAGATAAGTAGTCACATTTTAGAATCCTCATTTGCTCCATATTCAGATTGTTGGTTCACTCTACCACAAAAGAATAGTAAACTTTGATTTATCCAGGATCGTCAACTAGTCAATAAAGTGACAATTAGAAAGGTGGGCACTGGAGGGATTTTTCACGAGCTTGCTGAAGCATTTATAGGAATACCCATAAAGGCAATAAAGTGACAATTAGAAAGGTGGGCACTGGAGGGATTTTTCACGAGCTTGCTGAAGCATTTATAGGAATACCCATAAAGGCAACTCTAGGGATTCTACTAATTAGTAGTTCTTCTCCAAACTCTTGCTGACAACTTCCAATTCTATGCTACTTCTACGTCAAAAAAAACAAAATAAAAACGGCAAAAAAAGCATGTGACATACTCGCAATTCCTTCAACTACAAACAAATACGCGAGAAACATGAGTGGAAACACTGCAAGGACTCGTTCAAAAAGAAGCGAAAATGTCAATATACATTGCATCACATGTTGCCATTGCCAATGCTCTATGTGTTTCTTGATTGATTGGTGGATCTCCACAGCAGGTCATCAAAAGAAAAGAGTTCATTCTCATTATAAAAGGTACAAAATAACCACTGCATAAAAATATAATGCATAGAAATATAATGCAGGTGGAGGACCATGTTTGCCTCAATGTTTACGATAAGGCAAAGCTTCATCCATGCTACTACTTTTCAAATCCCCCTATAGCATTTTGGTATATGTTTTCCCTGATCAATGTATAAATTCTCACAAATGAGTGCATGATGGATCTCTACCTTAGAAATGGAAATATTATTTGTGCACACTTGAAAGTAGTTTGAGAGGAGGCTGTTAAAAGTGCAGACTACCGTCAAGTCCACTTTTAATCTCTTTTCGGGTTCTTGGGGATGGGTAGGGGTCTGATAATTCAGAGGCCCTGTATCTTATTTTCCCAGTTAACTTATCAAACAAGCAGTACGTTATTATCCAGTATAATGTCTTCTACACAATATTATTGTTCATATTCCGGTTAGGCTTTTCACAGTATGTAACACAGAGAGTAATAATTATTGTCGCACAGACTTATTATCGCCAACGAACATTACTATGTTAATCAGAATGTAATGTAGTTCAACAAGGTAAAGTGTCAATACTCAAGATTACGAAAATCTGCACTACAATGTCTCCGTAGGGTCGCAAATCGCCCAAACAGACAGTCTGGCGATCCCGTCTTCTCTCTATCAGAGAGCCACCGTAATATCTCTTCATTGATTGATAAAAAGGGTACAACACTTCGCTACGACCTTTCAGTACGTGCGGTATAGGAAAATATAAATTACATGATGCCAATCCGGCGGCTTTACACTGGCACGCACGATGGACTTGAACCCGCAACGCAAACAAAATTAAGGCTCGTCTACGATGCCTTGTATATACATAGTTCTTGCTAATTTGAAGGTTCTAGAGATTTTTTGTTTTAAGGAATCCAACATGAACTTTAGGGTCTTCGGCTCTACCAGTTGTGCGTCAATTCGAACGGAACTTGCCGCAATTACCTAGCTTATCAATGTATCAGTCTGCGACTGCATAAAGGCCTCTTGCAAATAAAAGTCATTGGCAAGGGTTGCATCTCTGCTCAATCTCATATCATTAATTTGTCCATCTATTCTCGATAGTCGCTATGCTTGAAAGCCTAGCTTCTTTTCTCTTCGTTCCAGCTCCTGAGCTTGATATTGAATTGTCTGATAATAAGCATCTCTTTCTTTCTTAATCCCGGCTATCTCCTTCTGAAGTTGAATGGTTAAACTCGTCTTGGCTTTGAGAGCAGAATTCGCCTCAAACAAATCGGTAGTTGCGGTCTGAAGTTTTGCATTAGTCTGCTTAGCTAAAGTAGCCATCTCCTGTCCTTTCTGCACGACTTCATCAAGCTGGATTCGAGCTTCTTCCAACAAATTTCCAATTGCCACTCAAGCATCTTCTTTATCCTGTACTAGCTGATTTAATTGCTTAATCTCTTCATCACGAGCAATTAACAAAACATCCTTGGCTTTTAACTCTGCCAATGCTGCATCACATTGAGCAATTAATGAATCTTGTTCTGCAAGCCTAGCTTGAAGATGCTGAAGTTGTATCTGCAAAGCATGATTTTCTGCTTTAACGGCATCTGCTTCTTCCTGTAGTGGGGCAATATCATCCTCCAAAACATCAACTTTGTGCTGCAACTCCTGTCTGATATTATGAGTGGCCATCTTCAGTAACATTGGTAACTACGTATATAGTTGATTTCCCGTATGAAGCTTCAAATGGTCAATCTCCACTTTTGGTGTAATGATCTTATTGACAAAGATTTATCCATCCATGACATATATAGTTGATTTTCCGTATGAAGCTTCAAATGCTATGAAAGATTTTTCCTTTGTATTTTTCCTTAGGACAAATTTCTTTTGTACATAGTTGGCCTACTTGAAATGGATGAAAGCATTTCTGGACTATTTAAGTATAGTTCTTGCATAGTATGGAAGAAATGGACAAGTTCATGATTGAAGATCAAGTTTAGACAAAAAATTGTTCCACTAACATCACTATAAATGTAGGTGAATTTAAATGAGTGGAGTAATGAGCTATAGAAGATTGATGGTTTTCATCCACAAATGCAGACCAAAGAAATATTATTTGTGCACACTTGAAAGTAGTTTGAGAGGAGGCCTAACCACGAAATACATTGGATTGTGTACAAGCGAAAAGAAATAACAAGGAGGCATACACATGTTCTTTTAAGCTCATTGAAGTCTCCGTCATGGATGTAAGTGGAGGTCCATGACATACAGTGTTGTATTTTGACGGTCTACCATGACGTTCAATTCTGAAGGTTATGTACAAATGGGACCTGTATTTTCCTTTTTTAATGTAATTTTTGAAAGTTAAATAATATTTATGCCCTTTTTTACAGTCTAAAATGGCCAAAACGGGCAATACGATCGTCAAAAATCAACACTGATGACATATATAGTTGATTTCCTGTATGAAGCTTCAAATGGTCAATCTGCTATGAAAGATTTTTCCTTTGTATTTTTCCTTAGGACAAATTTCTTTTGTACATAGCTGGCCTACTTAAAATGGATGAAAGCATTTCTGGACTATTTAAGTATAGTTCTTGCACAGATAGTATGGAAGAAATGGACAAGTTCATGATTCTTTGAGTTTTATATACTGCTAAATCTTCTTGAAATTATGTAGTTTTTGAAGCAAGTCAATGCCTCCCATCGAGTTTCACCATAAATTCGATGTTTGGCATCAAATTCCCACATATAAGTGGTTTTCTTCATACCTTTGTGTTCACGGGGCTATTTGAGGTGCTGAAAAAGTGGCTGAAAACACCAATTTGATGCCTTGCATTGAACTCTTGTTGCAAGTTGATGATAAGTTTAAAACTTTTATTTTTGGACACGCGCTTTTAATTAAACATGCAAAAATTCCCATGAAATAGGGTGTGCAGATCCTAATAATGTGACTCCGATGTTTATCTTCATGATTCCACATATTCCTTGGAATCTCCAAGAAAACACATATTCTTGAGTTGATGAATTGCTTCAAGAAAAGATAAGTAGTCACATTTTAGAATCCTCATTTGCTCCATATTCAGATTGTTGGTTCACTCTACCACAAAAGAATAGTAAACTTTGATTTATCCAGAATCGTAAACTAGTCAATAAACTTGATTAGTGTGGGAGAGATAGTTGAAAAAGTTTTTGAAGTTAGGTTTACAAATGAAGGAGTATTTGTTGTAGATCTAGAGAATGGATATAATCAGTTTGTTTGTGGTAAGAAAGAAGGTAGACCTTTCACTTTAAAAGTGCAAGGGAATATTGGTCAAGCTTTGCTCACACATGGTGAAGGAGTGATTACAAAACTTGATCTCTGGCATAAGAAATTAGGTTATTTCAATGAAAGAGGAATTAAGGCTATGCTTGCAAATCAGTCTGTACTAGGATTACCAAATGTGCAGAGGCAACATATGATTTATAAATGTGAAGCATGTCTGATGGGAAAAACACACATGTTACCATTTCACAAGAAAGGATTCAAACATGATGGAGTACTAGAGCTTATTCATATAGATGTATGGGGACCAACAAAAGAAGGATCTATTAGTGGTTGAAGGTATTATGTTCTTTTCATTGATGATGCTACCAGATGGATAACCTTGTATGTTTTGAAGGAAAGATAAGAAGTGTTTGGACCTTTCAAGCATTTTCATGCATATGTAGAGAGATTCACAAGTCAAAAGCTTAAGAGACTGAGGTCTGATGGAGGGGGAGAATACTTCTCCCAAGAGTTCAATGATTATCTTTGGAGTGTAGGTATTAAGAGACAAATAACCTACAAGTATACACCACAACAAAATGGTATAGCAGAAAGAAGATACAAGACTTTGGTTGAGTTTCCTAGAGCTATGCTGAAGAAGAAGAATTGTCCAAATTATCTTTGGGATGAGGTTATAAATACGGCTACCTATCTTGTGAATAGTTTACCGTGTACAACTCTAAATGGAATGACTCCATATGAAGCTTGGTGGGATAATAAACCAACAATAGATCATTGTAAAGTGTTTGGATCAATTGCGTATGCTTATATGCCATCACAACTTAGACATAAACTTGAGCTAAAGGCAGAAAATTATGTGTTCATTGGTTATGATGAAAAGTAGATGAGTTACAGATTGTGGAATCCTCTAACCAAACAGTTTCTTGTTTCTAGAGATGTTACATTCGATAAATAGAAAATTTGGTATGCAGATAAAACTCATACAATTGAAGAATTTGAAGAAGAGGTAAGAAGATGTGAAAATGTAAAATCAAGTGTGCAGATGAATGGAGATGAAGAGTATATACAAGCAAGTAAATCTACAAACAGATTAACAAGAATAAATGAAGAAGCTCCCATAGTTGATGAAGAGGTGTATCGAGACACATATGAAGAATGTGAACCAAGGAGGTCGAGTAGAACAAGAAGGCAACCAGAAAGGTATTCTTAAGATACTTCATACATAACTCAGAATAACTATGCATACATCATCAAAGATGATGAAGAACCTCAGAACCATGATGAAGCAAAAGGCAAGAAGCAATGGGAAGAAGCAATGAAGGAAGAATTCAATGCACTAGAGGAGAACAAGACATGGGAACTTGTTGCTAAACCAAATGGTAAGAAGGTAATTGGAAATAAATCGGTTTATAAATTGAAGAAACTTGCAGATGGAGGTATAGCCACATACACAGCTAGAGACTGGTGGTGAAAGGCTATGCCCAAACTGATGGCATAGATTATGATGAGACGTTTAGTCATGTAGCTAAGATTTCAACTATAAGGACAATCATTGCTATTACAACTTCAAAACGATGGACTCTGAGTCAATTGGACATAAAGAATGCATTCTTGAATGGATACATATCAGATGAGGTATATATGGAACAACCTCAAGGGTTTATAGATTCCAGGTATCCAAATTTTGTCTACAGATTGAGAAGAGTACTCTGTCGATTGAAGCAAGCTCCAAAAGCATGGAACTATAAACTGGTGAAGCATCTAAATGAACTTTGATATCAAAGTTCAAAAGCAGAGGAAGGAATCAATGAGATAAAGAGATTACTTGAGAAAGAGATCAAGATCAGTGATCTTGGAAAGTTATCATATTTTCTTGGAATGGAAGTCACTTATACAGATCATGGCATATATGTATAACAAGAAAGGTATCTGTTGAACCTGTTGAAGAAGTTTGGTATCAAAAATTGCAGAGAAGCTTCTACTCCACTTGAAGTTAATCACAAGCTCAATAAATATGATGGTATAGAATACAAAGGTATGAGGAAGTATCAACCTCTTGTGGGTAGTTTGATTTATGCTACACTAACAAGACCTGACCTTAGTTATACAGTGGGAGTTTTGTCACAATTCATGCATTGTCCAAAGGAGTTCTTAGATATATCAAGGGAACTATAAAGGAAGGATTATATTATCCTTTTACTTCAGATTTGAAGTTGAGATCCTATAGTGACTCAGACTGGGCAGTTGATGAAGATGACATAAGACCAACTCATGGCTACATGATATACATTGGTGATAAGCTTATAAGTTGGTCTTCAAAGAAGCAACATACGGTAGCATTATCATCAACGGAAGCTGAGTACAAATGACTTTTAGAAGTAGCTAAGGAGGTCATATGGATGCAGACATTATTCAAAAGATTGGGCATTAATCGAGGTATACCTACAATACATGGAGATAACATGAGTTCAATTTATCTTGCAGCAAATGGAGTATTTCATGTATGAACAAAACATATAGATATACATTATCATTTCCTAAGAGAAAGGGTAATGGAGAAAGAAATTGAAGTGGAGTACATTTCTACAAAGGATCAGATAGTAGATATAATGACAAAGAGCTTGCATGGTGTGAAGACCAGTAGATTCAAAAGCATGGCAGGAGTAAAAAGAAAAGAAGAAGATATGAAGAAACACAGAATATCAATTAGTGATTGAGGAAGAGTTGTTCAAGAACCATCGACAAATTAGACATAAAGTTGAAGGTAAAAGTTATAAAACATACAATATGAAACCAAGCTATAAGTTTACCTAATCATAGATTCTCCCATGAAATGATTGCACCGCGCCCCTCTAAGTCCTGCAACAATGCAACCAATCCATGACGATATCCATAAGCTTCTTCGCTTCGTGTCGGAGGACGACCCACTCCCAACTCCTTTAATAAATATGCAAAATGTTAGATGAACATACATGATGTGCTTAACACAAACAAATTCAATAATTAAAAGGATACTTACAAATTGATAGCGCATATTGTCATATCCGTCACTACCTAAATGCGACGTTCCAATTGTATCTAAACGTGTGGCCGCCGCATCTTGCTGTTGATGATATCGATCAAGAGTATGTTGCTGCTCATCCTGAATCCATTCCCAATCATCAACATCTAACCATACAGGCTTCGATAAGCCTTCTCTAAAAGCATCGTGAGCTTCAGACCATCGATGAGACATCACCTCGCGTGCCGTATACTGAATCCATTCCGAACTCACAATAGGATGCCCACGCGCTAGCCGGTACTATTCATATATCGATTGTGTGATATAATTTTTGGAATCCTTATCATGTTCGCTTCATTTTAACATTACAGAATGTCCAAACTCTATGGACCAAAGTTGTCGAATGCGCTGACGCATGGACTTCCCAATTGCATCCATGACTAGAGTTCCATTACGTATGTGATATATCTTTGAGTCGTCATGGTCATGCGCTCCCCAAGGTGTACATGGAGATCCCATCTGATCCGGAGATGTTAAAATGCATGTGTATTTGTGTATGCATATGCATGTGTGTATGCATATGCATGTGTGTATTTGTGTATGCATATGCATGTGTCTATGCAAATGCATGTGTGTATGCATGCGTGTATTTGTGTATGCATGTGTGTATTTGTGTATGCATATGCATGTGTGTATGCATATGCATTTGTGTATGCATGTATGTGTGTATGCATATGCATGTGTGTGTTTATACATATGTGAGTGTGTATGTATATGCATATGTCACTCTCTCTCTCTATGTCGATGGAAAACAAAACAATCACTTACCTCAGTGTAATTGTTTGAATCATTGTCGTCAAAATCCACTTGAAGTTGTCCTTCAGCGAATTTCTGAAGAGTTGATCCCAAAATCTCTTGCAAAACTAAGGAGAGAAGATATTAGAAAAGGAAAAACATAAAGAAAGAAAAAAGAGTGCTAAAGTATGTGCGATATACTTACCAAAACTTCAGATCTAGAAATATAGAGGTGTGCTTAGAAAAAGAGAGAGAGAGGGAGGGGGAGAGAGAGAGAGAGGGAGGGAGAGAGAGAGAGAGAGAAAGAAAGAGTGACAAACAGAGATATGTTGTTCGCATGCGCAAAGTTGATAGTAGAAGATCTAGTTTCAAAATGCCCGGAATGTCCAATTTTCGCTCTCGAGCCCGATTAAAAGAGGGCATCGATATGAGCGTCGGTAGTTTCTTGTAATTTATCGATGCACATAACGACGTTCATACCGACGCTCATACCCAGGCAGCTGTACCGACGTGTCCATTGCCTAGTCGATTTTCCAAAATGTTTCGATGGTCATACCGACGCCGACGCGTGACCGTCGGTATGCCCATCGTCATGCCCTTGATGTGTTATAGTGGCTCTTACATTGAGTTCATGAGACGGTACAAAGTGTTACGGAGCAAATTAGGGAGCAATCGTTGGATACAAAATGGACGTGTGTCTTTGTATGTGCATGTGACTGTGTACCATCAGTAGTAGTCAGAATGATCTTACCAACTCCCATGATAGGATAAAAGGAGCTGTTGGCGCGTGTGATACTATTCTCTGTAGGGGCAGGCTCAAGTGAAGTGAAGAAACTGCATTGTGAGATAATATGTTTGGTTGCCCCACTATCAAAGTACCAAGCATCTGAGTCTATTCTAGACATACACTATTCAAGAGAAGATGGGTAAAAAATGCAAATAGTAGTAAATGCTCCTTCTTCATTCTGCAGTAGATTAGCACTCTCTTTTTGGTGTAGAGGCATCTACAACAACCATTCCAGCCTCTTTCTTCTATTCCTGTTTTCTAGCGAGTTTTGGACAACTCTTTATGAAATGATCAACACCCCCGCTAATGAAATAAATCCGGTGTTATAAACGATCAACACCTGCAAAGCACGCTCAGCAAGCATCGTCCAGTCCCTTGCGCCACTGCTCTCTGCCTCTCTCTCTCTCTCTCACACACACTCACACAATGGTTTCCAGTTCTCACGCCCTGTATTCGAAGCTTTCCCCCGGAACAGCAACCAAGGTAGACAAACACGAGACTGACCTCAAAGTGGAGGAGCGGAAGCACAAGCACCGTCAGCACGCTGCAGAATCGTGCGCATTGGCTGCTGGGGCCTTCGCTCTTGTAAGTGTTGTCGCCATTATACTACTCGTTCAATCTTTCGCGCTAATTTATCTCTACCTATGATGAATACTTGCGTACGTCGTTTCTTCTTTCTCGCCCTCATATATATATTTACAAATTTGTGCAGCACAAAAAGCACGAAGCGAAGAAACACCCTGAGAATCGTCATACGCATAAAGTACGTGAGCATGTGGCCACTGCAGTGGCTATGGGAGCAACTTCGCTCGCACTACACCAGAAGCATGAGCGAAAACACTGCAAGGACGCCATGAAAAAGATGCACCAGAAGAAAGGGTGATTGATCCCTTCTGCCGTCTCACTACAATGCCTTCTTCACTGTAGATCTTCGCTCATTTCTGTCGCTAGAGGCGCGTGCTTCATCACGCAGCACCTCCAGGCAGTAAAATTATATACTGTATCTAACACACTCCCCGACCGGACAAGCTCCACGTTTGGTGTAATGGATCCTTCCTAGTAGTACCTGTTTGAGAACAGTGTGGAATGCCTTTGCTTATCTAGTTTTGAATGGGAAATAGGATCCATAAAAATTCCGAGAAGGAATCTGTGCTGGATGGCATGTCTAAGCCCCGTCACACTTTATACCTTCCTTTGATTTTTTTATAGCAATAGGAAAAATATTAAAAATAATAAAATTTAGGACAAACCATGGATGTAGCTCCAAACTAGAGATTTGCATGGTAAAAACCAATGTGGAAGGTGGGTTTTTTTCAAAAAATAGGAAAGAATGCCCAGTGGGGTGGTTCGAAAAAGGAGCAAAATGGGAAGTTCTAGCTTGGGAAAGGGCAACATCCATTTGCATAGAAAGGAAGGAGGATCGTGAAAGCAGAGATCTCTTCAATTGATTCAAAGGCACAGGAGACTAGAGGATCTATATATACATATATACATATATATATATATATATATATATATATATATATATATATATATATATATATAGAGAGAGAGAGAGAGAGAGAGATAGAGAGAGACAGAACTTATGCAGGATCCCAAGGAGGGGTGTTTGGCGCTTCATCTTTAATATTAACAAATTTATTGAGTTTCGAGTGCCAAGCACAATGGGTGCTTTGGACATGTAGAGATATTCCCAACAATCAAAGACTAGCAAGGCTTTGCTGTGCAAATACATTTCAATGCTTTGGAAGAGGGATGAGTAATTTAAAACGCATGTCTAAGGTGAATTGGTAGCTATGATGTTGTTTTTAAGGAAGATACAATGCAGCCATTACTTTCATGTACTAAGTACACATTAGTTAGCTCCAAAGATGATACTTGGCACCTCCTTCTATAGGTGGAGAGTCTAATGCTGGTCCAAATGAGGTAATTTCTTGAGATTTATAGGTTTGATGTGATGATGCAGACCATTCAATTTCTGATGCAAATTTGCATGATGCACTTGTTGATGAGAGAGCCCATATACAGGAGGCAAAGACTATGCCTAAATGATTGGTCCAAACTTTGCAAGATAGCAAATTAGATGCAGCTCTATCATATCCTACTCATTCAGGCTTTGATAGTGCTTCTTTTGCATCAAATTGCTATGCTATGGCTGCCTCTAGTCTTTGTGATGAGAATAAGCCTATTTCATTTGATGAAGCACAAAATGCAAAAAATTGGATGGCTGGGATGCAATCAAAATATGATGTTATTATGAATAATGGTACGTGGTATTTATGTGACTTGCCTCGTGCCAGAAATGCAATCAGCACTAAGAGGGTATACAAGCTCAAATGTAAGCCTGATGGAACATTTGACAAGTATAAAACTAGGCTTGTTGCAAAAGGTTATGCTCAAGAAAGAGGCATTGATTTTGATGAGAACTTTGCTCCTACATTTTGAACAACTATTGCTGGTAGCATATGTGCACTTGGAGCTCACCATTGTTGGAATCTACATGAGTTGGACATTAAATCTACATTTCAAATTGGTGACTTGCATGAAGAAGTGTATGTTGTTTAGCCCCATGCTTTTATGCAAAAAGGGCATTAAAACAAAGTGCTCATATTGAAAAAGGCATTATATGGTTTGAAGCAAGCATCACGTGCTTGGTATCAAAAGATACATGCCTACTTGATTGCACATGGTTTTGAGAATAGTCCAACTCAGAGCACCTTATATGTTAAGCATGAAAATGATGTGCTATAGATCATTGTTGATGACATGATGCTCACTGGTCTTAATAAGCAACATATTATTGATTTTAAGGCTGATTTGCATGCATCATTTGAGATGTCAAATTTGGTGCATTTTCATAATTATCTGGGCATTCAATTTATGCATGTTGATACAAGCATAGCTTAGTGTCAGAAAGAATATATTAACACATTAGTGGAGAATTTTGACCTTGAGGATTGCAAACCTATTGCCACTTCTATGGAAATTGGTTTACAGTTGAGTCTTCATGATGCTGAAAATGCATTTGATGTTGTTCTTTACCCATAGGCTATTAGATGCTTGATTTAGTTATGCATTACTCCATCAGACAATCAATTTGTTATCTCACACATGAGGAGGTTTATGCATTTCCGAAGAGTTAAGCACTGGTAGTAGGTTAAGCACATCTTTTGCTATTTGAGTGGTAGCCAACTATTTGGATTGTTTTATCTCAAGGGGGGATCACTACCAGTAGATTTACATGCTTTTTCCTGAAACTTATTGGAATGGTTGCTATGGCACTCATTTGTATGCTAGTGGTTTTTGCTTCATTCTTGGTATCTCATGCATATCTTGATTAAGCAAGAAACAGGCTACTATGGTGACTTCTAGTTATGAGCCTAAGTATAGGGCAACTTTCACAATGACTCTTGACTCTGTGTGGCTCACTCGCCTTATGATTGATTTGGGTGTTGTTTAGTCTTCTACCACCACTATCTACACTCACTATCAAAGTGCATCGGAAGTTGCAAGGAACCCTGTGTTCCATGCTCGCACTCAGCACATTGAGGTGCGCTATCATTATGTGAGGGAGAGGCTCTCTAGTGGAGAGATGAGT
This sequence comes from Ceratopteris richardii, assembly GCA_020310875.1. Taxonomy (NCBI): domain Eukaryota; kingdom Viridiplantae; phylum Streptophyta; class Polypodiopsida; order Polypodiales; family Pteridaceae; genus Ceratopteris; species Ceratopteris richardii. The sequence continues at coordinate 104,455,260 of CM035441.1, read as the reverse complement.
TTCCCATATGTGCCCACACAAGAGAACAATGTATACCATTACATAAAGGCTCTACCTAGGGAGGAGTTTCAAGCTTTATGCAAGGATTTGTGCTTAATTCCTTTTTTGGATTGATTCCACATAGCTTGGCACTTCCTTATACATGAGTGCCAACTCCTTGTTCACCGCATCATGCCGAGGGGAAATTTGTTGATAGATTTTAGAAGTGATGTGCGTGAATACACTATGAGTAGTAAAGCACTTCTTTCCCTCTTTAGGAGGTTTTTTTCTCCTGGCTTGTATATATGCCTAGAACCCTAATGGGTCACTTATCTTTGGACATTCACTTGGTAATACATTCCGTATTGTGTTTTATGCTCCAAGCTTCTTCTTCTTCCTTGTGTTGTTTGCGTGATTTTGTTGACCTCAGACTCCAACACTAAAGTCTGTGAAATTTATTACAATTTTCATAAGAAATTTATAGTCATTGACGAAAATCCCTCGGATGCATATGGAACAAGATTTTGAGTAAGTCTCGCTATTATGCGGTTAAATAGTGGTACATATAGGGTTGATTTCCCATATGAAGCTTCAAATTCTATCAAAGATTTTTCCTTTGTTTTTTTCTCAAGGCAAATTTCTTTTGTACATAGCAAAATAATTCCAAGAAAAATAAACAAACAAATTACAAAACAAGAAAACCAATTTAAAATTGATGGCCTACTTGAAATGGATGAAAGAATTTGTGGAGTATTTAAGTATAATTCTTGCACTGATAGTATGGAAGAAATAGATAAATTCATAATTGAAGATCAAGTTTAGAAAAATATTGTTTCACTACTTGTCAAACATTCATCCACAAGGATCAGTGCATGTGATCCATAGGGATCATTTATCCACAGGGATTAGTCTATAGACTGATCCCTGTGGATCAATGATCCCTATGGATCACATGCACTAATCCTTGTGGATCAGTGTCTAACACTACCATTACTAGAAATGTATACAATTTTAGCTGAGTGGAGTAATGAGCTATAGAAGATTGATGACTTTGAGCTCAAATAGGAGACCAATATAAAAAAACTGCTAAATCTTCTTGAAATTATGTAGTTTCTGAAGGTAGTCAATGCCTCCCATCGAGTTTCACCATAAAGTCGATGTCTGGCATCAAATTCCCACATAAAAGTGGTTTTCTTCATACCTGGAAGTTCACGGGGCTATTTGAGGTGCTGAAAAAGTGGCTGAAAACACCAATTTGATGCCTAGTATTGAACTCTTGTTGCAAGTGGATGATAAGTTGAAAACTTTTATTTTTGGACACACACTTTTACTTAAACATGCAAAAAAATCTATTTTGACAGCTAGACATAGTCATCTTGTGAAGGCCATAACTTAGTGTGTAGTGAGGCATTTTTAGCAAGTAATAGCTTCCTGGAACTTTTGAAGGCAATAACTTGTAAGAGAAATAGGCAAAAGATGGAAGGTATGTCATTTCAGTGACTAGAAACTTTTGAAGAAGTAAAGTCCTCAATTTTGGCTACCATTTTTCAACGTTTGGAGAAGCATTGAGTTAATGGTGACCATAGAGGTTGTCTAGTGTCACATGAATTCATTTCTTGTGATGTTTCATACATCAAAAAGAGTAATTATGGTGTGTGGGGCCGGTTTTGAAGCCATGGAAAGTGAGATGATGTTGCGAGTGCTTGATGGCTTCCAAGTGAGGGTGATGGCATCCTAGACTAACCTTCGTGCCATAGGATACTGATTAACTCCTCAAATGTTAAGGCATTTGGATTTCCCTTCATCGTCGAACAGAGAGTAGAGCGGTACAAAGTATTGCGGAGCAAATTAGGGAGCAATCGTTGGATGCAAAATGGACGTGTGCCTTTGTATGTGCATGTGACTATGTACCATCAATAGAAGTCAGAATGATCTTACCAACTCCCATGATAGGATAAGAGGAGCTGTTGGTGCGTGTGATACTATTCCCTATAGGGGTAGGCTCGAGTGAAGTGAAGAAAGTGCATTGTGAGATAAAAGTTTTGGTTGCGCCACTATCAAAGTACCAAACATCTGAGTCTATTATAGACATACACTGTTTAGGAAAAGATGGGTGAAAACTACTAATAGTAGTAAATGCCCATTCTGCATTCTGCACTAGATTAGTAGGCTCCATTTTTGTTGTACAGGCCTCTGCAACAACCATTCCAACCTGTTCTTCTTTGCCTCTTTTACTAGCACCTAGATTTGTGAGATGTATAAGTTGTGGTATCCTTGCAAATCATGGTTGTTTTCTCTTTTGTATTTCTTGCTTTGTTTTTTTTTTTTTGCTAACACCTAGAGATAAAGACTTTTAGAATTTGACTAGAGGGGAAACCTTCTATTACATTTTAAAGAAACAAGAAACCTTCCATCTCAAGTGTTGAGAAAAAGAAAAATGCCGCATCAAAAAATATTTCTCCCTCTCACACTACATGAAACAGGTCAGCAAAGTCGTTTTTATCCACAAATGAGTGGAGTAATGAGCTAAGAAGATTGACGGTTTTTACCCACAAATGCAAACCAAAGAAATATTATTTGTGCACACTTGAAAGTAGTTTGAGAGGAGGCCTAACTAGGAAATACATTGGATTGTGTACAAGCAAAAAGAAATAACAAGGAGGCATACAAATGTTCTTTTAAGCTCATTGAAGTCTCCGCCATGGATGTAAGTGAAGGTTGAAATACCATTCATAGAAACTACATATCTTCTACAAAGAAATTGTTGTCTCTATCCTTCCTAGTAGTACTTGTTTGAGAACAGTGTGGAATGCCTTTGCTTATCTAGTTTTGAATGGGAAATAGGATCCATAAAAATTCCAAGAAGGAATCTGTGCTGGATGGCATGTCTAAGCCCCATCACACTTTATACCTTCCTTTGATTTTTGTTATAGCAATAGGGAAAAATTAAAAGTAATAAAATTTAGGACAAACTATGGATGTGGCTCCAAACTAGAGATTTGCATGGTAAAAACCAATGTGGAAGAAGGTGGAAAATCCAAGTTGGAAAATCCAAGATTGGAAAATCCAAGATTGGAAAATCCAAGATTGGACATGAATTCATAGGATGAAACTATAAGGAAAGTTCAGATTGATGCTAATGGCTTCCTTTTGCCTGTAGGAAAAGACTATTATGAGAAAGTTGTAAGAAGAAATGGAAGTGTCTTTTGGCTTTATCCCCATGAAATGGGGTGTTAGGATGATAATAATGTGACTCCACTGTTTATCTTTATGATTCCACATATTCCTTGGAATCTCCATTCTATACGAGCTCCTAAAACACATATTCCTGAGTTGATGAATTGCATTAGGGCAAAAAACAGCCCAAAAGGGCCATGTAAGGATTTCAATTAGTTGTGCTTAATTTGGATTAAAGTTGTCAAATCCTTTAAGAAATTCCGTGTAAGTTCATTTAAAACGTATCTTATGCAAATTTTGAAGAGAGAGAAACTCGTGTGATAATCATGAAAATTTTGTGTGATATCTTACCCCTCAAAGTTTGTGCTCATCGGGCATTGATCAAAATTGGAATTTTCCTCTTGTTCACGGACCTATATAATGTGTGCTCATGAAGTTTTTCACTTTTTTACTCTACTTTTCATAGCGGGCCTGTTTCTCTCTTTCACGTCATTTTAGATACTTGTCGATCACTTTTCATAGAAGACCATGGAGAACCTTAACCCAAAAACTCTCGCTAAGCTTTCAAACAACAGAAATCATTGTGATAAATTCTATATCAACATTGCAGTTAGTCATGAGTATGCAACAACAAGAAAAGTATTCCAAAGGGCTCTTCATCCTCCTGAAGTGGATGGATTGTGAAAGGAAGGCAAGAAACATATCAACATATGGACATATGGATTTGTTTATCCAATTGATCCACAAACTGGAAGGAATCCCCCTTTTCATAATCTTCATGATCTGATTAGATTTGTAGGAGATGGTGAGGATGGTTTACGAGGCTATTGTTCAAGGCTCTGGGAGATTTCAAGGAATTATGTACAATACATAAACTATCTACAAAACACACTACATCAGAAGGATTTACATATGAGGGAGCTAGAAAAAAAATTATCCACTTTATCTTCTTAGTTTGAGTCTTTTAAGAAAAGGAAAGAAACTCCTATAGGTTTGAGAATGCGGTCAAAACGAGTAAAACCTTCTTTAGATTTGACTGAAAAATCTGGCCAGAAAAAGAAAAGAATGAAAATTGTAAGAGATCATGTGACAAATGTGTTAGGTTTCAATATGTGGAGGAGTTTTGAGCACGTACATTTTTGTAATGAGATTATGAGTCAAAATGATGTTTTAAGACTATTGAAACTGAATGAAAATACATGCTTGAAATGTTTTGTTTTCCAAAAACTCATGACAGAAATGAATCTGTTACTAGAACCATCTTAAATTCAGAAGATTTGTGATAGCGTCGGAGTGAGTAGGAAATGTTATAGAGCAATTTCAAAAGTTTGGTGTGAATGTTTAGAAAACTACAAGGAATACGGGCACATAGCGACGGTTAAGGTGACACAATTTTGTCGCTATAAAATTGCAAAATGCATCGTAATGAGCATCGAGCAGAGACTGTCGATTAAAGGACAAGCCAAACGATGTTTTTTTTTTACGTGTGGCACGACGGGGTGTGCGACACTCGCATAGAGCGTCGCTAACACGACGGTTTAAAAAAGCATCACATAAGCGATGGTAAAAATATCGCTTATGCGACACCAATTCTAGTGGTTTTTATGACGCATTACCATCGCAAACACGATGGTCTGTTGACGAAAAAAATTAAAATGTTGGAGGCTCTTTGATCGGCATTTTCACGCATCGGATTCAAGAGCTCTCCAACATTCGCAGTTGCGTTGTGCTTACGAGTTGAAACAAGTATATGCAAAATTGTTGTTTTGCCTAATCTTTATCTTATTGTCTCTCTCTGTCTCTATTTCTGTCTTTCTACATCTTTCTCTCTTTGAATTCTCTCTCTCTCTCTCTGATCTCTCTCTCTTTATTACAAGCTATTCAAGAAGCTAACCAAGCAAAAAGTATGGCTAACTATTGTAAGTACAATTTTTATTCTTTATATATCATTTGAATTGTGTTATTTTCATTAGATAGCATAGCATACTCACACTTATTGATATGCACATATACACTTATACATGATGAAGATGCATGTTCACACATATACACATATACACATGCACATACACACACATATATACACACAAATACATGTGCACATACACTTAGACATACACACACATACACATGCATATGCACAAACATTTCTACAACCACATAAAAAGACTTACATGCATGCATTATTGGATATATATATACACATACACACATTAACATATACGTAAATACATATATATGCACACCCACATGCATGCACATGGATGGAAATGGAAATGCATCCACATACACATGCATGTTTCATACATATACACATGCATATACATACATTATACACATATATACACATATATATGCACATGCGTACACACACATATATACATGCACACACACATGCACATACATACATATACACATATACACTTACACATGCATGAATCACCATACATGAATAGAGATGTATCAAGATACATAGTTTTCAATGCTATTACTACTTTACATGCTGGTGATGAACTATTGGTGAATTATGGATGGCGTAGACCTCCAAGAGCACCTTTTAGCTAGAGATAATAAAAATTTTCTATCCATATTTAATAACTTATATATTTAATTCTATGTTTAAAGTTTACTTTTTATCATTTATGGAATACTAATGAATTTTATTTACATGTATAGATTCCAACGTATGATGTTGATGATATTCCTCCACATCATTCACAATTGCCAGTAAGACCTCATTTATCAGAAGCTTCTATGAGGAGGCTATGGAAAAGTGAACTTGTGGAATATGCAAGGTTGAAAGATCTATATTCAAAAGAAAATAAAGTACAAGATTTTTGCGACAATGATGAAGATGACGGCATGGCAGATTTTATTGAGGATTGGTATCAAAATGAGAGTGAGAGCATTGATATTTCTAAAAATGAGAAATATCTTCAAGAGGAATGTCTAAAGCATGTATATGAAGGAAGTCGTTTGACACGACTAAGTGCGAGCTTATTCTCAATATTCAAAATCCTTTTGGATGGAGTTATGTATCTGTTTCGACAATATTAAGGTATAATTTTCAATTTTCTATATATATATATATATATATATATATATATATATATATATATATATATATATATATATATATATATATATATATATATATATATATATATATATATATATATAAATACATGCATATATAAACATACACATAATATACATGAATGTATACACACATATAAACATACACACACATATACACACATACACATGTTATGAGAGTAAGGTCAAATTATACATACCTATATTGAATGAAGATGTTTTGTCCATCTAGCCTTTAGAATTGTCCACCCAACCTTTAGAATCTTCTTGACACATATGTTTCTCGTATTTTAGTCGACCTAATACCTATGCTGCTAACTATACAAATATTAAGTATCAGTTACCAATGAAGGTATTAAGTCATACGTAAAATGGGAGGAGCAAATTTATCTTGAAGATTTTGAAGGATGGAAAAATAATTTTAAAGGATGGGCAGACAAAAACTGTCCATTCAATGCATTTTTTTATTCTTACTTTAGATAAGGTAAGAACAAGAACTTGAATTGAATGGATAGTTTTTGTCCGCCCATCTTTTAAAACTATTAATACATCTTTCAAAATATTCACGAAAAATTTGATCCTCGCATTTTACATATGACTTAATACCTTCATAGTTAATTGATAGTTAATATCTGTAAACAGCTTAACAAGACAAGTAATAGATTGACTATAAAATGGGAAACCACCAGATGATTCAATGGTCTAGATTGACTATAAAATGGGAAACCCAAAAAAGGTATTGAGACATTTTCCATTGGCTCCACGGATTAGACATCTGTTACAGAGCCCCAAATTTTCAAAGCTTTTGACGTGGGGACATGATCATAAAAGTACTGATGGAATAATCATTATTCCTCATGATAGTGTTGCTTTTCAGCATATTGATTCTACATGGCCTGAATTTGCACAAAATCCACAGAATCTAAAGTTAGGAGTTGCATTTGATGGGGTTAATCCATTCTCCATGAAATCCTGCTTTCACTTTTAATCCTAGGCAAAAGACAAGTTAAAGATATGAATATATATCTTGCTCCTCTCATTGACAATCTCCAAGAGTTATGGAGAGGTATTAATGTCATTGATGTATCAAAAAACATCAATGAAAGACATATTATGGTTCATGGTATTGTGGCTTGGACTATTCATGATTTTCCAGGATATGGTTTTTGTGTATGGTGCATGTGTATGTGTATGTGAGTATGTGTATTTGTATGTGAGTATGTGTATGTGTCTATGTGTATTCATTATATGTGTGTAATTGCATGCATGTGTATGTGTGTGTAAAAATGTGCATGTATGTGTGTGTATGTATAAATGTGCATGTATGTGTATATGTGTGTAAATGTGCATGTATGATATATATGTGCGTGTATGTGTGTATTTGTACCTCTAGTCTCACTCTTTTCTCTCTCTCTCTCTCTCATATACATACATACATACATACATACACAAACACACATACTCATATCCACATATATATAAATAAAAGCAATGCATACCGTGCATTATCGCGATGATGAGCCATAAGTGTTCTCATCTCTTTTAGACACCACTTATAAGACCATCCTGAGCCAAACTCTGTCTCAAGTGAACTAAGTACGTATTTTTTATCCCTCTCATCATGCTCACTACAAAAATAAAAAAAATCATCTAAATAAAACGTAAGATATTTATTTTAATTTATATGTAGAATTTATACTTACTTCCATGGTAAGTGGACAAGGTGCAGGTAAGAGTCGCATAATGCCCGCATTCTTCTCTTGAACTCCAATCTATTCCCTATGTACACAATGTTCCGCTCTGCCTCTATATCGCACTCTAGACCTAAGGTGCCTATGCATGTCCTCATAGGCAACTCTGCTCTGCTATCATGATCTCGAGGTGGTATAGGTGTCCTGAAAATAGATAGATAAAAATAAATAAAAATATGTGTTATAATATCATTAAAGAATTTTATGAAAAAAACATACCCATGAGTAGATAGTTGTCTTTGTGCATGTGGAGCCTTAGAAGAGTCCTCCTCTGATTGCTGGGTAAGCATTTGGATCAAATAGTCCAGCTTATCATCAGGCATCTTTGAGTACTCATGCATTATGACCCCTAGAGTATCAGATGGAACTCTTGCTCTCATAAGTCTTTTTTATGACAGTGAGTTTCGCCTTTCTCTCTCTACTAGGATCCATAAAACCTAACATATAAAACAAAATGCGTTAAAATGTACATATGTATGTGTGTATATGTTTATGGTGTATATGTGAGTGTGTGTATGCATGTAAACATGTATGTATGCATATGCATGTGCATTATATATGCAAATGTATGCATGTGTGTGTATGTGTGTGTATGCATGTAAGTATGTATGTATGCATATGCATTATGTATGCATGCATGTGTATGTGTCTCTATGTGTGTGTATGCATATATATGTGTGTATGTCTCTATGTTTCTATCTATGCATATAGATGTATGTATGTGTCCATGTGTGTGTATGTGTGTGTGTCTATGTGTGTGTGTGTGTTTGTGTGTATATACGTGTGTATCTATATATATGTGTCTATGCATTTGTATGTATGTGTGTAAATGTGTGTGGATGTGTGTATGTGTTTATGTAAGTGTGTATGTATCTATGTGTGTAAGTGTGTGTATATGTGTGTGTCTATGTGTGTATATATGTGTGTATCTATATATATATATGTCTATATGCATGTGTATGTGTGTGTGTAAATGTGTGTGGATGTGTGTATGTGTGTGTGTAAGTTTGTATGTGTCTATGTGTGTATGTGTTTGTTTATATATGTGTGTGTGTATCTTTGTGTGTGTAAGTTTATATGTGTGTATGTGTGTGTCTATGTGTGTAAGCGTGTGTGTGTCTATGTGTGTATATCTGTGTGTATGCATGTGTAAGTGTTTTTGTGTATGTGTGTGTGTCTATCTGTGTGTGTGTAAAATTGTGTGTATATATGTGAACTGTGTGTATATATGTGTGTATGTGTATATGTGTGTGTGTGTCCATGTGTGTGTATGTGTCTATGTGTATGCATGTAAGCATATATCTATGCATATGCATGTGCATTATGTATGCATATGTATGCATGTGTGTGTATGTGTGTGTATATGTTTGTATGTATGGGTATGCATGTAAGTATGTATGTATGCATATGTGTGTGTGTGTATGTCTTTGTATGCATGTAAGTAAGTATGTATGCATATGCATATGCATTATGTATGCATATGTATGCATGTATGTGTATGTGTGTGTATGTCTCTTTACATGCATGTGTATGTGTGTGTGTCTCTCTCTCTATGTGTGTGTGTGTGTCTATGTGTGCATATGTATCTATGTGTATGTGTGTGTATGCATGTAAGCATGTATGTATGCATATGTATGCATGTGTGTGTATGTGTGTGTATGTGTGTGTATGTGTGTGTATGTCTCTCTATGTGTGTATGTGTGTATGCATATGTATGCATGTGTGTGTATGTGTGTGTATGCATGTAATTATGTATGTATGCATATGCATATGCATTATGTGTGTATGTGTGTATGTGTTTATGTGTGTATGTGTTTATGTGTGTACGTGTGTGTGTGTATGTGTGTGTGTGTGTCTATGTGTGTATGTGTATGTATGCATGTGTATGTGTGTGTAAATCTATGTGTATATGTGTGTGTATGTGTCTATGTGTATGTATGTGTCTATGTGTGTGTATGTGTATGCATGTGCATTATGTATGCATATGTGTGTGTATGTGTGTGTATGTGTGTGTATGTGTCTTTGTGTGTGTATGTGTCTTTGTGTGTGTATGTGTATGCATGTATCTATGCATATGCATGTGCATTATGTATGCATATGTATGCATATGTGTGTGTATGCATGTAAGTATGTATGTATGCATATGTATATGTATTATGTATGCATATGTATGCATGTATGTGTATGTGTGTGTATGTCTCTCTATGTGTGTGTGTACAGGTATATGTGTGTGTATGTGTGTGTGTGTGTGTCTATGTGTGTATGTGTATGTGTGTATGCGTGTGTATGTGTGTGTATGCATGCAAGCATGTATGTATGCATATGCATGTGCATTATGTATGCATATGCATGTATGTGTGTGTATCTATATATATGTGTCTGTATGCATGTGTATGTGTGTGTGTAAATGTGTGTGGATGTGTGTGTGTGTGTCTATGTGTGTGCATGTATATTTGTGTGTATGTGTATGTGTGTGTGTGTGTCTATATGTGTATGTGTGTGTGTGTCTATGTGTGTATATACATGTGTATCTATATATATGTGTCAGTGTGCATGTGTATGTGTGTGTGTAAATGTGTATGGATGTGTGTGTGTATGTGTCTATGAGTGTGTATGTGTTTATGTGTGTGTATGTTTCTATGTGTGTGTATGTGTCTATGTGTGTATGTGTATGCATGTATGTATGCATATGTGTGTGTATGCATTATGTATGCATATGTGTGTGTATGCATTAAGTATGTGTATGTATGCATGTGCATTATGTATGCATATGTGTGTGTACGTGTGTGTATGTGCCTATGTGTGTATTGTATGTGTCTATGTGTGTGTATGTGTCTATGTGTGTATGTGTATGCATGTATGTATGCATATGTGTGTGTATGTGTGTGTATGTATTATGTATGCATTATGTATGCATATGTGTGTGCATGCATTATGTATGTGTATGTATGCATGTGCATTATGTATGCATTATGTATGCATATGTGTGTGTATGCATATATGTGTGTGTGTGCATGGATGTGTGTGTGTATGCATGTACATGTGTGTGTATGCATCATTATGTGTGGATGTGTGTATATGTGTGTGTATGTGTGTGTGTGTGTCTATGTGTATGTGTGTGTGTGTGTGTGTCTAAGTGTGTATATGTGTGTGTATGCATATGTACGTGTGTGTATGTGTGTGTGTGTGCGCATACTTGGCTTCTACGAGTGCGCTCTTGCTCTCTCTCGTGCTCTCTCGCTTGTGCATCCAAATCCCGGCACAAATGTGTCAGGAGAAATCAAAATTTTCTTTTAACATTCCAGAGCGTCGCTTATGCAGACATTCTGGAACACAGGACGTCGCTTATGCGACGCTAAAATGTCGCAGTCAGTTTGCCAATGTCGCAAATTGCATTGCTACTTAGCGACGTGATTTGCGACACATACTTTTAGCGTCTCATAAGCGACGCTAACATCACTTATGCGACGATCGCTCATAAAAAAAACCCAAAAAGAGGACCGTCGCTTATGCGACGCTAGTGTCCCATAAGCGATGAATCCTGTTTTTTTTTTTTTCAATTCGGGGACGTTGCTACGCCCCCTATTTCTTGTAGTGAAATTTAGCAAAGTTAAAAGTTTTGGATTGCCTAGACCCCATCATGTAGGAAAGTTTCGGCTCTGCTTGAATAAAAAGATCACATCAGTATTTGGTGAATATAAACATATTCACGGTTACATGCCTTATGAAGCAGGAAAACAAAAGTTATATTTCACTTACAATGCATTTAACAACATATGGATATATATTATAAAGCTTCAAACATACATGGTTCAATCCTATAATATAAAAGAACATGAATGTTCTGGTCTGTTGAAATTTATAATCAAACTTGATGAAGATGAGCTTAAAAAACATCAAAAGATGGAGAGGATAAGTATTGCACTGATGAACAAAGCTTTGGACTATAGCCTTGGGAAATTGGATACTCCATCTCTCAAAGTAAAATCAGAAATGGAGTTATGGTGGGTTGGTTGTGCTCAAGTTCCATCTGAGAGCCATAAAACACTTAAGTGGTTATTCTCATAGACAAGCATTCCAAATGCTATCCAAAGGCATCATGCAGGAGAATTGTTGAATGTCAAAGACTACGGGAACTTTAAATATGAGTGGCATTTGAGTGGAGACCTAAAGATGCTCTAATGCATGTTTAAGTGGAGGGGCAAATTCTAAGTACCCTTGCTTGTACTGCAAGCAAAGTCGAGGTACAAGAGGATGGATTGCTACAGCTAATGAAGAGGAGGCTCCTTCCAGACAAAATGTTATTCTTCATAACTACTCATCTTCTGCGATGATTTGGGATCCCATACTTTCAATAGCATTGACAAATGTACACATATGTACACTAGATACAGAGTTAAGGATCATTGACAAGTTGGTCTGTCTTCACTTGGATTATGCATATTCTATCAAGCCTACAACTCTTGCAGATGAGTACATAAAAAAATGTGAATGTCTACTTTTAGAAATGGGATTTGTGGTGGTGATGTTCATCTAAGAAAAGATCCAAAGCTTTCACGAAATACAGGTGATGTACTACATGATGTCTCAATGGGAGGTGTAAAAGCAAGGAGATTCTTCAGCAACCATGATGACAAGCAATTAAATGCCATGTGGAATTGTTGGAAATAATTTTGTGAGATCACGACTAATGTAAAAAGTAAACCAGAAATAGCAAAAAAGAGAAGAAAGGTGTGGCTAGATAAGTTTTTTAAGATCATGAGGCATTAGCTTATAGAAACTATCATAGAGGGATAGAGTGCCAAAGACATAACATACTACTTGGTGAGTTCCAAAGATAATTTATTCAATTTATTTTTTTGATTGAAATAAAGATTTGATGAAACTCTTCTATTCTTCTAGCATATTCTTCTTGTGCATGGTGCATTCTTTGCAGAAAAAGAACCACTTGCCATATGGAACACCCAAGGCATGGAAAAATCTCACTATCAAGCAAGGACAAGCTTCTTTAGGTGCACAAGGAAAGGAGGAGGAGTAACAAAGAGCAATGCCTTCAGAGAGCTTTTTGATTGGTTCTTTAGAAGACAATTACAAAGGACCTGATGCCAAATATTATCAAAAGAATATGACTATCACCAGACAAATCATCATGTATCAATATCACAAACTGAAAAAGAATACATTTCAAACAAAGCTTGAATATTTGCAATGTTTTTAATTTCTTTGAGAAATAAAGATGTCATGTATGTACATTTCATGATGTATTAAGCTTTGAAAAGAAATAGGTCTATTAGCGTCAGATGATTTTGACCAGAGAACAGATCACGGATCAATAACAATTAATTTTAGGACATGGATCAATTACACCAAAAAAATTTGCAATGTCTTATATCCCATTGGGCAATTTTTGTATATATACATTTGATTAGTAATAGAGTTTGAAAAAATGAAGTCATTCCTTGAGTCTCTTTAATGAGCTTGGCTTTGGCAAATCACCTTTGTATCTGAGGAACTCTTTTCTCTTGTATCTAGCAATGCTTTTTACATCTGACACCCATGAGCCATTGCATAGCTTGAATAACAAAGAAACTACCCTGCCCTTGAAGCATTGAGTCCAGGGGCATATCCAAAAATTCTGAATGCAATTGCTCTTTCAAGAAGCAAAACTCTGGAGCATTAAAGGGTATTGGAGTAAAACCCATGCATTTAGATAGAGTCCTCAAGGAGAACAATGCAAAGTCTGGCTCCTCAATATAGTGCTTGTGAATAACACAAAGAGTTTGGGTTCAATTTTGGAAGATAATGGATAATTGAATGAATATCCACCTTTGATTTCCTTTCTCTTCTATGGTTTTTCTTGATCCCTTCCCCTTGGCAAGGTATTTGTCTTCATCCAATATAGTTAATTGTGGTAAAAATAGAAAAACAAGGTCAGATACACTAGGTCAGATGAAGTGCAAGCGCACTTAAGGAGTCATGAAAAGTGACTTGAAACAAAAAAAAAAAAGCAAGAGACCAGACCGATGCAAGCGATTAAGGTCTTTGGAGAAATTCGGATGGTCCTAATCACTTGTATTGATCGTTATCAATATCTCTTTGTAAATTACCTAGAAACATGTAATTTTTGCTGAAGAAGGTGAATTCTTACATAGCCAAATGGCTATTATCAATTTTGCATGCAACTCCTGAACACGACTGATACAAGAGATAAGGCCCATCAGGAAATATCCGATGGGCCTAATTGCTTGCATCAGTCGGGTTCGATTTCTCACTCTACATTCTCTAGGAACATAAAATATATGTAGAAAAAGGTGTTTTTCACATGATAAAATGTAACCTTCCATTGCACCATGCAAGTCCAAGACATGACCGATGCAAGTAATAAGGCCCAACGGAAAATATCCGATGGGCCTTATCGCTTGCATCCTTTCAAGCATCCGTTGTGTTCGATTTCTCACTCTATAAATGGAGATCTTGGACACGACCGATACAAGCGATTAGGTCCAACGAAAAATATTTGATGGGCCTTATCATTTGCATTAGTCACATCTCATTTGCTCACCTTAAAATTCATGAGAATATATTAAACTACATACCTTGAACTCATCTTCCTCCTCAATGAGCTCTTTGAGTCAATACATATTGTTCCTTTGTCCTGAGCAACATCAACGGTGCCCAAACGAGTATATTCCAAGTTGCTTCTGATGCTCATCAAACTCTTCATCAGCAAGTGTTGGCTTCTTTGAGATAGCTTTCTCCAAGCATTTTGAAAGAGCTTGTGATGGATCTTTGAATTCTTCATTTGACAAATCCAAATCAAGATGCAAAAATTCTTCTTTTCTTTCTCCTTTCTCATTGATGAATCTCCTTGCAACTTCTCTTGACGCAGCTATAGCAGCAAGGCAGTAGTCCTCCCTAAGGTTGAAAAGTTCTTGAATGTAAAATAGGGGGATAAACTCCTTTCCAGAGATAAAGTAAAATGGTCGATTTGGGAGAAGTAAGGACTTCTTAGACACTTGACCTTGTTCAGTTGGCTCCCTTATTACATTCTCTATTTTAAAGTAGCCACATCAAAACCTTTGACCTGTTCTTCTTCTGCTTGGAGATTGATCTCCTCAACAATATCCATGACACCGTTCATACTTTTTGAGCTTCCCTCAAGTGTCAGCTCTAAGAAAGGCTCCTCTACAACATGAACACTTTCCTCCTTTTCAATTGAGATGTGATCAAGCCATATCAAGAAAGCAATGTTTAAGGGGAGCAAGTAGCAGTCCTTTTCATGCTCTAGGCATAAATCTAGCTTCCCTGGCAAAGGGGATTTCCTTTTGCATTTTCTTGTGTTTTTAGCCCTCTCTATTGGATTCTTCCCAAAGGTGTGAGGATGAACATAGATTTTCTGAGATAAAGAAAGCTCCTTTCCATTGATCAACCCCAAGAGTTTCTCCCACTCATCGCTAAGAAAACTTTTTAATTTCTCTAGGAGTTTTTCAAAATCAATCTTGGGGTTGAATATCGTCATCGCATCAGGAAAGTAATCTACAGCGAAACCCTCTTGAACCTTATCGCTTGGGTGGTTCGTGATTCTAAAACAGTATCATAGATTTAAAATAATGTTTCCTTTGACTGTTAGCTATAGTGGAAATAGAATTGATTGATATTTCATGATGATTTAAAGGAGGACCGATCGAAGCAATATGGTACATCAGGGATTTGTGGATAACCCTAATTGCTTGGATCGGTCATGTTTCTTAAATGCCATCGAGTCCTTGATCATAGCTTGCAAATTATGTTTTGCTAAGTGAAGAATGAGCTATTATGCATTCTAAGCTATATTCGAAATAGTATTGATTGATATTTCATGATGATTACAAGGACGACCGATGCAAGTGATAAGGGACATCCGGAGATTTTCGGATGACCCTTATCGCTTGGATCGGTCATGCTTCTTCAATGGCATCCTTGATCATAGCTTTGAAGTAATGTTTTATTTGGTAAAGTATTAGCTGTAATGCATTACAAGGGAAGTGGAATTCACTGATATTTCATGAAGACTAGAAGCACGACCGATGCAAGGGATTAGGGACATCCGAGCATTTCTAGATGACTCTTATTGCTTGGATCGGTCCTGTTTCTGACATTGGATAGAGTCCTTGATCAAAGCTTTTGAGAGTAAGTGTCTTTGCCTTTCCTCTTCCATGCCTTAAGACTCTCACTTTGTGCAGGTTATGGCTAGGACAAAAAAGACAGCAAGGAATTTGTACCCTTAGGGCCAGGAACAAAATGCCCAGGAAAAAAATGCCTAGGAGCAAAATCCCCAGAAGAGTCAAGACAATGCATCAGAGAAGTCTTCAAAGGAAAGGGTCAAGTACCATGTAAAGTCCTTGAGGGAAATAAGAAGAGCTCAAACGTCTATCAGACTACTGATCCCTAGACTTCCATTTATGAGAGTTATCAAGCAGATCAGAGCCAATCTCTCTTCTTTGATGAAGACCACATCCTTTATAAATATGAAGTGGCAAACTCAAGCACTGCTATGCCTACAAGAAGCTATAGAGGACTTTGCTATTGAATTTATGAATGATGCTTATTTATGTGCTCCTCATTCTCACAGGGTAACACTAATGGTGTTATTGTATCAAGAATAAGATATAAATTTGACAAATCTCTTGTTCCTATTGATCACCATGATAAAAAATTCTTTGATATTCTGAATATACCTCCTACCCGAGCACCCAAAACAATAGTTGTTATTGAAGAGGTCAACCCTCAGGTCACTCATGATCATGAAAGAAGAAATGCAGCAAATAGTGAGGAGGAGAGGAAAAAGCAGGGATTATATACAGAGGAAAGTGTCATCTTAAACCAGATTCAGAAGTTACAAAAGGCAAATAAAGAGCTTCTTAAGAAAGGAGATGGGCAGATAATAGTTAATGTTGCAATGGCATGGCAGGATGAATGTTTCCTTGACATAAGACCATAAAACAATAAAATTTTGAGGGAATTTCATAATGAAATATCACATAGTGTAGTCAACATTTCACTTAGGTATTATCTACAAGCCATAAAGTGCTCTTGTATTGCTTAATTTTCTAGTTCCTTAACTGAATTTTTATTTCTTGATTTGTAGGGTTCTTCTTCAACAATGTGAGGAAGCAGTTCAAAGAAAAGTATTTATCATAGATCCTCTTGTGACACAATGTTTTTGTTTATAAACTATGAGATGCCAAATGCTTTCCAGAGAATTTTACAGAAGAGGTAGAATGTGTTATCTACCCATATATTGAAAAGTAAGTATTCATCTTCATTTTGAAAAGTACATTTGTTTCATTAAAGAAAGTATATTTACATGCAACTCATTGACATGGGCCATTAGAGTCTTATTATTGTTCACTTCAATGCATATCAAGCTCTATTCCTGAATTATCTTAAATCACAACATGGAAATTGCAAAGTGTAAGTTGCCAACATTTTGTTGTTCTCTATTTAAGAGCCATTCCATCCATTTTGATTTTCACTTTACAATGCAGTGCTGCTAAGCTTCTCAAGATGCATATTGATCAGAATTTTCTTGGAGTTGCTAAATTGAATGAACAAAAGCAATTTGGATACATACAAATTCATGTGCCATTGCAGAAAGATGCAACGTCATGTGGCTGGAGAGTGATTGCAAATGCTGTAAGATTCTTTCTTAGGTTTTATAGTCTTGAATTGAATTTATCAAATTATCCAGATGGATGGATCATCTTGATCAGAGAGAGACAGAGAGCAATAAATGGCATTATAAAACATGCAATCTGCCCCAATGATCCAGACTGACCTCCACCCCCTCCACCAGATAAAAAGAAGTTTGAAGAAAAAAAGAAAGGGCATCCTCTTCACTCACCATTGAAGTATGGGACCAAGAAAAAGAGTCAAGGTGAAAGCTCTAAAAAGGGCCACAAGCATCAAAGAAAAGAGGGCTCCAAAAAGGATAGAAAGGGATGAATTATTTTTGAGTCTAAGATTGAAATCTATTGTAAAAGCGACATAGGTTGGAAGATTTATTTATGTACAAATTGTATGTACTTATGCCAATCTTCATCGGGAAGATGTTCATTGTAACCATATTTATATGTCTCAACCATATTTATATGCCTTGAATAATATAAAGTTGTATTGAACCTCTTGAGAGTTAAACAAAAGTTCATTGCATGGTCCAACAAAGTTTGGTCATGTCACAAATATGACTGCATTGTGGGTTTTTTACTTCATTCTTGTTGAAAAGTTAAATTTGGAGAAGATAGAGAAGAACATAAAGAAGAAAGAGGACACGACCGATACAAGCAAAATGGGGAATCAGATAATTTTGGATTGCCCCTATCGCTTGCATCGATCGTATTATCCATTTAAACATAGCATCCCCTTTAAGTAACCTTGCATGAGATGAGTTGAGTTGCAAGTTGTTTTTATTGTCATGAGTCAAACCTTTATGCAAAAGTCACGTTTTGAAGTCTCTTTCGGTAGTTTGCAAACACGACTGATCCAAGCGATTAGGGCGATCCGACAAGTTCAGATTGCGCTAGTCGCTTGAATTGTTCATCTTCTCTAATCTCGTCTCCTCTATTTTATGACTTAATTCATGCTCTACATATTTTGAAATATCATACCTTGGATTCGAATTTGCACCAGGTTCTCCACCCTCTTTAATATAACTTGTTATGTGAACTATGATACTTTCTCGTGCATACCTCCAGGATAGAAAAGATGGATAGAATCAAATAATTTAATTGAAACTAATGTGCACCTTCGATAGACTCAAATAATTTAATTGAAACTAGATATTGAATTCTAGATCTCTTGTTCATCTAGAATTTACTTATCCAAGTTCTTGTATAATTATTGCTTAGTTGAAACTCCATCAGAATGTTGAGATTAAACAAAAAAATGCCAATATGAGTTTAGTCCATGAAGGGGAATAATTGAAGTCATCAATTCACTCCTACAAGTAAAAATCAATGGAAGTATGAAATAAGGGTCCTAAAAAGTATCTAAGAATGTCTTGGTTTATATTCTTATCATTGTACAATAAGAACATCATCAAAAAACTTGAAATTAAACAAAAAACAGCCGATATGAATATAGACATTTAAAGTACATAATTTAACACACATTCTTTGTCACCATCCTGCAAAGAAAAATCAATGGAAGTATCAGTAGAAGCTTCTATAAGAGGGAGATACATTATGTAAGAATGTCAAGGGTTAACTTGTTACAATCTTAAGGGTTGGAACTTAATCACCCTTGGTGGCAGGCATGTTATGCAAGATAATGTTTTCTCTGATCTAATGTTAACTATTGCATCATCAATTGAGAATCTAAACTATGATGATACCTCATCAAGGTATTCTAGGAGCTCCCTTACATTTCTGAGATTCCAATTTGCAGTGATAATTATTTTCCTTGATTGAAAATCTGGATGAATCAATACTTCGAACTCAAATTCTGGATAGCTCTCCTCTGACTCCAAGGCTATCCAAAGTCCAAGCTTTTTTTCCACCTTCTATAGTCATATCCTAAAACCAGAGATTCTTGACATATCTTATATGAGATTGAAAGAGAATTTGGACTAACTTTACATAAAATAATGTTCGTTAGATTTTGAACTTCTTTGCTATCCCATTCCCTACCTAAAACATCATCAATCTCTGAAATAGAGACTCTCCTATTCAACCACATTGTTTTTGTTTTCTGTAATAACATGTTTTTAAAGCATGCTACAAAGACATGAATAGGAAAAACCCATTGAAGCTTTATCCTTCTCAAAATTCGGCCTGCTGACATTGCCTTTTGGATGTCAAATTTCATTTTGCATAGAAAACTTGAAACTCTTCAATGATCAGGAGCATCCTAATCTAATGAAGAGATGCAAGGAGTAGGTACATGTACAAGATTTCCATAAGAACTCCTCCCTGATGGCACTTGATAATCTACATAATCGACAAATAACTCTATGCTATTGAAAAATTGAATAGATTTGTTTTCATACATGAGTTCTCCATATTCCTTCTGAAGAACTCTAAATGTTCCTGTTAAACACTCAACAGGTTGCCATTCCACAATATTGGAAGGAAAGATATCTGCAATACAAAAACATATGTGTTATTATACAGAAACAGCTGGAATGATAGAAGAGCATTGTAAAACTTCACTTACAGTATGAAGGGAATTGTAGATGATTTTCTAGAACAAGATCCTTAGCGGTATACACATGTTGTACTCGTGCAAACCAACCGCATCTCTTCAATTTGAAATTGAGAATACGTCCCTCCCAGTGGTTTCTTCTGTTGTCTCTTTTGGCACGCTTGACTTTATGGTGCACCTCTACAGCTAGGAAGCATAGTTACCCATTCATTTACTTTCATAGAAAGAGGTTTCCACAAAGAATCCTCTCTTCTGTTGTAAACCTCACATGAGGTTACATGATTGGAAGGACGATGAGAAGAAGAAGCCATTTGAACTAAGAAGAAGAAGAATGCTCAATGCGAGAAACCGACATTCATAAATTTTGGCAGTATTTATAGATAAAAAGGCTTTGTAAATGTGGAAACTTTTGATTTGACGTAAACCCTATCACTGAATGATCATGAAATTTTGTGAACCCAAAAATATTTCGTATCTTCAAAAATCAACTCCTTCTTGGAAATTAAAGAATATGCTTTGTGTAGTGTGCAAAAATATCTTTTTTTGTATCAAACCAAAAAAATGTACACTGAATACAAGAATCTTCATCAATTTAGTGGCGCTTTTAGAGAATATTGTATTAAAAAAAGCATTTCTTCATATGGTTAAAAGAGACAACAACGTTATATTCTTGTACACGTGGAAAGACTCTATTTGTCAATTTCCTTAATCTATCATTAGCAAATAGCCTCTTTTTGGCTATTTTTCTCCCTAATGGCTTCAAGAAAAGATAAGTAGTCAGATTTTAGAATCCTCATTTGCTCCATATTAAGATTGTTGGTTCGCTCTACCACAAACGAATAGTAAACTTTGATTTATCTAGGATCTTCAACTAGTCAATAAAGTGATAATTAGAAAGGTGGGCACTGGAGGGATTTTTCACGAGCTTGCTGAAGCATTTATAGGACATGCTATACATTCAATGGGAGATCTCTATTTTGGCTATGATCAATTCCACTTGGCAATTGAAGGTGCCAAAAGTTAAGTTCCACACACGATGAGTGCAATGAATTTTGTGTTGCACGATGTTATTCCACACATTGCTATGCCATTTATAGATGATATTCCTATTTCACGTTGTGCAGAAATAGATAAAGATGTTACTCTGGATAATGATGGATTTAGAAAGTTTGTCAAAGCTCACATTCTTGGCTGTGAGCAGATTTTTCAAGAATTTATGAAACTGGGTTTGACTTTCTCGATTGAGAAATCGACTTTTGGGGTGAATGAGGTGCTCATAGTTGAACACAAGATTAGCTTTTATGGCCATAAACCTTATCCTCCAAAGGTAGAAGGAATCAATAAAATGGCAAACATTTGCAAGGCTTTGAGTGAAGTGAGACGCTTTTTAGGAGAGCATGTGTCTTCCATTTTTTTATGGATTCCTCACTTTGCACATGTGGTAGATGATTTGTAAAGCTTATTAAGAAAACATTAGAAATTTGTTTGGCTTGACAAGTATACATTAGGTATGGGAAATTTGAAAGGACGTTTGATGCATGCTCGAGCTCTTTAAAGGGTCGATTATTGAAATGGAAAAACTATCTTCTTCATAGTGGACATTAGTCCAATTGGAATTGGATGGGTAATTGGACAACATGATGAGAAAGTGAATAGGTATGCCATAAGATTTGGTGTGAAGATTTTACAAGAGCATCAACAAAAATACCCATAAAGGCAACTCTAGGGAGTAGTGTGTGCTCTCAAGTGCTGTATATTCTTTCTCAATTGCAAAGTCTCAAAGCCAATTCTATGCTACTTCAACGTCAAAAAAAAACAAAAAAAAAAACGGCAAAAGAAACAAACTAGTATATTATGAACAAGCTCAGAATTGTTTAAGGACTACAACTACAACTACAACTACAAACTTTGATTTATCCAGGATCATCAACTAGTTAATAAAGTGACAATTAGAAAGGTGGGCACTGGAGGGATTTTTCACGAGCTTGCTGAAGCATTTATAGGAATACCCATAAAGGCAACTCTAGGGTTTCTATGTGTTTCTTGATGGATTGGTGGATCTCCACAGCAAGTCATCAAAAGAAAAGAGTTCATTCTCATTATACAAGGTACAAAAAAACCACTGCATAGAAATATAATGCAAGTGGAGGACTATGTTTGCCTCAATGTTTACGATAAAGCAAAGCTTCATCCAAGCTACTACTTTTCAAATCCCACTATAGCATTTTGGTATATGTTTTCCCTGATCAATGTATAAATTCTCACAAATGAGTGCATGATGGATCTCTACCTTAGAAATGGAAATATTATTTGTGCACACTTGAAAGTAGTTTGAGAGGAGGCCTAACCAGGAAATACATTGGATTGTGTACAAGCGAAAAGAAATAACAAGGACGCATACACATGTTCTTTTAAGCTCATTGAAGTCTCCGTAATGGATGTAAGTGGAGGTTGAAATACCATTCATAGAAACTACATATCTTCTAGAAAGAAATAGGTGTCTCTATCCTTCCTAGTAGTACCTGTTTGAGAACAGTGTGGAATGCCTTTGGTTATCTAGTTTTGAATGGGAAATAGGATCCATAAAAATTCCGAGATGGAATCTGTACTGGATGGCATGTCTAAGCCCCATCACACTTTGTAACTTCCTTTGATTTTTGTTATAGCAATAGGAAAAAAATTAAAAGTAATAAAATTTAGGACAAACCATGGACGTGGCTCCAAACTAGAGATTTGCATGGTAAAAACCAATGTGGAAGAAGTTGGGTTTTTTTCAAAAAATAGGAAAGAATGCCCAGTAGGGCGGTTCTAAAAAGGAGAAAAATGTGAAGTTCTAGCTTCGGAAAGGCTAACATCCATTTGCACAGAAAGGAAGGAGAATCATGAAAGTAGAGATCTCTTCAATTGATTCAAAGGCACAGGAGACCAGAGGCTATATATATATATATATATATATATATATATATATATATATATATATATATATATATATATATATATATATATATATATATATATATATATATATATATATATATATATATATATATATATATATATATATATATATATATACAGAGAGAGAGAGAGAGAGAACTTATGCAGGATCCCAAGGAGGGGTGTTTGGTGCTTCATGTTTAGTATTGACAAATTTATTGAGTTTCTAGTGCCGAGCACAATGGGTGCTTTGGACATGTAGAGATATTCCCAACAATGGAAGACTAGCAAGGCTTTGCTGTGCAAATACATTTCGATGCTTTGGAAGAGGGATGAGTAATTTAGAACACATGTCTAAGGTGAATTGGTAGCTATGATGTTGTTTTTGAGGAAGATACAATGCACCCATTACTTTCATGTACTAAGTACACATCAATTAGCTCCAAAGAACTGTATGATACTTGGCACCTCCTTTTATAGGTGGAGAGTCTAGTGCTGGTCCAAATGAGGTAATTTCTTGAGCTTTATAGGTTTGATGTGATGATGTAGACCATTCCATTTCTGATGCAGATTTGCATGATGCACTTGTTGATGAGAGAGCCCATATAGAGGAGGAAAAGACTATGCCTAAATGATTGGTCCAAACTTTGCAAGATAGCAAATTAGATGCACCTCTATCATATCCTACTCATTCAGGCTTTGATAGTGCTTCTTTTCCATCAAATTTCTATGCTATGGCTGCCTCTAGTCTTTGTGATGAGAATAAGCCTATTTCATTTGATGAAGCACAAAATCCAAAAAATTGGATGGCTGGGATGCAATCAGAACATGATGCTAATATGAAGAATGGCACGTGGTATTTATGTGACTTGCCTCGTGCGAGAAATGCAATTGGCACTAACAGGGTATACAAGCTCAAGTGTAAGCTTGATGGAACATTTGACTGGTATAAAACTAGGCCTGTTGCAAAAGGTTATGCTCAAGAAAGAGGCATTGATTTTGATGAGACCTTTGCTCCTACATTTTGGATGACTATTTCTGATAGCATATGTCCACTTGCAACTCACCATGGTCGGAATCTACATGAGTTGGACATTAAATCTACATTTAAAAATGGTTACTTACATGAAGAAGTGTATGTTGTTTAGACCCATGGTTTTATGCAAAAAGGGCATAAAAATAAAGTGTGCATATTGAAAAAGGCATTATATGGTTTGAAGCAAGCATCACGTGCTTGGTATCAAAAGATACATGCCTACTTGGTTGCACATGGTTTTGAGAATAGTCCAAATCAGAGCACCTTATATGTTACGCATGAAAATGATGTGCTATAGATCATTGCTGATGACATGCTGCTTATTGGTCTTAATAAGAAACATATTATTGATTTTAAGTCTTATTTGCATGCATCATTTGAGATGTCAAATTTGATGCATTTTCATAATTATCTGGGCATTCAATTTATGCATGTTGATACGAGCATAGCTTAGTGTCAGAAAGAATATATTAACATATTAGTGGAGCATTTTGACCTTGAGGACTACAAAGCTATTGCCACTTCTAAGGAAATTGGTTTACAATTGAGTCTTCATGATGCTAAAAATTCATTTGATGTTGTTCTCTATCCATAGGCTATTGGATGCTTGATTTAGTTATGCATTACTCCATCACACAGTCAATTTGTTATCTCACAGATGAGGGGGTTTATGCGTTTCCGAAGTGTCAAGCACTGGCACTAGGTTAAGTGCATCTTTTGCTACTTGAGTGGTTTTTGCTTCATGCTTGGTAGATCATGCATATCTTGATTAAGCCAGAAACAGTCTACTATGGTGACTTCTAGTTGTGAGCCTAAGTATAGGGCAACCTTCACAATGACTCTTGAGTGTGTGTGGCTCAGTCCCCTTATGAGTGATTTGGGTGTTGTTTAGTCTTCTGCCACCACCATCTACACTGACCATCAAAGTGCATTGGAAGTTGCAAGGAACCATGTTTTCTATGCTCGCACTCAGCACATTGAGGTGCACTATCATTATGTGAGAGAGAGGTTCTCTAGTGGAGAGATGAGTTTCATGTATGTGCCCAAACAAGAGAACAATGCATACCATTTCACAAAGGCTCTGCCTAGGGAGGAGTTTGAAGCTTTATGCAAGGATTTTTGCTTAATTCCTTTTATGGATTGACTCCACATAGTTTGGTGCTTCCTTATACATGAGTGCCAACTCCTTGTTCATGGCATCATGGCGAGGGGAATTTGTTGATAGATTTTAGAAGTGATGTGCGTGAACACATTATGAGCAGTAAGGCACTTCTTTTCCTCTTTAGGAGGTTTTTTTCTCGTGGCTTGTACATATGCCTAGAACCCTAATGGGTCACTTATCTTTGGACATTCACTTGGTAATACATTTAGTATTGTGTTTTATGCTCCAAGCTTCTTCTTCTTCCTTTTGTTGTGCGAGTGCTTTTTTTTACCTCAAACTCCAACACTAAAGTCCGTGAAATTTATTACAACTTTCATAAGAAATTGTTATTCATTGAGTAAAATCATCGGATGCATATGGAACAAGATTTTGAGTAAGTGCCACTATTATGCGGTTAAACACTGGTACATTTAGAGTTGATTTCCCATATGAAGCTTCAAACGCTATCAAAGATTTTTCCTTTGTTTTTTTCTCAAGGGAAATTTCTTTTGTACGTAGCAAAATAATTCCAAGAAAAATAAACAAACAAATTAGAAAACAAGAAAACCAATTTAAAATTGATGGCCTGAAGAATGGGTATTTACTACTATTTGCAATTATGACCCATCATCTCAAGAATAGTGTATGTTTGCAGTAGACTTAGATGTTTGCTACTTTGATAATGTGGCGCATGTGCCAAAAACTCCTCTTATCCTATCATGGGAGTTGGTAAGATCATTCTCACTTTTGCTTATGGTAGTTCCTTTACATTGTGGGATGCTTTATTTGTGCGAAGGATTAAGAAAAATATGTTATTAGTTTGAACATTACCCCAAACATGAGGCACTTGGTAAACATGTTTGTGAAGGATGTATTTTGGGCAAAATGCAATGCTCCTTATTCCCAAAAGATGGTTCAGTTTGAGCTACTGAAATATTTATAGCTTTTTCATAGTGATATCTGTGGTCCTATGCAGACACCCTCTTTTGGGAACTACCTTTACCTCGTGACTTTTATTGATGATTTTTTTGAGCATGGATGTGTGTATGCACTAAAAGCAAAGCCCAAAGTGTTTATGTCCTTCATTCTGGATCTAGCTCAAAATCTATCAGCATGGAAAATGGACACCCTCCATTCTGATTAAGGAGGAAAATATATGTCTTCTCATTTTAATGCATTTCTAGTTGAATGAGGGATAAAACATCAATGTATAGTGCCATATACACCTCAATAGAATGGAGTTTCTAAAAAGAAGAATAGGTCACTCATGGGGATGGCAAGGTGTATGGTCAAAAGTCACGCTTTACCATAGCTTCTGGCTTGAGGATCTTATGTGTGAAGCATATGTACTTAAGAGGTGTCCCACCAAAGCACTATAGTATATCACTCCGTAAGAGGCTTGGCATGGTCACAAGCCATTTGTTGCTCATCTGCATGCTTTTGCTTGTCTAGCATATGCCTTAGTGCTTGAATAACAATGTAGTTAATCGGATGATAAAGCAATGAAATGTATTTTTGTTGGGGATACTTTTGAAAGGGAAGGCTATCGTCTGTATCATCCACATACTAAACGCATTTTGGTTAGAGGTGATATTTCTTTTATGGAAGATGCAATACAGCCATTACTTTCATGTACTAAGGAGACATCAGTTAGGTGTGAAGATGTGTATGACACTTGGTACCTCCTTTTATAGGTGGACAATCTAGTTATGGTCCAAATGGGTCAATTTCTTAATCTTTTTACATGTTTCACGTGATGATGTAAATCATTCCATTTCTAATGCAAACCAAAACCTGTATATATATTTGGCACGAAAAGAAAAAATAGCTTGCACAAGTATTGTGTTAGTGCGTTCGAAGGCCGAAATGAGCTTAGATCACGATTTCAATGATTTCGTGTGATTCAGAGACTATGATCAGAGGGGTGTCAACGACTCTGTAGATGAAGCGACGATGTGCTCTAATACCAACTTTTGGAGTTTGAGGTCTATGGAAGCACGTGAACAACACAAGGAGGAAGAAGAAGCTTGGAGCATAACCCACAATACTGAATGTATTACTAGAGAATGTACAAAGATAAGTAACCTGTTAGGGCAATAGGTGTATATACAAGACGAGGGGAAAAAACTTTCTAGAAAGGGAAAAAAGTGCCCTCGTAGTCTTAGTGTGTTCACATGCATCACTACGTAAATATACCAACAATAGGTATTCTAGTTGTATTCCTTTGTATACACAACCACCTTGCTAAAGTCATTTTTGTGTGTGTGTATTTATCCATTTAATGCATATGATACCTTTTAGGAAAGTGCATAATACGTACTTTTGTTGGTCTAAATGTCTGTGAGAAATTCTAATCTAGTAGACACATAGAGGAATTGTTCTGAACCTCTATTTTTTGTTTAACCTGAGTGGAGAGGTAAGTTGTCTTTAGGTAGTTGGTTGCTTGACCAACTAACTCTACTTGGAATGATCTATATCTTCTTAAAAATATGATAATGTATACTTAGCATTGACCAAGGTCAGCTCTAAAAAATGATTGAGGTATTTCATGATAAAAGTCCATGATCGGATATGTCATACATTCAAATAAGAAAATATACATGAAATGAGTGTTTTGAATGAAAATGATCAATTCATGCGATTAGGGACATCCAAAGTTCTCTGATGTTCCTTATCACCTGAATGGGTCCTATGGAATAATGCAATCCCTTAAGTACTTTCATTTGCATTCATAAATCAATGGTAAGAGACATTTCTAATACTCAAAAAAAAAAAATTTACATAACATAATTGGTTCCTATGTAGATGATTAATTCAAGTCATTAGGTACATTCTTTTTCACTGATTGCTCTAATCACTTGAATCCACTATATCTTGTTTCTCCCTTACCCAATTATGACATGTGAAATTCGTTACATAAAAAAATGAAGAACATTCTTAGAACAATGAAAAGTTAATAACCATCATATACTTCTTATTAATGGAGAGGACCGATTCAAGAAATTAGAGCCACTCTAGCTTCTCGGATGGCCCTAATTTCTTGAATCGGTCAAGTCCAAGGAAGTTTCGTATTTCTAGCAATATAATCAAGCCCCTTTCAACTAAAGAATCCCCCAACAACTCTGATGACTTGTGTGTCGTGAGGAGTTGCTATGTGAATGTTGGATTCCAACGCTAAAATATTGTGTGATATTTTCTTGTAACATAGTTGACATCATTGAAGAAAAAAAATGTAATTTTTTGTTAGAAAATGGGTGAGAGGTCTAGCAGTGGGGTATGGGCATAAATAAGATGTGTGGTAATTAAGGTGTGTGGGATCGGTTTTGAAGTCATGAAAAGTATGATGATGTTGCGAGTGGTTGATGCCACTCAAGTGAGGGTCATGGTTGTGCAAGGATGCATGAAAGTTGTAGTGATATGAGATTCTAGAGCTTGCATCTCTTGCCATATAGTGTTGCAGTGGAAGATGGATTAACTGGCTCTAAAGAGCTGGAAATGAATGTAGGGATATGATTACTTAAAACACTATGTTATAGACTAAATTAGGCAATGATATCAAATAGTTGGGCATGTTGATCGTGGTTGGGTGCTTTTATATAATTTGCTTTTATATTGAGTTCATGAGACTTTTGGAGTTAGATGTCTGCGGAAGCATGCGAACAACACAAGGGAGAAGAAGAAGCTTGGAGCACAGCACACAATAATGAATGTATTACTAGAGAATGTACAAAGATAAGTAGCCCGTTAGGCCACTAAGCATATATACAAGTCGGGGGAAAAAAACCTCCTTAAGAGGAAAAAAAGTGCCCCGGTGGTCCTAGTGTGTTCACGCACATCACTACCTAAATATATCAACAAATCCCCTTAGGAAGGATGCGATGAGCAAGGATCTGACACTCATGTATAAGGAAGTGCCAAGCAATGTGGAAATCACTCCAGGAAAGGAAGTAAGCCCAAAGCTTTGTGGAAAGCTTCAAACTTCTCCCTAGGCAGAGCCTTCGTGAAAATGTCTACTATGTTCTCCTACGTGGGCACATATGCCAAGCTCATCTCCCCAGTAGAGAACCTCTTCTTGACATAATGATAATGAACCTCAATGTGCTTAGTGCAAGCATGGAACACAAGGTTATTAGCAACTACCAATGCGCTCTGACTATCACTGAAGATGGTGGTGGCAGAAGACTAACCAACACCGAAACGAGCCATAAGGCATCTGAGCCACACACACTCAACAATTGCTATGAAAGTTGGGTGTTTACCACTGGATGTTTAGGTCCATATGTCAGTATTGGCACTAAGGTCTTGGTGCACTATGGTACAACTTCCAAATTGAACAAGTAAGCATCAGGAAGTTCATCTGATACTCCTTGTGGGGCCTCTCCAGATGTGAGCCTCGAGAGATGATCTGCTCTCAAGTGAGTCTTGCCCTTTCTCACCACTACCTCAAAGTCATATTCCATTAGCAAGAGGAACCATCTTACTAGTCTACCTGTATTGCATGGCTTGTTTACCAAGTACAATAGTGCTTGATGATCAGTAAAAAAAATTAAACTTGCTTGCAAGAAAATAGTGTCTAAATTTCTTAACCGCATATACCTTGCCTAATCCTTCTCTTTCAGTAGTGGTATAATTTCGTTCAGCCGCATTCAACTATCTAGTAGCATAGGCAACTGGAAGATCCATATTGCCTTCGCTCGTAGGTTGTGCTAGCTAGCATAATTGGATGCATCCACATGGACATGGAATGGCTTGTTCCAATCTGGTGTGGTCAAGATTGGTGCTGAACACAATCACCGTTTAAGCTCATTGAAGGAATTCTCACATTCATCAGTCCACTCAAAATTGGTCAAGAGTCCATACATAGGCTTTTCAATGATGGCATACATGTGTATAAAACATCGATAATAGCCACAATGCCCCATAAAAGCATGTATTTCCTTCATATTCTTTGGCCTATGTAGTTTTGTGATAGCTCTCACCTTCTCATCGTTAGTGGATATGCCATTTTTTGACACTATGTGTCCTAGAATCTTGTCGTACTGAGCATGAAAACACACTTTTTTGGGTTCAAGTAGACTTGATATTCTCTGCATTTGTAAAAGATTTGCCTCAGTTCAGGTATATATGTCTATCTAATGTTGGAATGAGCACAGAGATCATCAACATAGACTTCCAAATTCTTCCTCAGGAATTCTTTAAACACATGGCACATCAACCTCTGGAAGGTTGCAGGCGCATTGGTTAGACCAAATGGCATTACCCGAAAGGCAAATATGCCCCACTCTATGGAAAAAGTTGTCTTATGTTGATCTTCTGGTGCAATGGCTACTTGATTGTAACCAGAGAACCCATCCAAGAAGCTATACACTTCATTGCCTACTACCCTTTCTAATAGATGCTTAGTGATAGGAAGCGGATAACTATCGCGGATCGTGGCTGCATTAACCTTTTTCAAATTAATGCATACACGTAATTTGCCATTCTTTTTGGGCACCACTACAATGGGGGAAACCCATTCAGTGTGCTCCATTTCATAGATAAATCTAGCTTCAACTAAGCGATCTATCTCTTCTTTGATCTTGGTAGCATAGTTGTCATTGTATGTGTATGGCTTCTATTTAGAGGGTCTGGCATCTGAGGTCATGGGGATCGTGTGGGAGCATATGTCAGGGTCTACACCTTTCAGGTCCTTGTAGCTCCAAGCGAATACATCTCTGTACTCTCTTAGCAAAGCTATCAACCCTTGCTCTTCTTCTTCTGTTAGGTCATGTCCGATGTAGGCGCATCTTTCTTCTCCTTCTTCTATGGCTACAACTACTTTCTTGGTGGTTTCCTTGTTATCATAGGCCTCTCCTGATTGTGCCTCACGTTTATGCATTCTTACCATGACTCTCCTATCTTCTATTTCATACTTCTTGAAATTTTCAGGGACCTTAAACAAAGACTCTTCTTCCTCCAGTGTGACTTCTTTATTCTTTCTTTTCTTTCCTTCACTCTTGGTGGTCCCTTATCTTGTGTGGTTAATCTCACCTCATTTATACCTTCCTAATGTCTCTAAGGGTGAGCTTCTACCTCGTGGAAATATTCCTCATCTGATGCAAAAGGTGGGTCCATAATGATTGACTCTAGATCGGAGTCACTTGCATCCTCAAATGCATCAGTGCTAAGTTCACATTCTTCAATAACCGAATCACACATGATTGGCTCTATTGAGAAGACTGAAATGTCATAGCCATCCTCATCACAGTGGGGTGTCCATTGTTCTTCATTGATGGCTACATCCATTGTTGCTAAAATTTCAGCCCAACCGTGGGGTTCAAATTCTTCATCTAGAAATCGTACAAGTGCATAGGCTGGGTCTTGAATCGATCTTTGCGTTTTCTTCGCACCTATCTCTCTAGCTTTTTCTCTCTTCTCCTCTTCTACTACTACTTTACACATCCATAAGTGAGTGTCGTCATGCATCCATGAGGATCCTGATCCGATGGAATGCACTGACTCCGTGTCATGCTTCATTCTATGGATAGGATTCCATTGAATAGGGGGCACGTCTCTATGAGAGAAATCTTTGAGATTCACCTTGGTCGTGATACCCAAGTGTTGCAAATACAAGGAATTGGTTCCCCAATCCTGTACTACTTGCAATTGTCTCAAGAATGGTCTTCCTAGAATCATCTCGTAGTCTTGATTTTTGCTAAAATCACATATAGCAAAAGTATGCTCAAACTCTACACCACAAGCGGTGAGAGTTATTCCTTCTAGTAGCCCTAAGGGTCTCTCAATGTGACCATTAGCCATTTGCAACTTCATTTCTCGTTGGCCAGAGTACAGGCTTGCCCCATCACTTCCATAGGGAGGTGGTAGCAATTGCAACTCCTGCACCTGAGTCCAATATTGCCTTGGTTGTGTAACCTTGATGAGTGATAGGGAGATATGTGTTTCCTTCTTCTCCTTCACTCATGTCTCCTATCTTATCCAATGGTATTTCTGGTAGTGTTCTATGAGATCCTTCATGGGAACGAGATTTCGCTACGTCTGGCACTTGTTTGGCTACATGTTTCCACAATTCCGGCCTAACCTTGATTAGTTCTTCTAAAGTGAGATTGCACTGTACTTTAGTGTTCTTTACGACCTCCGTGTCCCTAGGTATGATAGAGTCTTCGTTTTTTATCATGACCATGGGTGCTCTCATGCAAGTAGACTTAGTTTCCCATGGACCTGTGAAATGGGGTAGTTCCTGTAAGGAGTTAGACTCAAAGTCTAGCCTCTCATGAGATTGGGCACTCTCCTGCTCTCCATAAATGGAAGGAATGTCCTGTGGAAATTGATCGTTGTTGTGACGATTCCATCCAATGATGTTTTGATGCCTTTGAGGGATTCATGGAAGATAAGAACATCACACATGCGCATGGCAAGAAAAGTGAAGATTATTTGTTTTTTTCCTTTGACATTGTTTGAGGAGCTTTACATTGCTCGTCATGATTTCTTTTATGCATTTTGATTATAAAGGAGCATTGAAATGACATCAATATGGTCAAGCATATTAAAACAATAGATTAGACAACATGCACGATTTTGGCATGTATGTACGGCAAGAGAACAACACTCAAAATGATTTGAGGAAGGCACATGCTATTTGGTGTGGTTTCTTATCTGGAACGACGATTGGAAAATTTGAGTGGGAGAAGGGCTTGAAAAAGAAAAATTCACAAGGGAGCGGAAGATGGGGATTTTTTTTCTCTCCTTCCAAGATGGTGCTTCTTTTCGTGGAGAATTTGAGGATTCCAAGAATTTTGGCTCGGATGGCATGCCTCTCGTATGTCTGCGAGTCATGGTGCCAAGGTTGCTATTTGTGAGCTGTCGTTTCATCCAATCAGTTCAGACAAGTTAGGAGGGGTGCACGGAGTTTTTTTTTCTCTCTCTCGAGTTCTTCTGATATTTTATGATATTTGATAGCTTTCAAATGCAGAGAGGATAGGGGCAAGAAAGAAAAAGTAGACCATGGCAAAGGGAGAGGAGATCTTTTGTTCGCTCTCTTATTCAGCTTCTAGCGTCCAAGATTAGGGGCTCTTCACGGTTTTGCGTTTCTCCCAGGCTCTACAAGTTATTCATTCAGTGCGCTAAAGTGTCGAGGAGGTCTCTCGGATTGGTAGAAGAAAATGAGCACATTATATAGGTGCACAACATCCATGATGATCCATCCGCATATACAGGTTCTATGAGACGAATTGTGAGCAAATAGAAATCTGAAAGAAGCATGATTTATATAAGTCTTGTACATCGGATTCTTTAGTCTATCGACATGTGCATCCTCTTTGGATGTGACTTTTGTGATGCAATCGAAGGCTGTTGATGAGTCGAAGTGACTTTTGTGATAAAAACAAAGGCTGTTGATGAGTCGGAGTGACTTGTGTGATAAAATCAAAGGTTGTTGGTGAGGCAGACTGACTTCTGTGATACAATCAAAGGCTGTTGGTGAGGCAGAGGTAGGAAAAGTGAAGACAAAGGTGACATAAAACACGTTACAACAGGTTTTTATGAATAGTAAAGGTTGGCTTTGTAAGTTAGATTTGAATCCATTTGACAATAACCGTGTGCTGCTGTGTGTTGTTTGCTACATTCTTCATATCTAAATTCCGCTTGTAGTTGCAACAAGATTTAGAGCATCTTTCTCTCATCACATATCATTGCCTCAGATATTTCTTATAGCTATATGCATTGTTTATAACGTTTTTTTTTTCTTACTAAGGAGTTGCAATAGTCCACCACTGTGTTGATCGTTTTATGATCCACTTCAAAGTGTAAACTTTTTCTGTTGTTCTAAACAGCACAGCTCAATAGACATAGATACTGTGAGAATAACACGAAAGATGGATTTTTTCTTGTCTTCGAAGGTAATAAATAAATAAGGGAAATTTTGTGCAGAACTTCTATGAGGATAACAAGAGGTGATTTGTTTGATGTGTTTACATTTTTTAGTTGACCTGTGATAAGAGTTGCACATGCAAGAGATGAGGGAATCACTTCATAAGAAAACTCCATTGATTATGGAATGATGAGTTATGTGAGTTTCTCAATCCGACGTCGTCGCTCATATAATATCCATTTGCAGCATATGCTCATTAGTGTAGAGTTGCAAGTCTGACGAATATGACATGCATTGAAGAGCTTCATATGCTCGATATACGCAATGCATGCTTAGTATTTATTAGTATTTATGCTACACACAACATAAAAGGTAACATGTTGAACTGTTTTCAGAATGCATGCCATTGATAGCATATATTTATTTAGATGTTCTTATTTGCGCATAAAAATAATGGGTGTTAATGATGGCTACAAAATTTTATATATATAAGGATCATTGCATTCACGAACTTATCGAAGTGTGAGTTCAACTGAGTTGTTGAGTTCTCTGATTGGATTCGTCTATGGTTGTATGAAGTATGAGTGGAACTCATTGAGAAAAAGTATCTTGAAACTATGAGGTGTTTGAATTCACCAATGAGAAAATGACTAAACTTCTTAGGAATTGATCGCGGATAATAAGTGATAAACTTTTGAGACCTTGTGTTCAAATATTTGCATCATGTTTTTGCAACATAATTGTCTTGATTCTATGCCATCACCGGAGCAATCCTTTCTTTTATCTTTCCCTATTCTTCCACCCATTAGTAACTTTGAACTTGTGAGTTGAAAGCAAAGCAAAATAGTTATCTATCTTGATCTCAATAGATGAGCTCATATCTTCCTCTTTGAATCGAAGACCGACATGGAAGATCTCTGGCATCGGACACCTCTCTAGGTATTGCCTAAACCGTCTTCCTGCCAGCCTGGTGTTTTCTTAAAGATATGAATCAGTGAGGAAGTATTATTCCGTATGCCACTCTTAGTAAACTCAGTAACGAAAGCTTCTAATAGTTGGTCTATGCTCCTAAACTGTCTCTCATGTAGTGGTTGAAACCACGTAAGAGCTGTGTTTCTAAGGGTTAGGCCAAAAGCATTGTATTGTGTGAACAGGTCCTCAACCTGTTCAGCTCTCAAGACTTTCCTAAATTCTGCCACATGGTCGTAAGGGTCTCTAGTGCCATCGAAGTAATTCTTCATGGACTTGACCAGTTGGGTTGGCCTCAGGGTCCTAGTGTGCTCTCTAGGCCTTGGCAAGGGAAAATTATCAGCATTTCTTTGGTTTCTTGGAGCCCTAGGTCTCTCAGTTTCTTCTCTATTCGTTTCTGTTCTCATCCTTTCTCTTCCCAAGGGGTTGGCAAAACTTACTTCTGGCTTGTCTCTACTTGTGTCCCTTTGAGCTCCATGAGCTTGGAAGGTCCCAGCTCCTTAGTGGTTGTAGGAAACATTAGATCTTGGTTGGGGAAAAATGAATTCACCCTTCCAAGTGTAGGCATGTCTGCCATGCTTGGTGACCACGAAGATCCTCTCTGATGTATTATCTAGGTAGGTTACTTTGCCTGGGCTATCAGGGTCTCTAAACTCGTAGATTGTGAGAGCTCCCACCTCATTGAGCTGATCGGGCTTATACCTCCAAAAATCCTCGTCGGTTTCGCGATTTAAAAGCAAATGTATGCTCTTATTGTCTTGGGGAGCCCACTCTGGGGTAATGATTCTGGTCAGGATGGATTTGCCCCGGGGAGTCCTCGGCTCCCTTCCTAAGTTCCCTTGCTCTATGTCACCCATGTCAGTCTCTGCGGTCACATTTCCAAACTCGTCTGTCCTATTTGGAAGGGTGGTGACTACATAAATAGTCCCTTCTTTATCTAGGTATGCTCCATCCTCGAACTTGACTACCGGATGTTCTAGTCCATGGGGCTAATCGGGGTTCTTAATCTGGACCACATATCTTCTCAGGCCGTCTTCGTAGATGCGAGCACCTAGACGATTAGTCCTAATATATTCCAATTGAGTCTTGTAAGGTCCTTCTGGCTTTTCTAGGTATGCCATGCCTGAACTACTTACTGGTCTCTCCATGTTATAGGACATCTGAAAATCGCTTGTTTCTGATCTTAGAGAGTATGGGTAATCACTCAACTGTTGGGCCCAAGACCTAGCACTATGATTGACACTAGCTTCAGAAGATCTGAGGCTTTGTCTATCTCGGCCTAAGTGTCTTCCTGACCTAAGGTTCATATGCCTAGTTTCTCTACACCTTGGTCCCAAGTACAATCTCGTTGCAGATTAGTTTGTATCAATCACTTTGTTCCTTTTAGTTGAATATTGTGTTAAGCTCTTGTTTCGAATCACGTCGTCAGGATTACTTAAGTGAATTTCGCACTTGATATTTGATCAATTCAAGTTTAATTTTGTTCCTTAGGATTTTTGCACTTAAGATCTACTTAATGCTTGTACTTATTTGATTAGTTCTCTTAGACTTGATATGTGCCTAGCGTTGCTCTAATTAATCACCACACCTAAGTCGTACTTAGCCTAAGATAGGAATTGACGAAGGAGGGTTGAGAGAACTATCTAGTGAAATTTTTCTCATTTAAGGTCATGTAGGGCATTGGGAGGCAAAATAAAGCCCTGCCACAGAAACGCGGGAGAAGGCCCTGCAAACGTTTTGCAGGGCCTTCTCCCACGTTTCTGTGGCAGGGCTTTATTTGGCCTCCCAATGCCCTACAAGACCTTAAATGAGAGTAAGAAGGTCCAAAAGAATGAAAGTAAAGAACCTCCCAATGCCTCCCAATGCCCTACATGACCTCAATACATCACATGCAGGTCCAAAAGAATTTTAGATAATATACTCCAAAAGAAAGACTTGAGACAATTGTAAATAAAGCAAAGTGAAAATTTGATATTAATTCAATTGTTTACATCAATTGGCTTTGAGTTTCTCAATGACTCTCTTTCGACGCTCCAAAGCCATGGGTAGGGTGTAAGTCAAAATTGAGGTTGCTATTTCATCAACATTTCTAACTCCTAGACCTAGAGATATACCTATTTGACCTAAGACCTTTCCACGGAAGTTGGAACCTAAGGTTGTAGTTACAAGGGATTTCTTAACTAAAAAGATACAATTGCTCACCTATGTAATGGTTGATAAACAAAGCAATTTACTTAAGGCCTTTAGACACCATGTCATGAAGTGGCCCTACGGACTGAACTCTTTATGGATAATTACAAAATGTTCTTTGGGAAGTTTCCCAATGTAGTTTGCAAGGGATGAGCCACCTCCACGAGCCACTCGATCACCTCCACTCCTTGCGGCAAACTTGTCGACTTCAATCACCTCGTGCACAAAGTTTTATGATTAGTAGCTGCATGTGTTTGTAAGAATGAATGACATGAATTGAAGATACTTACATCTTGAACTCTATCTTCTTCTTCTCCTCTCTCTTGAAGATGTAAATTAATGCTAGAGTGGGACATCCCACTCTGCTTGATTACTGGTGAGGCGGGAACTTCTGATTCCAATATCCTTTCTTGTGCATTACTAAACTGTTCTTCTGTGATATGTTGATGTTCACTTGTAAGTATGTCATTGCAAACCAATTTTATTGTGTCAGCCACTGAGTCACCAAATGGCAAACACTTTTTCTCCAGCAAGTCAGAGGTACTATCCAAAGGACACTCTGACAAAGTACAAAACAAACTTATGCATTCATCCAGCCATAACCCAAATGCCTTCTCTACATCATGTAAAGACAAATATTCTTGTCCCTCGACAAGAACCACTGAAAAAGTTTCAATCTCCACCTCTGGAATAGTTACTTCTAGCTCCGAAGAGGTGGATGGCTTAGGCACTTCTTTCAACTTATCATCCACACCAAGAGGATAAGTTTTCTCAATAGCTTCTCTCTCTAATAGGAGATTCAAGGGTTCTTGAGGTGGTTCCTTTTTATCCTCGACAAAACTACCTGTAAGAAGATGAGGGATCTCATGAGGAATTGGTTCTAGTTCCTCATTCACAAAGAAAATTGTGGCAGCAATGAATGAAAGATATTTTGCACCCATCTTGCGTTTCCTATTCAATCTCCTTATAAGTGGCACAGTTTCATCAAGAAGGTGCCCTGATTCCTTTGCAATTACCTCGAACCATTTCAATCGTTTTGCAAATGCCTCATCACCTTTGTGAATGTAGGTGAGAAGGTCACATGGAACCCAAGTTCCATCATATGGTGGTATTTCGATGGAGAAATGCAATATACGAACTTGCATATATTGAAGTAGCTCCTCCAAATCATTGGCATTCATTTGCACGGTTCCATGGAGGTTAGGAACCTTGGAGAGAAGATCATATAGGTCATGTCGACCTTTATAATCTGAATCCTCCAAAAATTCTTGAAACTTGTGGCGTGCACTCTTAGTAGGTACAGAGGTGGAAGCCATAGCTTGCAAATGCAGACTGCTCTAACACTCAATGTAGTTGCAAAAGTGAGAAATGAGGAGAGAGGACTCCTATTTATAACTTTTCTAGAATTTTTAAGTGATGGGTCTCGCTTTTTCATAGAAGTGACTTTTCCTTAAATTAAAACATAAGAGTCTTGGAAAGGAGAACTTTGACATTTGAGATCAC
Organism: Ceratopteris richardii; assembly: GCA_020310875.1. NCBI lineage: Eukaryota > Viridiplantae > Streptophyta > Polypodiopsida > Polypodiales > Pteridaceae > Ceratopteris > Ceratopteris richardii. The sequence continues at coordinate 104,416,435 of CM035441.1, read as the reverse complement.
ATCAAAGAAAATAAAGAATAAGAATGCTCTTTCAGGAAAAACCTTGAGAATGTACAGATACAAGTAGAATGTGGCCAAAATATCCTTGAACCAAATGTGAAAAATTTTTCATTGCAAAAACAGGTTTGTTTACAGGTTTCACAATATAAAAAAAGAGTTATGACAATGAAATTCCAGTTCCATCCATGCTCCAATCTGCAAGAACCTTGATTTTGTATTCCAATCTCTTTCCAATCTGTGGACAATTCATAAAACAGTAAAACATTTTCAAATCATGAATAATAGTGATAGAATAAGATATATATATATATATATATATATCTATATAGTATCTTTATGGAATACAACTCTTACCTTGTTCCCTCGTATTCAAAATTTGAAATCATGAAGATCATCATATTCCATGATAAGTAAGTGCTCTCTCAAGTTGGCCAAGTTCTAATGTTGATTAACTAAAACAACCTCCATATCATTGTTTGGTAACTTCACATTAATTTCAAATGAAGCTAAAGATCCCTCCGAGCTTTGCAAAGGTATCCACTCTCCTAGTTTACACATCCAACGATCATAATAAAATCTGACGTGCAATGAGGTGCGATGTTTAAATAGTGAAACCCTATACCTGTGTCACCAATTCTACAATGATATCTATCCCCTTTTGACAATCCTTCTACATAACCCCAGTTTTCCCCTAACAATCCTTCTACTGCTTTGTATGTAATATCTTTACATAGGAACATTGTAGGAGTTTCTACAAAAGGAATGCCCAAATATGAAAACAAAGCAATGGATTGGTAGAGTCCAATGAAGACCTATTGATCTAGACACTCATGTGAATTTCAAAGAGTTATGTATGTCCATCACCATCTTACGCTTGAAAGATGATATGGACCAAAAATCAGGTTTTGGCCACTCTAAACTAAGAAGAGAGTCAACTTTTATAATCTCGAACCTTCCATATTCACCATCTGTGGAAGGAACAATGTACTTGTGAGTGTAAAAGAAGATCCTTTCACGAATAAGTTTAGCAGGAGGTACATCTGGAAACACTAATGCCCCAATGTCTGCATGTAATGCTTTGAAAGTTCTTGTAAGACTATGAAGTGGTTGCTCTTCCACTAAACTAGAAGGAAATATTATGACTGTAGCAATGAAAAACATATGAGATGAGTAATTAAGATATTTAACACCATGAAGCATTGAAAAAATAGAAATACTCACAATGGATTGGATATCTAATTCTATTGGAGTTTTCTAACTTCATGGTTGAAACTGTGGACATGTTGTACAATAGCAACCATCCCACCATGTGTTTGCTGCTCGAAGCCTAAGAGCTTACCTTTCCAATGAAGATCCAAATTTCCATGATCTCGAACACGATGAAGACCAAGTCTAGATGGCTGCATGTGCACCCATGCACCTTTGCAAAACTCTTGTGGTAGCCAACTTCCTTCCATTGTTTTGATGTTGTGGCACGTCATTGTGTGAACTTCGTCTTTTGGTCTCCTACGAGCTCTGGAGCTTTCCATGGGAGTAAGAGTTGTTGTCATTGCTGCAGAAGTTGGGAGAATGGTAGGAGGAGAAACAACGCTTCTGTTGTATGGTATGGAGCGAATAGAGGTGAAAAATATGACTTTTTGGGTTTTGGGTATGAAAATGGGAGTTTGAAGAGGGAAAATAGAGTTTTTTTAGTTATTTAATTATACAATGATGAGTTTTACAACTTTTAAAAGATTTTGAATTTTTGGGCCCAGCTTGATTACGAGATTTCTTCTCTCTCTAGAAGACAACCCTGAACATAGAGGAATCTTGTCCCCTCTTCCTCCTTCAGCCTAGTATTTTATAGGGTATAGACTGTGGCTACCACCCTCTTCTGATTGGTCCATCACTAATCACTCCTTAAGCTAAAAGGCCCATCCAAGATTCACCTTTTTTCCTAATGATCCCGACATTCGCGCCCACTAAACGTGCACATCTTCCCAATGGGCCAACTTGCAAGATCCAACAGAAGCATATCAGGGTTCTTTTTGAAAACTCTCTTTACTTTTTATGTTTTTCTTTTCAAAACTTGAATCATGATCTCATGCATTTCATGCAATTTCTATAAAGATTAGCACAAATTTTAGAAAATTAAGCAGATTCAAGCTTCACAAAAATCATACTATGTTTCTGCGTCTGCAATCTGACAAGTAATCACATGAATAAACCGTTGGCTTTCTAGATCTTCGGTTTGTTCAATTGGTTCAGATCCAATAACTCATTCCAAGTACTAGCATATACTTAGTTTCTACTAACTCAGTTTGTAGAATATGCCCTATTTCCTACTATTTATTCCCTACTGTCCAACTCTCCATCAAATCTCTTTACTTTTTCTTTTTCTCTTTCTTTTTCTTTTCTTTTATTTTTCTTTTCATCTCAGCTCAGCATTTAATCTTTTTACTTTTATTTCACAAATCGGCCTATGTCGAAATCGGGTGCGACTCATGGAATTGTTTGCCCGACCAAGTTTATCCCACCTATCTGCCGATCCGACATAGCACACGACATACACAACCTCAGCCCTATATGAAATCGACGTCAGCTCGTGGCTCTGACCACCCGGCCGGAGTGACTCCACCCGCCTACCGACCCAGGCAGGCGCATGACAACAGATAGGTGAGACCTACGACGAAACTAGCTACGACTCATGGCCTTGATCGCCCGATCAAGGTGGTTCCACCCGCCTACTAGCCCATCATAGTGTGCTAACAACATGCACACATATATAAGCTGGCTTGAGTATGAAGGTTTTTCATAAATAATGATATATATGGAGGTAAGATCTCGTAGGAAGCAAATAGTAGGGCCCAAAGAATCCCACTTGCTAAGCGTTCAAATCAATCAGCATATACACACACTCAGTTTAAGCATGTCATCACATTCCCAAGCTTTCACTCCCAAAAGTCTCTAGTCTGCTAACTGATTCCGTTCACATAATTTCTAGGCATTCATGCTTCATGCAAACCCATGATAGATATTTGCTATCTTCATTCTACATGATTTTATTGAATTCATATGTATCTTTATCATACACATAAATGCTATGCATATGCTCTAACAAAAAGAAAACAGATCTCAAATAAAAAACATTTCACCTTATCATTTTACTCTATCTTCTTCATCGATTGATCCAGCTTTTCTTTAGTTTTTATGATCTATCATTCTTCATGAGCATCAACATTACTGTCATCAGCATCCTTCAGTATCATCATCTTCATAATCATCATCATCAATCATCATAAACCATCATCATCAATCATTTTCAACATCAATCATTATCTTCATCATCATCAATGATCATAAACTATTATCATCATCAATCACTAATCATTCATCAGTCATCTTCATTTCGATTTCTCTTGGATTTCTCTATTAGATTCTCGTTTATGATCAATTTCCATTTGTTCTCTCAATATCTGTTCAATATTATGTTTTTCAACCTTTATTTGTCTACTTTTGTTTCCTTGAGTTGGTTTCTCTTGACTCTCAATAGATAGCAAGCTCTTTTGTTCATCAAATCTATTATCTTCATGAGTTTTTGGTTTCCATATCTTTTGAAATGATTTTGTTCTAGTTTTGATTTCTTCAAAATATTCTTTCATTCCACCTTTTCCTATATTCAAATGCAAAGGTATCTCCTCTTGATATTTACAAATTTTTCCTTCATACTTACTTACTAGTCTATTTCAGCATGCACTCTCATACGCTATACAATCCCAAAACATATGTCCATACTGGTCACACCAAAAGCAACGCATAAGTCTCTTCTCAACCCAACTTGATTTCCTAGGTAACACTCTAGGCATGGTTCTTCTAGGACCTAATGACTCTTTTTATGCAGATATTCCTTGGACCTTTACCACATGTTCATGGTAATATTTCAATGTTTGTAGGTCATTAACTTGTTTGTTCAACAAGTCAACTATATATTTTAATTCAAAAATCCCAGAATCCATTTCATTTTTTACATCTTTAATACTTATGCCCATTATGTGAATATTATAAGATATTTCATTTGTCGTTTGCATTAAGGTCATAATGATACCAAATTTTGATTTTATAGATTCATTTGTGTTAATTTCTATTTCTTTAATTCTCTCTTCATATCTTCTAAGCTGTTGATCAATCATTTCCTTCATTTTAATTTCCCTCTTCTTATGATCTAAGCTAAGAAGTAGAGTCTAAATCTATGGGTCAATAGAAAAGTGCACAACTATATGATCTAAACTGATGCAAAAAGTAGATGATCAAAGTCAGGCAATCAAAAGCAATCTTTCTGTTCAAGTGTGTGGAGCAATGCAAATAATTCAAAGAACCTGAAATGCTAGTACCTGGAATCTTTGTCCGATGCCGAGGTTCATGTCTTCTCTTCTCAAGGAGTGGGTGACACGTCGAGGATCACCGGGCAACCGCCTCGCTTCACGTCAGGTTCAGGTGTCAGAGAAGAAGGAGGTCAAGTGATGGGAAGAGCTGACGCGGGGTTGGATCACGCCCCGTGTGTGTGCTGTTCCCACTGTCCGAGGAGCGGCGTCTGTGTGCTGGGTGCCTCGCCCTCTCACTTTCTGGTATGGCGATCCTCGTAGGGCCCCTACCCTCTCGGAAGAGACAAGCGTGTGTGCGTACGCGTAAAACCGTAGGCGTCGGGAGCGAAAAAACCCAAGTACAATGGTAAACACACGGAAGCTCAACAGATCGCTGTGCAGAAAAGCTCAATGATACAATGCTGAAGTCATCCAATAAAATCTCAATGATACAAAGGTTCCCGCTACAGTGCAGGTTGGTATTACGGAAATGTGCTACGGTGCGGAACAGGTGAATACAAATATATGCCACCGCTATAGTGCGGATCGACCAAATATAAGGTAGGCCTCCTGCTACACTACGAGAAGGTGCCCACGGGACTTGGCTTCGTCAGAACCTTTCTTTTCTTCTCTCTTCAGTCAAAGCTTTACTTCAAGTCTTCTCCAAATAATTGTCTTCACTTCATAAACCGCAATAGTCTCTGATCACTTAGTAATTTGGAGAGTAGATGCACAAGGAAGATCCACGAGGTGGGGTACTCTTCTTTACTTTAGTCTTCAGTAACCTTCAACTTTACTTCATATAATCCGCAGTAACCTCATATATTATGTCAAAATATCAACGACAACCTGGAGCGAAGATCCATAGAAATGTCCACGGTGTTGGAAAGAAGTTCCGCAAGGATAATCCATGGGATGGGGTTCTTCACTTCGGATCCTCAAATCTTTTCTTTAGCTCATATAAGCCTCCAAAATCATCAATCCGCCCAACCTGGACAGAAGTCCCACACAAGAGATCCACGGGGTGTATTCTTTACTTCGATCTTCAATCACTTTCTTCACTTCATAAAATCTCTAATATAATGAAGTGCAACCTCGACCTGGAGAGGCGATCCACAGATGAGATCCACGGGGTGAACTATCATCAGTATCTTTTAGTATATAAAGAAAACATGCAATCCTTATAAATAATTCTATTGTTGGACAAGCTTTTTAAGATTATTGGTTTAAAAAAACCCATGGTCTACCAAAACCTTGTGACTTCTTCTTCATTGACGGTTTTCCATATCTTAGATTGCCCCCATCATTCTAATATTTGACATTCATAGGTTCTGGCTCAAGTAAAGGTAACACATCATGCTTCATTGAATGGTTATATTGAAGTAAGAAAGCAATAAGTCACATATCTCTATTCCTATCATGCTTTCTACATAATTTTATTGCTTTCATCTTTCATTACTTTAAATAAATTTCATGGCATAAATTTACTAAGTTCACATTTCGCATTAGCTTCCTTTTATGATTTTCTAATATGATTTCTAAATAAAATCTCTCTTTCTCTCCCTGTGTTTCTTTCTCGTTGCACACCATTCATTTAAATGTTTTTCATTGTAACCTTCAATTTCGAATGATCCATCCTCCTTCACATGGCACCAATTGGTGTGTTTCTTTCTCGTTGCACACCATTCATTTAAATGTTTTTCATTGTAACCTTCAATTTCGAATGATCCATCCTCCTTCACATGGCACCAATTGGAAGTGTTGTAACCAACTCTGAAACCTAGTTATCATAATTGTTGCCGTCCTTTCTATATCACATTTCCCCCTCTCTCGCTCTCCCTCTCTCTCTTTCTGAGTGAGCCAACTTCTTTTTCCTCCATCGCTACTTTTGCGTTCAGCTGGACATCACGTTTCTCTCCACCGACTATCCTTCTCTGTTTCTCTCTCTCTCGACTATAGGCCTCCATGTCAGCCTTCTAGACCGTCTGCTGGACTAGCTAATCTCTCTTAACATGACCAGTAGGCCACGTATGCGGCAGCTCCTCGAGCTTAATCTCTGCACCGATCGACGACGACCTATCACACCCCTATAAACGCGTCTCTCTCTCTCTCTCTCTCTCTCTCTCTCTCTCTCTCTCTATGTGTGCGTGAAAACGGTGCATGAGAGCTCTCGACATATTTGTCTATCGGACATCTCCGCCTCCACATCATCCTGCAATCTCGGTGAGGGTCTCCCCAGGCGTCGAAATCTTCTGCACTGTGCCAATTAGCTGCTTCTCTCTCTCCTTCTCTCTCTCTCCCTATTCATTCTGTTGCGCGCAGCCAGACATGCCCGTATCTCTCTCCATATCCGAAGATCCTACGCGCGCTACGTCCAATTGTGGACTATGTAGCTATTGGATTCTCTCTCTCTCATTTTGTTTGCGCGTCGCCAGTATCTCATATGTCCATTGTACATCGCCACCATCTATCTGCTTGTTACTATAATTATGAGATCCAGTATCATTCCTGTATTGTACTCGATTATTCTCCACAGATTCACTCGCAGAAATAATTCCTGATATGAACTCCTATTGCCTCCTGATGATCAATGCAATGACTGTCAAATGCAGTTTCTATATGGACTCTCAATCGATGCAGTCTATTCTCCTCATCCCGACTAAGATCCAAATCAAGATATTTCTCCCCTTGGCTTTGTTGTTGTGTGCAGCCACACAATATCATGTTTGTGAATGGTAGGAAGGGTCTTGCAAAAGTACTAGAGTGATGGAAAACAAGAAGGTCTCCACAGTTGTGTGGCTCCTCCTTGACCAGAAATTAGAGGACATGATTTAAAGATCGATGAAGCAAAAATCGCATGCCAGAACATCTCTCACTCCACCATCATGGAGACTAAATTAACATGAAGAATAAAAGAATGAGTAAGAGAAGAGCAAGAAGATTACCTGGAGAGGCGTTCCATAGAAGAAACCCAAGGGGTGAACAAATGAAGCTTGGCCCCCTATTTATACGTTCCCTCCCTAGAACATCCTTCAAGATTCTTCTAACCTCCTCTCAAACTTTCTAAATCTAGAATGATTCACTACAACATATGAGGAGCATACTGATGCTGCATATACCGACGGTCATAGTCGGCGTCGGTATGGGCCTCGAAAAATGTCACTTAGAGATACCGATGGTCAAGTGACCGTCGGTATGACCATTTTAAACGGATCATCGGTGTGGCCCGCACCCGCCGGTATCTGCATCGGTATATGCCTCCGTATAGGCGTCGGTATGAGCGTCGGTAATTTGTTGGGAACTACCGACGCCTATACTGACGCCCATAACGGCAGCGAGTTTTAAACATACCGCGAACTCGAGAGCAAAACTTCACATTTTTGCACGTGTTTGAATACTGTTGGTCTTCTGTCGAACTTGTGCGCGCGAACTGAATTCCAACCTACATTGTCTTGTGCACACACACACAGATCTCTCTCTCTCTACACACACACAATCTCTCTCGGCTTAGATCTCACATCTTGGTAAGTGCTACGCGTACTGTTAGCATTTGTGTTTCTATATGCTTTAGGTTTTATAATTTCTCTTTTCTTCGATTTTGCAGAAGTTCTTTGGCATCGATTGTTTGGAATTGGACGATAGACGACATACATTACACTTTGACGACAACGATCCAAAAGAGGAGCATACTTGTAAGTGATTGTTTTATTCTCTATTGATAGAGAGAGAAGGGGAGAGAGAGAGAGAGAGAGAGAGAGAGAGAGAGAGAGAGAGAGAGAGAGAGAGAGAGAGAGAGAGAGAGAGAGAGAGAGAGAGAGAGAGAGAGAGAAAGAGACATAGAGAAGGAGAGAGAATGGGAGAGAGAGAGAGAGAGAAAGAGAGAGAGAGAGAGAGAGAGAGAGAGAGAGAGAGAGAGAGAGAGAGAGAGAGAGAGAGAGAAAGAGAGAGAGAGAGAGAGAGAGAGAGAGAGAGAGAGAGAGAGAGAGAGAAAGAGAGAGAGAGAGAGAGAGAGAGAGAGAGAGAGAGAAGAGAGAGAGAGTGAGAGATAAAGAATAATGAAAGAAAGGAAGATAGAGATAGGAAAATAGAGCATACATACACACACACATACACACACATTTACACACATACATGTACACACATGCATACATAAACACATACATGTACACACATGCATACATACACACATACATGTACACACATGCATGCTTACATACACACACCTATACACACATGCATGCTTACATACACATACACACATATACACACATGCATGCATACACACACATATAAATTTACACACATGCATACATACACACACATGCATACACACATACATACACACACATATATACACATATGCATACATACGCATACACACACACATATACACATATACATAGACACACACATATATACACACATATACATACATGCATGCATACATACACACACATATACACACATGCATGCATACACACATATACACATTTACACACATGCATACATACACACACATGCATACACACATACATACACACACATATATACACATATGCATACATACACATACACACACACATATACACACATACATATATACACACATACATTCACACACACACATATACACACATGCATGTATACATACACACACATACACATACACACACATGCATACACATGCATACATATACACACACATGCATGCATACATACATATATACATACACATGCACACACATGCATGCGGCTTTTAGGGTTTTAACACCTACATAACATATATACACACATACACATATACATATAAAACATACATACATATAGATACACATGCATACAAAAATATACATATTTTAGATTTAAATCTTTAAGATTAGGGTTTTAGGGTTTTAACACTTACATAACATATATGCACACATACACATGCACATATAATACATATATACATGTATATACACATGTATACATAAATATACATATTTTAGGTCTAGATCTTTAAGATTAGGGTTTTAGGGTTTAAACATACATATCACTCAATTATATTTATATGAAGGAAAAATATAGAGAAAAATAAGAATAAAAATCTGAATATATAAATAAATATATAAATAAAATATGATTAGGGTTTTAGGATTATGGGGTTAGATTTTGATAGGTGTTTAAGTATTTAGGTTTTAGTATTTCAGATATTTAGGTTTTAGTATTTAGGTTTTAGTGTTTAAATCATTTAATTAAATATATATAATTAAATATATAAAATTAAATATATAAAAATACGATTTCATAAGGGAAAAATCAGAATATATAAATAAATATATATATAAAATAAGATAATTATATACATAAATAAATATAAAAAGAACTAGTGTTTTAAATAATTTAATTAAATATATATAATTAAATATATAAAAATACGATTACGTAAGGAAAAAATCTGAATATATAAATAAATATATATATAAAATAAGATAATTATATACTTAAGTAAATATAAAAAGAACTAGTGTTTTAAATAATTTAATTAAATATATATAATTAAATATATAAAATTAAATATATAAAAATACGATTATGTAATGAAAAAATCTGAATATATAAATATATATATATATATATAATAGGATAATTATGTAGATAAATAAATATAAAAAGAACTATTGTTTTAAAAAATTTAATTAAATATTTATAATTAAATATATAAAAATAGGATTAAGTAAGGAAAAAATCTGAATATATAAATTATATATATATATATATATATATATATAAGTTAGGATAATTATATAGATAATAAAATATGATAAAAACTAGTATTTTAAATAAATAAATGAAATATATATGATTAAATATATAAAAATAGGTTTAAATTTAATCATTTTAAATAGAGTGAATATATATACAATACACAAACACACATACTTATACACCTATCTATATGCACATATATATACATATACACATATATATACACATGCATATATATATATATACATATTTTAGGTCTAGGTCATTTGGATTAGGGTTTTAGGGTTGTAACACCTACATAACATATATACACACATACACATACACATATAATACATATATACATGTATATACACATGTGTATAGAAATATACATAATTTAGGACTAGATCTTTAAAATTAGGGTTTTAGGATTTAGGCATACATATAACTCAATTAAGAGGAAACAAATCTGAATATATAGATAAAATAGGATAACTATATAGATTAGGGTTTTAAAATTAGGGTTTTAAGTTTTTTTAGGTATTTAAGTATTTAGGTTTAGTATTTCAGATTTAAGTCTTTAAGAGTTAGATTTTTAGGTTTAATAAAAAAACAAATGTTCTAAAATGTCCATATTGTAGCAGATGGCTTCTTTGGATCCTGAAGAGAGAATGGCATGTCCTTGCACACAGTGCAAGTATCAAATTTATCAGAAACGACGGATTTATACTGCACATGTTAGAGAGCATGGATCCTTTGATAGGAGTCGACTGGAAAACCTACGTTATCATTCGCATGGTCCCCTAGGTGAGCAGATGGACCCAAACGACATTGCACCGGTAACCTCTCGTGGACAAAAGAGAGCAAAAAAGGACTTACACGTACAAGCAAGCACTAATAATATTACACAGAATGAACATATGGAAGAGATGTTTGAAGCATTTTATGAGATGGACGAAGATCATGATGGTGAAGAAGGTGTCGAGATGGACACAACAGAAATTCCACGATCAGAAGTTGATGAGGAATATGAAAACATGCGAAGATTAGCTCGTTTACCGCTTTACAATGGAGCAAAGATATCTGTACTACGTGCTTCACTCTTGTACATGCTTCATTATTAAAATATATAACTTCTTTTGTACATGGTTCATAGTTCATTCTGATTATCTCTTTTGTGTCCAATAATACTTTGTTTCATGAAATCATATTTTGGTTGTCATTAGAGTACACATCACATGTACATTGTTTTTTTTGGGCAGAGTGTATTGTCTTTTGTTAAGCAACATCATGGTAATGTTGCTGTAGCAAAAGAGAAAACACTTTGCCCAAAAAAAATTTTGCAGGTATGGTCGTCGGTATACGCGACGGTACTCCCAGTAGTGTCATCGGAATACTGTCGGTACACCCAGCAGGCGACGGTATGGGCGACGGTACCTCCAGTAGAAGCCTCGGTATGTAACTCGGTATTACCGATGCATATACCGACGCATATACCGACGCATATACCGACGCATATACCGACGCGTATACCGACGCCTATACCGACACATATACCGACACATATACCGACTCTTTGGTATGGACGCGCAAACCGACCTTTACACCGGCGTCGCGGCAAATTAAGCCGCGTTCATTTTCCTCGATAAAAACCTCGATATACCATCGATCTGTTGTAGTGATTTTGCATGATCATTTTCTATTTTGGGAAAATCACGCCTTTCATTTCTATTTTTGATTTTTCTCCTTTTTATTTTTCCTATACTAAGGTTTTGGTTTCATACTGTATATACAAAATTTAATTAATCTAAGGATTTGGACTTAGGTTAAAGCCAATTTCAAGGGTCTAAGCTAGGATTTATTGTCGGGGAAATTAGGATTTTGATCACAATTAAGTCAAGCATATTAATTCAAGGGTCTATTTACAATTACAGGCAAAAATCCTATGGTTTTCTAAGGATTTAGGCTCATTTTTCATGGGATAAAGTCATGTTTTTAGGGGGTTTTAAGGATCAAAGCTAGGGGTTTATGGGTTAAACTTTAGCTATTTACACACACAGGTCTAATGTACATCTCTAACATGGTTTTGCATCTCACAGTCAATCAAATCGGCTAGAACATGCACAGAATATATCCCTCTCTTGATCAAAACATCACACAAAACTCATAAAATCAATGAACTTTGAAAAAATCAATGCACACTCCTTGTGGGATTTCATCCCGACAACGTCACAACGAGTTTGCCAACATCGCAAATAGCATCGCTAATTAGCGATGCTAATTGCGACACATAGTTTTAGCGTCGCTTAACATCGCTTATGCAATGACAACTCTTTAAAAAAAAAAACAAAAAACAGGGCTGTCACTTATGCGATGCTAAATTCGCATAAGTGACCGTTCCCGTTTTTTTTTTAATTCGGGGGCGTCGCTACGCCAACCTATATTCTAGTAGTGTGGAAGTTTTTGGCACTTTGAAGTGATTCAAAATCATCCACCTCATGTATGGTGGAAAGAGTATGGAGGTGAAATAGTGGAGGTCCAACACATAGCTATGAGAGTGCTTTTAGTAACAACTTCAGTTGTGAATGTAATTGGAGTGCATATGATTTTTTCAATCAAAAGAACAAAATGGTTTGTGTGTATCACATGCCAATGATTTGGTATATACTTGTGGTAATGTGCATTTGTGACATGCAATAAGTAGATTAATATATAGATAAAAAATTGATAGATGGATGAATAATTGAATGGATATATATATATATATATATATATATATATATATATATATATATATATATATATATATATATATATATATATATATATATGATAGATAGATGGAAAATTAAATGGATAGATAATTAAATAGATAGATAGATGGATACATAGATTGATGATAAAGTGCATGATAAAATAGATGAATATATACATAAATATAGATAGATAGGTAGATGTGTAGATGAATAATTTATTAAGAATGTAAGAGTAACAAAATAAATCATTCGCAATAGTTCATATACACTTCTTATACCATCATGATTCTTGTCACATTAATGCATATAACTATTGTGATAGTACGAGTGAAAGAATAAGACAATCATAATAGTTTCTATGACACTGCACTATGTAATTCTGCTCACACAAATCTAAGTGACTATTGTGAGAGTAAGAGTCAAAGAATCAGACAATTACAATAATTTTTATACACTCCATATGCTATTGAGAAAGTAGGAATTGAGGGCGCAATTCAATCAATCTCGATAGATTTATCGCTCAGTCCTATACTACTACGAGAGTAAGAATCGATGTAGCGAGTGAGACAATCATAGTAGGGTTTATTTTTAATTTGATTCCTAAAAGTATACAAGTAAGAAATGCTTTTGCGAGTCAAACATGTATATTTCTTATGATTAAAAAACATAAAAATTAATCACATATATATAAATCCTACATATGTAAGAGACACATATGCAAATCATAACATATGTATGACACACAATAACCACAACAATAATGTAGAAAATAAATGAAAAATAAATGAATACCTAAATGATATGGTGAGGAAAGAGCTCTATGAATGCTATGGTAGTAGCAAAGCTCTAACAACTTGCTAGAAAGCATGTGTGGAATAAGCTTTTCAATCGAATGAAAAAATATATATTTTTTGCTTAGAAATAAATTTTCAATTGAAAGTCCTTGTGATCGAAAAGCTTTTTGATCAGAAAGTGTTCGATCGAAAATAAATTTGTATCCAATTTTTTATTCCGGTTTATTCAAAAGTCCCCTAATAAGCTGAATTTATTCGGTATTTTTCTGATATTCGATCGAATAAATGCATTCCTCGGCATTACGAAGTGCTATAAGCAGTGAGACCCTCTAGATCTGAAAGAGAGATGTGCCACCAACTTTGGTATCCCTAAGAATGGTCGATTGAAAAATCTCTTTTCTCTTAAGGCAGAAAGTGTCCAATTGTAAGAAGCCCCTACCTTTTAGACATCATAGAGTGTTTTTCCTCTAGGGCAACAAGATCAAAAGCAAGTGGGCCCCCATGAGGGTTATTAACCTCCTTTGTAATATCTTCTAGCAAGATTTATACTACCTCTCCTTTGTGGGATAGGGGGTGCGATGGGTGCTAGGTTTCATCATTTCTACAATTGTTCTTTCTATTAATTAAAGTTTGAGAGAGTAACTATTGCAAAACTTCCGTTTGGAATAAAAAACTTTTGGTTGTCGAGTGAGTTGAACGGGATTCGGAAAATTTCATGAGATGATAGTCCGTTGGAGTCACCTAAGAGGAAGTCACCAAGACATGTCATTTCTTTTACCATACGTGCCTGCTTGCCTGCGCAGCCGCAGAGATTCTTTTCTCCGCATTTTCAATGCTGGGGAGAGTCGGAGACTCGGAGTTGGTGGTCAATTGAAAATTCTCTTTCCACTCGTCACTCCAGTCCCCCAGAATACAGACAAAAGGCAATTGGTTCGAGAGAGTAAGACGTCAAAAGCTCGAAACTCTCGCAAAGAGCCGCGAGCGTCTAAAGGCTGCAAGCTGCGAGAGGCAATATTGCAATTTGCCATCGCAAATTGCAATTCGCAAACCCGTAGACTTTTTCAGCTGCTACTTCGATACTCCTGCACCTGCTCGTGCTTCTATATAAGCAAATAGCCTTTGCGATGTATGACATCCACTCCTGCTTTCGGCAGAACACGCACAGAGCGGCACAAACCAGGCAAGGCGATAATGGGTGTCCATTCAGCTGCTACGTCGATAGTCCTGCTTGTGATTCTCGTAAGGGTCGTGTAACACTAAGTCCTTCTACTAGTTAAGTTAGGAGTCCTCAGGTTTATGTCTAACTCGAAAATGCTTGCAGCAATCACTTTGGATGAACAATGTTGGAGTACGGCCATGCTCAGCAGTGGCAGTCGTCGAGGACTGTCGGCGTATAAGCCACATCATCTTGCCACCTCATCGATCCGAGCACGAGTTCCTAGGACCTTTCACATTAATCTGTAACTGCCTTCATGGCTTATAAAATGTACTCCCGCGTACCATCATTATACAACTGATTTCATAACAGTTAACGACTCTCTGCGTCTGGTTCTTGGTCTTTGAGGGGTGTGCCCCGTTACTCCTGTCTTGCAACATGGTATCACGCCTGATGGCGCACCCCTCCCTGTAGGCTTCTGCTCCCTCGACGCGAGCCTGGCCGTACCCTTCTCTCTACAGACGGGATGGTCCTCTGCACACAGCCCAGTTCCTTGGCTATGCATCTCACCCACCAGCATCTCCTTCGTCCCTATCAGTGGACAACTCTGATGAATCATCGAGGCACCTTCATCCCATCCTCCTGCAGCCATCATCGCAACTAGCTGCCCTTGTCTTCCTGGCGCTCTTCCTCGATCAACAACTCTGCCCACTTGCGACGGCACTTCAGGCATCCACTCCTGCTTCAACGCGCAGCAACGCCTCTGCTCCAGAGCCCTGTCAGGGCTTCTCTTCACCTGCGGAACCTACCTTGCTCCAAGCCTCACTCTGTGGCCATGCCAGTCTAACGCGACCGCCTGCTGTGGACTCTACTCTTGGCGATGTCGGCCAATCAATGGCCCATCCCCACTACATCCCAGTCCTACTAGCGCAACTCTCTCTCCGAGCTCCGTCCTGTTGTCAGCTCTACTACCCGGATGGCTCCTCATGCTCGACGCATTCCTGTGATCAATTGCGCGCACCTGCAGACTTCGGTGATCCTGCGGACTCAAACCAATCAACACCCTGCCTAGACCAACGTTTGGCGCAACTACTGGAGCAGGACGCGCCTTCTCTCCCGATTTCAACACCGTCTGGTCTGGATCTTCTAGCGTCTTTCCTGGCGGAGTACCTGGTCAAGGCCTTCAGCCAACTCCAATCGTACACTGGTCATTCATCTTGCTCGCACGCCTCATGCACCCGGCCCCGTTCTAGCAAGGGCCAATCGAGAGACTCCGAACATCAATCTCTCACTCATCCACGCAGGCAAGACTGCCCCTTCATTTTGGCTCATTCAGCACTCCTCTCCGTAGATTCTTCTCCTGACTCTATCGCCTTGCAGGAGAAACCTTCATGCGCGACACTCTGCTTGACGGATTCTGTGCGCAGCCATGGCAAAGCGGTGGACCCATGTACGCTGCCTCTAACGCCGCCATCACTGCAACAAGCGCACTGCAACTCAGCACATGCATATACTCCAGTCTCCTCGATGGGTTGCCATGCTCACTCCGGCCCATGGCAACACGAGACTTCACTTTTGATGCTCCTCAAATTCTGCGGGTTCCCCAAAACTGATGCCCCGCTGTGCGGTCACCTATTCCAATTCCGGCCACTATGCCTACTCCATTCAACGACAGCATCCTCATGTTTCCCTCTGCCACAATGCCGAATGACCGTTTCTTTCCACATGTGGTCACAACAACTACACCATGGCTTACCTCGTCGGTGATCCTGTGGTGCTCTATATCATCGACTGGCAATGTCAATGTCAGCAGTCCACCACCCCTCCTTGCTACGCCATTCCATAGCTCTGTGCTAAGGCCTTTAGCGGTGCCCCTTCACCGCCCAGTTGCATTCTCAAGTCTTCCCGATTATTTCCTTGATGAAACTTCCAATGTGTACATTGATGAATTACAACGTACTTGGGATGCAGATTACAATACAGGCAATGCATCATGGGATATGTTTTTCCTACCGATTACAGGCCAATCTCTTCAAGAAATCTTGCAGCCTTTACATATTGTTCACGCGTACCAGATCACTCGTCCCATGAACGCCTACTTAGACCCGCTACACCTGACTCACAGCACCGGTCCATCCCCTGTCGACCCTGAAGCATACTTGGACCACGCCATATCAGCAGAAACTATCCAATAGATCGCACATAGTAAGCATGCTCTTGATCGGGACAACACATTACCCTACATCTGCGACTCTCCACAACTGCTATATTACCTTTTCCTCTTCATGGATGATGCAATACTCTTGCACGGACACCTATCAGCTGTGCCTTCATCAGTCCATGTATTCCAGCTGACGGATAATTTCTTTGTCTTTTTCCTGCGGCGTACTTCTAAGTGCCCTTTCCCCTACGATCCTAGAATTCTTACCACCTGCTTTTCTCAACTTGAGGGGGGAAATAGTGGCAATGATTTCAAGTCCTCGCAAAGCAACACAGCTGCTCAGAAAATTGATGAATCTCCAGTCCCAAGCAACCAAGCAACAATCAACAATCTCCAGCAATTCTTCAACAAACCTCCTTAGTTTATAGGAATGATCATGACATGATTTTGTATCACACATATGCACAGTTTTTGCTTATAGCTTTTCTCCTCTGTCAGTCATCCACAATCATCACTTAGTTATTGACAAATATTTACATTGCCTCTGTATAGATGATGAGTCTTACGGGGGCGTGTTGGCGTATAAGCCACATCATCTTGCCACCTCATCCATCCAAGCACGAGTTCCTAGGACCTATCACATTAATCTGTAACTGCCTTCGTGACTTATAAAATATACTCCCGCGTACCATCGATATACAACTGATTTCATAAGAGTTAACGACTCTCTGCGTCTGGTTCTTGTTCTTTGAGGGGTGTGCCCCGTTGCTCCTGTCTTGCAACAAGGACTGGTGGGTCACGTGGGCGGCCCTTCGAGCTTCGAGTAGTTGGCAAATTTACCTGAACAACTGAAATCGCCGTTATCAAAAACCGAGGTAGCCAGCTACGTCAAGCAGTTCAAGGCAAACGGCTCTGTCGGAGACCTTTGTGACGCAGGCAACCTGTTTTGCAACGAAGAGGCGTTCCGCTTGTACTATGAAGGATTGCTCCACAAGATGGACGACGTCGTCAAGGTATGAAATGTTGATTTACCTCTAAGCTTGCCAGTGCACTTGTCTATGAAGGTCTGTGCGAGGGCTGAAATGTGCTTTAGCCTTTAGCGGCTGTTCGCTCCGATGTGCTTGGTCTGTTGTTTTGAGATGCTCAGGCGAACGACGTTCCAGTGTTTTTCCGTGTATCTGAACTCCTGGTTGGACGAGAACTGTACATTGCGGATTCTGCACTACAAACGGCAGCCCTTGAGAGGAACTTCATGGACGTCGCTGAACTGAGTCGCAGCAGACACGATGAGCCCACATCAGAGTATTACATCATATATGCAGAAATCCCCGATGTAAGTTTTAAGCTTAAGACGAGTCTCTTCACGAGACTCCAAGCAAACATCATTCTTATCGACGTTCTTGGCTGTATTCAGGTGCCGGTGAGGTCGTTTCTGCCGGCGGAGATTGTAGAGGTGATCCCCTTCACGAACAAGTCTGTATCGGAAATATTCAAGCTAGACCCCGCATCCCCTTTCGCCAGGCAAAGCACGAAAACTGTGCAGATCTGCAACGAGAGAGTGCACAAGGATGGAACCACGGTAATGGACGGGGAAGCAGCGGCGTGCACGACCTCATTGGAGAGCTTACAAACTGTGCTCCAAAGCCCCCTTCTGCTGGGCCCTCACAATGCAGCTAGCTTAAAGGCCGTTGTAACGGACCCGCGTCTACAATGTTGCAGTGACTTCACAGGTAAGGTTGTCGAGGTGAGGCTTGAAGCTGACGAGCAGCGGCGCCACGCCATCTGCCACAGTCTCATGTACCCGTCAGCTGTCTACCTGTGTCACTATGTACCACATGGGCGTTTATACAGCGTCACACTTAAGCCAAGCAATGCTGATGATCAACAGCTCGTTCAAGCTGTTGGCATATGCCACATGGATACCCGAGGCTGGCATCCACTGCATCTAGCCTTTCTGAATCTGCGTACGACTCCTGGCCATGGTGAGGCTTGCCATTGGCTCCTTAAAGGCTCTATAGCATTCGTTAATGGGGCCTAGCAGAAACGGAGCTAGTCCGAACCTCCATGTCTGCTCGGTCTGCATATGTACATGCTCTTCATACCCTTGCTCCACCCTTGCTTATGTGCAGAGTCTTCGTGAATTCTACCTTTGTTTCCTACTTCATAATGGTGTGTACCTCCTCCTTTATCAAGACTGATACAAGAAAGGTACTCAAGTCTGTAGTTACCGGTGGTGAGCGAAAAAAAAAACTTCGGCGCAACTCGAACTGAATGGAGGATGTCGTAGTGAAGCAACAGTCGAATGACGGTCGTGGTCGCTGATGAAGTCCGTCAACGCTGCTGCTGTAGTGCTGAACCTTAAGCTGAAAAAAATGACGGTCGGGGTCGCTGCTGAAGTCCGTCAACGCTGCTGCTGTAGAGGAAGACAGTGTCAATCGTCAGCGCATCCGTCGTGGCGACTGACAGGCTTCGGGCTGACGATCGACTGGGCGGATGCCGACTGATGCGGGACTTTCTCTCTCTAGGATTTGTCGGCGATTGACGGTTTTCACTTCCGCGACTGATGGTTTTACACACGCCGATGGACGGTTTTACTCACGATTGATGGTTTTATACCCGCCGATTGATGGTTTTACTCTGCACGATTGACGGGAGTGCGCCCCACATTCATGTGGCCACTCAGCTCTTAAAAAAAAACTATCCGTTTAGCGCCGTTCAAAAGCTCAAAAGTTTTCCCTTTTCTAGAAATTAACAATAGCTTCAGTTAAGCGCCGTTCGAATGTTTGCAGAAGGGAAAGTTGAAAAGAAGATTTCTTAAAAGATCAAAACGATGGAAGTTGGGCTTTTGGTGGGAGTTAGCGTCGAAGTTCTGTTGAAAGCCGTGTGAGATTTTTCTTTTGAAATTTCTCTTGGGGTGGCAAGTTGCAACGCTTAAATAGTAGCTTTTTCTTCGGCTCTAAAAGTATTTTTCAAGTGGGTTTCCATAAGTCTTGCCAAGAAGTGTGTCTCAATAATTCACCCGGCTTCACCGGTCTCTCTCAAATGTCGACTTATTTTCCCTCGTTAATCTTGAACAATGTGGCTCCCCCTCAGTCCGTGTCCCCACTGGAGATGGAGTCCGTCTCAGTGGACGTCGCGCCCCCAGAGGTCTCTTTATGCAAGGAGTCTGTGGCCGCAAAGCAAGAAGAACTGTTGAAAACCTGCCTGATCGGTCAAATGTTTGGCCCCAGGCCCCCTCTTGAAAGTGTGCGAACTTGGCTTCGCAAGGAGTGGTTCCCGCGTGGCCTAATTGTCTCCAAATGTCAATTCCTGCCAGCGAACCACCTGCTTCTAGTGTTTGAGAACGAAGAGATGGCTTTCCAAGCCCTGCAAGCCGGCTCCTGGCAAGTGGGCCGATCCACCCTTTGCCTATTTAAGTGGACCCCAGACTTTGTCCCGAACAGATCAAAGCCTCTTCGTTACCCGCTTTGGGTAGAGCTTCCCAATCTGCCTTTCTTCATGTATGGATTTCTTCGTGAAATCGTATCACCGATCGGTCGCCCGATGGCCGCAAGACAGGATGTTGGGGGGTTAATCTACGACGGTGCTCAACATTCTTTCAATGCGAGATGGCATCCACAGATCTGCGTTGAAACAGACTTGAACCAGGTCCTTCCCTCGAAGATCTCCATAAACTGTGGAGATGGTAAGACTTGGACACAAGAGGTCACTTACAAGAATGTGCCGAACGCGTGCTTCCGATGCGGGCATCAAGGTCATAGGATCAAAGACTGCCCCCTGAAGAAAAGTTCCAATAAAAACAAGCTTAAACCAGATGGGACCCTAGACCCTCTCCCCCAAGATGACACTCGGGGTCATCCCCCTCCAATGGAGGAAGAAGAGGGAACTCGCGTTGCTGAGACAGATTCAGAAGGATTCACTGAAGTGAGACGCAGGAGGAAAGTTAGCCCTCGAAGATCAACAGCAAGGAATACTACGACAGTTGCCCCCTCGAATAACATATACAGTAACCTAGAAAAATAGATTAATGAGGTCGACTTCCCAGGGGACAACCACTTTGAAGAAGACCCCACTGATGTGAAGAGATGGATAGGTATGTGTTGAAGGTGAAGAGGTGTTGCAAAATCTTTGCTCTACACTAGCCAAATGAACTCCAGGAGTAGATGGTGGGCCCTTTTAGCTTGCCAATGGATGTATTAGACACCCTATGTACCTTGGAAGATCACTCTCAAAAAGATAGATCAAAACAGATAAGTTGGAGTTAGCTCAGAGCTGAAAACTTGCTATTCTTGGTTAATACACCTGTCCAGTGTTTTACATAATTCTCTGAGCACAGTAGCAATTAGATTAATTCCTCTTGGGGAAGGCTAGGTAGCTTAAAGAGCTAACTTTAGAGAGTAATCTCATCAAAAATAACAAACCACACACTGAGAATGACTTTTAACAAGTGATGACATCATCCCGATTTTCACGGGCTGCTACAGAAATAGACCAGTGAGTAGAAAAATTAACATAACTCAAGATGTAAGAATCCAATGATCATGAAAATTTGTATGCTTATACTAGACAGTAAGTTGAATCCAACAAGCTTGAAATCACTGAATTTGGATGAGTAAACACTGAGAAATGACTCTGACAAGATGACTGAAAAAATCGGGTACTTGACAGAGAAGTGAAGATGAACATACCCTGTTGACTTCAAATGAACATAACTGAAGATTCCAACATCCAAATGACATGAAAATTTGTGAGCATATAGTAGCCTTATAGAGCTAACTTTACCAAGTTAAATCACTGAAAATGATGAACCAAGTGCAGAGAAACAATCTCTGCAAGCTGACTGAGAAAAACTGAAGTAATGGCAGTGAGTAGTACACATCACAAGAACATGGAAAGATGAACTCAAATAATCATGAAAATGAAAGTATATTGCTTGTACAATACAATGACTTACTGATACATATGTGTGCCTTGTAATCACACCTTGATATGGCATAAAGCTCAGGTCTTGGAGGTCTTCACATAGGTCTCTCTAACCACGACTAAAAAAGCCATCTATTTATAGTTGAGTTTGGGGGGCTAACTTCCCTCAATCACTCTCCAATCAATCAATGATTGATTTGATTCTCTACCTACCACAAATCACGAATTCGTGGCTCCTCTTTCCATTCTTGATCATGTGGGCTCAACCACTTAAGATTCTCTTACTTTTACATTAAGTAAACTCTTCAAAAGTTACAAGAGGTAGTTCACAAGTGAACTTTACATAGTCTTCATTTTGAAGCTTCTTTAATGACTTTGTGAGACTCAAGCCAATACTTAGGCTTGTCATAGACTTGCTCCAACAGCTCCCCCTCAAGCCAAGTATGCTTGAGGTCTTCAATCTTCCAAGATTACCTGCAAACCAATCATAGCCTTGAATTTGCAAAGCTTTGTACCATCCAATGCTTTAGTTAGAATATTTGCACATTGTTGATGAGTGGACACATATGATATTTGAATCTCCTTGCTTAGGATCTTCTCTTGTACATAGTGATAATGAACTTCAATATGTTTAGTCCTTGCATGAAAAATAGGATTAGCAGCCAAGTGAATAGAACTCATATTGTCACCAAAAATAGTTGGAGTTCCAAACTCCAATCCAAGATCTTTGAACAATGTCTTCATCCACATAGCTTCTTGTGTAGCTATGGCAAGACCTCTATATTCAGCTTCAGTAGAAGAGAGAGAAACTGTGGGTTGCTTCTTGGATGACCATGAAATAAGCTTTGAACCTGCAAAGGTAAGATAACCTGAAGTGCTCCTTCTATCTTCCTTGGAGCCAGCCCAATCTGCATCAGAAAATAGCTTCAAACCTAAATCAGATACATAAGGATAATAAAGTCCTTCATTTATGGCTCCTTTGAGATACTTGAGAATCCTTTTGGCAGCATCCATATGTGGTTTCCTTGGTGTGTGCATAAATTGGCTTAGCACACTTACACTGTAACATATATCTACTCTTGTCAATGTGGCATAGTTGAGACTACCCACTAGACTTTGATATGATGTGATGTCCTCTATGAGTTCACCTTCATGTGAGCTCAATTTGTGATTGACCTCCATTGGAGTACCTGCAATCTTACAATCTTGCATCTTGAATTTTGCCAACATGTCCTTAATGTACTTCCTTTGAGTGAGAAACAAACCATGATCTTTGTAGACAACTTCCAAACCTAGGAAGTAGGTAAGTGAACCCAAATCACTTATCTTGAACTCTTCTCTCATCTGATCTTTGATCTTCTTCATACCATCTGCATCATTTCCTGTCAATATAATATCATCTACATATACACATAGATAGATGACCTCGGAATTACTCTTTTTAATAAAGAGTGAAGGATCTGCCTTGCTTGGTTGAAACCCTTTGTCCTGCAAGAATGAAATAAGCCTGAAATTCCAAGCTCTTGGAGCTTGCTTGAGACCATACAATGCTTTGTTAAGTTTACACACATAATCAGGATAAACTTGATTCTCAAAACCAGGTGGTTGTGCCATATATACCTCTTCTGTTATCCAACCATTCAAGAATGCATTCTTCACATCTAGTTGAAGTATCTTCCAATTCTTGGAAGAGGCAATACTAAACAAAACCCTAATAGTAGGCATCTTTGCCACAGGAGAGAAGGTCTCTTCATAATCAATTCCCTGAGTTTGTGCAAAGCCTTTTGCTACAAGCCTTGCCTTATACCTGTTAATGGAACCATCAGAATTCTTCTTGAGTTTATAGACCCATCTTGAGCCTATTACCTTCATGGATGAAGTCTTGGGCACCAAATCCCAAGTGTTGTTTTCCTCGAGTGCTTCAATCTCTTCCTTCATTGCATGCTTCCATTCTGTTTTTGCTTTGGCCTCTTCAAATGATGATGGCTCCTCTTGGTTTATGTCCTGTGCTATGTAGATAGAATGTTTAGTTACTAATGAGGTGTCAAACCCATACCTTTCTGGTTTTTTCTTTTCCCTCATAGATCTTCTTAGGCCATGATGTGATGATTCTGCCTCATGTCCAAGTTCCTGCAATTTTGCTTTACCTTTAGACTTCCATGCTTTGATCTTTTCCATCTGACATTCTTCATCATCCTCTGAGGTGTCTTGTTCTTCAATCTTTGATTGTTCTCTACCAAGCTTTGGAAAATCTTCTTCAAGATCATATGGTAAATTGACCTTCCTGCATGAATCTTCATACCATGAATTGTTCTCATCAAAAACTACATCTCTGCTTACCAAGAATCCTTTGTTGGTAGGGTTGTATAACCTGTAGCCCTTTTGATTGTTGTCATATCCAATAAATACACACCTTTCTGCTTTTGGATCCATCTTGCCTCTAACCTGTGAAGGAACATGAGCAAAAGCAATACATCCAAAAATTTTACAATGATCTAAGCTTGGTCTTCTTCCATTCCAAGCCTCATATGGAGTCATCCCATCAAGGGATTTTGAAGGCAACCTGTTAATCAAGTAAGTGGCTGTAGATACAGCCTCAGCCCATAAGTAATTAGGTAAATGCTTTTCATTTAACATAGACCTTGCAGCTTCAACAATTGTCCTATTCCTCCTTTCTGCCACTCCATTTTGCTCAGGAGTGTACCTTGTAGTTACCTCTCTTTTGATTCCTCTTTCTTGAAGAAAAGAATCAAACTCATGGGAGAAGTATTCTCCCCCTCCATCTGACCTTAGCCTTTTTAGTGATTTACCTGTTTGATTCTTCACAAGAGCCAAATATCTTTTGAAACATGAAAAAACTTTATCTTTGTGTTTCATAAAGAATAGGATAGTCCATCTGCTGCAATCATCAATAAAGGAAACATAATACCTTGATCCAGATATTGAAGCTTCCTTGCTAGGTCCCCATACATCTGTATGAACCAACTCCAAGAGATCTCCATGCATATAACCTTTCTTCATGAATGGTAACTTGTGAGACTTTCCAAATTGACATGCACTGCACTTATAAATCATATGTTGTTTTGACAAATTAGGAAGTCCAAGTACACTTTGGTCCCTGCAGATTTGCTTTAATGACCTTTCACCAATATGTGCTAACCTTTTGTGCCATACTTCCAATTCTGTGAGTGTCTGACTGCCATAATTAAAGAGAGCAATGTTTCTAGTGTCCTGTAATTCAAATGTGAACAATCTACCTGTCTTTTCACCTTTTGCAATTCTTTTGAATCCTTGACTTGGATCTTCAACAAATGCTCCTGCCTTTGTGAACCTGACTTGCAACCCTTTCTCTACTATCTGCCCAACACTTATCAAATTCTTTGTAATGGTAGGGACATAGAGTACCTTACTGAGTAGGTTGATGTTTCCATCAGGTGCTTTGACATTGCCTATTTTCTCCACAGGATGTTTTGTATCATCTCCTGTTTGTACCTCATGCTTATTTCTTGGATCTTCTAAATCTGATAGGAGTGCCACATTTCCTGCCACATGATTTGAACAACCTGAATCTATGTAGAAAATATGCTCATCAGATTTACCTTGTGGCATAGCCATGTTCATGATCAATAATGAATCCTCTTTGTTTGAGTCTTCTGTGTAGTTATTGTAGTCTCTCCTTCCTTTGTAGCCTCCTTGATAGTTTGAATGATTGTAGTTGTTGTAGTTGCCATGGTAGTTGTTGAACCTTCCTCTTGAGTAGCCATAACTTCCTCTATTGTATCCTCTGCCTCTTTGATTCCTGGAATTCCTAAAGCAATTTTCAGTTGTATGATTAGTTAATCCACAAATAGAACATGAGTTAGAGTCTTGGGATCTCCCCCTGCCTTGTCTACCACCTCTTCCTCTACCTCTGCCATGTCTTCCTCTACCTGCATAGTTAGCTTGATATGTACCTGCTTCATCATCCACTTTCTTTGCCTTTCCTTTGTTATCTTTAGACTTGCTTTTATCCGTGTATAAAGCTGAAGATTGATTACCTTTAGAGCTTTCTCCATTTTTGATAAGTTTTGCCTCTTGAGTAAGTAATTGTCCAATGAGTGTGTTGAAATCAGGTACATGCATGTCCATGTACAAATCCATAGCTGTGGTGAATGCTTCCCACTTGTCATCTGCCTTCAAGCCATTGATGACCTGCCTTACAATTTGCTCTTCATCTATTACCTCTCCAATGCTTCCCAACTGATCTGCTATGTCCTTGAGCTTTGTGACAAAATCAGTCACATTTTGTTTGGGAGCCTTCTTGAGAGTTGTGAAATCCAGCCATAGTTGATGCTTCCTAGCTTTAGTACTTGAAGCAAAGAAAGCTTCAAGTGCATCCCACACTTCCTGAGATGTCTTACAACTTCTAATGTGAGGCAACAAAAAATCTGAGATAGAGTTGAGGAGATAAGACCTTGCAAGTGCATCCTTGGAGCACCATGTGCTCAATCTTTCTTGCTCTTCTTGTGTTGGTTGACTTTTGTTCCTGAAACTTGGCATAACTTCATCTCCAGCCACATAACCATATAAACTTCTACCTTGGAGATAAGCTTCCATTCTTAATGACCAAGCTGAGTAGTTACCTCTGTCCAATTTGTCAATTGATGAAGGAAATCCATCTGCCATGTTGTCCAACCTTGCTCTGATACCACTGTGAAGAGATGGATAGGTATGTGTTGAAGGTGAAGAGGTGTTGCAAAATCTTTGCTCTACACTAGCCAAATGAACTCCAGGAGTAGATGGTGGGCCCTTTTAGCTTGCCAATGGATGTATTAGACACCCTATGTACCTTGGAAGATCATTCTCAAAAAGATAGATCAAAACAGATAAGTTGGAGTTAGCTCAGAGGTGAAAACTTGCTATTCTTGGTTAATACACCTGTCCAGTGTTTTACATAATTCTCTGAGCACAGCAGCAATTAGATTAATTCCTCTTGGGGAAGGCTAGGTAGCTTAAAGAGCTAACTTTAGAGAGTAATCTCATCAAAAATAACAAACCACACACTGAGAATGACTTTTAACAAGTGATGACATCATCCCGATTTTCACGGGCTGCTACAGAAATAGACCAGTGAGTAGAAACATTAACATAACTCAAGATGTAAGAATCCAATGATCATGAAAATTTGTATGCTTATACTAGACAGTAAGCTGAATCCAATAAGCTTGAAATCACTGAATTTGGATGAGTAAACGCTGAGAAATGACTCTGACAAGATGACTGAAGAAATCGGGTACCTGACAGAGAAGTGAAGATGAACATACCCTGTTGACTTCAAATGAACATAACTGAAGATTCCAACATCCAAATGACATGAAAATTTGTGAGCATATAGTAGCCTTATAGAGCTAACTTTACCAAGTTAAATCACTGAAAATGATGAACCAAGTGCAGAGAAACAATCTCTGCAAGCTGACTGAGAAAAACTGAAGTAATGGCAGTGAGTAGTACACATCACAAGAACATGGAAAGATGAACTCAAATAATCATGAAAATGAAAGTATATTGCTTGTACAATACAATGACTTACTGATACATATGTGTGCCTTGTAATCACACCTTGATATGGCATAAAGCTCAGCTCTTGGAGGTCTTCACATAGGTCTCTCTAACCACGACTAAAAATGCCATCTATTTATAGTTGAGTTTGGGGGGCTAACTTCCCTCAATCACTCTCCAATCAATCAATGATTGATTTGATTCTCTACCTACCACAAATCACGAATTCGTGGCTCCTCTTTCCATTCTTGATCATGTGGGCTCAACCACTTAAGATTCTCTTACTTTTACATTAAGTAAACTCTTCAAAAGTTACAAGAGGTAGTTCACAAGTGAACTTTACATAGTCTTCATTTTGAAGCTTCTTTAATGACTTTGTGAGACTCAAGCCAATACTTAGGCTTGTCATAGACTTGCTCCAACAACTGATAATACCCTTGGATGCTCTACTAGCAAAGAAGACAACCAAGAAGGTTATACCACGAGTAAAGAGGATGGCTTCACTACCAGCAATGAAGACAACCTTGACAGCGAAAGCTCCTCTCTAGGTCCTACCCTCTCCGTATGCTTTCCAAGATTACCGCAACAAAAGTCAAAGCTTAAAGGAAAACAACCTTCCGGCATGCCTTGGAAGAGCCCCCTCTAGAGTAGGATCCTTAGTCAAGAAGTAGGGAGGAAAAAAGAAGACCACAAGAAGAAAAAAGATCGGGTCCCTCCCCTCAAAGAGGGCAACCATCATCAATGAAATTCACATCTGTAAACGTCAGGGGTCTGTCTGACCCGTCAAGAGCTTCGATTCTTGGCCAGTGGTTCAAAGACAAGTGCTTCGCCCCGGACTTTATTTGCTTACAAGAAGTTAAAATTGACGGAGAGGATTTACAAAAACGGTTTAAATGCATTTCTCCGAACCACCTTTGGTTCTCCACTTCTCACCCTAGAGGGACGGGGGGTGCTTCTATCGGCATTAGTCACTCCGTGTCTGGCAATGTGACCTCGACCTTTGAAGGTCGGAATCATCGTTGGATTGCTGCCTCTTTCGGGTTCCCTTTCCATTTCACTGTGGTCTCAATTTATGCCCCTAATGGTGAAGCTGATAGAATGGATACTTGGGCATCCCTCGACTCCCTTTCACACAATGTTCTGATTTGTGGGGACTTCAACATGGTTGAGTTTCCTGAGGACCGATGGAATAACAAAGGAAAAATTATTGACGGTCAGGAGAAAGCGATATGGGATAAAATCAAGCTCCATCTCGACCTGGTTGAGGTGAAAGACATTAAGGGGTTCTCCTGGTCAAATCTCCAATCGGGGGACTCTTTGAGGAAAGCAAGACTCGATAGATGCTACATCGATCAGAACACCATCCTTCAGTGGGGTATGCCTGCGATTTCCCAACACACGGACCTGACTATCTCAGACCACTATCCGATTACTATGTCTTTTAAACCGATTCCCATGCTCCAAAAAGCTCCTTGGTTTCATGCTTGTCAGACTTCGTTTTCCCTCCCCTCTGTCCACCAAGAAATTTCTGAGGTGTGGACGGAAGCCTTTGCTTACTGTAATGAACCGGCTAAGTGTTGGAGAAGCGCAGTAGAAAGGACTCGAAAAATTCTAATCAGGACTCAAAAGGCTATAAGAGAAATCCGAAAAAAAAGAAGAGAAACAGTGTACCAGAGACTCTCACGGCTTGAAGAAGAGGTGAACAAAGGTAAGCTACATTGCCAACAAGGTCTTTTGAAAATCAGGGGAAGACTAAGGTTAGAGGAGGAGGTTCAAAGGAAAAACCTTCAAATTTTCTTCAAAGATTGGTGGGCAGGGAAGGCCGACAAACCAACGAAAGAGATGTGTAACATCCTCAAAAGGAAACAAGCTAGGGAATCCATCCCCCTAATGGTCGATAACAATGGAACAGAATGTTCCACGGAAATGGAGAATAGATCTATCATTGTCGAACACTTTAACAATCTTCTCGGGATCTCGACTCCTCTTTCCCCCCACAGGTGCGAAGCCATGGCAACCATCTCAAGGGTTGCTCAAACAAGAATCCCACAGAACTTGATTGCTCTACTGGATGCTAACATCTCCGAGAATGAAATTATCGAGGTTATTGATGCCCTTCCTAATGGGAAAAGTCCGGGTCCGGATGGCCTTATCAATGAGTTTTTCAAGTCCTTCAAACATCAGGTGGCCACCCCGCTGCGCCTCGTATGGCAAGAGGCTCTCTCTTTCGGCACCCTCCCTGAGTGCCTGAATAATGGCGTCATCAAGTTAATCCACAAACGGGGAGATAAGAACAAAATTGAAAACTAGCGTCCGATTACCATGCTCCAAACTGGATACAAGATAATTGCAAAAGTTATCGCCAACAGAATCTCTTGTCATTTAAAGTCATGGTTGTGCGAGGACCAGAAAGGTTTTATCAAAGGTAGATCTATACTTGAAGCAATTATCGATATTTGGGAAGGCCTTGCTTTTGCGGAGGAGTCTGCTCAAGATCTGGTTTTCATTAAGATCGACTTCGACAAAGCGTATGACAGATTGGAATGGGACTTTATTCTTCAATCATTGAAAGACCTTGGATGCAGCCAAAAGTTCACGAAGATGGTTTCCACTCTTCTTGGAAATGCTTCAACTAGAATAAACATCAACGGTAAGCTCTCTGAGCCTATTCGGTTAAAAAGATCTATTAGGCAAGGCTGCCCTCTTGCTCCATTACTATTCGCCATCGCCTCGAATGGACTCAGCTGCCTATTAAAGCATCACATGGACGCTGGCAATCTCAAGGGTCTTTCCTTACCTCTAAATCACGGCCAAATGATTGTGAGACTTTTTGCTGATGACATGAATGCCTTTGTGCATAACGATACAAACAACATTGAGGTGTTTTGGTGGTGCCTCCACACCTTTTGTGTGGCATCAGGCTCAAAAATCAACCATGCTAAAACTGCTTTTAGAGCAATCAGCGGACATACTCCCCAATTGTTGGTGGATCAGGGGTGTCAAGTTATCCCTAGCGGTCAAGTCTTCCGTCTCCTTGGCATTCCGATGGGTTTCGATATCTCAATGGACCAACGCTGGAACTGGGTGCTATCCAAGCTAGATAGGAAGCTCAATCAGTGGAAAGGTATGCAAGTCAACCTGGCAGGGCATGCTATGGTTGTTAACACATTTATGCTCTCTACAATTATTTACTTTATCTCGTGTTGGAGACCTAAGGAGAAAGACTTGGCCAAAGTGGAAAGAATCTGCAGAAACTTCCTTTGGACTGGGGACCCCAATAGAAGGGGGATTCCCAAAATCAAATGGGAAACTTGCATTAGCCCTAAAGACTCAGGGGGATTGGGAATTTTGGATATTGGTGGGTTGGCTGACAAGTTGGCTGCTAAATGGCTGATCAAGGCTTGGAGCAATAGGGAGTCCTCTTGGGCCAAATTGATCTTCAGAAACACGGAAGACCTCACCTTGGTTGGCCACCCTGGGTGGCAGGACTTAGGTATTCTCACGCTTTTGTTCTCCCCCCACCCGGTCTTCCCTAAAGGCTCTAGCCTCGTTTGTTCCTTATGGAAGAATTGGAACAAGGTCAAACAATTCATCAGAATCAGTGATGAGTGGAAGTGGGCGGCTGGCATAAGACAAAATGATTCTATTTGGTTCCCGATCAGTGGCATTCGGGGGGTGGAGTCTTGGAACCTCCAAACTGCAAGGCGGTTATGGAACAAGGGGTTCAAACAGTGGAAACAACTCTGGAAACAAGAGACCAGCCAGTGGATCAGGTTCGAAGAATTGGACCCGAGACTTAGAGTTACCTTTGAGGAATGGACTCTTCTTCAAAGCAGGTGTTTAGCCTGGGACCGCTCAACTACCCGCCTTCTCTGCGGTCAGGATCTTCCTTGCTTGGAGGGCCTCAAATGGAGCAATGGTAAGAAGATTTCCAAAATCCCCAACTTCAAAGAGAATTTGGATGTTCACCACACCCTTAACAAGAGATGGTGCCTTTCTTGGACCAAACTTCGGTGGGAGCTAAAATTCATGTATTTTTGGCATCCCCTAATTGAGGTCAAAAAGTCTGTTCTCATGTGGCAGATCTTGCATAAAGGTATCTGGACCAATGCAAGGGCTAACAAAATCTGTGGTGTGCCGCCTTGGTGCAAACGTTGCCGTCGGTGCATCGAAGATTTAGCTCACTTGTTCTTCGACTGCCCCAAGTCCCGCGTTATCTGGCATCACGTGACCCGGGTTTTGAGACTCACGAGTCAAATCAACTGGCAACAGGTGATGTTGGGTGAGGCGATCGGTTGCTCTTCGAGGTTGTGGAATGCCATCAGAGGTGAGGCTCTCTGGAAGATTTGGAGGGAGCGTTGTGCTGTCAATTTTGACCAAATCCCTAAGGAATGGTCGATCGAGAAATCCTTGTTTCTCCTTGGTAAAAGGATCTCCCGAGTCAAGAGATCGCCGCCGTTTAGACATCACTGTATTTATCTCCTCGAAAACAACAAGTTGAAACCCAAATGGTGTAATAAAGTAAGTTGGTGATCTAGGGATCCGATTGGTTCAGACAAATCTGAAATCAGATTCCGTTTGGTCATTCGTTTGTGTGGCCAAAGATCTCGAGTCTAGACTTACTAGTAGGTGATTTACTCTTGTAACCAAGTAATCCACTTAGCCTAATGGTTAAGACTCAAGGGTGTGAAGGACGAGGTCTTGGGTTCAATCCCCATGGGATACATGGGAAGAGTATTTTGCCCAAAGAGCTCTAGAACCTTCTAGAAGCATCCACTGAGACACTTGGCGCACATGTAGTTACATGGCTGACACTTGGATGATTAGCATTCACCTGCCCAAGAAGGTAGTCCCCTGGAGAGAGCTATATATAGAGGCATTTGGTTGGGAGGAGAGTCATTCATTCATGAGTATTTCCAGTCGCTACGCTGTTGCAAATGGGTCCCACATGAGGGTGATGATAATTTTATCCACCTCATTTGTAATGCCCTGTAGCTTGCCATACTCCTCCCCTGCATTGTGGGATTTGGGGGGTCCCATGGGCACTAGTCCCATTCACTTGTAACTTTTTCTCTTTATTATAATTAAAGTCCGGGAGATTAGGCTAAGGCCGAACTTCCTTTATTTAAAAAAAAAAAAGACTGATACAAGAACTCGCATTTTCAAGAAAGAGTAGTCCACTGCTTTTATGCACACAAGTGTTTACTTCATCTTCTTTAGAGTCCTTTCCCTTCTTCACAGCGATCCTTTTGGCATGTGGCTACTACATAGTCGTTAAAAACTTTTTAACATCTCGAAGCTGCAATAAAAACAACGAAACTAAAAGAAATGTGTAGAACAATCTTGGTCGAGCTGAAATCCTGCATCTTTGAATCTTCCCGTTTTGCCACGGATGAAGTAACACCATAAACGAAACAATGGGAAATAGTTCAAAATCCATTACTTTTTTTTCATTTCTTAATATACTTCAACAAATCCGAACAAGGTACTTGGATACGACTTTATTTTCCCAAAAAGTTGCTATATGAATTTACTATGACCGTGATGATATTCGAAACAATATTTCCCAATTACTAAATTAAGAATCTTGTTTGATGCTACACAAATCAATGAAGATCATATTCTAAATGAAGTTTACACATTTTGAGTAAGAACATTATGATTTGTTAAGATATTTTAGATCAGATTATCATGCGCAGAAGTGCACTTCTTGATCAAATTCTTATTCACTAGAGGGAGATTGGTTCATGCTATTACTGTTGGTTTTTACGAAGGTATTGAATCTGCTCGGAGAAACTCGAGCATGGAATTGTTATTTAATCTCTTTATGATGGCAGCTTTGGTAATTATTTTATTAAATGCATTTTATCATATTGGAATTGTTCAACCGAAAAACTCCATGAATGTTAAATTATTTATTCTATGAACCTCAAAAAAATGTATAAGGCAAAGTTGTTCTTGTCTGTTTTCTTTTCGAATTGGATACCATAGTATTCCATATCCTCTTTTTCTCCCCTTGCATCATAGATACTATGTATTTATGTGCACTAGGCTGCTCGAGAATCTTTAGCTTCTTGACTAGAGCATAGTTTATGAAATTATGAGTGGCAGAGTCATCTATCATGACTCGTAACCTCGTCCCGTGTACACTACCATGAAGTTTAACCAAGTCATGTGGTTCAAATTGAGGTGACCACAATGATTGTGTCAAACAACATGTGTGCTCAATATCCTCATGCATCACCTCCACTCCTTTACAGCTAGAGCTACCATGAATAGGAAGTGTTTGCACTAAGTGGAGCACTTTTTTGCCCTTATCAGGGGCCGTACTACTCTCTGGTCCTCTCTTCTTTTCTTCCCCCTTCTTGAATGGACAATTCCACTGTGAATGGCTCGGGGACAAAAACCTAAAGCATGAGTTCTCTCTCTTGGCCCTCTCAAACTACACAGTAGGTAATCTAGGCCCTTGTGATCTTTGTTTCTTGATAATATTTTGTTTTTTCCCATTGATACTTTTTTCTTGAACTTGTTCATGCTAAGAGGTTTGAGGGGTTGATCCATCTCCATAGGAGTATATTGAGGATGATTATGATCCTCATATATTTGGGCATACTTGATAACCTCCTCAAACATCTTAGGTATATTCCTTCTTACCTCTCTCTCAATGGCTTTATCTAAGCCCCTAACAAACCCTCTTGTTTTTTGAAAGTCATCCAATCCTTTAAGTTTCATAATGATCTCCTATAGTGGGACATGTAGACTCACAAAGGCCTACCTCTATGAGTGATCCTATCCCACTCATCCCAATTGCTCTCTTCCTCCATCTCACGAAGAAACTCTTTTAAAAGGCCTATTCATCAAATTTGGGAATTAATCAAGTCCCTTTTATAATACAAGTGATGGTATTAACTTATAATTTGTATGTTATATTCTTCTTACAAAGATCAAGTCATGAATACATCTTCTTCTTGTTAAAATGTTTTAAGTTTTCAATAGACAAAAAATAATATTAGTTGATGAGCTTATTTAAAAAAACACCAAGGAGAATATGAATATACAAAGAAATGCATTCAGACTTGAATTCTTTTAAAATATGAAGTCTATTGTTATCTAATTCAATAATAATAGGTCAATTATACATTATTTGATCTATCAACTAATGCTCATACAACCAATATCCCAAAATATGATGTTTAAAAAATCAATAAATTGATTTAAATTTAATTGTATAACAAATCTATCCTAATATGAATTTAGAGCTTACAATTTAATATAAACAATAAATATATTCAATTTGGTCCCAGGTCCCTTGTCTGGGTGGTTGGGCCTCTCGCCTCTTGAGGCAAGGACGAGGGTTCAATCCCCATCCGCATCATGTAAGGGACATGTTTAACATGAAAAGTTGTATCTTGTGGCTAATGTGCCACCGTTTGTCCTGCCTCGCGATAGTTGTGACTGCAGTTTAACCCAACTATGTAAACCCCTATTCTTGTGGGATAAGGGGGGTCCCATGGGTACTATGCCCTTCCTTGTACAGTTGCAATTTTAAAGTTAAAGCCTGGAGGATTAGGCCTCGGACCAACCTCCATTTGAAAAAAGAACAAACACATGAATTTAGATCTAATTTAACAATACTTAATAATATGCAATTTGACATACTAACAATTGTTCGTTTGGGTGAATGATATGAAAATTATGTCAATATTATGCTGTTTAAAAACATGAAAATATTGTTTCATATAAGTTTATAATAAATCTATCATACTAATTTAGAGCTTTGAAAAACAATCCAATTCAATAATAACTCAAATATATGCAATTTAGGCTACCAATAATTTTTTACTTGGTTGAACAGTCCCAAAAATATGTGGTGTTTAGAAACACCAATAAAACACATGATCTTCAAATATTTTAAAGTCATTGATATCGTTTCTTAATATATTGTTCAAGTACATAATATGTTTCTCTATCACAAGGTCTTTGATTCACAATTGTACTGCATGTATAAGAACGCCTATTCTTTGTGCAAATCCATCCATAAAGCCAAGGAATCATTGTTTTGGACAAAAAGTTTTCCAACTCCTTCGATGATTGCCTCCACAGCTTTGCCAGAATTATGTAAGTGCCCTTCATATTCCAAATAACATGATACAATGTATCATAAAAAATAATGGTATTATTTCCATCCAAATCTGGAAAAATTTTCCAAATTGCATCCAAGTTTTTATGATGCACAAACTTATATCCGATGCAGATATCAGTTTTTTGGCATGCACTCTGACCTGCTATAATATGAAATCTTTGATGGTGTTTTGGAAAACATAGTGCAAGTTTTCTTTGAGCTATCGACAATCTTTCTGTGGTCCAAATCCACACTTCAAAAAGATCCATACAAAAATCCAAGAAATACAATGCATCATTGCGAATGTAATGCGCAATTCTTGTGTTCTCTTGAATAAAATTCATATGGTTTTGCAAAGATTCAAGTAATAGATCACCCATTTCCTTATCATTTGTCTTGAGAAAAATGCCATTCATTTCCAGTATCAATACCCTTCTTTCATCTCTTGGGAATGAAGAAAATCCTTGCTTTCTTGATGAAGATTCATATATGTGTGAAGACCAGCAAGACATCAATGCCAACCTTGTGTTTTCTTTGTAGTTTATATGCAAATCAGCATTTTGTTTTGCAAAAAAATAGAAGGTAATTAGATCTATATAAAAATCAATTAAATTGTTTTACAAGTGAATTAAAATTGATGATACATAAGAAAATGTAAGAAAATTGATTTAAATGCATGATTTTATATTCATGGGGATCCCAATTTCCTTTTATAGTTTATAGTTTTTCTTACAATCAATATAATCAAAAGTAGACTAAGCCTAGAAAAAACTTCTTATATATATATATATATATATATGTGTGTGTGTGTGTGTGTATGATGAATTTAAAATATATTACATGAGCTAAATCCATGATATTATATTCCAATATTAATGAAGTACGGTGTAATATAAAAAATATAAAAAAATATAAAGAAAATATGAACAATGAAATAGTGACAAGGAAGTATAATCCAATAACAAGCAAAATTCACAAAACAAGCTTCCTCTTCATTAGGGGCTATCTACATGTTTTTTACTTATCTACTTTTTATGATTATAAGTTTATTTGTGAATAAAAAGAAACTTTCATGAAACAAGGAAAATAACATTAAAAAAATGGGTTATCTTCAAACCAATCAAAACATCTTGAGATAAATTTAATAATCCACCTTGCCGTCAACATTTTTCTTTATCCTGCACAAGAAAAATTTTATAAATATTTGATTGTAGATATAAAAAAGACATAAATATTGTATGAAGAATTTCTTTACCTATTAAATTAAAGTATGCCTTTTGTAACCTTTTTATGTATGCTTTTGCTGTAACTCCACTTGTGAAACAACTTTGCTGATAGCCCAACCTTGCAGTATACACTATTGCATGATTTTCTCTCATGCTGTTACTTTTGTAGCACATTTGTAACAATTTTAGCTGCTCTTTATTTAAAAGTGGAAAACCAAATGTTGATGATATTGTTGTTAGATCTCCCTTTTCGATTTCCTTGCAATTCAATGGAACATCTAGCTTTTTTGATGCTATTGTTGTATCTTCCTTTTCGATTTCGTTGCAATTCAATGGAACATCTAGCTTTTTCTCACTATTATTTGGTACTTCACAGTCATCAGAAGAAGATACTCTCAAGTTATTTGAATGATCATTTGATTCCCTAAAGATATCATGGTCTAACATAGGCGATGAATTCTCCATTGCAAGTCAAAACATAGGAAATATAACATTTTTCTTTGATGATAGGTGGTTGTCTGATTCGATTGAGCAAAATATCATCTGTTTGGATTAAGCTCAAAACATAGGATAGAAGATCACTCGGTACTGAATGATCATGTCTTGCTTGATAAGGGGTAATGTAGATGCAATTTTCTATTGGGATAGAACCTTTGAAGAAACTATCATCAATGATAAGTTGATCCGGTTTATATATTTCATCAAGGTGATCCATATAATAATCTTCTTGACTCCACACCATAAAAAAGAATATCTTTTTTTTGTATGTTTCTCAATGAATCTCACATTTCTCAAAACATTAATTTTAAATGTGGATGACCAAAGACCAACATGAAAGTTTTGAAAAATAAAACCTAAAAATTTAAAACATCTCCGACTTATAAATATTCTTTTTTCATCAATATTTGAATAATTTTTGACATAATCTTTCTCTAATCCGTTCCATCTTATATCTTGGTTGAACAAAAGGGCATTTAGATTGAGAAGGAGAAAATTGTTCCTTATATGAAGTGGATGATAAATATTATCTGCATATATCAAACAATGAGGATAATAAATACACAATAACTAAAAACAATGCTTTAAGGTTACTTATTGATATATAATCAATAAATGAGTTAAAATAAGAAAATAATATATTGATATACACAATATAGTTGGTAGAATCCAAAAAGGCCTAGCACGTTGTTTCTCCATAACATTAGATAGCTTATATGATGTTTGAAAAGAGCTTTGCTCATGTAGAGTACTCATTTCATCCTCGACATAGCCAATAAGCTTTCCAATACCATCATCTCTTATGAAAATGTTTATTTTTGTTAACATCTATAATAAAAAGAAATCCAAAAGATATTTACGAATAATGAATACAATGTGCAGACATATCAATACTTATTTTCTCAATTAATTTATCTTTATGATAAAAATCTATCTATTAGATTCTCTTTCTATCTATTAATTTCTCTTTCTAAACACTTATAATTAATTTCTCTATGCATCTACTTCAAATAATAGGTTTTTTATTTTAAAAACCTCACACTTCAATCTTTACATCTTAACTGTACATTTCAAAATTGGATTTAATCAAATGCATCATAATTTTAAAAATAATACATTTTAGATTTTCTCAAACAAAAGAGACACAAATCATGCATATCTATTTAAAAATTATAATAGATGAATTTATGCATCATTGATATAAAAATAATAATTTTTAGATTACTCGAATAGACAAGAGATGTCTAATTTTAACTCACAAACATATGATATTAACAATAAATAAAAAGATTTAAATATAATCGATTCACATCACTTTATTCAATAAGAGCTAATATATTCAAAATAAAATTCTATTGTTCAAGAAATACAATCATCACTAGCATATAAAAAAATCATACTTTGAAAATTATGGCATTTATTACATTACATGAAATCAATATTTTCTCAACTTGCTTTTCCTTCTCATAAATTTGAAGTACCTGCAATATCTTCATCCATTGTAACAATATCTTCGTCAGTTTCTGTATCATCCTGATTACTTTCTCAGTCTTCTCCTCTAGGTTGTACATCAATCTCAGCATCAACATTCTCGAACACATTTGTATTGTCTGTATCTTGATTCCTGATAGCTATATCTTGATTATTGATGTCACACCATTGATGCAAAGAAGGGTCATTCTCGAAAACTGAAGAGCAAATTGATTCTAGCTGTTTTTCTTCAACCTCTAAACATATACCAAAACATCTGCATTTTTTAGATAAACTTCTTTGAAGAAGAACCCCTCAACAATACAGCTCTATAATATAGCTGGCTTCATGAGCAAAACTATTGATGAAATCATCAATGAATTTTTTTTCTATGAATTCATCCCGACCTTTATGAACAAAATATTTAGATGTGCTTGATATATTCTATCAATCATCTCATAATTATCCTCTTTGCTAATGTACATAAGCACTATTGCAAAATCCAAATCTCCTTTAATCGAAGGATTACTACTGTGAATGGCTCCAATTTTAAAAGTCATTTTTGTAGTCGTATCTTGAACTCCTT